>CM062805.1:706786-1906786 GCA_031772625.1 Pinus tabuliformis | reverse complement strand
ATAGAGTTTGGGAAAGAGAGGTAAATTGGGGAAAAAAGAGGTAGTTTAACAGATAAAAATAATGCCAATTTAGTAGCTTATCTTCTACCCCCGATTGATTTGGTTACATTTCCTCATGCAACTCATTTTGCTTTAGGATTCCTATTTGTAAATAACCCCAGTTGTAGGTGGGATGTCCAAATTCTCTTGGATTATAGTATCCTAGTGTCTTGTCCATTTATGCCCAGTTCGACCTTTCTTCTTCTTCATTCCATTGGATGGGAGCTCTGTAAAAACTCATAGGACACCAAAGTAAAGGGTAATGAAAATTAAGTCCCACCTAACGTGGGCCATGGTTAAGTAAGGAATAAGTATAAAACATTTCCTTATTGAGGGAAAAGTTGAAGCAGGGATATCCCATAGGATGCCTATCCTATAGAAATGGTGGCAACCCGTCCCAAATGTCATTTGCAACTAGGAGAGCCTCTAGTGAATATGTTCTTTCTAGCTCATGATATTCTGTAACAACATAACATTGCTTGTGTTGAATGTTAACCAAATCACTTGGATCCTCTCTCAACCTCAAAAAATCATTAACAAACTGCCTTGTAAGTGGATACTCTTCCTTGATCATGAGCTTGACCTCAGTTTCTATACGAGCATATAAATTTGATGCATTCTTCCACTTTACTAGATTAGTTATATAAGACATGCTAACTCCAAGTTGTAGATCCCCAATGAAGTGATTAGGGTTCCATGGAGAATTGTCCTAAAATACAAAATTAAACAAATAGAGTTCACAAAGTAAATTTTGTTTTGCAGTGTTTATGTTATGGTAAACTTCAATGTAGCTACGAGATTGATCAATTTCATAAGATTGATCCTCTCCAAGTTGTCTAAGCTAGACAGTGGTCCATTGATCATGAAGATAAATAATATATACCCTATAAGGTACCTAACAAGTAGAAGCTTTCATCCCCAATTCACTTGCTTACTTCTTGAGTTTATGTTCCTTCAAATAGAGATCTTTCCATTTTTCCTCCTACGACATGTGCATAGAAAACCATCTCTATTGCATTCATTCAATGACCTATTAATGGATTTACTTGTTAAAAATGCCTACATAAAATAGATCATGCTTAGTTTTTCATTGAGGCATATCTGTTTTCAATTGAAGGGATGCATAGGTGTTAGTGACAATATCATCTAAAATGATATTAATAATATGTTGGGAATCCTCTATGAATACCTTTGAAAATTCCTTAGCCCTAGATGTAGGGTTTCTTCATGATCGATAGCATTAAGTGGGGAGCTTAAATTATTAGTTTTTGGTTTCTTCTAGTGTAACTTAGCCCTGAGTTTATGATTGTGCAAAGTTAACTTATTTTTTCATTTTAGAATATTCGGATAACTAGGGCTATAGAATGAGAAAAATTTTGGAGAAAAAACCCGACCTCTATTTCACTTTGTCTTCCTTGGCTTGACTTCATTGGCCCCAATTATAAAGGTTGGTCATGATTCCTCTGCAACATTCTCTATAATATCCCTTATTTGTGGTGGAGTAATTGCCTCAAAAAATTCATCATTCATAGAAATTTCAAAATTGTCATGACCTCTGACGGACTGTAATATGAGTCACCTGATGGTATGGTGTCTAATTCCTCAACAAACTTTGAGGCTTCATAGTTGTGTGATGACTCTTTTCCTTTCTAGACATGTAACATCGATGAGAAGTATTGAGTTCTTGATGCAGAAGGAGTCTCTGGTTTCATATGCTTCCTGCATAGTAAAACCCTAACCTAGTGTTTACATTGAATTCCTCCAATGAAGGTGTACCATGGTATGTCTAGAAGGTTTAATTTGACATCAATTAACATTTTAATTAATCCTTGGTGAGGACCCATTTTTTGAGTTCTTATTCTTCTACCTTACAAGGGATTCCATTTTAGTTAAGCATTTCAACAAATAATATGACATGTTCAATGACTTATTCCTTGTCAGGTGCTTGAGAATCCTAATATGGTAGTGATACACCATGTTGTATCAACCTTCACAAATCACAAATTTTGGCACTATAAATACCACATCCTTCCATAGAGGAAGGAGAGCCTCATGATGAATACTCGCGTTAGGTCTGGTAAGGGTGGCGACTCCTGAAATAATGGGCACCAACATTTTGTAGCAATCTTGAAGTTCTTTGGCCATGCCTCACCTCCCTGTGATAGTTTGGTAACAACTATGATCATCTCCTCATTCACCATTATTGTAAGCTATTGCACTAGGGCCTGAGCCCCATTAAAGGTGTGTGCAAGTTGCAGTGCGATTGCAGTATCATGCCCCTGAAAGATAGTAAGAAACTTGGCCCATCCAACCTTAACAATGACTTACCATACCTATAGCTTTATTTATACAACCTACACATTCATTGGCTCAACTTGGCTTCAATCTTTGTGAAGGAAATCCTTGATGAATGGTCTTTTGGAAGTAGTCAAATTAGAGTAACGGTGCATGCTTCAAGCTGCCAAACAACCTATCACATGATACAAAATGGGAGGAGTGATACCATCGTTTCCCGTTAATTGCATGATCACATGTCACGTTGCTTCTGATTGGGTGTTGATTTGACCATCAACATGTGAAATGTGTCTCGATCAAAAACACATGATGCAGTCTAACATGCTAATTTTCACATGGTATTAATGAATTGGAATATCAGGTCAGCTTGGAGCTTATGAGTCACATTCGATTTAGCAGCGAGGGTATGGATTTAGAGGTCGGTTTAAACACTACCACCATATATTATATAAAACATATCAACATATCACCTTGTATGTAAACATATCACCCCTTTATATTTTTTTATAAACATAAGCTTGTAGGATGGAGGTATATGGGGGCATATGAATTTTGTATTAGGGGTCAAACTAAATCTCCTCCCCATTTTCAATATGAACTTTAAACCCTTTTTTATGGTAGTTAAAGGAATTTATAATAGGGGTAGTGGTAGAAAAGGATGAAACTTTTAGTGATAGCTCCCCCCACACCCAAGTTATAAAAATGAATTCCCCAATAAGTTATTTAAGGATTTTTTACTATAATGTTATCAAACAAAGAATGACCCTTTCTTAAAAAAAGGACAATGGTAAGAGAGGATGTAAAGTATAAATGGGAAAGGTGATGGTTTCAAGTGAAATGTAGGAAGACAAGGACTAGCTCAAGTATATTTTTACTCATTAAAAATTCTTTAAATCCCCGCATAAGAAAATAAACCAAGGAAATGTGAAATAGAGCACTTGAGTCATAGGAGGAAATGCAACATCGCCATGCTTTGGTTGATGAGTCCCATGCATAATATTTTTCGCTATTTTGTAGCAATCTTGAAAATAACCCGCATATCCTCATTAGGTGCTCCACAAAGATATCAAGAGAGGTATTAAATAACTCAGTAAATACTCTCTCTCTCTCTCTCTCTCTCGATATATATATATATATATATATATATATATATATATATATATATATATATATATATATATATATATATATATATATATATATATATATATATATATATATATATATATATATATATATATATATCAAACTCTGCTAGTTGATTACCCGATTTTGTAGCATAATTTTTCTTGACTGTTCCTTCCAAGAAGGTTTTCATAATGGGAAATAATTTTTCTTTTCCTTTATAACACCCCACCCCACATTTACCCGCTTTTGCAAGCTCACTAGGGTAAACATAAGATGAGTGTTCATATGCATGATCCAACATCTAAGTTCCGTTACAGAAGTGGGGTCTACATCCTGAAACTTATTACAACCTCCATGAACACCATATCAGCCAGATGTCAAGCAACATCCATTGATTAACTTTTTCGTGAACTTGTCAACCAAACCGCACACATTCCAAGTTGTGCAGGCAATTAGGAGGCTCCAACCGCACACACGGGCCTTCCTCCATGAGGATACAACTGAGATTTCTTAGTTAAGAGACTATGGCCATGAAATTAGTGCCACATTTTTAGGTTTAGCCTACAGGCTACTGCCCAAAACTTTCAGAATCAAGTCTAGGACAATAAAAAGTATGCATAACCTATACTTAGGCTTAGATCTTTCCCAAACATGCTATTCAGATGACAAACATTTAGACAAACGTATGGTAAACATGGTAGTTATAGGTCATGAATGCATATCTATACATTACTTCCTTAGTTTCATCAGATAATCATCAAAAAGACTCACTGTCCTCTCAAGCTAGCTGCAACAACAATAGTTAGCTTATGCAGTCATACAAACATTCAATAACTTATCAAAGCATGAACAAGACCCATAACAAGATCACATCATTTAACCACGCCTATAACCAACATTCAACCAAAAAGTAAACCATGACAAACCAATCATTTTTCAACACAATAACCAATACATGTTCTCATTGATCTCAATAAGAAATAACGCATAATAACATATGCATAAAGCCAAACAAGTCAGGGACTTCCACGTACCACAAGACCATAGATTGGGTTGAACCAAATCTTTCTTTCATCCAATCACCCTCATTCCATATTCCAAGAATGAATGTGGGACCTCAAGGGATAAACCAAAACAAAACGAACCACGACTTCGAGAGGCTAAACCACCTCAACCCTCAACCATAATGATTTCACCTAAATTAGTCCAGAAATCACCAAACCAACACAAGCTTGGATGCGTTATAATTTCTTCACCATACCCATAGGAATTTTGTTGTCTCCACCCACCTATCAAGGGCCTCCTGGAGAAAACCATCTCCACCCCAACCCTTGGGATTTTCCTGAGACCACCTAACTTGGATCTAAAACCCTCTAGCAATCCAAATCTCAACAGAGAATGAATCCCATCACATCATGGCTATCTAGGAAATGGAAAGGCAAGATTGTAAGAATTGTCAATCCAAGAAAATATCATGCCAATGATAACAAAGAAATCATGTGAACCAAATGCATGCACCATGCATTCAAATTCTAACAAGGAAATCATACATGCAACCTGTTACCTACAAAATCTTCCTGTTGTAGCTTCTTGTTACACAATATTTTGTCACACCTCCTGCACTTCCTTATGTCATACCCTGGAGTGCCCAAAACTTGACAACTGTGTAGTGTACCTATCGTGATATGCAGTCCAAATCCTCCCTAAACAACTGATGAAAACATGCCTTGAGCCTTTCCTGATAAAATGAGCTCAAAACCCAAATTTCTGGGTCAGCGCGACTGTGACACTGCCTACTCGTGTTGAGGGTAGGTTGCACCATATTAGCCTCACGTTGCTAGCATGGTTTCTACTTGGATACTCGCGTTGATACCTAAAAGGTAAGTTTTTCCAAAGAGGACAAGACGCTTTGTGATCTAGGGGCTTCTAGAACGACGAGATGGATATTGTTTGTTGTGGATGTGGTAAAATTCTCCCAATATTTCCCTTTGATCTTATCCCTATGAGCTTGATCCTTGAGATGAGGACCTTCCCCTATCTTTTGTGAGATCCTAACTCCTTCTCCCTACCTATATATTCATCCTCTTCCATTCCCAAATGGTTGGTCTCTGATTATTTGCACCCTTATGCTGAGATAGTGCCTACATGCTATTCACTTTGGCTTGGAGGAGGAGAGCTTGGAGACCTTGAGCTTGGACTTGGACATTCACTCAAGGAGGGATTACTAACATCAAGGCCTAGGTTGTATGCTTCCTCTTTTGTTTATTAATATATGCAATTTTTGGTTAACTTTCCATTAATGCTTGTGTCAATGCTTCATTTATCTTAATGCTCCTTGATCTGTTAAGTGGATTACATTCGATTATGATTGTTGCACTTTTATGCTTTGTTGTTTCTTTGGCCTCTTGTATAAGTATTCAAATGCTATGAGCAATAAAGACTAAAACTGAGGAGCAAGCGATCAAGATCTTAAATAGAGTGCATTATAACATCAGAACGAGGTAGGTCTCCTTCCTCTTCTCTCATTTTGATTGTAATTTAAGAAAGAGACTTGTAGATTGTCTCTTTTGTTGCTAGACCCACTCATTGGTCTAGAGGGATTGTCTCTATCTACAGAGAGGATTTACCTAGGCAACAAAATGGCGACTCCACTGGGGAAGATATAACCTTTCCATCCATTCCTTCGATCTGATCCTCTGATGATTTTGACCAACCTTCCATTTCTTGGCTTGTGTGCACCACTGTAGGTTTATACAATCACTGGTTTTTTGCTTGAGAGTGTTGAGCCTGATCTGATTTTTTAATATTTTAGTTTTTTCTTTATTTTCCTCACCCAACACATTTTTTGGTCTTACAGAAGCACTGCTAGCGCTGATTTTGAATTTATAGTCACACTTCTTTGCCTTCCATCATTGATTTGCCTTTAATAAGTGCGCTGATTCACTCATCACTTGGCTTGTCTCTCTGAAGTTGATTTCCTCCATTTAGCAGTTTGATTGCGATCCGAACACCATTTTCAAGTTTCATTCGGTTCATATTAGCGAAGTTGTTTTCATTAGTATTGGATCATCTTTGTGCTTTTAAAATTGCTTTGGCTCCATTGTTGAATGTAGATTACAATTGTTTGCTTTGGTGAAACTGAAAGTGTATACTTGTTTTGATTTCATTGTTTCAAAAAGAAAAGTGAAAGGATCTCTTCATTTAATTATTTTTGAAATTATTTTTATTCGAAACCAAAAGTGAATGAAATTTTCATTTTAGTTGTTTTGAATTCCATTTTCCCTTTTCTTATGCATTAGTTTGAATTTTGAATCAAAGTGAAAGAAAAAGAACAAAAATATTAGTGCATCTTAGTGAAAGAAAGTGATTTTGTTTCTCATAAGATTGCATTTTGGCATTTCATTCATTAGTGAAAGTGAAAGAGTAGTTTTCATTTTTACATTTTTCATTCGAAAAGTTAGGGAGATATGTTTTGATTCATTTTTCTTGATTGATGCATTGTTTGGTTATCTCTCTTCCCTCATTAGTTTAGCCTTCCTCGAATGAAAATATTTCATTTTTCTCATTTAATTGCATCATACGAATTAAGGTGACAACGTTGAGTGATAAAATTGAAACCTAATTCAAGATAAACTTAAATTTTACCTCAATTAACCTAAGGAGCATTTGTAACCTAACACAAATATATAAAGGTCTAGGCTAGAGACGTGTTCTGATGTCTTTAAACATAGCAATTGTCGTTAACTTCCTGCATTGTATCCCAGGGGTGAAATCCCATTCTAGTATGGAAGTATATCGAAGGTTCTCCAGTACTTTCGGGTATATAGGAGGCACTTCAGTATGGCAAGTATATGGGAACGCTCTCACCGAACGGTTATGCATTAGACAACGCTAACACAAAATTGTGCTCCTCGTACCATTGAGTATATATTGGGAGACCCCACTAGGTTGCTATCCTTTAGCCATAGGTAACCAAGTCAGCCGCCTTGTAAACATGATACACCGAACACATCATTCAGGGAGATTGGCCATCGTATGTTAAGTCCTTGGTTTTAGCTAAGGTGTATATAACGGTTCACGGATACTTGGTAAACCATCTTGCCTAGTATAACCCTTTTTTATTTTTTCAAGTTATAAAATTAACTGCCAATGATAATATGTCGAACCCATGCAGTTGCTTATTGGCCTCACATTGAGTAATTCCTTGTAAATTTTAATTTTAAAGCCCTCAACAAAATCATCTTTTCTCCTTTTTCTTTTCAGTGAAAGTCATTGTGGATGAACCATTGCATTCACCTCATCATTCCCCTTCATCATCTGATACTAAAGGGTCATCACAAGTAGTTCATCCTAAACTTTCATAGTCACTTGAAGCTCAAGGATTTGAACTTGGAATTTTCCCAAGTACCCAACCCCTTGCTTCTCTTCCCCCACCTTGAGGCTCATTGTTGTCTCAGCAGTCTGATCCAGAAGCCCCTGAGAGCCCACAGATGTTTGTTTTATACCCTCTGAATCTGCTCTTTGATCCGTTTGTGATATTTCCTCAACCACCATATAGTCCATACAACAATCTTGGTGTTCCTTTGGAGTTATCTCCTCATCCATATTAGATTCCTCCTCGCTAACTATTTCCACCTATGGATTCAGAAGGTGAATTTCCAACCTCTCCTCGAGGTCCTCCAGAAGTCTCGGCTACTCACACTCCTAATGTTGATAATGATTCTGAATGCGACTTTTCGCCTGAATGTTTTCCTTATGTAGGAAGAGTTCTGTCTCAACCACCTCCTAAAAATAGTGGGGCTATGCTTCCACATGGTTATACCACCTCGGCTCAACTAGTTTCAGGAACTCCCAATGCTTCTTCATTATACCAAAACCTAATTTGGTCATCGAATGCTATGCCTACTTCTGGTTTGTTTATTCCTAACGCGACCTCTCATATCCCTATGCGAACTGTCCTTACCTCAGTTCTGATTCAACCCACAGTTTCGGTTTATATGTCTGTAAGTTTCTCAACTCCCCCATAAATTGGACAAAATGTGCCACCACATCATTCGCATCATGGGAGGAAAAATCCAAATATTCCTCCTGTCTCAAGTGGAACCCATGTGAGTTGATCACAACCTCACATGGTTGTAGTGAGTCCACCAGTTGGTGGTATTCCTAATCTGGTTGAATCATCTATTCCAGCTGGTTCCAGCTGGAGAAAGTAATGTCCAATATCAACAACCTTATTAATCCCATATACCCCTTCAATAGTCTTATGTTCCATATGGTTCACAAGAACTTAAAAATCCACCTTACTTTTCACAAGTAGGTCCTCATGGGCAACCTGGTCAAAATCATATTCCCGGTGCATATGGTCAAATCCCAATTGGAACTTATCGGTACCGACAAGGAATTCCTCAAGGAAGTATTCAACAACAACCTTTATAGTAGCAAGGGAAACCTTTGCAACAACAGGGGAAAACTTTGTAGCAGTTTCAACAACCTTTGCAACAGAAAACACAGTTTGTCCAATAAGCGAATCAACCCTTGTATCTACAAGGTCAACCATGTAGCAGCAAACCCAACCTTTATATCAAAAATGTCAAACCTTGCAGCCACAAGGCAAACCCCTGCAGCAATAGGGCCAACACTTTTATCACCAGGGTTAGTAGTTGCAACAACCTTACAATCCATATGCTACCCAAAATGCTTATCCACCTTGTGGTTCTCAATGGCCTATGATGGGTCAATATCAACCCTACCTTAGATAAAACCCACATTTATAGGGCCAAAATACACCTTATGGTAAGGGTATCCCTCAGTGGGGGAAAAATGATCAGGTGATCATGTCCTAAGTGGAAAAAATGCTCAAATTTTGAATTTCTCATAATTGGTTGAAACTAGAATGACCGGATAGATCTCGTCTTCTTGATTCTGGCTCCACGAACGGTTCAAAAAATTGACACCGTATGGAGGATTTATCGCATTTTAAAAATGCCCAGTAAACTACAATTTTTGAATTTTGGGAAAAATTAAAAAAAGAATATTTTGAGGAATATTCCCTAGAATATTCTCCAAAATATTCCTCGGAATATGCTGTTTGGTTGACCAATCTGGAGCTGACAGGTGGCTTGCTAGAGGCCACCACGTGGCCCCAAGACTACAGTTTGTTATGGAAAAATTATTTGAGAGTTCGCAGGAATCGACCCTGGGTCGGGTGGCTGCCCGCCCACACGCCCGACCGGCCCGCCTATGCTGTGGTTCTTAAAAGCCTAAGGACTTATTGCATATTTAAAGTTTGTTTAAAAATATTTTGGGCACAGAAAGAGGCAAGCCCCATATTCATAAAACCAAGGGCTCAGAACCACAGGACTCTACTCCGCCGGTCACGGTTAGTTAACCTGCCGACTGCAACTACTGCCAGAATCCCGATCACATGCACGTGGTTTAAGCCAGAGGTTACGATCAGAATTGGTGGTTAGTTTGCCAAAGTCCACCATTTTAGGTGTGGTTTCCAAAATTAGCGAGGTTAACTGCAGTTAACCCACATTTAGTGGAGTTTTTTTTTGTCAAACTGGAGAAAAACTTCTAGAGGTCATAACTTTTGCTAGGGAGATCCTTTTGGAGCGAACTTGTTTTTTATTTTGGGTATTCTGAGCATTCCAGAGCCAATGGTATAGGTTTCAGAGCCAATAGAGCTCATATTCAGGTGCCTTTTCAGCGAAGAATCTTGGAGAGCCATTAGGGCCTAGGGAGTGTTGGAGCTGTATTGGGCTATGGTTAGCCATTGGAGGTGAAACAAAAGTCATTCTTGACTGTTTTCTGTGTTCTGAACTCATTTTCACAGCTTATTTTTCTTGTTTAGGCTTTCTTATCACTGTATAACCATTTTGAGCATCTAATAAGAGCAAGGACATGCCCATTTGGGGGCCTTGGACCTGGCAGATGTAGCCCAGGAGGGGTGAACTGCCTTATCAGCTGCTGTGTTATATTATGTGAATTTATCTTGCTGTGTTTTTTAGATTTGATATGCTAAACAGTAAAATGAAATAATACTCCTTCACACATAAGACTCAGAAATTTACCAAAAACACTTTGTTTCAATTGCAAGACATCAGTAACAGTTTGCACATATAATTTAATGGAAATGAATACCTTGAATAGAAAAAACAAGAAGTTTCATTTTCAAATCAAAAAATCAAGCCCCTTATGGTCAAAATTCTCCACTTTGGGGATAAAACCCCTACTAAGAAGGTTGGAATCTGGAAACTAGGCCTTATCAAAGACCTTACATGTCTTAGGTCGTTTCTAGTGACGTTGGAACTTCTAGATGTCTCAAGGCTTACTAATGGTCCAATACGTCATTCACCTTATTGGTCTTCATTTCCCACTAAAATTCCTAGCGATTGCCCAAAATTCGAAGGAAGAGCTAAAGAAGACCCTCAAGCCCATGTGATGACTTATCACTTATGGTATTCTTCCAATTCCTACTTTGATGATTATGTTCGTCTATGCCTCTTTCAACGAACCTTGATGGGTGTTGCCACAAAATGGTACATCGCGTTACCTTGAGGTACCTATTCGGACTTCAATTATTTGGCCATGGCCTTCCTCACACACTTCCAGTTACTGTTTCGTTACGAAACTGGTACCCACTTGCTCACATCTCTAAAACAGGATACTGTGACCCACATCTCCGATCACATCCATGAATGGAGACGTCAGTGTTGCCTCATCAAGTTTGAAATCCCTGATGAGTTGTTAATTGAATGGTTTACCAAATCATTCATAAATAAATTTTCTGCAGACATAGCAATGGGAGGTTCTGTTACTGAAGATCAAACCATTGCCCTTTCCCAGTATTTGGATTTGGTTTATTCCCAATCTGGCACGCTATATGAGATCTTTCCTTATGCTCCAAGGCCATCTTCAGATCCAACATCTTTGAAGTCTTCGGACATACCACATGTCAATGGTCTTATTGGATCAATATCTCAAAATTCCAATAAAGCTTCTTCGAAGAAGAAATCCATTTCGAATACTAGTTCCAATCCTCCTTTGAAAACCCCCTCAAATCTTGGTAAAACCTCTGAGGTTAATGTCGTTCAGTCTACCATGGAAAAAAAAGCCTCAAAAGTTAAGAAAAATGGTAAATGTAAAGCAAAATATGATACCCCAAAACAGGATCCTCCTAAGCCATTTGCTGATGATGCCTCTAAACGTAATCCTGAGTATCCTTGCCTTATTTTTGAGGAAGATCACTACACCAAGGGATGTCCCCATCGTGCGGAAGTTAGTCGCTTATTGAAAGACCTCGATTGTATTGAAAGAGCCATTTCTATGATATCAGACTCAGTTGGTAGACCAACCACAATCCTCTGACTCTTCAGGTTCACAGGTTTACATGAGTGCTACAGTGCTTATTTCTATTGCCACCCGGTCGAAAGATTTCAAAATCCTCAAAAGAAGATGATGGAAAAGGAAGCTACTGATACACCTACTTTTGCTCCACCCAGTTCTGGTCCTCTTCACATTGAGAGACCTAATAATGAATCCATCATTTGACCACCTTCTGAAGGTGTGCTTCGGAAGTCATCTTATAATCTGAATGCTAGAGCTACTCAACATTACACTATTATCGAAGACCTGGTTCAAGCACCTTCGACAATGTCTGCCTTGGAAGTTATCTAAACTTGTCCAATGCAACGAAAATCATTATTGTCTGCTATAGGTGGAATCGATCCTGCAGATTTGAATTTGATCACTTTTGATCTAGAAAACCATGTTCCTCGATTTCCACATCAAATTGCGTTTTTGATTCAAGTCATTACCAATGGAAAGACGATTCATCGAATTGTCATTGATGAGGATGCTTCCACCTGCATCTTGTTTGTTTCATGTTGGAAAGCCATTGGATCTCCACCTCTCAATCAGTCTCCGAACACCTTAGAAGCCTTTGATGGCAGAGGCTTCCGTCCTCATGGTATTCTCACAAGTTTTCCCATCACCTTGCGAAGGAAAACTGTCGAATTATAAGTATAAGTCATAGATGTAAATCTGAATTACAACCTTCTACTTGGACGAAGTTGGACTCATGCCATCATTTGTGTGGTCTCCTCTTTATTCCATGTGCTCTATTTTCCTCATGAAGGAAAAATCATCACCGTCGATCAATTATCATTTTTCTCTTTTGGTTCTTTAAATGGAAACATCCCATATGTGGGAAATATCAATATTCCATATGAGAGTGTGGGGGGCAGGTCTTTTTAAATATTCTACTTTAATGGGAAATTTTTCTCTCCCACCTTTGCATGTCACCTTAGTCAACATGATCTCAATTTCAAATGATCAATGGGTCATCCCTACTCCGGATCAAGTTGATTCTTTCAATGATGCTATACCACTAAGTCCTTTAGAACAAGCTTATCAAGAAGTTATTTTGGTTTCAGCGACTACTTTTGAAAGTCATACTATCCTTAGTATGCACATGGACAAGTATTCGCAATCTCCTTGGCTTGTTTCTTGGGATTCTTTGGATCCCTTAAACAAGATATTTCCCACCGAAGAGAGTATTGTTGAGGCTATGTCTCTTGACGGAACTCCTTGGAATGATGCTCATCATCAGTCCACATTTCTTCCAAGTCTTAATGATATTTCCTCGTGTCTTAAGACTTTTGTTTCTCATAACCCAACGCATCCACTTCAAACACCTGTTTTGGTGCACGAAGTTTTATCCAAAGGTAATATGGGAAATATTACTGCTACCATGCCAATCGACATTTCCATTAAACCTAGGATTGTCGAGAACATCCACATTGGGGTTTCATGTTCTCCCAAAGAGGTCAGGGTTTACACTGACCTTTTTAAATAATTTTGTGACGTCTTCACCTGGTCATATGAGTAAATTCCTGGTATCAATCCATCTATAGCAGTGCATGGAATACCCACTTATCCTAATGCGAAGCCCGTTTGTCAACGGCTCCGTCCAGTGCATCCCAGAAAGGTCGCTGTTATTAAGGGAGAAGTTGAAA
Source organism: Pinus tabuliformis (assembly GCA_031772625.1). Classification (NCBI taxonomy): domain Eukaryota; kingdom Viridiplantae; phylum Streptophyta; class Pinopsida; order Pinales; family Pinaceae; genus Pinus; species Pinus tabuliformis. The sequence goes on along the minus strand of CM062805.1, from coordinate 1,893,305 downwards.
AACTTCTAAAGGTTGGTTTTATTTACCCTATCCCATTGACAGACTGGGTTTCTAATATTGTACTTGTTACTAAAAAGAAGGGAACCATTCAAGTCGGTGTTGATTACCACAATATCAGTCATGTGTGTCCTAAAGACAATTATACCACTCCCTTTATTGATCATATCATTGATGAGTGTGCTGGGAGTGAGATCTTTTTTTTTATGGATGATTTTTGTGGTTATAACCAGATAAAAATATTACCCACTGATCAACAAAAAAATGTTTTCATCTGTCCATGGGGGACTTTTTCTTATAAGAAGCTCACTTTTAGTATCAGAAATGCTGGTGCTACCTTCCAGAGAGCGATGTCATATTCCTTTCATGATATTAAACACATTGTTCAACCTTATTTAGACAACTTACTAGCCCATTCTTCTAAGTGTCGTGACCACCCACACCACCTTCGAGTAATCGTTCTATGTTGTCAACACTATGATGTTCATCTCAATCCACATAAATGTGTCTTATGCGTTGAATCTAGTCAGCTCTTGGGTTTTTCTGTGTCCAAAGAAGGCATTCGAATAGATCCTCTAAAAGTAGAGGCTATTGTAAATCTACCCCCCCCTTCATCCTTGCACCAATTGTAGAGTTTGCAAGGGAAGGCCAATTTTCTTCATCTATTTGTCTCTAATTATGTTGAGCTTACCAAGGGATTTACTCGCTTACTTAAGAAGGGGATCCCATTAATTTGGGATGCAATCGCCCAACAATCTTTCGATGCTCTAAAGAAAACACTCATTAGTTCTCCTTTATTGCATCCCCCGATTACCACCGTGATTATTTTTTATACTTGGCCACAGCTGACAATACCATTGCTATGGTGTTGGTCCAGGACGATGACAATGGAAATGAACATGTTGTTTATTATTTGAGTCAAAATATTATTGACACAGAAGCTTGATATGCTCATGTCGAGAAGCTTACCTTGGCAGCATTACATGTTGTCCAACGATTTCACCATTATATTCTTCTACGGAAGACCACAGTGATTTCTGATTGTAACCCCATGACTTATATTCTGACTCATCAGTTGCTTGGGGGTAGATACTCTAAATGGATCGTTATCCTGGAGTAGTTTGATTTGGATAAGATCCCTGATGAAACCTTGTTTCTCATCATTTCTCTCGACCCATGGTACGAAGATATTATTTCTTATCTTCAGACCCAAACTTTTGATCCGAGTTGTCTCAATCTGATCGACGCCGCATCTAGCATCAGTCTCAACCTTATCAGATTATTGGTGATACGTTGTACTGAGACGGTGTTGATTTTGTTCTTTGTAGATGTCTAACACTTGAAGAGGTTGAATGAGTCTTAAATGACTGCCACTCCGGGGCATGTGGTGGTCACATGTTAGGCTATGCCACTTCTCAAAAGATCCTTCGCACTGATTATTTCTAGCCTTCTATCTTCAAAGATTGCATTTTGGCTGTTCAAAATTGCCATGAATGTCAGATATATAATCGTGAACAACATGCCCCGCCAGCACCCTTACAACCAGTTGTTACTATTGGCCCATTCGCTAAATGGGGCATTGATTTCATGACCTATAACCCTCGCTTAGCCGAGGGCATGGCTATATCATCGTCGTTGTCGGCTATTTTATTAAATGGGCCGAGGCGATGCCCACATATAATTTTGATATTACAACTGATGCTTAGTTCCTCTTTAACTATTTCATAGCCTGTTTTGGCATCCCTCAAGCCATTTTCACTGATCACAGATCCCATTTTCATCAGTACATGATGACAGAGCTTACTGCTCAGTTGGGTCTTCGCCATGACAACTCAACTCCTTACTATCCACAAGCCAATGGGAAAGTTGAAGCAATTAATAAAGTCTTAATTACTATGCTTCAACGTACCATTGGGAAGCACACAAAAGACTGGCATCTCATGTTGTTTTCGGCTCTTTGGGCTTACTGAACCTCTGCTAAGACAACCACTAGTTTCACTCCATTCAAGTGGTATATCATTTAGAGGTGACACTCCCTTTCGAGTGTGAGATTCCTTCATTCAAACTAGCTATTTAACTACTCCCCGATACCTCACCTGAAGAGGAACGCTTACTTTATCTTAAGAGGCTTGATGAAACCCGTCATATTGTTGCGATGGTTATCAAAGCACAAAAAAAAATGAGTTAAAGCTCATTATAATCAAACTGTTTCTCCATGAGTTTTCGCTGAAGGTGACTTGGTCTTGTTGTATGAGCAAGCCAATGATAAGTTGGGGGGTCAGAAGCTCAAACCTATGTGTCATGGGCCATACATTGTTAAACACATTTTGCAAAAAGGTGCTTTTGAGTTGGTTGACTATGAAGGTAATTCGTTAGCACAACCCCACAATGGGCTCTATCTGAAAACGTATTATGTGTGAGTTCCGTGTAATTACTTTTGTACATTAGTGTGTGAATTTTGATTTTTTGGTGTGATTATTTGCTTTGCAGACATGTTTCCTCTGCTTACCTTGTGTTCTACTCGGTTCCCAGATGTCATCAAACCATTATGTTGGTTTTGTTGATGGTGCTTGTCGTAGCACAAAAAACTTATCTTCTGTAGCCTGGGCACTATTCACCCCTAATGGCGAGTTGATCAATTTACAAGGTATTATCCTGGGACGAAAAACTAATAATATTTTCGAGTACAGTGCAACTATTTTCCTTGGGTTTTTCTTGATCTATTTCTTCTTTTTCAGGTTCTTCTTCTTCAATGAGAGGATCAACTTCATGTTCTTCAATTTATTTTTCTCGAAGGTCTTCATCAATCTTTACATCAATGCTTTCCACTATTTTTTGTAGTCGATTATTGTAGCACTTGTAGGCTTTGCTCCGTGTAGAATATCCAAGGAATATCCCTTCGTCAACCCAAGAATCAAACTTTCCTAGTGAGCCATCATTGATTTTTATGAAGCACTTGCTTCCAAAAATCTTGAAGTATTTTACTGAAGCAGGTCTTCCTTTCCATAATTCATAAGGAGTCTTTTCATTATTTGGTCTTAATTGAGTTTGATTCAAGGTATATACAGGTGTCCCGATTGCTTCTCTCTGGAATTTTGGCTGCAAGTCAACTACTATTAACATTGTTCTTGCCATTTCTTGAACTGTTAGGTTTCTTCTTTCAACTACCCCATTTTTCCTAGGTGTTCTAGCAGTAGACAGTTCTCTTTTAATTCCATGTATTTTACAGAATTTTGTAAATTCTTTTGATGTGAATTCTCCTCCTCTATCTATTCTGAGGCACTTAATCTTTGAGTCCTTTTCATTTTCTACAAGAGCTTTAAGATTCTTAAAACACTCAAATGCTTCAGATTTATATTTTATAAAATATATCCACATCATTCTAGTATAGTCATCAACAAATAAAGCAAAGTACATTTCTCCTTGGAGTGCCAGAGTTCTAGTTGGTCCACATAAATCCGCATGGATGATCTCCAAAGGCTTTGATGTAGAAAACTCCTTGGTCTTGTGGCTGGTTCTGGTTTGCTTTCCATGTTGACATGGACCACATATTCCTTGATTTGGTTTGAATAACTTTGCGATGTCTCGTACTGCTTTAATCTTGTTGATATTGATCAAGTTATCGAAGCTTGTATGTCCAAGTCACTTGTACCACAACCAACTTTCATCTATTTGACTTAAGTAGCATTTATATTCTTGAATCTTGTTCAGAATGTAGATGTTGTTTTGTGTTCTAACCCCTTTCGCCACAAGTTCCCATGAGGAAGAGTTCTTTATTTCACAGTTTTTGGTGCTAAAGACAACATTATGTCCTTGATCACAGATTTGGCTAACACTCAGGAAGTTGTTTTTGAGCCCGTTTACTAGCAAATCATTTTGAGCTTTTCCTTTTCCATTAATAAGAGTAACAGTTCCCTTTCCAGCAATTTTGGCAGATCCACTTCCAAAGGATACATTTCCTTCCTTTTTGTTCAATGAGACAAACTTCCTTTTGTCCCCTGTCATGTGTCTGGAGCACCCACTATCCACAAGCCAATGATTTTCATTATTTTTAGCACATAGAGCTAGGCCACATTTATCCATGTTGGGATTCTCACTTCTTTCTTTTCCTCTTTTGAGTGGGAAATTGTGTTCATTGTGTCCATTATTATTACATAATGAGCAAATCAGATCAAATTTGGCCAAGGGATAAAAATAATTGTTGGTCTTGATTTGTCCTTGCCCTTTTGGTCCATATGGTTTGTTTATTTGATCCTTCAGTTTTGGTGTTTCATTCTTACAAGCCATGCAATGTCTAGCTTGATGACCAAAATTTTTACAATAGAAACAATTCCCAAAAAAGATAGTTTTGTACCTGTTGTAATAGCCATGATTTGAATCAACATTCTTTCTTGGAATTACTCCCACTTCATTCTTTGGATTTGAGATGGGCCTTTGATGAAATATTGTTTTGTATCTGTTGTAACATCCATGATTCGAATCAACATTCTTCCTTGGAGTTACTCTCTCTTCATTCTTTGGATCTGGGATGAGCCTTTGATGAAATAATCTTTCTTCTTTTGGGTTGCTGGAAAGTACATCGGCATAGCTTTTCACATTATTCTTAGTACTTGATGATTCTCCTTTAAAACCTATTCCAGATTTATCATATTTAGGTTTTTGATTATTTAAGATAGTGTCAAGTATTTGAGAGCTCTTCCAACCCTTTTTAACTTGCTCCAATTCCTTCCTCAGAGATATTGTTTCGGCTTCACGTTCTTCGCAAGCTTCTTCTTTTTCTTTTAGCTTATTTTTCAAGAGATCTTCCCTTCTTTTTGTTTCCTTGTTTTCTACCTTGAGAGAAATGATTTTATTCCGTAATTTCTCATTTTCTTCAATGGCACTTATTAACAATTCATCTACATTGCCATCTAGCCCTTAGTCATCATCATTTGTGAATGCCATGAATAATACTTCTTGGCTTCCAGCATGATCATTTTCTTCATCTGATTCTTCATTACCTACTTTGCGGTGAGGGAACTAGTTATTTGATTTCTTTTTGATGACTACAAATTCATCTTCATCAGACTCATCTTGCTTAGAGAGGAAATTCTTCTTATTGAACCCTTTCTTTTTGTATACCATCCTTTTAGAATTTTCTTCATCATCACTATCATGCTTATGAGGGCATTTTGCAGCATAATGACCTATTTTTCCACATTTGAAACAAATAATAGGGTATTTACCTTTTAGCTTAGATCCTTTCTTCAGTGTTCGTACAAATTGCGCCAATTCAGATTCAACATAAGAGTCATCACTCCTAACATTCCTTTCTTTCCCATTTTTTGATTTTGAGGCCTTGAATGTTACATCTTTGGAACTTGGGCAACCTTTTCTCATCTCATAGGCAATGAGGATTCCATTGAGTTCATCCATATTGAGAGTATCTAGATCCTTCACTTCTTCTATGGCACTTACTTTGGAGTCAAATCTGTTTGGGAGAGATCTTAAGACCTTTTGAACAATGGTGCTTTCTTCAATGTTTTCGTCCAATCCTTTAAGAGAGTTGACCACTTCAGCTACTCGGAGAAAGTATGATGCAATATCTTCTTCATCATCCATTTTCAGACTTTCAAATTGCCTTCTATGAGTTTGAAGCTTTTCCTTCTTGACTTTGGAGTCCCCGTCGTATAAGCTAATTAGCTTATCCCATACTCCTTTGGTAGAGTTACAATTCATGACTTTTGTAAATTCAAAATCAGTGATTCCATTAGCGATGGAGTTTAAGGCTTTTGCATTTGCAACGTAGACTTTCCTCTCATCTTGATCTGTTGGAAGAGTGGAAGGAGCTGTGTACTCATTTAAGACCGAATGCCAAACCTCAGGTCCAAGGGAAATTAAGTAATAGGACATTCTCTTTTTCTAGAAACCAAAATTTGTGCCATCGAGCAGAGGAGGTTTTCCTGACACTTCTTGATTTCTCATCATGACTAAGAATCCTTCTTCAAGCTGTTAGGCTGATATGAAGAAGCCCGCTCTAATACCACTTGTTGGAATCATGATTTTCGTTACACCAAAACCCGCAGGTATTAGTAAATGAACACATCGCCAGAGTTAACGGATCATCAAGAGGCAGTTAGTCCATGTCATGAAACACACAAGGAGCGCTGGATTATCCAATGCCCAACATTTATAAGTTTTCAAATACATTTTTGCAAATATTTTATTATTTTTCTTGATATCAGTGATGTGTGGTCGTCTTTGTGTAGTTACAAGATCTTTTGGTGGTAACGATGGTCATTTTTGACCAATTCAACGAGTTTTTGTTTTATCTCTTTTTCGGATTCATTAAAAATAAACAAAAAAGGAACCCACCTAGAGTCATCATTAAGCTCTTTTCTGACTCTCGAAAGATGAAAAGATCACCGAGTACTTGTCTTTTCGAACTCGTTAAATTAAATGAATTGACATCGTCTTGTTATACGTTTACCCATTTTTTGGGCTGGGATTGGTTATTTACGAAAAAGGAACACCTTGGTCGACATGGTCAAGAGGTTCTCTCGAATATTGTTTTCTAACTTTTTGGGTTCAAGAGACAATTTACGAAAAGGGACCTGATGGAGATTCCTTTTTCATATTTTTTTCAAACTCTCTAAATATGAAAAAGACACTTAGTTACTCTTCCATCAGACTCGTAAAAATTAAATGACAAAGGACTTGTCATCATGACAAGACCGAGTTTCTCCTTCCTAGGATTCCTAAAAATTACTAGGATGGATTCATTCGAAGAATGAACTTACATGACAAGCATATGCTATCCCCTTCAAGCATGTGATTAAGATTAATTAGGATACTCACTAGAAATAGTGGGGAAAAATGAAAGTGAAACATCTCTTGTATAGGCAGCATGTCACTCTTGAACATGACACTCATCTGTTTCTCGTGTCGGGTTTGGGATATCCTCACTCAGTCACTTGTCCTTATGGGTTTGGGTGATCCATTTTTCCTCTCATTTGACTATTCCACTTCGTCATCATGACCCTTGGTCCTATGTTGAGTCAAATTCTTCCACACTCCGGAGTCGTGTCGCTGATATGTTCAAGAGAAGTCCTACTTGCAGTTCACTACCTATACATTGTCTAACATTTTGCTATAGTCCTGGATCATACTCATTTATTCCACTTTATTCCTTTTTTTGTGTCGATGATGAGGGAATCCTTATGGCCCTCCTTCGACGGTCACTTCCAGTTGACTTCAGATCATTATCCAGGATGATGACTTAGGAACTCCCTTTTAGTACCTTAGAGCTTGCATGCCTTGATGGCAAGTTCGTTGCATTAAACGTCATGTTTTCATCATTGAATGATCTGGAATTATCCAGGACAAAGAATTAAAGGTTTTACAGACTCATGTGCATGGATGTTCCTATGTTACTTTATGCAATGGATCGATAAGATTGCGAAATACATAGACACTGAGGTAATCAGAGAAAACATAATAGTCAAACATGTAAACAAAACAAGTTTAATAAGGAGTTCACCCAATGATCTTGGGCTACGTCTCCTGGTCCATCCTTTAAATGGTGGCCTCTCTATTATGTTTTCAAGTAGATTTTTTACAATAGTGAGCTCGATTTAAGACTCACTAAACAGAATGAAGTCAGTAAGAATGGAGTGCACAAACTCTCCTTACTGAAACTCGACCTCTGAGGGTCACAGTAGTATAACAGGCTTATGCCAAGGAGTTTGATTGAACCTCTCAAGCCTTCAATGGAGTACACAGACTCTCTAACTCTCTCTGGCTCTGTCTGGCTCGATGCTGCCTTCAGGTCAGCTCGGCTTCTACTCTTTGTTCTCTGCTATTAGATTCCTGCGTCTAGCTAAATCTTGTCTGCCTCTCTATGTCTTTTTTTTATGCTTCTGTCAGGTCACGACTTTAAAGCCAATCTGTTCTTTTGATTTTTCATTTCCGCTTCCCAGCCTTTTGGTTTCCTTACCTCTGTCTGTTCGAATTCCTCTGCTCTGCATCATCATTACTGGGTAACGCCTTGTAGGGAGGTGGCCACCTATTTCCCAATGAACTGGGTGTTAGATTCCTTGAATCATTTTTGAATGGTCGTTAATTCCATTTGCTTCAATATCACCCGCAAATCATGAATCATTTTCCAACTCATCATCCACGTGGGACTCCAAATCCCCTATCATCTTGCTCTTTGACTTGTCAAATCCGGTCAGTCATCGGAACGTATCTCCATCGTTGATTTGGGCCCCACAGATCCTATGGTCGTCCTTCATATTGGGTGGACAAGTCGCATGATGTTTACCCATCCGATGTAGTCGTTTTCTCTCTCATCCGCCGGACGCGTGTCGCTCGATGTGTGGCATTAGGCGGGACTCAGTCAAAACTGCTTACCGCCTCGAGGCCTTTCGATATCTTGCCGGTTTGTGGAATCTCGTGCTACGAAACCGAATGCGTTACTTTTCCGAATTTTATAGTGATTTCCTGTCCGGGCGCTTCAGGTTTTTCCTTCACTGAGGGGGACGCCGTGTGATAGCGCTAATCGCGTATCAAAAACCACCCCTGTTTCTTGATTTGGCCTCCGATTTTGCCAATTTGCACCAGTGCGCATTACCATGGGCCAACGGTCTGCGTGCTCGACCGAGGGTCCTCGTTGCTCCGCTCTAGCCACAACTGCAACTGTTACGAGGATTCCTTCTGATAGCTTTGATTTTTCTAGGACTTGAATCTTTTAGCATAATTTGAAACAGTCATGAAAACTTAGAGAGTGTTCTAGGATCCAATTCGGATCACGACCTTCCCACTGAAAAAGCTTTTGGACCACCAAAAGTTGGTTTTATTTTAAGCATCAATCAAGTGAGGGTATTGCTTCCTCACTTGCTCAATTTCTATCCATTTTTCACTGCTTGGTTTTGAACCTTTGAGTCCAATCCTGAGGTATTCAACATCCCCTCTGCGCATAGTTCTTACCTTCCTATCCAGAACTATATCTTCCTACAATTCATTAAGATATTCAGGCAATAGATCAGCAATAGAAGGAAATTGACTCTTCTCTTCGGGATCTTCAATTAATGAAGGTTCAAATAGTCTCAAGCTATCTGCATTAACGATTGAGTTGATGTGCATGTAAGCTACTAGATCAAGGTGAAAAGAATTCTCACCAATTTTCTCAAGTATCTTGAAAGGTCCATACCTTATTGGCTTCAACTTCTTACCTTCACCTTGCATTCTGTCTTTGCTGATATACAGCCAGACTTGATCACCAACTTGGAAACTATGCTCCATCCGATGCTTGTCATGCCTTGCCTTGTACTTGGCTTGGCTCTTTTCTAGCTGTTCCTGTACTGCCTGGTGAATCTCTTGGATTTGTTCAATGAACTTGGTTGCCTTGTCCACATCACTATGTCCATCAACTTCTATGTCTTTACTAAAGACAAAATCCAAGGGAGACCTTGGTGTGAAACCAAAACAAGTCCCAAAAGGAGATCTCTGTGTAGAAGAATATTTAGCTCGGTTGTAAGCATGTTGCACATAACATAAATGTTCATCCCAAAGTTTGGGATGCTTGCTGTAATAGCCTATAAGCAACTGGATCACTTTCCTACTGACCACTTATGTTTGGCCATCTGTTTGTGGGTGAAAAGTTGTGCTCTTCTTCATCCTGGTGTCCATCAATTCCCACAAACTTGAGAAAAATTTCCCAACAAATCTGTATCTCGATCAAAGATTATGGAAGTGGGTAATCCAAAATGAACCCATACATGCTGAAAGAACAACTTTGCAGTTTGTTCAGCTGTAATCTATTTGTTACAAGGTATTAAACTACACATTTTTCTGAACCTATCCACAACAACATATAAATAGTCATGACCTTTCCTATATTTAGGCAGTCCTCCAACAAAGTCCATGGAAACACTTTCCCAAGGATGAGAAGGAACTGGTAGTGGAGTGTACAAGCCTAGTTTTCTATTGATGGGCTTGCTTTTATCACACATGGTACACCCTCTTACATATCTAGAAATTGTCTCATTCATTTTTGGCCAATAACAAAATCTTTGCAGCTGTGCAACTGTTTTACTTACACCAAAGTGACCTGATATTAGAGAAGTGTGTGCTTCTCGAATTATCTTTACTCTTTCAGTTTGTGGAATGCATAGATTCCCAAAATGATACAAGAGTTGGTCCTTAACATGATAATCCAATTCTTCTACTCGTTTGCCTTGACTTAAAGTTGCATATACATCTTTAAAATCTATATCTTGAGCATATTGTTCAATGTACCTCTCATGCAACACTGAATTATGCTTAAGTATAGTAGATGCATTTATAATTGGTCTAGATAACATATTTGCAACTTTATTGTGTATGCCCTTTTTATATCTGATGATTAAATGAAACTGTTGTAGAAAACCCATCCATCTATAGTGTCTTGATTGCTGCAACTTAGTTTGGGAGTGTAGATATTGAAGTGGTTGATGATTAGTATGTATAATTGTCTCTTTTCCCATTAAGTAATGTTTCCACTTTTTCACACTCTGTACTAATGCATACAATTCTTTATCATATGTGGGATAGTTAACTACTGCAGACTTAAATGTCTCAAAATGCTAACATATGGGTTTACCGTGCTGCATCAACACTGCTCCCCTGGCATAGTCACTGGCATCTATTTCAATCTCAAATGGTCTTTGAAGATCAAGGAGTGCTAGTACTGGTGTTGTACTAATCTTTTCTTTCAAGGTGTCGAAGGCTTTCTACTATTTGTCTCCCCACTAAAACACCTTGTTCAATCCTGTTAAAGCATGTAAGGGAGCTACAATCAGGGAAAAGTTAGAAATAAAATTTCTCCAATATTGTGCTGCTCCTAAGAAGCTTCTAACTTCTATAGAAGATTTGGGTTTAGGCCAGTTTACAATGACTACAACCTTAGAGGGATCTATCTTCAATTCACCACCCCCTACTATATGTCCCAAATAATTCAAAGATGTTTTGCCAAATTCACATTTTGAGAGTTTAACATAAAGTTTTTCTCTTTTCAAAACATCTAGTGTTTGATTAACATGATTTAAATGTTCTTCCCACATTTTTCTAAATATAAGAATGTCATCCAGATATACAATAACAAAATCATCAAGAAAAGGTCTAAGTACATAATTCATTATTCTCATGAAAGTAGCAGGAGCATTAGTTAAGCCAAAAGGCATAACCAACCACTCGTACATTCCCTGCTTTGTTTTGAAAGTAGTCTTCCATGCATCTTGCTCTGCAACTCTGACATGATGATAGCCACTATGCAAGTCTAACTTGGAAAAATAAACAACTTCCTTCAACTGATCTAATAGATCATCTATGCAAGGAAGGGGATAATGATTTTTTATTGTTATCTTATTCAGTGCTCGTTAATTAATGCACATTCTCCACGAGCCATCTTTCTTTCTCACCAGAACAATAGGAGACCCGCATGGTGATGTGCTAGGTCTAATGAACCCCTTCTCGAGCATCTCTTGTACCTTCTTCTTGATTTTTGCATTCTCTAAAGCAGACAACCTATACATTCCGATGTTAGGCAATGGAGCATCTTGCTGCAAATTAATATCATGCACTATTTCCTTTTTGGGTGGCAGACCTTTAGGTTCTTGAAACAATATATCATATTCTGAAACAACTTTTTCTAAATCAGCTTGTTGTTTAGCATCACAGCCCTCAAATACATTGGTTTTATCAGGTTTCTTTTCCTTTACAACCATTAGTAAAAATTGTTTGCATGAATTTACAATTCGTTTCATCTGCCCTGAGTTTATGAGAGTATAATTATTCTTGAGCTTATGAGCTCTTACAATATATTCGATTCCATCTTTAACGAGTAGATACTTGTTCTCAGCTCTATAGAAAATAGCTTTTCTATCATACAAGTAAGGACTTCCTAAAACAATTCCACATATATCCAGAGGAACTATATCTAACTCAACCTCATCTACAAATGCTGACCCAAAAGAAAACTTAAGTTTACATTGTCTAGTCACTTGTAGTTTTGCTTTATCACATAACCAACCTAATGGATATGGTTTCTTATGAGGTGTGGTTAGTAATCCCAACTTCTTTACAATTGCTTCAGAAATTAAATTTACTTGTGAGACACTATCAAACAAAGTATCAATCTTTTGATGATTGGAAATAACTCAAATATGAAAAAGATCATGTCTTTTTCTCTCATTTTCTTCATTATCAGTAGATTGTACAGAATTACTAGTAGATGCTTAAGAATTTTTACCTTTTATACCTGTGGCTGCAATCGTTGCTTCATCTCCTGAGTCTGACCCCAAATCCTTTTGGATAGATGCAGCAGTATTCTTCTTCTTGCCCTCTAACTTCTTAGGTTTTAGCTCTGGATGTAGAATCCAGCAGTGCTCATCATCATGCCCATCCTTCTTACAGTGAGTGCATGAAGACTTGCTTTTCTGTACTGTGTTTGTCTTCCTCTCTTTCCATTTTTGTTTTCTTTTCTCCTTATTTTTGCTTGTAGTGGGTTTGGATGATCCCCCAACTTCTGGGTTCCCATTCTTACCTATAGCTTCTAGATGCGTAGCTTGAACGGATACCTCATCTATGCTAGTGGGATTAAACATGAGGATAGTGTGCCTCATGTAGCTGTGTAGACCACCTATATAATTCAACAGAGTCTCAGGTGAGTCTAAAGAAATTCCTAGAATCAAAGCTCTTTTCCTAATTTCTTAGGTGTAACCTTGTACACTTTGCCATTTTAGTTGTCGAAGAGTTTGCCAGCTCATCATGTCTTGTTGCATGTAGGCTAGTGGATAGAATTGATTTTTAATTGCAGAAACAATTTCACTCCAGATAGAAAGAATCTTACCATGTTTCTTCATGTCAGCTTGTGTCCTACCTTCCCACCATACCAAAGCAGTGCCTCCAAGGCGTAGGCTAGCTAGCTGAATCTTACTCTTGTCTGAGTCAATGCTCTGCACTCTGCGATAAACATCAATCTTTCTGATCCAATTATCCAGCTTCTCTGCATTCAACTCTCCATCATATATTGGTAAATCAAATTTAACATCTAATTTAATCAAAGATTTCTTCTTTTTATTTTTAGGGCTATTAATAGGTGTGAGAAATTTATCTTCTTTCCCTTTTCCTTTAGAGTGGTCATGGAGGAGAGATTCTTCTACCCCTTTTTCTTGTTTGGAGTTTGATGAATCTTCATCTCTATTTTTCTTAAATTCCCTATACATTTCCTCCACCATGGATCTCATGGTCATAAAACTATCCATGAACTGGGGGTCTGATTACAAGGGATTTTCTTCTGACATTATCCTCTTAGAATAGACTCTTCCAATTTCTGGTTTAGTTTCAGCAAACTCTCCTTCTCCTAATTTAAGCTTTGATCTAGTTAGCATTCAACAACAAAATCAAGCACAAGCTTGTCTGACCTTACTAACCTAGAGCTCTAATACCACTTGATCTAGAATTTATCCAGGACAAAGAATTAAAGGTTTTACAGACTCATGTGCATGTATGTGCTTATGTTACTTTATGCAATGGATCGATAAGATTGTGAAAGACATAGACACTGAGGCAATCAGAGAAAACATAACAGTCAAACATGTAAACAAAACAAGTCTAATAAGGAGTTCACCCAATGCTCCTGGGCTATGTCTCCTAGTCCAGCCTTTCAGTGGTGGCCTCTCTATTATGTTTTCAAGCAGAGTTTTTACAACAGTGAGCTCGATTCGAGACTCACTAAACAGAATGAAGTCAGTAGGATTGGAGTGCACAGACTCTCCTTACTGAAACTTGACCTCTGAGGGTCACAGTAGTATGACAGGCTTATGCCGAGGGGTTTGCTTGAACCTCTCAAGCCTTCAGTGGAGTACACAGACTCTCTAACTCTCTCTGGATCTTTCTAGCTTGATGTTGCCTTCAGGTCAGCTTGGATTCTACTCTCTGTTCTCTGCTATTAGCTTCCTACATCCAGCTAACTCTTGTTTGCCACTCTGTGTCTTTTTTTTTTCTGCTTCTGTCAGGTCACGGCTTTAAAGCCAGTTTGTTCTTTTGACTATTCGTTTCCGCTTCCCGACCTTTTGGTTTCCTTACCTCTGTCCGTTTGAATTCCTCTGCTCTGCGTCATCATTATTGGGTAACGCCTCACAGGGAGGTGGCCACCTGTAGTGGCCAATCAAGGGTGCTAGATTAGACTAGATTTATTATTAACCTGGGTCAGTAAACTTCGAGGCATGCATCTGCAGTTTATAGACATAAAGGATTCCTAACTAAGTGTTTATTGTGATAGGTTGCAGTACTTCTTTACGAAAGGTTAAGATATGTTTCCTCTCACCTTAACACTCAGATCACCTAACTTATCTAACTTTCCTAAAGATGCAGCGTATTACTAGACTGAGATTTTAATCCCCTTACAAGGATGCTATGCACAAAAGCTCTGTCTAGTTAACACTTTTCATGGAAAATTAAAAGCAATCAAAAGCACACTAAAATTTAAATGCATGAAAAACAGAGTCTATGGAGATGCTTCAAAATATAACAATAGATCAAATCTCTTACAAGATATGGTTCAATGATCTTAACGATGAAATCTTCAAGCTATCACCATAAATACCATTTGTGAGAATTCCCAATCAAATCGACAAAATCATAAGCATGGAAATAACATTAAACACTATGTGTTCTATTCAAATTCAAAAATTGCTATGGAAATGAAATTAATAGTATACCAATCCACGCAGGGCCCGTCCATGTTTCAATGGTACACTGAAGTAAACTCAAGCAACGAGAGAATTAACGCATAAACACTACTGGAGTAAAACCGTGACTATATTCAAGTACTGTAGATTGCAATCATATAAAAAAGTTTTGTTCTCAAACGATGCACAGAGATAATAATCGTAATTGTCCCTATTAACAAAATAATACGCAGTCTTTATCTGCCTATCCCTATCTGAATCGAATGTACATTCATTAAGCAGTTGTTTTCGCTTTTACAAAGGAATGATTTTTGGTCATTTCTAATCTAAACCGATATCCAAAAAGAGAACAAAATGAAACCGGTTTGGAAACCATGGCTTTTACTGCCTTTGTAACCAAAACGTTGAGGTTTGACCAGCGTGGACCGCATAACCAGGAGCTTTTGATTTGCTGTAGAATCTATTTTTCACCATGCTTGTACATTCCAGTTCGTTCCTATCCATTGCTTTAGCTTGCCTGTCATGCCAGATGTTAGATGGAACTTGTGAACCCGATTACTATGCTTTCCTTTCGTAGCACTTGCTGTTCTCGACTTTGCTTTTGAAATCACAACACTTGAATTGCTTAGTATGGAACACCCTTTTTACAACTGAAAATGAAATGGAATTTTAACAATCGACTTGACCCAATTCACTATAATGATAACAGAGCGTATTCAGATTTCTATGACAGCGGAGTGACTGTACTGGGTTGTATGAATATTATCATGAGAACGCCGTAAGCATGTATGGAGTACTGGAGTATAATAACGGATAGTTGTTTGCATGAGTCGACTTGGTCGAACAATCATGTTATAGCTCAGCCGATTCAAAAACAATGAATGAAATCGTGTAACATTTGGCTTTCCAATAGTTCACCACCTGTCCCTTGCTCATTGGTACTTGGCCGAATAAGGAGATGTTGAACCGATAGTAAAGTTGGATGGCCGATAGGAGTTAATAACAAGGCTAGGAGGGTGGTATAATAGAGGATTTAAAAATCATAGGAGGGGGAGTATGGGGATAGGCTAGAGTATTGGGAAATGATAAGAATTAGGAATATGACAAGGGTGATGGATATGTGGGTGTTTTTGAAATTGATATCATAAGCCGTCATAGTCATCACATTTAACACTAAAGTAATCTAAGAATTTAAATGTTAAAAGTAAAAATTACAATAATACATTACACTTTTATTGGTTGATCAAGAGTTGAGTTGGCATGCATAGGTAGGACTGGTCTTTGTTGTTCAGATATGACTAATCTTTGCTGTCCATAATAGGTCCCTCTGAGATGAATTTGGATGCAACAGATCCCTCTAAGATCTGGAGAATATGTGTGCAGCTTCTTTGAAATCTGGAAAAGAACTATATGTGTGTAGGTTCCTTGATCTTCGGTGTTTGATGGAGACTTAGTGACAAGCAACCTTTGAATCTCTGTTGAAACTTTGTTGAAGCTTTACTGAAGTAGCTTGAGATATCAATATCTAACAGGTTCCTTTTATGTTTTTTGAACAAGTCCCTCTAATGTTGGTGCTGGTAACATGGTCTTCCAAACATAACAGGTCCCACTGCGTAGTTCTTTTAAACAGGTCCCTCTGATTAGAACAAAGACAAAAACAACTTCTTTATTGAAATCTGAAGTGTTGAAACAAACTCTTTAAGTACTTACAATGAGGAGATGAGATAAGAACAAAAATGCTGATACTTCTCCCCCACTAAAGCTTTGACTTGTCCTCAAGTCATTATTCGATCGATGAATCAAACAGGAAACAAAAAGAAAAGGAATACTTACCAGCCAAAGAATTGGTTTTCAAGTAAGAATTCTGGGTTAGAGTGTGCCAGAGTCTAGTTTTCACATCTAAACCATTACTTATTTATTTTTTTAAATTTTTTTTTTAAGTTTGAATTTAATTTTTTTTTTCTTTTTTTTTTAACTTTTTTTTTTTAAATTTCTTTTGAATTTATAAATTGAAATGAAATGAACTAAGGCAGAGATACTACAGCTGAAGGCTGCAATATCTCAACCTCCTTTTGTTGAGATACAGTTTGAAGAAAATTTTTCTTGCTGGTGGGCCTATTGTAAAGTTTCAAGCGATGGCCATTAACAGTAAAGGGGTGGCCTTCTCCATCAATGGTAATGAGCTTGTCTGATCCATTGTCATAAACTTGAATGATTTCGTATGGGCCGATCCAATGTGTGGTAAATTGGCTTTATGATCTCTGAATTTAGAATCAAAGATTAAAGCCCAGTTTCCTTCTTTGAACTGCTTCTTCTTGATATGTGCATCATGCCACTACTTCCTTTGTTTTTGCATGAGGAGTGTTGTCTCCTCTGCTTGCTGCCTCATTTCATCCAGCTGGTTCAACTTCTGAATTCTTTCTTGTTGTGCTTCATTAAGATCAATTCCCAAATCTGCAGCCATCTTAAAAGTATGTATTTGAAACTCAATAGGAAGCATTACCTATTTGCCATACACCAACTGATATGGTGTAAATCCTGTAGTATTCTTCCACGTGATTCTATAAGCCCAGAGTGCATCTTTGAGCTTCTCTTCCCAATTCTTTTTGTTCATTGCCACAGTCTTAGTGATAATTCCTTCAAAAGCTTTATTTGTGGATTCCACCTGGCCATTGGCCTGTGGATGGTAAGGTGTACTTCTTTTGTGCTTGATTTGATATTTTTCTGTGATGTCCTTAACTAACTTTGAAGTAAACTGAGTACCTTGATCAGTTAAATGCTTAATGGCAGAATGGACAGTATGTACAAAAACCTCATAACCAGTTATATAATGTCAGAATTTATTCACAGCATGTATGATGGCAAGCATTTCTTTTTCTGTGACTGTGTAGTTTAATTCTGCAGGTGTTAGATTTTTGCTGATGAAATAGATGGCATAATGACAAGACTCCTCTTTTTGGCCTAATGAGGCACCTACTACAGTATCAGATGCATCTGGAAAGATGTGAAATGGTAGGTTCCAATTAGGTCCTTTTAAGACTGGTGTGGTTGATAACTTTTCTTTGAGTGTTTCAAATGCTTGCTGACAATGCTCATTCCAGTTGAAAGGTGTATCTTTTGCTAGAAGTTTAAACAGAGGTGAAGCTATTTTACTAAAATGTTCAATAAACCTTCTGTAATAGCTTGCATACCCAAGGAAACTTCTTACCTCTTTTTGAGTCTTCGGAATTGGCAAATTGACAATGATCTGGATTTTCGATGGATCAACTTTAATGCCTTGAAAAGAAATATAGTGGCCTAATACTATCCCCTCATTTAACATCATAAAACACTTTTCATTGCTCAGGGACAAATTAGCTTCAATACATCTCTTCAAAACTTTTTCAAGATTCTCTAATGCATGATCAAATGAATCACCATACACTGAAAAATCATCCATGTAAATTTCAACACAATCATGAACTAAATCAGCAAAAATAGATAATACAACTCTCTGAAATGTAGCTGGAGCATTGCAAAGTCCAAATGGCAAAACATTATAAGCATAAGTGCCCCAGGGACAAGTAAAAGTGGTTTTGTCCTTGTCCTCTAAGGCTATCCTGATCTGGTTGTAGCCACTGAAACCATCAAGAAAAGAGAATGATGATTTCCCAGCTAATGTCTCTAGCACTTGGTCAATAAATAGTAGTGGGAAATAATCTTTGAGTGTTGCTTTGTTCAATTGTCGGTAATCAACACAAATCCGCCACTTACCATTTTTCTTGGGCACTACTACTAATGGGGATACCCACTGACTGTCAGATATAGGATAGATAAAATTGACTTTCAATAGTTTTTGTAACTCCTCTCTAACAATATCCTAAAGCATGGGGTTCATTCGTCTCTGTGGTTGCCTCACTGGTTTGATATTACTATCGGTATAAATATGGTGAGTGCATGTTTCAGGGTGAATCCCGTGCATATCAGTGTAGTCCCAAGCAAATTCTTTCTGGTATTTTCTCAATAATTGAATCAATTTTTCCTCCTGAGATGAGTCTAGGTGAGTGCCAATATTCAAAGTTTTTCCTGGACTAATCTCTATGGTCTTTCTCTGTGTGTTTGTGATAGATTGAATGGGAAAAATGTCTTGAAATGTTGTTTGCAAAGATTGAATGGTGCATGTTTCCTGAAAATTTTGTGCCAAAAGTTCATCTGCAGCATGATATTGGTCATTTCTCAAATCTTCGGAAACATGAGGTTGAGAAAGGAACAATTCTACCAAATCATCATTATTATGTTCTTGAAAACCATAGATTTGTTTGATGCTAAAAACAGATTGAACTTCTTCTTTATCATTGTATTAATCGTCAAGCCATAAATTATGTGCTACTGCTGGTGATTGTGCTGATGGGTAAAGAGTGAGTTGTTTTCTTTCAGTTCCTCGTGAAATAATCATATTACCTGATCTACATCCTATGAATGCATCAACAGTTTCTAACCATGGTCTACCAAGGATGATAGGGTGTCCTCCTAAATTGGATTTTGGTTGAAGAACTAAAAATTCCACTGGATACTCCCAAGAGTCCACTGAAACAATTATGTCCTCCAAAATCCCTTTAGGAATCACTTTAGACCTATCAGTGAGTTCTAGAACAATTGTTGTGTGCTGCAAATTTTTGCGCTGGAGTGTTTTCATGATTTCAAGAGTCATCATATTTATTGCGGCCCCAAGTTCAATTAAGGTGTTTGGAATATGTATGTTGTTAATGATTGTAGTGAGCTTGGGAATACCAGGATCAACATACTTTTCCATTGAGATGGTGTTTGTCACAAGGCCAGCTAGATGTCCAATAACATGAATGGTTTGTGGATCAACTCTTTTCCTAGTAGGCTTTTTAAGGCACAATTCTTTGATGGCTTTAGTATATATGGGAATGTCTTTTATGGCTTGTACTAGTGGAATTTTTATATAGACATTCTTTAGCTCATCTAAAACATCAAACTGTGATATAGACATGGGAAGTTTTGTTTGGACCAATCGGTTTGGAAAAGGTGGTGGATGCAATGGTTGCATTTGTTTATTTTTGATATCATCATTTTTTTTCCTTTGAATTGAAGTTTCATTTTCATTTTCTTCGTCCTCTTCTTGTTTATCAGCTATTGGAGATTCTTTGTGAAGTACCTTACCAGACCTCAAATTGATATTTTGCAAGGGTAATGTGGGATATGAGGTTCCCTCATCTACATTGTAGGCTGGTCTCTCTGCTCTATTATTTGGATTTGGTACAGGTTGAGCAGGGATTTGAGTAGGTCTGGGAGGTTGTGAGTTAGATAGAAGTTGTAATTGTGGTGGATTTATTGGTGGAGGAGCAGGCAATGCTTGTTGAGTGGGTTGAGGTTGATGTGGGTAAACAACTTGTTGTTGAGGATATTGCCGATATGATTGAGGATATGGCGAGTATGGCTGATGATATTGTTGATATGGCTGCGGATATGGTTGGTATGGTTGAGGATATGAGTGATATTGTTGAGAGTATTGCTGAGATGGTCTCCATTGTTGTTGTGGGTAATTTTGGTGCTACCATGGCATGGGTACATTCCACGAATTCTGAGCATACATCTGATCATGTACAGGAAATTGCAAATTCTGGTTTGGGAACATACCTTGAGGTGCTGATTTTGGCTGACATGGTCTCTTTGCACCCATGTAATACACATTTTCTATATCTGTGTTTGCTGCTACATTACAATTCTGCAAAACCTTGACTTTAGAGAAATGAAATATATCATGATTTTCAGTACAAAAGGCACAAACTTGAATGTTTTCTAATGGGTAGTCTTTTAAGGCATGTTTCTTCCGGCATTTTGGGCAAAAGATAGCCATCATTTGATCTTCCTCTTCTTGTCTCTTCTTAGCTTTTAGAGTGTCAATTTGGGTTCCTAAGGTACTTAATATATCTATTTTGAATTCCTCTAATAGGTTCCCTATTTCAGCCCTTGTGACACTTGCTGAAGCAGATTTTGTGGCTTTGGATGATATGGTTCTTTTTCCAATTTTGGCTTTGCTCCTAGAATACGTTTCACATAACTTAGCAATTTCTTCAAAAGGTAAAGTGGAAATATCACCTTTTCCCATCAAATTAAGATCATCTAAGTATTCCTCTCGAATTCCTTTCAAAAATATTGTTCGAATCAGATCAAGAGGCATGGTTCTGTGTTTTGATTTTTGTAAATTGTAAACAAACCGCTCTAAGTACTCCTCTAAATTTTCATCCTCTTGTTGGTTCATCCTAAAGATATCATCTTTGGAATCTTTCGATCTACAATAAGGTTGGTATTTCTTTAGGAATATTCTTCTCATGCCATCCCAATCAGTTATCGCATGTTCACCAAGCCCCATGAACCATCTTAATGCCGATGCTTTTAATGTTGCTAGGAAGAGTCTAAGCCTATGGGCATCATCTGTGTAACCATATGTTCGATATACAATGTCAAACTCAAACAAGAATGAATCTGGGTCTTCTAAATCCATGCCATAAAAATTTGGTAGCATGGATGGGGGTATGTTTTTCATTTTTATTTCGTCATCCTCTTCTGGTTCTTGGATAGGAAATTTAAAGGTTGACTCTTCCTCTTGACCTTGATTTGGTGGTCCTCTTTCTGATCCATGTCCTTCTTCAGCCATTTTGATAGGTTCCTCTGTTCATTTAATTTCTTGTTTAGTGTCACTTGTTTCAAAGAGAAGTTCAAGGAAAGATTGTTGAGTTACTGTGCTACATTCTCCTTTTATATAGGATTAAGGGAAATATTCCTTCTGTGATTTGTGTGCTAATAGAATTTGCCTCTCGATGAGCATAAGTCTTTGCCCTGATTTTTGTTTATCCTCTAATTTTTGTATGGTGACTTCCTCAACTGATGTTGTGTGTTCAATTTTTCCCAAAGTGTCTACTCCTGATGGTAGGTTAGTTTTTGGATGGGGGGTTTTTATGAATCTACCTTTATTATCTCTAGATATAGGCATAAGTAAACATGACTTCTAAATCTATGTTTTTGCTTGTTTTTGTTTATTTAAATTTTTTTTTATACATTTTAATTTTTTTCGAAACCCTCTAACTAGATTTATTATCAACCAGGGTCAGTAAACTTCGAGGCATGCATCTACAGTCTATAGACATAAAGGATTCATAACTAAGTGTTTATTGTGATAGGTTGCAATACTTCTTTACAGAAGGTTAAGATATGTTTCCTCTCACCTTAACACTCAAATCACTTAACTTATCTAACTTTCCTAAAGATGCAGTGTATTACTAGACTGAGATTTTAATCCCCTTATAAGGATGCTATGCACAAAAGCTCTGTCTAGTTAAAACTTGAGCATTCATGGAAAATCAAAAGCAATCAAAAGCACACTAAAATTTAAATGCATGAAAAACAGAGTCTATGGAGATGCTTCAAAATATAACGATAGATCAAAGCTCTTACAAGATATGGTTCAATGATCTTAACAATGAAATATTCAAGCTATCACCATAAATACCATTTGTGAGAATTCCCCATCAAATCGACAAAATAATAAGCATGGAAATAAAAGTAAACACTATGTGTTCTATTCAAATTCAAAAACTGCTAAGGAAATGAAATTAACAGTATACCAATCCACGCAGGGCCCGTCCACGTTTCAATGGTACACTGAAGTAAACTCAAGCAACGAGAGAATTAACGCATAAACATTGTTGGAGTAAAACCGTGACTATATTCAAGTACTGTAGATTGCAATCACATACAAAAGTTCTGTTCTCAAACGATGCACAGAGATAATAATCGTAATTGTCCTTGTTAACAAAATAATACACAGTCTTTATCTGCCTGTCCCTATCTGAATCGAATGTACATTCATTAAGCAGTTGTTGCTGCTTTTACAAAGGAATGATTTTTGGTCATTTCTAATCTAAACTGATTTCCAAAGAGAGAACAAAACGTAACCGGTTTGGAAACCATGGCTTTTACTGGCTTTGTAACCAAAATGCTGAGGTTTGACCAGCGTGGACCACATAACTAGGAGCTTTTGATTTGTTGTAGAATCGATTTTTCACCATGCTTGTACATTCTAGTTTTCGTTCCTATCCATTGCTTTGGCTTGCCTCTCATGCCATGTGTCAGATGATAAACCATTTACAGGATGTCATGACTTCCTATAACCTTTTTATTGAAAATTCCTAATTTCTAACATAAAAACTCATAAATTAACTTTAATGTAAACTAACAAATATAATGCTATTATTAATCAATTTCAAGGAATATAAGGGGTCTATGGAGGAAAAAGGTAGACAAATGATGGTGTTTTTAGAAGAAAAAGATGGTAATGGAATGGTACCAACACCACCTGTTTCACAACGAACTAGGTGTCAGATTCCTTGAATCATTTTTGAATGGCCGTTAATTCTGTTTGCTTCAAGATCGCCTGCGAATCATGAATCGTTTGCCAACTCATCATCCACGTCGGACTCCAAATCCCCCGTCATCTTTCTCTTTGACTTGTCAAATGTGGTCAGTCATCGAGACGTATCTCTACCATTGATCTGGGCCCCCTAGATCCTATGGTCGTCTTTCATATCGAGCGAACAAGTCGCATGATGTTTACCCATCCGATGCGGTGATTTTCTCTCTCATCCGCCGGATGCGTGTCGCTCGATGTGTGGCATCGGGCGAGACTAAGTCAAAAATGCTTATCGCCTCGAGGCCTTCCAATATCCTGTCGGTTTGTGGAATCCTACGCTACAGAACTGAATGCATTACTTTTTTGAATTTTATAGCGATTTCGGGTCCAGGTGCTTTAGGGCTTTCCTTCATTGAGGGGGACGCCCTGCGATATCAGAAACCACCCCTATTTCTTGATTTGGCCTTCGGTTTTTCCAGTTTGCACCAGTGCGTGTTACCATGGGCCAACGATCTGCGCGCTCGACCGAGGGTCCTCGTTGCTCCGCTCTGGCCACAACTGCAACTGTTATGAGGATTCCTTCTGATAGCTTTGATTTTTCTAGGACTTGAATCTTTTAGCATAATTTGAAATAGTCATGAAAACTTAGAGAGTGTTCTAGGATCCAATTTGGATCATTGAACTTCGATCAGATGATTCCACGAGTGTTTGACTTCAGCTTCATTATCACATTCACGAATTGTACTGTTATACCTTGAAAGCCGTTGCCATTATAGGTGGTTTCTCTCGTCCCTGTTAACGGTTCACATCATTGGCTGGTAATTAGGTAGTTTTATAGAATGTTCGATTTCGACACATTCATTCGCATGTTAAAATTCGTACTTTGATTGAGTTGCGATGGAGCGCAAGACCTTGAGTTTTGTCTAGTATAACTCAGGTTGCTTGGAGTTATGTATTATTCATGATTTTATTCATGTTTCCTCTACACGGATGGCTACGACCATACCATGGGACTTTATATCTATGATGATGATAATCCTTCTATATCAGGTGGGTGTGTCCATACCTTGGACCATAGACTTCAAGAAGATCCTTTTCATTCGGATGGCTACGCCAATACCGTGGATCTTTTCACATGGTCCTTTCTATCCAGATGGCTATGTCCATACCGTGGATTCATGTTTTGATATCGCATACGTATATTTTTATGCATCCTTGATTTGCAGGTCTTCAGATGGTGTTTGTTCTTGTCTTTGCAAAATCTCATAAAGCATCTTAGCCATCACTCCTTGTTCTCCCTTCATGCTTTAGGGGCCATCTGTCACATAATATTTTGTCACATCTATTGTACTTCCCTGTGTCATACCCCAGAGTGCCCAAAACTTGCCAACTGTGAATTGTACCTATCCTAATATGCAGTTGAGATCCTCCCTGAAGAATTGATGAAAACATGCCTTGAGTCTTTCTTGATAAAATGAGCTCAAAATCCTAATTTCTAGGTTAGCATGACTGTGACACTGCCTACTCGTGTTGATGGCAGGTTGCACCATATTAGCCTCGCGCTACCAACACGGTTTTTACTTGGATACTCACGTTGATCCCTAAAAGGAAAGTTTTCCCAAAGAGGACAAGAAGCTTCGTGATCTAGAGGCTTCCAGAATGACAAGTTGGATGTTATTCATTGTGGATGTGGTCAAATTCTCCCAATATTTCCCTTTGATCTTATCCCTATGATCTTCCTCCATGAGATGAGGACCTTCCCATATCTTTGGTGAGATCATAACTTCCTCTCCCTACCTATATATTCATCCTCTTCCATTCCCAAATGGTTGGTCTCTAATTATTTTCACCCTTATGTTGAGATAGTGCCTACATGTTATTCACTTTGGCTTGGAGAAGGAGTGCTTGGAGAGCTTGAGCTTGGACTTGGACATTCACTCAAGGAGGGCTTACTAACATCAAGGCCTAGGTTGTATGCTTCCTCTTTTGTTTATTAATATATACAACTGTTGGTTCACTTTCCATAAATTCTTATGTTAATGCTTCATTTATCTTAATGCTCCTTGATCTGTTAAGTGGATTACATTCGATTATGCTTGTTGCACTTTTATGATTTGTTGTGTCTTTGGCCTCTTGTGCAGGTATTCAAACACTGTGAGCAGTAAGGACTGAGCTTGAGGAGCAAGTGATCAAGATCTTCAACAAAGGAGTGCATTATAACATCAAAACGAGGTAGGTCTCCTTCCTCTTCTCTCATTTCGATTGTAATTTAGGAAAGTGTCTTGTAGATTGTCTCGTTTCTTGCTAGACCCACTCATTGGGCTAGAGGGATCATCTATGCCTGTAAAGAGTATTTACCTAGACAACACTTCTCTTCCAATATCTTCCTTGAACTCCCTTGATTTCCTTTGCTTTTCCTTTGCTTTCTTGTGTCCAAGTTCTCCCTCTATCCTCTTGGACTTCGATTACTAAAACTAATCAAAAGTTGTACCTCGTTTCTCAGATACTTTTTTATCATTGATTTCTGTTGTCTCTTCCTTTCCTTTTCCTCTTTTCTTCCATTTTCCTTTATTTTCTCACTAATTTCCCTTGCATGCATATTCCTATCCCTTCATCTTCCCTTTCTCCTATTTTCCTACATTTCTTTGATTAATTACCATTTATTTCCTTTTGCCTTCGCCAATGTTAATGCCAATTTCCATAACCATTAATTAACCACAAGTGATGCTCACTTTAATGTTTTTCCCTCCATTTAGCTTGGAATATGCGTCCCATGAGCTTGGTCTTATTTTTTCCTTTATAATGTCCTTCCATTTACATGGAAAATCAACCCGGGGATGTTACATCCTTAGTGATTTTGGCCAGAAAACTGGTTTTCCAATATCAGTGAGTGCCAAAGCACCAAAAACCAAGTCTTCATTGCCAAGTCTTTTCTCTCTCTATCTTTGTTTTCTTCACAAGTAAGGAAGGATCAACAAGTTATAGAATCGGTTGGGGAGGCCACCTTATCCAAAACCTTGATATTGGATTACTTCACAAGAGCTTGGATAAATTACTCCTCCGAGTGAGGCTTTAGGTATAGCCTTAATAATTTTCCATTTTCCCTCAATAGATTTTGACTACTATCAGTGGTATGTAATTTAATGGAACCATTGTCATATATTGTGTCATATTCATATGACCCAAGCCAATTAGTGTAGAATTTACCCTTAAAGTATTTGTATCTTGAATCGAATAAAATAAATCAACCCCCTTCTTTAAACTTCTTATTTTTTATGAATCCATCATGCAAATTTTCCCATTGTTGTTGAACAAAAATTGTTTGTTGGAGGGAATCTTGGCAGAGTTCATTAAGTTCATTAAGCTGATACAGTTGATGTTTTAAGAAAATAATTTTGGTTGAAATCACATAAGATATTTTTGTTTTGGTTTTTGTGAGATCCATCACAACTTGAACTCTAGTCTTCAAAGTTTTGAACTTCAATTAGAAGAACTGCTTGTTTCCATACACAAGCTCATAAGGGGTGAGGCTTGTAGTGCTCCTTTAGGTGATTCGGTAGACCCAAAGTGCTTCTAGAAGTTTTTTAGTGCAATCCTTGTGATGTTACTAAACTGTTTTTGTAGGATGGAATTTAATACCTTATTGGTGACCTCCACCTGCCCATTTTCTTGTGGATGGTATGGGGTGGAAATTCAATGTTTGATCATGAATTGTTTAGTAATGGAATTAATGATAAGGAGTAGACACAAATATAAATTGGTTAAATTATTGGAATGATGATTGCTAGAAGAAATAACTTGCTTAACATGTTAGTCAATCCTATATACGTTGGTCAAGTCGATATACACTCAACCTCATCCAACATTCAACTTGGTAAACCACTCAATGTAAATATTATGTATCAGAAGACAAATGATCTAGAAGACATTTATAAAGTGGTGGTGTTGGGGTAGACCTATCCAGGGGCAAGATGTTTCATGGAAATCTATGCTCCCAAGGAAATGACATGGAATATTGCAGAATATATTTTTCTTGAATTAAAGTTTGTATGTTGTAGATAATTTTAAACTCAAATTCCAAATGGTTTATTTGGTTCATTCTACAATTTAGAGCACCTACTTGAGATACCGTTGGACATTGTGGGTTTCAACACGTTGTCAAATGGAATTAGAGGTGTAGAAATGCTGGTGCCCCTGCTTCTTGCACCCTTCCCTGAAGTGTTTCTTAATAAATACCTCTTCTCCCCATTGGCTACACTAATTCTATTGTGTGAATGAGAATCGACTTGCATGTTGCATTGGGTCAAATATTTGAGTGAGAATTGACTTGCATGTTACATTAGGTTGGCAATTTAAGCGAGACTTGACTCGCATGTTGCACTAATTTTATTGAATGAATGAGAACCATGTTGCATTGGGTTGGATTAGTATTTTTTCATGCCCAATGTATAAATTCAACATATTCATTATTACAAGTATATAAATATGCATCCAATGCACATGGTCTGGTGCATTTAGTTGTAATTGCAATTTTTGGTCATTAATATTCCAAAAGAATAATCACAACCTCACCATAGATGGAACTATGGTTGATAAAGATAACTTTTACACATTAGATACATCAACTTGATTATGGATTCGACTACAACGACTGGAGTAGTCGAATGGGATAATTTGGTCGACTTAGTCGACTATTCAACAACGTATAATCAGGTCAACTTCATGCGTAGTCGATTGAAGAAGATGAACTTGACCAAGGAACTTACTTTCTTGAGTTCGTTTACAGTCTTACGACTAGATTAAGATATTTTGATACAAAATAAAGATAGAATTAAGCAAACTCGAAGTCATTCCAATTGAGTTATCTGAAGAGAGCTTTGTAAATAAGTATGTGAGGGATACATTGTTTTTTAGTCTAGTATGTTTTTCAATTAAATTCTTATTAAAAAAGTACGAGCATCTTGCTAACATACAGTAACATCTAGTCATTAGTTATAAAGTCTTAGTATTGGAAAAGTGCCACAAAGGGTTGAGTTTTTATTTTTAGTGAAGTCGTGTGTGCAATGTCATAGAAGTAAGTTGTTGTCCTTCAAAAAAAAGAAAAACATGTAGACTCCATACAAAAGAAGTAGAGAAATAAACAAAGATTGATAGAAGTAGTTGCACTAGTTGATGGATAGATAAAACATTCACAAACATGAAACCATGTGAGCAGAAAACACAAAGAGCTAAACAAGT
This sequence comes from Pinus tabuliformis, assembly GCA_031772625.1. Lineage (NCBI taxonomy): Eukaryota > Viridiplantae > Streptophyta > Pinopsida > Pinales > Pinaceae > Pinus > Pinus tabuliformis. Next base: position 1,864,943 of record CM062805.1, on the reverse strand, counting down.
GAGATGATGGCAACAAAAGAATGTATGGATTGAGCCGCCTAGCATGGAGTTGAAAAATGATACTTGGGTTGTGATAGAGGTAAAGTGTAGGATGATATGCCATATTTTCACCTATTTTATATATGTGAGTAAAAAACTCCACAAGGGGAATTTTGAGGTCTAAAATGGGCCTCCTAAGGAAATTATAAAATAATAGTGGAAATAATAAAATAATATTAGATTACATCATCAAATTTTAGAGGGAAAAAAAGGAAAAACTATTTTTTCAACTCGTATTTCAACTTATCTCCTTATGGGTTTACTTAAATTTTGACTGGAAACACTCGTTGGATGTAGCATTTGATTCCTAATCCAAAGAGTACCCATGTTGCATAGTTTTGATGGACCCTGCTACACGAAAAATGAGAAATACATGAAAAATGTGATTGCAATCACGTTTTTTCATGTATTTCTCATTTTTCGTGTAGCAGGGTCCATCGAAAGTATGCAACATGGGTACTCCTTGGATGATGAACTAAATTTTTCATCCAAAGAGTAATCACTCGAAATTTGAGTAAAAAATGAGGGCGATAAGTTGAAAATACGAGTTGAAAAAGTAGTTTTATTATTTTATTATTTTTTTAATATTTTTACTTTTTTACTCCAAAAATGGTGAATCATCCCCCATGGTTGACATCACCACCTTGAATCCTATTGGTTCTTATAAAGTTTATTTTGGTTGTACATTTTTCTTAGGAGGCACATTTTAGACCTCAAAATTCCCCTAATGCCAGGAGCAATAGTCACACATTGGACTCATCCGTAGAGAGAGCGAAGAGACGCTCCCAGATTAGATAGTAGTTTCTTGATAGCTCTTGGTTGGAATATTATTCCATATGATAGAGAGACTACAAATAATATGAATAGTGGATATCTACAATAACTGGCTACCAAAGAAGTATAAGTTATAGTAATAATTGTACACGTGCATCTCCCTCTCCAGTTGTTAGTTTTTGTGGTTGAGTTACCTATGCAAAACGATATGCATGGTTGATGTACAATAATGATAATTCTACAATAAGTAAAGAGTCAAGACATTGTTGCATACTTGATCAGGAAAAGAGAGGCAATGAGGGTGGGGGAGATATTGTAGGGGCATCATAGGCCTATCTATGTCATCAGACATAATACACTGAGTAAATGTGAGTAACACTTGGTAAATATGTAAAGTAAAGTAAACGAAGGATTGGTTAGACTGGGTACAAAAACTCCAATCACATCACCTATGTATAAGTATGCCTAAAGACTAATAGAAACTTGGTTGAAATTCCTTCCCAAATTCTATTCCTCTTTTTGTATGCATGATCTTGTTGTTATTACTACAATGTAGATTGTTCTTGACAACATTGTAAGTTATGCTTATAACAATTGGGTTCCTTAGTCTATAACAATTTCTGACAACATGGCATAACAGAAAAATATATCTTCATATAGAAAGTTAGCCATTGTTTGTTATGTTTCTTTCAATGAGGCCTTTGCTTCAATCCACTTCGTTACATAGTCCGTGCACACTAAAATATATGTATTTTGTCTTGATGGCAGGCTGATTGGTCCTATAAAATTAAGGGCCCATCTCTCAAAAGGCTCTATCATGACCCGCGATTACAAGGGAATCTCATATGTTTGTACAAGTCTTCCATCCGTTGACACTTATTGTAACTGCAGACATACTTCTTGGCATCCATAAAAATGGTGGGCCAATAGTATCCTAGTCGCAAAACCTTATTTGTATTTCTTTTGTTTGAAAAGTGTCCCCCACGTGGATCATCATTACATGCATTAAATATGTCGTATATCTCATCTTCCTGCATGCAACACTGGATCTCAAGATCTGGCCCTATGTAGAATAATTTCCCTAGAAACCAGGAATACCTAACATTGTGTCTAATAAAGTTTTGATGCTCTTTTGGTGATAAATGTTGTGGAAGATTCCCTACAACCAAATAATTAGCAAAACCTAAACATTAAGGTGTATTAGTAGTTAGTGCGAACAAATGCTCATTAGAAATTTCAAAGGGAAAAATATATTAAATAAAACCATTCACCTATGTTACAAATAGAGTACAAATGGTCTCTTATATAACTATAGTTGACCATAAAAATTATGTTAATATTAATTATTCTATTTCAACCAAATGCATCATGGTTCATCACTAATTTCCTTCATTTCTTGTATTACAAGTAGGAGTTGTTAGAGAATATTCTCTCTTGGTAGCTGAAGTCGTTGGGTAGTTAATTGTTAGTCCGAGTCATTTTTAGAAAGTTATTTTTAGCAGTTGTCGTTCACAATATTTTTGGTAAATCCATTCTAGATATATTTAGAAGTAGTTAAATATAGGTAATTTTGGAAGATTCTTAGTCTATGCAAAATTTATTTAATGATGAGAAGGGTTAGAAATGCCCGAAGTGTGTTTCCTCAGTCTCTCTTCCTTTATGTAAATATTTTCATGGTATCAGAGTAGTCTAAGGAAAAGTGAAGATGATCATAACATGAGAAATGAGAATGGATTTAAAACTCTTCATAGAGTGGAGATCATAGCGTATCATAAGATCCAAGGGCTTTAATTTCAAATCAAGTATAAGGAATGTATCAAAATATGAGTTATTTTCCACAAAACTATTCATTTTCTATTGGGAAAAGATTACTAGCAGAAGAGTGCCATATTTGATGGAAAGGTAGAGGAGGAATGACACCAATTCCACACACAAAAAACACACTATATGCTTTTCTTCTCTTTTAAAAGCACAAACTTGATTGATTAAAATTGAACTAAATGTGGGGTATTTATGCTTTCTAACTAACGACTCAACTAGAGCCCACTCAGACTAACTACCTTCATGCAAACTCACACTAAATTTGACATTTCCAAATATAGGATGAACTCAAACTAACTCATACTGACTCAAATTAACTCACACTCTGAATCTAGACCACATTACATGTGGGAGTAATTAGTTATTTTTAAAACTCCCCCTTAATTACGACCGCTAAAACTAAGACATGACTCATCACAACTGAAACATGCATGTTGGTCTAAGTCTCAGCTAGGCTTACGACACCTAATTTTCCTCTATGAAACTCGAATACATATTTTTCTAATGGCTTAGTGAATATAACAACCAACTGATCACTTGATTTATAAGGCTTTAAATAAACTTCTCCATAGCTCACAAGTTTTCTTATAAAATGATATCTTGTATCAATATGATTTCTCTTTTGATGGAACAAACTATGTTTCGATAGTGCAATGGCTGAGGTGTTGTCATAATAGATTGTTGTTGATCCTTCTTGTTTATGCTAAATTCCATCCAGAAGTCTTCATAACCATACTGCTTTACATGTTGTTGATGTCATTGCTGCATATTCTTCTTTTGTTGATGAAAGTGTCACAATAGGATGCTTCGTAGATGCCTAAGATATCACACTTGAACCAAGAAGAAAAACATAACCATAAGTGTTTTTCGTGTCACCAAAAATTTCCACAAAATCACAGTCAATATATCCAACCAAATATTTCTTTTATGTTCTTGCATAAAATATGCCACAATTTGTAGCTCCTGCTACATATCTCAGAATCCTTTTTCCAACTTTCCAATGTGAGTCTTTTGGAGACTCCATAAATCTATAAATCAAACTAACTCATTTCATAATATCTGGGCTTGTAGCTGTGAGATACATAAGGCTACCAACCAATCTTTTGAATAGAGTTTGATTGACATTTGATTCTTCATCATCCTTAGTTAAATTTGTACTTATCGGTACTGGTGTAGGAGCATGTTTACAACTTTCCATTCTGAATCTTTTCAATAATTATTTTACGTATGTATTTTGACAAATAAAAATACCTTTCTCTAATTTCTCAACTTATACACTGAGAAGATATTTCATAAGACCAATATCTATCATTTCAAATTCTTTCTTCATTGCTACTTTAAAATAATCTAGTTCAAGATCACCAGTATAAATCATATCATCTACATACAAACAGACAATCAAAATTTGACCATGCTCATTTACCTTTGTGTACAAGGTTGGTTCAATGCTACTTCTACTAAATCCATTCTTGTTCATATAACTGTCAATTCTTCTATACTAGGCTCTTGGAGATTGTTTGAGTCAATAGAGCGCTTTCTTCAATTTATAAAATTTATCTTCATGACCTTTGACTTCATAACCTAGAGGTTGCTACACATATATTTCCTCTTCCAGAATTCCATTCAAGAAGGATGATTTGACATCCATGTGATACACTTTCCATTTATTCTGTGTTGTTCCAAGGCTTCTCTTACAATATCCAACCTGGCTACCCAAGCCAAATTTTCTCCAAGTTTATTCCTAGTTCTTGGAAGAACCCTTTTGTTACAAGCCTTGCTTTAAATATGTCAATCTCTCCATTTTCATTCAACTTTGTCTTGTACACCCATTTCAAACCAATGAGGATTTTATATTTAGGTAACTCAATCAAATCCCAAGTATCGTTCTTCTCTATAGATTCTTTTTCTTCATCAATATCTTGCACCTAATTCTCATCTTTGATATCTTCTTCAAATGATGAAGGTTTAAATGAAAATAGTGCAAGATTTGAACTAACATCCAAATCATCATAAATATCTTATAAAATTCTAATTTTTCTCTTACCATTTCTTGATTCATCACCTCACTGATAGATGGGAGTATTCTGATCTGCTAATCTGCTTGAAGATCCATGTTGTTCAGAAAATCTTGGAGTCCTTGCTGGTGTGACTCAGTTTGGTGTATTCTCTTGTGATCCTTGCTACTCATTTTTTGTTACATCCTCTTCTTCTAAGGGAGGTACTATTGCATCAAATTTTTTGTTTACATTCCCATTCCATGACTCTTGTTCTTTGAAAAAAACATCTTTGTTTATTATAGTCTTTTTAGTGACATGGTTTTATAATTTATATGCTTTTGAATGCTCACTATAACCAATAAATATATACTTTTCACTTTTATCATCTAACTTTCCTCTTATCTCTTTAGGTACATGCACATATGCTATGCATCTAAACACTCTAAGATGAGATACACTACAAGGCATACCTGACCATGCTTCCTACGGAACTTTCTTCATCACGGTTGTAATAGCCTCGGTTTAAAAGTTCGTGTAATAAAGGATAATAACTGCAAAATAAGACCAATGTCATGGGACATGTATTCCAAGATGAATGTTAGGAAAAACTCTATAGTGGGAATCACATGTTGTTTATTATGGCTAAGGAATTGGCAAGTAAAAGAGGCATTAATTGGCATCTATTTATGAAAATAAAGGAAAATAGGAGAAAAGGAAGGTGAAGGGTCACAAATTTGCATGAGAAGGAAAATTAAGGACAATGAAGAAAATAGAGGGATAAATGGTAAAAAGGCTTATGAGGATCAATTCACAACTTTTTTTCAGTTCATTTTTGGATCTCTCTTCTATTTTCTCATAATCTTGCACACATAGAGAATTCTTGGAGCATTCTAGTGTCGAAGAAAGGAAGGAAAAAGAAGGACCAGAAAAGAAAAGGAAATAAAAGGAATGAAAAGGAAAATAAAAGAAGGTTGGATCAAGCATCTTCAACAGGAGGATTTTGTAGCTAACATGTTTCATGTGTGATTTCCTAGTTTAGGTGTGAATGTATAGTACATGCATTTGTTCATTTGGTTCATTTGCTACCATTGGCATGGGTTTTTCCTGGTTTGAAAATCGTTTAATCCTGGCCTTACAATTTCCAGGATATCCATGGTGTGATGGGATTCATTTCTTAGTTGAGCTTTGGATTGCCAGAAGGTTTTGGAATCTGGTGAGGTGGTCTCAGGAAGATTCCCAAGGGTTGGGGGTGGAGGTTTTTTAATCTCTGGGAAGTCCTCGACAGGTGGGTGGAGACAAGAAAATTCCTCAAGGTAACGATGAAGAAATTCTGAGGCATCCAAGTTTGCTTTGGCTTTGTGATCTCTTGACCAGTTTTGGCGATATTGTGGTAGCTTGAGGCTAGAGGTGGTTTAATCTATGAGAAGCCCTAGTTTTTTATGTCTTGAGATCCCACATTCATGCTTGGAATATGGCACAAAGGTGATTGGTTGAAAGAAATATTTGGTTCAACCTAATCTATGGTTGGGTGGTACGTGGAAGTCCCTGACTTAGTTGGATTTTACATAAGTTAATAAGGGATATTTTCCTATTGTAATCTATGAGCAATTGTACTTGTTATTATGATGATTTTATGGCTATTCTGTCATGGTTAATAATATGGCTATACAGTAGTTATAAGCATGGATTTGTAATATGCCCTAGCTATGACTTGTTTAGGATTTGATAAGCATATGAATGGTTGATGAATGCATGGACTAAAAAGTGTTATTGCAACTAATATGATAGGGCATTAGACCTTCTTGATGACTATTAGATGGAACAAAAATTCTTAAGTTCATATATGAATTCATGACTTGTAACTCACATGTTCACCATATGTTTGGCGAAATGATTTTCATGGTTAGGTCTACTTAGGTCAAATTCTTGTTCAAGTTTTGTATGAATAAAATTTTCATTATGTCATTTATCATTCTCAGAATTTACAGGTAGTTCTGGGAAATGTTCTAGAGGTTGGCCTAGAAAGGTGGCTCAAATCTCAGAACCGCACCCTCTGAATTGAAAATTTTGGGCTATAAATATAGGGAAGGAGGCTTGTGCATGAAGTTGGAGGCATATAACCACACTCTTGACTTGTCATACATGTGATTGTGGGCCCAGGTCAGTGAAAAAATTATCCATCTTAGGGTTTGGTCACTTGGTATGGTTCTTTGTCCCCTAAGTGTCCTATAAGCCTTGAGGGATGTCTATGAGTCATCAGTTGTCGACCGCAATTCCATAACTAAAGCTTGGAGGTCAATTCATGTCATAGTAACTCTTTGTCTCATATTTACCCTAACATGCTAGTGAAATTGGGTAAATGTGGGAAGGGGTGATTGCAACGCTCTTTGTAGGAGATTTGTTTATCACATAGATCACACATGCAACTGCTTCTGCCTAGTACTCATTTGAAAAGTTTCTTCCTTTCGACATGCTTCTTTCCATGTTCATAATTTTTCTGTTCTTCTTCTCCTTTACACTATTATGTTGCGATGTGTATCTAGTTGTAAATTTCCTTTTGATTCAATGTTGTTTGTAGTAAGCATGAAATAATTTTGAATCATATTCTACACCTTGATATGATCTCAATAATTTGATCTGATGATTACTCTAGTTCTCTACTAGGGCTTTGAATTCTTTGAAATTTTTAAAATTCTTAGACTTCTGCTTCAAAAAACAAATTCACATATTTATGCTAAAATCATCAATAAATGTGAGGAAGTAACAACTTCCACCAACCGACTATATCCACATGGGTCCACACAAGTCTCTATGAGCTATCTCTAGTGGCTTATTTGCTTTGTATGCCACTCCTTTTGGAAAACAATCATGGTGTTTCGTTCCCAAGATACTGCACTCACATGTACTAGAAGGTTCTTGGATGGGAGGTAATCCTCTAACCATCTATTTATGCTTCAACAATCTCAAACCAAAGAAATGAAAATGTCCAAACTGAAAGTGACATAACCAATAGTCATTAACACATGCAACCTTAAAATAAATAACCTAATTTCCATAATTCACGATTATAGGAAATATTATGTTCCTTATCATTTGCACCTTCGCTCTAAACTGCTTGGTTGGGGGCTTGTCATATATAACACAATCTTGTCCGTAAAATATAACTTTGTATCCTTTTTTCCTTAATTGACCAACACATTAGATTATTTTTAAACCATGGACATAATATACCTCTAAAATTGTCTTCAAATCCCCCTGCTTGGTTAGAATGTTGAGTACTCCTTTTCCATCTTGATCTATAGACTTGTCAGTCCCCAATTTTACCTCTGTCTTGACTCATTCATCGAGATTTACAATCAGACTCTTGTTGCCAATCATGTGGTTACTGCAACCACTGCCTAGTAGTCAAACATTATTAGAAGGTTCATGCATGGCATGGCAAGCTAGGAACATGGAGTCACTATTTTCTGTAGTTACATTATCTCTTTGCTTTTCTTGATCAACTATCCTCTTTCTACAATCACGTGCATAATGACCAAATTTATTGCAATAATAACATCTCACCTTTGATTTATCAACTCTTTGATTGTTGTTGAAGCTTTTTTTGTTTCTTCTACTTTCTTGTTATTTATCTTCTCTACCATCTGGCTAACCACCATTTCTTCTACCTCGTCCTCTACCTCTCAATCTACCTTTGCCTCGACCTTTGTCTCTTGAGATAGAAACCTGGATTTTAAAAGAAGTTTCTATGGAGGAATCCTTATTTTTGTCTATCCTCACCTCATGGGATAAAAGTGATCCCATCAATTCATCAATTTTTAGCAATGCCAAAGCCTTGGCTTCTTCAATAGCTACTTCCACCGCATCAAATTTACTAGATAGAGATCTGAGGACCTTTTCAACCATTGTTTGATCTTTAATGTTATCATCATAAATTTTTAACTGGTTTACAATGGTCAAAACCTGATTCATGAATGAATCAATATTCTCTGTTTCTTTCATCTACATGCTTTCAAATTCTCTCCTAGTATTCTACAACTTAACAATATTCACTTTGGCCATACCTTGATAGCTCATTGCCAAAATCTCCCATATTGTCTTTTCTGAAGACATGGTCATAATTTTCTGGAATATTGCTTCATCCACTACTTGTTGGATAAGTTGCAATGCATGAGCATTCTTATTGTTGTTTACCCTCAATTGTTCCCTTTTTACATGTGTGAAGGCTTATTCTGCTATGTCATCCTCAGGTTTCAGAAATCCAATCCTGATGTAATCCGAAAAATCTTGAGACCTTAGCATCGTCTCCATATTAATCACCCATGTTGAGCCTGCATTTTGATGCCTGAAACCATCCAATTTTTCCTCCCTTACACCTATTTTTTCTTTGAAAATCCACAATTATTCCTCTAAGTACACCTTGAGCTATGTTTTGTTGACCTTCTAGTGTACATGAGGCATAAAGACTTTTTAATCGTAATTTTGTGATTTATTAGTAGCTAGAATAATTATTTTGTTTCTCTAAGTATCTAATTGGACTATGATGAATTTCATTAGACAAGGATATCGGTGATGACCAACCTCCATCAAATACTCCAGCTGGCAGCAATCTTGTACCACATAATCATTGTTTGGTACTTGCACTCATTCGATATCTGATACCTGCACCACAGATCGCTTCTGGTACCTTCACTGCAAGTCGCTCATCCAGTACCTGTAACATAGTACTGGAATATTCTGGTACCACATTTGTTGGAGATGCCATACCTACACTGATCAAATTAAGCATGTGATTTTTTACTAAGACATATTCTTATATATTTTAAGTGATATGTTAAGATTGTAATGATATGTTTTTATTTTTATGAAAGCATGGACGTAAATACCAAGAAAACCTTCTTGAAGATATGAATTCGATCTCTTTGCATCTTAGGCTGATTCTCTATTTAAAGAAGGCCTAAATATGGTGAAGGGGATCATCTGAGAGTAGTTGATTGCGTAATATAAACAGAGATTTCATGCTATGTATGTGTATGTAATCTTTAGTTATGTTGTTAAATATTTTCAAGAACAATTTGTAATTTCAATTTTTGAGGGCTAACGCAAATATAATTGTTATGATATTGTGTATTTTATCTCAGTAGTCTGTAAGTTATTATAAGTTTCCAGTTGGTCTTGGAAAGGGCCCACCAACATCATCCCGGTGAGCTTTTTATTTTTTTTTATTTTGTAGTTAGCATTTCATTCAATAATTGTGTGCTCTAAGTTGTAGTTGTCTTTAATTTCTGTAGAAATTTAATCAATTATTTACTCTGTTTTGCAGAAAATTTCCTTACTCATTCTCGTAGAAAATTAATTGTTTCTCATAGGTCTAGCTATGTGTGGTTTGAGATCATAGGTTGAAGGATTGATCCAATGTTGCAAGAGTGATTAGATAGGCATAAAAGTGTGAGCTTTTAAGATTGTTAACATTTCAAGTTTTAGTTGTGTGTGTGGAATTCATGTCTTAGATTTATTTTTCATAAGAAAGAGGTTGCTTAATTGATAAGATAGACTTATGAATGTTATTTTTCGAATTTGAATGTTGAGTATATTAAACAGTAGTAGTAGAGAACATACCCTTATTCGGATTTCATTGGACTGTTTCATTTCAGATAGAAAACATAATCCACGAACTAGTGTTATAGTACAGAGTTTCCTGTACCTATACTGAATGGTTTCTTGTACCTATACTAAAAGATTTCCGGTACGAGTAGAAACTACAAGAGTTAATGCATGAAAGTGTGTGCATTATTAGTAACGATTGGATTTCTTTTAAATTTTAAAAATTAAGATTGGTACGAATTAAGTTACTGCCTTTTCCACTGTACTTGATGCTTAGATAGATTACTTGTTGCTGGCACATATAGTTTATCAGCTCTACTGATTACTATTCCATGGTTGATAATTTAATTTGTGGTGATATATCATTCATATAATTGCCCCAACATTTTTGGTGTCGTTGTCGGGGAGCTGTAAATGGTAATAGGTAATGGTTTGTTGGTTTTTGAGTGATATTTAGGATGACCTAAGGGAGAAGAGAAGATGATAAGATGTGAGTGAAGAGCCACACATCCACTATGGTGGGGTTGCTCCAAAGTCTGGTTGTCTCTAATTGATTCTCTAGTTTCTTTTTCATATGCATAGAATTAAAGGTAGGATCTAAAGCCTCATTTTTCTTTATTTTTCTTTGCAAGTGTGTTTTCCTTTATATTGATCCGTGGAAAGAAGAGAAGCCTGACTTGTGTGAATAAATAAATTGGTGATAGCAGGATCTTAGTAGCATGGTGGCACTTTAAGTACATAATTAGTTTGTTTGTCTTTGTTTCAAGTGTGTTTCCTTATTATTTCTTTAGGATTTTAAATAAGAATTCCATCCACTAATCCATGAGCATGACAGGGATTAAAAACTAGGAAATAGATATTCAAGGATGATCAAGAGTTTGGAAGAACTCTCTCAAATTCTAACATCCACTGGGATATTTGCTTCTCAGGAAGAACAAATATTGACAACAGTCAAGAACTTATCTGCCGCTCCAAAAGTGATAGAAGAAAAAAAAATCCATGAATCATAGGAAGATCTTCACCCTTGCAATATTGTTGAAGAAACCAAAGAATCATGGACTACATCTAATGGAGAGAAACCATTAGAACGTGAGATTGAAGAATTTTTGACATGCCTATCTATAGATCCTCTAAGCACACAAGAGGATAATCATCTAATGTTAGAAGATCTGCATGGCACGGTAAAGGAAGATATGCTAAATGAGCCAAATAACGAGGTAAAACAAGAGCATTTTGATTCATTCAAAGTTGGTTTCAAGCAATTGTAAGGCCATACCACTCCTTCATTCTTCCTTACTTCTTGAGATCATCATTAAAATAGACGTTTCTTCATACTTAGGTATCCATTGAAGATTATATTCTAAACTTGAGTATAAATTCATTTTTATACTTGTTACACACATGGTTACATTGGAAATATTCCTATACTTGAGGAGAGGGATTTTTTTTCTCAAGAAGAGTAGGATAATGAATAAATAAATAAATATATGTTGCATATAGTAGTTAGTTTAGTTATAACATATAGTACAACATATTTCTCATTTGTTTTCAATAAGTAGGGATGTTAATAGCTAAAAAGTAATTAGTTGAAAATGGGAGACCTATGTTCCCATTGCATATTTATATTGGGGTCTCGTTCAACTGCATAATATTTTAATGAGGATTTCCACATAGCCTTATTTCCAACTGCAACATGGTTCAACTATTAATTTGCTTTCCCACTTATTATTTCTTTTCAATTAGATCTGTTTCTAGTTTTTCTTCTCAATAAAGCAAGCTATGACCATTATGTTTGGTAAAGTTGGAAACGATTACATAGAAACATCATATAGTATTGCATACCAATTTTTTAGTACCAATATCGGGAATTCTAGTACCAATTTTCTATTTTGCAAGAAAAAGTAGGAATCAAGGATATTGTTCATTTGAGATGCTTAAATACTGGAACAATATTTTCAAAAGGAGAAAAGACATCTTCATCAATCGAATGGAACACTTAGGGGAGTATTTGATTAAATCTTTCCTTTTTCCTTAAGTTATTAAAAGATATGCATTTATGCTTTATCTGTTTTAAGACCAAAGATGATATAAGAAATCATTTTCATAAAATTTGAATTGAATGATAATTCCAACTATTCATAGATAATATACCTTTTCTTTGTTTTGAATTTCATCTCTCTTATTCATATAGATTTCTGATTATCAATACAAAACAATTGCTCAAAATATAGTTACTAATGAATACTAAGGAGATTAAAACAAAGTTAACAGGTCCATACAATGATACCGATGAGAAAGAAACTTAAATACTATAACCGTAACACCAAAGCATGATCTCCGAGCATCTTTAGGAAGACTTGCAAGAGAGTTGATGAAGTCTTTGTTCATAATGGAACACTACTTTAAAATAATGAAATCTATGATTAGTAGGACTTTCAGTGTCTTTTGGTTATTCTTCGATAGCCTCATCCATCTCACATTAAAAATGGCTCATTCATGCTATGTCCTTTGAGTACCTATGAGTACCTTATGCGTCCAAGACATTATGTAGGTAATCAAAGTCACTCTGAAAGGTATCATCCTATGCCTTTAAGGGGCTTTCTGAAGCTGCTCCCCCATCTACCAATTGCAAAAGCAATGTTCATAATCTAAACCTAAAATGGTAGGAAACATGTGACTAGATCCTTCAGTGTAAAATAGGTTTAAGAGGTTAACCCGTCGAGGCTATGGCAGCGGGTACTGACCTGTGATACCACTAGGAAAACCCATCGGGGCTATGGACACTCACAGGAAATAGGGCATTCTACCTAAAGAAGTGTCAACCAAACCAAGGATTTTTTCTACACGTATGATGGTTACTTTATAGTGTTACAATAAAAAGGAAGCATGTGTGGATGAAGTCAAGGGTAAAAACAAAATCCATAAATTTACTACTAAATAATGGCCTTAAGGTAACCTTGAGTCCTCTATCATTGTTTTTTCATACTATATCTAAGATTTAATTATCTTAGAAGTGGGACCTATGATCACAAAGAACTAATAAAACTCAACTGCAAAGCTTATTTATAATACTTGGATGACTATAAGGCTTTAGGATTTGGTTAGTAATAACTATTTTTTCACTGGTTCATCATTTTTTTGTGATCATAAAAATCCTCCTACCTACAAAGAAGGAGAGCCCCTTAAGTTTATAAAAGGTTTCTTGAGCACAAAACTGTTAAATATTGATAAAATCATATGTAATAAGTGATTTGAAATTTCTTTTATGTTTGGTGTTAGTTCAACATCATTTTAATAAATCTGAGATGAATTAGTTTTGTTTAGTATTCATCTCATTAGTTTCATTATTTTTCTTTCAAGGTCCCTTTTTGTACTAGATCCATCTCAACAGCCCTCCTCAATTCTTCAGTACCTCACCTTGTTTGCATAGGGACTTGCAAAACCTTGGGCATGGGGGAGTGGTTGTTGGGGTCGTTTCAACATCTTCATTTCATTCTCTTCATCTTCCTTCAGCATATCAGATTGACACTCATAAACTCCGGATATTCGAGATCATTCTAGATTCTCAGCCTTACTCTGCCTCATATTCAGCTTCATATAAGTTCCATTGCAGCCTGCTTCTTCTAGGTCTACCAAGGGAAATAACGACTAATCAGTGAACTCAGTTTACCTCCAAGTTGGTCAAAACTATTATAGAGCTTGGGATGTCATCAACAATTTTTCCTCTTTATGCACCACTTCCATTGCAATTTAAAACACTTTTCATACCTCTGTGATTCACAGAGTTTGCATACAAACATCAATTGTTTTGTTCGGTACCTGCCAACTAGTTCCTGCACCAACGACTTGTAGTATGAGAATCATAAATAATAAGTGTTTCTATCATCTTCACTATGAAGACATGAAACCTTAGTTATTTTTTAGATGGCAGAGGTTAGAACATTCACAGCAAAAAGTCTAAACAATTTGGCCATCAGGTGAGATCTCCAATTATGAAAGAACCAGAAAATGCAAGCGTCCGGTATTGGTACTGCAAACTGCACATCAAAATAAATTTTTAATCATTGTCTTTGGTTTTAATAAAAATATCATCATCAATTAGAAAATGAGTAACTTGTATTTATTCTTACTAATTAAGAGTCATTTAAATTATGAATTAAAATGTTTTAATTTCATGTACATTATCCTTACACCTAACTCTGTCTATCATTCGCCTACCATGTGTTTCCCTTTTCCTAATTATGATGATGGTTAGTTAATCATTATCTTATCAATCATTTAGAACTATCCACTTCTCCCCTCATGATTGGTCGCACACATTATGAATGACTATGCATATAGTCGTTTGATTACTTTCTACCTTATCACTCCTATCTATGGCCTATTACCCTATCACTCCATCAACACTATCTATGACCCATTACACTATCTACAGCCCATTACCTTATCACTCTATCAACATTATTTTCGGCTTATTACCGTATGCAAAAAGCGACATCTAAAGTATCATGACTCCACATTCTGCCATTTTCCATAATCATTTAACTATAGCAAGTCCTATATGACACTTCTTTCCTTTTTCTCCTCATGTCAACCATATTTATCAGCCCTTTTTGAAATCACACACATTGTGTCCGCGTCTGGTACCCATTTTCCGACACTAAAACCTCGATTCCATTTCCGAAGCTCTGTTTTGAAGACATGTATGGAGGTTGGCTAAAATGAGCTAGTTTTCCAGCTCTATAAAGAGACGCAAGAATATCAGCCTTGTAAAATGAAATATGAACAGGTTGGATGGATTGTTTTTCTGGAGAAATTTAGTGGGTTCCAGAATGAAGTGTCTCGGGTATTCGCTCAGAATTTTGATGGGAAAATGGTTAAGTGGATGAGACTCAATTGTTGAAGCAACAGGGCTATCCCAAAGTGGAGAGAAATACTTCAAGGGCATGCCATTTGACTAGCAGTTGTGGCAACCATTTCTAGTGACAAATTACTCAATTTTGGATCGATCAAAAGGAATTCCAAGGAGTGGGATTAAGCCCGAATTCTGGACCATGATCACTAGTCTACAAAAGTTTCTGACATGTGAAGGTAGATATTCCTTCACCTTTTTATACCATCTTAGATTATTACTACATTTCGAAGGAGGCCCTAAAGTCAATTTTCCATTTTTCTTATGGAAAAGTTTACAAAAGATGTCAAAAGGGGTTAAGTCCATGGTTAAAAAGCCAAAAACTAGTTTATACCATCATGGGCTCATCAAATTGTTAATTTTCCATGAGCTTCGGAAGAGAAAGAGCAGTTGGAAGAATTTTCTTACTAAAGATGTATTATCAATAAACCCTGGTTAGGACTCCACAAAAGATCACCTAAAACCTATGACTGGTGAGGCAGGGGAGAGTAGCAAGAAACCTAGTAAAGGGATGGAAAGGCAAAGAGTAAAGACTCTGAACAAGAAACTGTCACACCTTTTGTCACACCTAATGAGCCTCAAGAGGAAAAAGAGGAGCCCATACTAAAACCAAAGAAGAGCCCTAAGAAAAAGGGTAAGACGCAGAGGGATAGTTCAGTCACCAAAGACACCGGTGTAGAAGTACCTTTGACAGACATGCCAGTGCCCATAGCAGAACAACCCAAATGTGTGGAGAAAGTACAAACTCTGGTAAAAAGGAAGTGGTGGGATAAAAAACGTCCCGAAGAGTCTGTTCCTGAGAATAGTAAACCTCCAAGCACCAACCAAAGAGTTACATGAGGCATGTTGAAGCAGGTCCCTTCTATTAAGGAAGCATCAGAGAAGACAAGGGAGATCCCTACATCCTCGGAGTAGACAATGCTCCCATTGAAATCACCAACAAGACATAGGAGTTAGTTACAGAAACCCTGAGGGACTTGATAGAGGAATGATTAGCTGCAAAGAAACTCAAAATACAAGAGTCTCAGCCCTCAAGTCTATTTCAACCTTAGGTGAAGGTAAAAAGGCTTCAGAAGGATATTGAAAAATTAAACCAAGAGGTGTTGGAGTATAGCTAGTGGATAACCACATCAAGAAGGAGAATTCTCTCCTCAAAGAGAAAAGCCAGAAATTACAAGATGAGAAATTAGAGTTGACTGAGAAGCTGAATAGGGTCCTCCAGTTGGTTAAATATACCAGAGTCATGAAGAAAGAAATTAAGATGGAGACAACTGGGTTGGACCTCTCAGCCTAAGCCATTGAAATGTAAACCAGATAGTGGCATAAATAATTTTGCAATTTTGGATTTCATGGGGACATGCAATAAGACAGACATGGGGCAATGTTGAGCCTACGTTTTGATGCCTAAACCATCCAATTTTTCCTCCCTTACACCTATTTTTGCCTTGAAAATCCACAATTATTCCTATAAGTACACCTTGAGCTATGATTTTTTGACCTTCTAGTGGACATGAGGTGAACAGAATTTTTAAACATAGTTTTATGATTTCTTAGTAGCTAGAATAATTATTTTGTTGCTCTAAGTATCTAATTGGACTATGATGAATTTTATTATACAAGGATCTTGGTGATGACCAACCTCCATCAAATACTTTAGCTGGCAGCAAACTCTGTACCATGTAATCGTTGTCCGGTACCTACACTCATTCGTTGTCCGGTATCTGCACCACAGATCTCTTCCAGTACCTGCACTGCAAATCGCTCGTCTGATACCTGTAATAGAGTACTGGAACATTATGGTACCATGACTATTGGAGATCCCGTACCTGCACTGATCAAATTAAGCATGCAGTTTTTGACTAAGACATATTCTTATATATTTTAAGTGATATGTTAAGATTGTAATGATATGTTTTTATTTTTATGAAACCATGGACGTAAAGACCAAGAAAACCTTCTCGAAGATATGCATTCGATCTCTTTGCATCTCAAGTTGTTTCTCTATTTAAAGAGGGCCTGAATATGGTGAAGGGGATCATCTGAGGGTAGTTGATTGAGTAATAGAAACAGAGAATTCATGTTGTGTATGTGTATGTAATATTTAGTTATGTTGTTAAATATTTTCAAGAACAGTTTGTAATTTCAATTTTTGAAGACTAACACAAATATAGTTGTTGTGATATTGTGTATTTTATCTCAACAGTCTGTAAGTTCTTATAAGCCGTTGGTTGGCCTTGGCAAGTGCACACTAACATAATCCCGATGAGCTTCTTCTTTTTTTATTTTGTAGTTATCATTTCATTTAGTAATCGTGTGCTTGAAGTTGTAGTTGTCTTTAATTTATGTAGAAATTTAATCAATTATTTACTCTGTTTTCCAGAAAATTTCCTTACTCATTCTCGTAGAAAATTAATTGTTTCTCATAGGTCTAACTACGTGTGGTTTGAGATCATAGGTTGAAGGATCGATCCAATGCTACAAGAGTTATTAGTTAGGCATAAAAGTGTGAGCTTTTAAGATTGTTAACATTTCAAGTTTTAGCTGTGTGTGTGGAATTCATGTGTCTTAGATTTATTTTCCATAAGAAAGAGGTTGCTTAATTGATAAGATAGAGTTGTCAATGTTATTTTGTGAATTTGAATGTTGTGTAGATTAAACAATAGTAGTAGAGAACATACCCTTATCCAGATTTCATTGGACTGTTTCATTTCAGATAGCAAACAAAATTCCTGAACTAGTATTATAGTACACAGTTTCTTGTACATGTACTAAATAGTTTCCTATACCTGTACTGAATGATTTCCGGTACCTGTACTAAATGATTTCCGGTGCCAGTGGAAACTACAATTAATGCATGAAAGTGTGTGCGTTATTAATAATGATTGGATTTCTCTTAAATTTTGAAAATTAAGATTGGTATGAGTTAAGTAACTGTCTTTTACACTGTACTTGAAACTTAGATAGATTCCCTGTTGCTCGCACATATATCAACTCTACTAACTACAATTACCTAATTGATAATTTAATTTATGACGATATATCATTCATATAATTGCCCCAACAACCCACATATCATAATTTTTCCTTATGAACAACAAACTTTACAACTAAAAACCTCATGAAATCATTTCTTCTTCTCTTTAATCCTCAAAAAATATATATCAAAAATCCCTAAACTTCTTCTTTTAATAAACCCTTTATTAAAAAAACTCTTAAAACAAAGAGTTTATAAAGGCCCCACAAATGTGTATCAAGGTTTTCTTCACAACCGAGCCCTTCCACTTTTTATATAACACATAATTCGCCTCAATTGAAAAAGCCTTTATATAAAAAACCCTTTTAAAGCACCTTTAATGTACTTGAAAAAAAAAATAATAATAATAACTTGTAAGTTCCACTATTTCCAAGGTTTCGAATAACCCTTTTAAAGCACCTTTAATGTACTTGAAAAAAAATAATAATAATAACTTGTAAGTTCCACTATTTCCAAGGTTTCGAATAGCCTTTTCAAAGCTTATAATATTCAAGAGATAATAGAATTTTGGACTTTTCAAAACACAAAGTTCATAAACCTATATCAGAATAAATTAAGGAGTGTTTGACGTTCCTTTTGAAAAAAACATGTCTATTATGACTAACGTGGCTGGGTAAAGGAGAAGCAACGTTAGTACGCTCCTTGCAACAAGGATAGCCCGCGTTAGCGAACTAACACACCCAGTGTCGTATTAAGTCCGCAAAGTGCTGTAACACGGGTATTTAACTTGTCTCTACGTTATAATGCGTGTAGCCTTTTTATAGGGTGCATCGCTACTTCAACCAAACAAATTCCTCTTCACACGCAGACCGCCTTAGTTTTTTCTTGGTTTTTTTTTCTACATCAGAGGTAATGATGGACAGAGGTCGCTCACGAGAGAGACACTCCGGGGGAAAGCATAGCGACTCTCGCTCAAAGTCCAAAGGAAAGAAGCCAAAGGTGAAGTGCTGGCATTGTGGCAAGGCTGGACATCTAAAAAAGGATTGCTGGAAGCGAAAGCAGGCTGCTAAAGAAGGCTCTTCGACAGAAAAGAAGGAAGCCAACACCACAGATACAGGTTCAGTATCTGGTTCAGGTATGAGTGATGAGGTATTGTCTGTTAATGTTTCAAAACATGATCAACATTAGTTGTACACTTCCTATTCCAACAATACTGCAAGTGACATCATTACCCATGTACACGACTCCATCATCAACTGATCTATATGTTTTAAACCAATCTTTATGAATACACATGTGGTTAGATGCCCCGGAATCTAACAACCAATGTTGATCATGTTTTGAAACATTAACAGACAATACCTCATCACTCATACCTGAACTAGATACTGAACCTGTATCTGTGGTGTTGGCTTCCTTCTTTTCTGTCGAAGAGCCTTCTTTAGCAGTCTGCTTTCGCAACAATTGCCTATGCCTTTCTACCTTTGCCTTAAAAAAAAACTGCCCTTTGCAAAAAAAATTCTGCCTATGCCTTTGTTTTGACACAACAAAAAAACTGCCTTATTACAGTAGACCTCCGCCAAAAACAAAAATTTTAGTTTTATTAATTTTTGTTTCAAGTATTTTGATGGATGTCCTGGAAATGTCGTGGGAGTACGGTATTGAAAAAACCCTGGTTCCCAAAATATATACCCCAATATATTTTAACACCCCACCATTAAGATTAATCCACCATTTAACATGCGTTCACCCACTTTAAATTAATCCACCATTTACACTTTCCATTAATCTCGGAGTTTTTTTTTAATTGCTGGTTGGATATTGGAGATTATTGTGTTTTTTGATAACAAATGGCGAAAACTCAAAGTGCCCGGTTTGAAATTGAGAAATTTAATGGCAAGAATAATTTTGAGATCTGGAAGGTGAAGATGCACGATCTGCTGGTTCAACAAGGTGTGGCGAAAGCACTGTTGGGGAAAAACAAAAGACCTCCTTCCATGACGGAGGATGAGTGGGATGAGATGGACGATAGAGCTTTGAGCGCAATTCGGTTATGTCTGGCGGACGATGTTCTGTTCAACATTGTGTCAGAGAAAACTGCCGCAGGCTTGTGGTCGAAGCTTGAGAAGCTCTATATGACGAAATCTTTGACAAATCGGATTCTCCTGAAACGGCAGCTTTATAGTGTGCGGATGAAAGAAGGTACCTCAATTGCTGATCACCTGAATGTTTTTAATACCTTATTGGTGAAATTAGATAGTCTCGATGTGAAATTTGATTCAGAGGATAAGGCAATAACTCTATTGTGTTCATTGCCCGAATCCTGGGATCACTTTGTTACTTCCATAAGCTTTAGTACATCAGACATCCTTGAGTTTGACGATGTTGTTGGAGCCTTGTTGGCTGAGGAGACGAGGAAGAGGTCGAATGTAGACACCTCTACATCAGAGGTAATGATGGCCAGAGGTCGCTCACGAGAGAGACACTCCGGGGGAAAGCATAGCGACTCTCGCTCAAAGTCCAAAGGAAAGAAGCCAAAGGTGAAGTGCTGGCATTGTGGCAAGGTTGGACATCTAAAAAAGGATTGCTGGAAGCGAAATCAGGTTGCTAAAGAAGGCTCTTCGACAGAAAAGAAGGAAGCCAACACCACAGATACAGGTTCAGTATCTGGTTCAGGTATGAGTGATGAGGTATTGTCTGTTAATGTTTCAAAACATGATCAACATTGGTTGTTAGATTCCGGGGCATCTAACCACATGTGTATTCATAAAGATTGGTTTAAAACATATAGATCAGTTGATGATGGAGTCGTGTACATGGGTAATGATGTCACTTGCAGTATTGTTGGAATAGGAAGTGTACAACTACAAATGTTTGATGGCACAACCAAAATATTAACTAATGTGAGGCATGTACCAGATTTAAGGAAAAATTTGATTTCATTAGGAGCACTTGATTCAAATGGATATAAAACTGTAATTCAAGGTGGAGTTATGAAAATCTACAAAGGCATCTTACTAGTTATGAAATCTAAGAAAGTAGGAAATCTATTTCAGTTAGAAGGTAGAACTGGGTCAGATCATGTGTCTATGTCTGAACATGACGATAGTTCCATTCACTTATGGCATCAAAGATTGGGGCATATGAATGAAAGAGGATTGAAAATTTTGGCTGACCGAAAGTTACTTCCTAATCTAAGATCTGGAAAATTGGATTTCTGTAAACATTGTCTGTTTGGTAAACAAACTAAACAAAAGTTTAAAACAGGCAAACATACTAGTAAAAGCATACTTGATTATATCCATTCAGATGTTTGGGGTCCAGCCCCTACAGCGTCATATGGTGGCTCGTCATATTTTGTGTCATTTATTGATGACTTTTCTCGGAAAGTATGGGTCTACATGTTGAAAAAGAAGTCTGATGTTTTTATAGTTTTCAAGCAGTTTAGAGCATTGGTAGAAAACAGCACTGGTAGAACTATAAAATGTTTAAGAACTGACAATGGTGGTGAGTTTTCCTCCAAGGAGTTTGACAGCTATTGCAAGGATGCAGGGATCGAAAGACATAAGACCACGGTTTATACTCCTCAGCAGAATGGAGTTGCTGAACGCATGAACAGGACTCTTCTAGAGAGAGCAAGGTGTATGCTGAGTAACGCCGGGTTGCAAAAGGAGTTGTGGACGGAAGCAGTGGCAACAGCTTGTTATGTGATAAACCGATCTCCATCAACGACGATAGGCTGCAAGGTTCCGCAAGAGGTATGGAAAGGACACCCTTGTGACTATTCTAAACTCAGAGTGTTTGGCTGTGATGCATATGCTCTAGTGCCTAAACATCAGCGAACTAAATTAGATCCGAAATCGAAAAGGTATATCTTAATTGGGTATGGTGATGGAACAAAGGGATTTAGATTGTGGGATCCTACTACCCGCAAAATCATCATCAACAGAGATGTAAAGTTTAATGAATCCTCTCTTGTACAGTTAGATGTAGATAGAAGATTGAAACAGGATGATGTATCTGATTTCCAACATATTCAGTTTGACAGCATTTCTAATGATAGTCATACCGACCATAGTTCAGATTCTAGTCATGAACAGGTTTCAGAATCAGATTATGAACAGAGTTCAGATGGAGGATATGAACAGGTCTCAGATGGCGATTATGAAGAAATTCCTACCACTGATAGACAGCCAATTGTGGAAGCACTAGAAACATTCTTAAGGAGGTCTACAAGGATCAAACGCCCTCCGAGAAGGTATGATGATCATGTTACTTCAGTTGCTTTGATCGCTAATGATGATGAACCTTTGTGTTATCAGGAAGTTGTAGAAGGTTCAAATAGTGACAAATGGAAAGCAGCCATGAAGGAAGAAATGATGGCCTTAGGTAAGAATGGCACGTGGGATCTGGTTGAACTTCCCAAAGGCAGGAAAACTGTGGGATGCAAGTGGGTGTTCAAGCTGAAACGGGGTGTGAATGATACGGAAGACAGGTACAAAGCGAGACTGGTTGCAAAAGGGTTTTCTCAGAAAGCTGGCATAGACTTTCATGAGATATTTTCACCAGTGGTTAAAATTGTTTCAATTAGAATTGTGTTAGCATTAGTGGCTTTGTTTGATTTAGAGTTGCAGCAATTAGATGTTAAGACTGCATTTCTACATGGAGACTTAGATGAGGAAATATATATGGAACAACTGGAAGGGTTTGTTCAGCATCGAAATGAGAAATTTGTCTGCAGGCTCAAGAAGTCATTATATGGCCTGAAGCAATCGCCTCGGCAGTGGTATAAGAAGTTTGATTATTTTATGTTGAGTCAGAAATATGTAAGAAGTGAATATGATCATTGTGTTTACTTTAAGCAGTTAAATAATGGCATGTTCATTATCTTAGTGTTGTATGTTGATGATATGCTTTTAGCAAGCAAAAGCATTGAAGAAATCAACAGGTTGAAGACTTAGATGGCAAGGATGTTTGATATGAAAGATCTAGGAGCAGCAAGACAGATTTTGGGCATGGAGATTTTCAGAGACAGGAGCAATGGTAAGCTATGGCTATCACAACAAAAGTATATTGAGAAAATACTTTTGAGATTTGGTATGGATAATGTGAAGCCTGTTTCAGTCCTTTTAGCTTCCCATTTTAAGCTTTCTTCGAGTTTATGTCCTAATACAGATGAAGAAAAGGATTATATGTCTCAAATTCCATATGCCAATGTAGTAGGGTGTTTAATGTATGCGATGGTTTGTACTCGACCAGATATTTCACATGCAGTTAGGGTTGTCAGCAGGTTCATGGCCAATCCGGGTAAAGAACACTGGTCAGCAGTGAAATGGGTGCTTCGATACTTGAGAGGCACAAGTAGTTATTGTATTTCATACAATAAGAGTAGTGAATTTGGTTGCGGATATGTTGATTCTGATTTTGCAGGTGATTTGGATAAGAGAAGATCAACTTCAGGGTACGTCTTTACTCTTGCAGGTGGAGCTATAAGCTGGATGTCAAAGCTACAAAACATTGTTGCTTTATCCACTACTGAAGCAGAATACATTGCTGCTTCGCATGCTTGCAAAGAGGCGGTTTGGTTGAAAGGATTGCTTGGTGAGTTTGGTAGGTTACAGGACAACATCAGGTTACTTTGTGACAGTCAAAGTGCAATACATTTGGCTAAGAATCCGACCTATCATAGTAAATCAAAGCATATTCCAATCAAATACCATTTTGTAAGACAGGTTATCACTGAAAGGGGAGTCTCTCTTGAAAAGGTGCATACAAAGGAGAACTGTGCAGACATGTTCACGAAACCAGTTTTGTTGGAGAAGCTATGCTAGTGTTTGGCTTCTCTTGGCTTGCAGAAAAGATAAAATAATAATAACAGGGCATCAGGTGAATTGTTGTCAAGGTGGAGATTGTTGAGATTTTCTGTTTGGAGCAAAATAGGAAAAATCTCAGCTAATGACAACAATAGAACTCAGGTCCTAGATTAACTCCAGTTTGTTGGGAGGGAGTTAATGCCTCCTATATTTGATGTGAGGGAATTAATGAGGCTGTTAGATTCTCTATGCTATATAACAGGCAACCATTCGGATGGTTTGCTAAGAGTGTGAGAGTTTTGTGAGGCTTTCATGATGTAATCTCCTAATTTGATTAATAAATTCCTGATGCCTATGTTTGGTGGACGTAGCCCAGATTGGTTGGGTGAACCACGTTAAATACTGTGTCATATGTGCTTGATATTTTGCTGTGTATTTTAATTGATTTGCTGTGCCTCTGAATTCCAATATGTCGTATTAAGCCCGCAGAGTGCTGTAACACGGGTATTTAACTTGTCTCTGCGTTATAATGCGTGTAGCCTTTTTATAGGGTGCATTGCTACTTCAACCAAACAAATTCCTCTTCACACGCAGACCGCCTTAGTTTTTTCTTGGTTTTGTGTAACCTTGCTCTGATATTAATTTGATGGAAAGAGAAAAGAGGAATAACACAAATTTCACATGCACAAAATACATGAGCTTTTGCTCCTCTGTATTAAACACACAAATTTGATTGATTACAATTGAACTCAATGTGGTGTATTTATGCTTTCTGATTAATTAATTAACTGAAGTTCTCTTAGGCTGAATACCTTCATGCAAACTCACACTAAATTTGACATTTTCAAATATAGATTGAACTCGAACTAACTCACACTAGCTCAAATTAACTCACACTCTACATCTAGACTGCACTGCAAGCAAGAGTAATTAGCTATTTTTAACACTCCCCCTTAATTATGACTGCTAAAACTAAGACATGACTCATCACAACTCAAACATGCTTGTTGATCTAAGTCTCAACTATACTTACAACACCTAAGTTTCCTCTATGAAACTTAAATACATTTTTTGCTAATGGCTCGGTGAATATATCAACCAACCGATCGCTCGATTTACAAGAATTTAAATAAACTTCTCACTTGCTCACAAGTTATCTTATAAAATGATATCTTGTATCAATATGTTTGCTCTTTTGATGGAACACACTATGCTCTAATAATGCAATGGTCAAGTGTTGTCACAATAGATTGTTGTTGATGAAGTTCATCCAAAAGTCTTTGTAACCCTATTGCTTTACATGCTATGCTGCTAATGTTGTTGCTACATATTATACTTATGCGATGAAAGTATCACAATAAACTGCTTCTTAGATGCCCATGATATCACACATAAATCAAGATAAAACACATAACTAAAAATATTTTTCGTATCATCCAAACTTCTTGCAAAATCACTATCAATATTCGCTCCTACCAGATCGCCTAACCACAACATACCACACCCATATACCACCATAGCAACCATTGTCCCCAACGACGATATACAACCTCCATTGCCATCGTCCAATGTGACCAACCTCCATGCACCATAATCTGTGGATCTTAAGCTGAAGCAGTAAAGTTTTTTTTTAGGGTGTCATATTTTTTTTACAGTGTGGTCCACTAATTGGTATGTCCTCTAAAAATAATTCACAGTATTTAGATAAGGTAATTTTTTTTTTTAAAGTTTATTTTGAATAATTATATTCGAAGGTTTTGATAATTTGTTTTATGAAGGTTTTGGTCAACGATTTGAATTAAAGGTTATCGTGGATATATTAAAGTGAAGTGTTATTTTTTAATCTATTGAGGGCAAGAACGTGATGTTTTTCTTTGAGATGATCAAACAAATAAATATGGTGGCCTTATGGGTTAAAAAAACGAAAAGAGTTGTGTCTATCGGTAAGTTTTTGATATTTTGCTTAAATTTTTAAGCGTGCTATAAAGGTTAATATAAAGATATTATTGGATGAAAAAAGGTTTACTTATTAGAGATAAAGAGTATATGATAATTTGTTTTAGTGAAAAAATAAGGATTTTTTTTTTTTTTTTAATTTTTTTTTTTTTTATTGTGATGTTTTTTTATAAGTGGTTTAAGAAAAGTATTTAAAAGAAAAAGAAAGAAAAAAGGTGATTGAATTTTATCATTATGAATTTTTTTATTAGTTTTTATTTGTGACAAATTATTTTTGTTGGTAAAAATTATGGATTTTGGGCCATTAGAATAAGAATTAGATTAGAAATAGATGATTTATGAAACATTGTTTCTAACGAGTTTGGTAGCCTATGAGGTTATCACACAAGATCAAAATGATCATTTTTTTGTTAACATGAAGGGTGACGAAGCAACATTGTTTCTCATTCAAAAAGGTTTTGATGATGATATTCTTCCCAAGATTGCAATGGCAACCACATCTAAAGTAGTTTGAAATATTTTGGAAATGACATATAGTGAAAATGAGAAGCAACATTGTTCAACAAAGTGTTCTAGTGGTTAATGAAACCGTTATTGTAACAAAAGAAGTAAGAGATTTTGATATTGCAAAAGTAATAGGGAAAGTTGTAGAAGAACCAACTCAAATGGAATAATATATACAAGATATAGATAGTATATGTGACATGAACACTACATAAAAGTTTGAAGAATTATAAAACAAAAGAGTGATCATGTAAAAGAAGTAGAGTATAAGCATGATGTAGAAAGTTATGCCCATTGTGAAGATACACTTGTCGAGGATGAAATTAAAATTGTCTTTGCAACAATAACAATAGATAAAGATAACCTAATAGTCAAAGTTGGATTTGATTATAAACCTAAGTTAGCATTTCTTGAAGAGTGGCTTCAAAGTTTAAGTATGATAAAGATGAAAGTGGTTATGGAAAAGTTAAAATAATAATAACAAAAAAAATGCACAAAATTTTTGAAGGCAACCATTAGCAATGTTGAAGCTATTGCAAAAACAAAAAGAAGATGACATGACATGAATACATTTTTTTTGATCTTATAGAAGTTGAGAGAAGAGTTCAATATGAGGTGCAAGCAAACGTAGAAAACAAATCAAATGAAAATGGCACCTGAAACATGACATATTGAAAAAGAAGTTCAAAGTAACAACCTACATCATCATGCAAAAGTAAAACAAGTTTTTAAATTAATCTCAATTATTGCAAGCCTAGTTGAGACTTAGACTAACAAACCATAGTGGTCATAATTAAATAGAATTTGTTAGTAATAGTGAATGTAATATGATAGAGGTGTATTTTGGTGGCCACCTGTCTTGTTGGCTTAAGGGGGCTTGACCCAGGTTCAGAGTTGTTCACGCCAACCAACAAAACCTTAATTGTTGGCCCTTTCGGCAACAACCTACATAGCGCAGGTTGTAGTCTCACCTGAAGCAGTATTGGGGGATGTTAGAACTAGGTTTCTGCCTCCAAGGACATGTGCTAAGTGGTTCTTAGGCTCTGACAGTTCAGATATGCTTTTGTGCAGATTGGTATCCTTCTAGGGCTTGTTACTGAAACTAAGGTAAATTGGCTTCTAGACCTTCACGGAGGTCTACGATGAGTCTTTGCAAACCTTAAACAGACAATTTATCCACTTTCGCGCATCAATAAATAACCCTAGATCTAACTTCGTGCAAATCTATCCAATTCATCAGAAAACATAGTAGAAATAACTCTTATCTTTGCAAACCTAGATAACTACTTAAATAATGGATAAATAAGAGAGATTCAGTGGTTTCGCACAACATTCATTCATTATTCCATAGAAAACATATGATAAGCGACATAATATAACATAAGCAGAATTGACAATAATATTCGAATTCACGATAATTCTTCAAAATCAGTCTTTATTGATCTTCAATGTTTGAATTACAAACTCTTTCACCCTTCGCACTCAGCTACAGGGGTCTACGCACTCAGCTGCGGACCTACCAAGGCCTCCTACGCACTCAACCGCAGGACCCTTCCCCTTCTTTCCTAAGTATAGGAAGCAGAGCCCCCCTGCCTTAGCACTCGCCCAGAACAATCTCTATCCTGACTTAGCTTACTTAGTTACCTCTTCTAGACTCACTATGACTCAAATATATAGCATTCTCAATATAATAGCATGGCCCGCGGACCATGGGTGAGTCTCAAAAATGACCTATTTACTTTTCCAAACAAGAGGCTAAGAACCTTTTGACTCCTATCTACCTGCAAGCTCCACATCCACATTTTGCAGAGACTTTACATCTTTTACAAAAATTTATACAAAACTTGGGTTAACTAACCTCAAAACAGACACTAGGGACCCTATCCCAATAGGCCTATTCCACTTGGACCCCCACCGCTGTCTCTTTTAGTTTTTCATTTTCCTTAATTGTAGCATAATTTACTATTTTTAGCAGTGTTTTAGGTCCTAAACTTCTGGAGCCGTTTCCATGCCCTAAATGAAGTTTTTTTGGAAAACCGGTGTAAACATGAGTAATTGATTGATGTTTTCCATGCACAAGTTGTAGTTCTCGGAGAGATATTTCTTACAAGGTATGGTACATGCCAAACGATGATCGTATGCCAAAGTTATGACCCTAGGGAGTTGATGTACCAATTTACCCAAACGGGGCCCATAGTTTTGGCACTTCATCTCCTAGGGTTAGGGTTTTGGATGTTTAGGGTTTTCCATTGTGTCTCAATAATAAATAGGCCTTCAAGACTCATTGTAACACAGTTCAGAGGCATGTAGCAGCTACATCTCTTCTCAAAGATAAGCTACCATCACCCAAACTAGTTTATTTCCATTATGTTTGTAAGCTTATTTCAATATTTGATATTAATGAAATGAAGTGGTATTTCTACTACATCTCTATATTTATGGTTATATCTATAATTTGTTGCATTCTTGTTTAAGTTTGGATCAATAGTATCAAAGCGATTTTCTCTTTCTTGTTTCTTCTTTGCACGTCCCCAACGAAGTCGATATATAAGGAGTTAGGGCTTGAATTGTTCGAACCTTTGCAAGACCAACCTTGCAAACGCCGACGGCCTCCCATGGCAGAAGAGAAGAAAGGTGAGGGGGTAGGAGATCCTTTCAAAATCTTGCTCGAAGAAACCCTCAAGTGACAGAGGAATATGGTGATGGATAACTTTGCCCAAATAGTTCAGCGACTATCGAAAGGCAATTCATCTCCTTCCAACGGCCACTTTGGAAGCGCCACACCCTTCAAGGTACAAGTTAGCTTTGACATCCCCATATTTGAAGGTCAGATAGATGTGGATGCCATAGATCGATGGCTAAATTTGCTAGAAGGATATTTTTCTGTTCACGATTTTTCCATCCGAGAAAAGATTACTTTTTCGCTTCTAAAAGCCACCCCCCATGTCAAGGACTAGTGGGAAACCTACTGTGAGAAGAAGGAAGAAAGTATTCCCTCTCTATTTTCAGTTTCAACCACCTGGAATTCGTTTTTGGATGCCATCAAGGATCAGTAATACCCTGTCAAGAGCTATGAGGATAAATACATAAAGTGGACCACGCTGTGGCAGGGAAGGGACCAAGACATGTAAGATTTTACCAATGTTTTTCATACCCTTCGCACGAAGTTGGGTATTAAGGATTCTGAGTAGATTTTGGTACTCAAGTATCGCGACTATCTACACAGGTAAATATAGGATGAGATGGATTTCCTAGACTTCTCCTTGCTTGGAATGACTTACCAATATGCTGTCAAGATTGAACATAAGTTTAAACAGAAATAGCAAGACTTTGAATCTGTGAATCCAAAGTAAGGGAAAGGAGCCCCCGAACCATAGAGCAAAGGAAAAAGCCAAGGAGGGGTGACCCAGGATAACTTGCTGAAGCTGTAAGCAAAGAAAAACACCATGAAGACAAAGAAGGACAAAGGAAAGTAGTGTGAGTTCCATAAGAGCTCCACTCACAACACTGTTAATCTAGGTTTTCATTGATGTCAATATAGCAGTGTTTGGAAAATTATTGAAGACACCATATCAAGAAGATGATATATGATGATATGATGAGATGGAGGACCCAAGGATTGAATATAGACATAATAAAAGCTATGGACCCAAGGAGGAAATATATCGGAAGCCATCAGAAGAGAAAGAGAAAGAGTAAAGAGAAGAAGCCATCGTGAAGCCAAAGAGTAAGAGGAAGAAGTCATTGGAAGCCATCGGAAATCACAAGAACAAGAAGCCACAGGAAATCCAAGCCAAGAAGTGGTACAAGGAAGAAAACAATGATGTCGGTGAAATATCCAATAAAGAACCAAATCATATCATATTGACGATATATAATATTGGCTTTTTTTTTAATGTATGATCGCCCAAAACCTCCGATGTGTGATATAAAGTGTGGACCTGATGTGATTATATAACAATTAAATTTTGAAATTGTATTCGCCACTTATCGCAATCTTTGAAATATGACCTTTTATTAGAACCTCCGATAAGACTAAAGCTCCAAATACGACATATGTTACGAACATGATCAGACTATCAAAATAGTTTTATTGAAATATGGTATCCACTGCATCGCAAGTCTTGAAGCCTTGTTACATGACTTAATAAGATATTGTAGACCTAACTGCACCACTATAACATGACTTAATAAGATATGACATCCGTTGAACCGCATGTTTCAAAGAAAAGTCAAACCACTGATCGCAGTAAAGGTGTGGACCCAACAAACCACCGATTGTGATAGACCCAACGGACCGCCAATTGTGATAAATTTGTGGACCCTACGAGCTTATCAAAAACAATTTATTGTATACCACGTCTACTCTGTCGGTAGTAGGGGAATTAGTTATGATTATGTTCAGACCTCCGGAAGTGGTGATTGCGATTAAGGTGACGATGTGGCAGGTGGGACCACCCATTATGTGGTTTTAGCTATGATATATGATTTTCGGAAAATAAATAAGTTTATGATAACACTAACTGAAAGACTCTCCGATATATATTTTTAATATACATGTCAGCCTCCCTCCAATAGACGTGTCTTTTTGGTCATTGGTGGAACATATATAAATACAAGTTAAGCGTTTCAACTTATTCATCAATCTCGGGCATTGAATATAGAGAGGAAGTGACAGTTCACAACTCGTGAACTCAAAGAAGCTAAAGGATGTATTGAAAATGAGATTAACTCAGACAAATTACAGAAAAACACACATAAAAATCAGACACAAAATATTGGCGGAAAAAGGCTGAAGCTTCATGCTTCCTCATGTATTATCTCTCATTCATACATTTCATTCTTCTTAAATAATTGAATATAGTGTTACAAATAAATAGATGAGAGATATTGTTCTCAAGATAGTGCGTTCTATCTTAGACACTTTTGGTTGAGATAATTTCTCACGAGACACACACCAATATAGGAGTTACCTAAACTAACTCCTATCTTAGAGGAACAACCCAAGAGTTAGGCACAAATTCCTAACTTGGAATATTTAATTAATTAATTTATTTTTGGATTTATTATTATTTTATAAGAGGGGCTAACATTCCGCCCTTCAATGATAAATCCAAAATAAGAACGACGAACCATCTTCCAAGTTCTCATGTTGATCCTCAAAAACATTGCCTGAAAAAACTGCCAAATCTGGATGCTGGAAAAAACTCAAATCTGAAGAGAACATGAATCAGTTGCATGCTTGATTCATCTCTGAATGTCGCTTGACAACTCCATCATGTGCCAAGCCACAAAAGGATCCAACTGTCCTTTGTTTGAAAACAGCATCCGGTGTCCACTGACACAATTTTGATGAATGCCCACTGGCGTATTTGCTGATGATGATTGCCCATTGGCTGAAGATGTCGAAAAACAACTCAATGTTGCTTTTGCTATGATGAAAGCTGCTCACTGCTGCTTTGGTTGTCAATTGCCCACTGGAGAATTTGCTGATGCTCACTGCTGATGACAAATGCCCACTGGCTGATGAAGATGCCCACTGGCTACTTCGCTGATGTTGACGAGAATTTCAGTCTGACAACCACTTGTCAATTTCATTGACATTTTCCCCCCTTTGTCAACTGAAAGGAGAGACAATCTTCTCCAAAATATATTTGAACTCCCCCCTTCAGGTGTAGGAGAGTTTCACTGTTGTACTCCCTCATTCAACTACATGAGAGTACCATCATCTATTCACTCCTGGCTGCACTATGTGTGATTGTAGTCGGTTGTAGAACTGAGACAATCGTTTGACTGTGGATGACCATTCCCAAGGGTCGATCCATTCATAATGTATCTTCAATTTGGTTGATTTTTGTTGGTTGCTACATTTTTCTGAGGAATGATTGTGCTTGCCACAATGGCAACAAGGATGGAGATCAAAACATTGATCTTCCATATGACCGGTTCTTTGACAATGAGAACATTTCGGTTGGACATTAACTTCAGGTTACGTGCAATTCTGTTTGTCTGCAATTTTCTCAGAAACTACTGAGGTGAGTTGTTCAAGAAATCCTGCACTCACAAACTTAATTGGCTTGGAATAATCTGGGATATGTAAGTTGGTGTCATCAGTGACATATCCTAAGCCTCCTCGTTTCTTGTTATTTTGAATCTCTTCCCAGGGCTTGATGATGGGTTTGGAAGAAATTTGAATTTGATCATGAACAACTTCGACACTTGAAGTTGTTTAGATGAGTGATTTGGAATCAACATCTGTATGGTTGAATGACTTGGAAGAAGCACTCTTTTGTTGCAGCTCATCTCTTTGTAGTTGCAACTCAAGTTGAAGAAACTCAATGGTTTCATGTGTTTGTTGTAGATGCCGTGAAAGATCAGCAAGAGTTTCTTTGCTGATGTGCACCATGTCTTCATCACTGGAGATGATCAAACTATGAAGAATGTTTAACCACTGAATATGTTGCGCCATCTGAACTTGCTCACTTGAAGTCAGGCTCTCTTGTCGTAGATGTCGTGCTTTGAACTGTTTCACTTGATTTGAATGACAGGCTCGCTTGCTATGGGACTTGAATGACACGCTCGTTTGATTTGTTGCTTATTGCACTTGCTGAGAACACTTGCTAGAGTTGTAGAACTTTCTTGCTTAAACTCTGGAATTCACGCTCGTTTGATGACGATTGTGTTTGTGTGAATGCTCACTTGCCTTACTTGAAGGAATAGCCACGCTCGCTTGATGTCGATCTCAACTTGCTTGATTGGTGTTAGAATTGAACTTGTTTGGTTACTTTGATGGTTGTTTCAATGATCTTCACTCTGGCTCACTTGAAGGTTTGAACTTTGTACTATTTTGAGGCAAATTGCTTGAATAAATACTCACGCTCGCTTGCAGGAGATGTGAACTTGTTTCTTGTCTGCTTTAGAATTAAAATTCGTGCATTCACTTGATTTTTCTTAAAAGAAGGGTGTCGAACACTGTCGAAAATGCACCCAAAAAGCTTACAATGATTTCAATGACTCACTACAATGAATTCAATTTGACTCGATGGAAGACTTGGGTGTCGGTTTCAACCGAGAATGCACCCTTACAATTCAATGTAATTTGAGTTTGGTTACAAGTTCAATAATGTTGATGTACACTGTGCTCTGAAAAGTTGAAGTTTATAGATTCATTAACTTGATTGTAGTGATGTAGACTTTGCTTTGAAATACTGGAGTTTGCAGATTCATGAACTTGATTGTATTTGAGTGAATTTGTTTGTTGAGGTAGAATGCCGATGTTGAAAACTTTGATGAGTTGTTGTATGTGTGGAGCTTAATTATCCTTCCTTGCAGCGTTGTGCTTGCCTACATTGAACTTTATGTATGATAAATGAGATCATTTATGTGTCAAAACTAGACACAAATCATAAGCAAAAAACATGAAGCATGCACCATCATCAACACACTCTTCTTGTACCTAAGATCCCCTTATTCAATTTCGGGCGGTTCTAGGACACAATCACCACAAAAAATGATATGTTTTTATTAATGACTAGAGTACATCATTTTTCAACTTCTGAAGCGATGATAATACCAAGCTAAAAACCCTTTGAAACAACTCGCTTTCAAAATCTGAATGGATAGTGACACGATCCCTCTCAAAGTAAAAACAATACTTTGAATTACAACAACTTTCCCTTATCACTCCAAATACAAAATAAGACACTTATATCTCCACAAAATATTCTTCAAATTTACAAAATGTAATGCACCTTATCGCTCCAAATACAAATGGAAACACTCCTTAGTTCTTCAATTAGAAAGAGCCAAAAGCCATCCTTTCAACTCACAATCTCACCACTTTCATGCATATAAAAATGCATCTCCAATATCATGTCAAGTAAATCCACTCACTGGGCAATTTCAACACATGCGGGAAAAAAACATTCACTTATGGTCATAAAACCATAGTCATGCCTCTCACATTCATCATATTGGATTCTAACTATATCTTGACAAAAGGTTAAGAAAACAACATGAAATTGGATTCTCACCAAATATAAGAAAATTAAGTTAAACTCAACGCATCCTTTGCTCGTTAGACAGATCTATTATTTTCAGGAACAATAAGAACCATCAAAAGATAGAACTAGTGGTAAAGGAACCACTTCAACAAATTTGGGCACAAAGTTTCAGTGTGGATGACTACTAATTTCATAGTTTCATGGTTCAAAGACCATATTCTCAGCTTCCAACTTGATTGATTGGAAAAGTACAGAAGAAAGATACCGCTCTCCAAAGCTTGGGAGTATCACAACAATCAACTTCCCAGCATTTTCAGGCCTCTTTGCAACTCTAATTGTCGTTGCAGTCGCGGCACCTGATGATATACCCACCAGCAAACCTTCCTTTAATGCTAGCTGCTTGGCCATGTCAACAGCTTCATCACTTGAAATCTGTATGACCTCAACAAGAATATTCACATCCAGATTCCCAGGTATAAAACCAACACCAATTCCTTGACGATCTGGTGACATAAAACCTCAAATTGGATGACACAATGGGCGTCGTGAAGTGCTTAATATAGGCGCTGGCACCTTCACTCAGTAGACCAAAATAACGATGTTTTCATCACAGTTATCACACGATTTTTTTTCAGCCAAGAAAATGTTGTGCTTACCTTCGAGGGATGAATCCACATTGATAGACATGATATTTTCAAGGGTTGCGGTGCTGCTGAAGCCCTTAGATTCAATGTCTACACAGCAGGAATAATCTGGGAGAATGGCTGCTGCATTGGGAGACGATGCGTAAAACAAATGATGTGACCGAGCAACGCTGCAGCGTAAGTCCATCGCTCGATAACGGAACACAAAAGCCAATTATAGAGCAAGCACCGGGCTATGCACCGTATACGAAGGTGTAATTACGCCCTTCAAAACCGGCTAAGGTAAGGGTCGCCGTTAACTCCATCTTTTCACAGCAGGCTCTCAGGAATTTCTCCTCCAGAAAAACGCTTCGACGCCGGCCATATTCAAAAGGCATGCCCGATTTCTCTCGCTTTCTGTAACATGGATTCAGATGATCTAATTTAAAAAGCCAAGAAAGCGCCTCACCATGGATGCTCAGGATTTAATTTTAAAAACCAAGAAAAATGGATGCAGAGTTGTCTTGATTCAATAATTGATTACGCTACATGCCTCTTACTTTTGCCTCTAAGGGAACACAAGCATGCCTCTGCCTCCACCTCTCAGATATTACAAGCACACCAAACATACATGCCAAGTAGATGACAGAAGCAGACATAACAAGAGAGACCAGAACACATTCATCCGCATTTTGCGCAAAGCCCGAATGCCATTGCAACAAGGGAAGCTTGATTCATATACACGTCAATTCAATCTTTGGCTCTATAAGCTCAATTACTCACAATCCTCACATCTCTGTCCTCTGATACCACATATTGAAAATGAGATTAACTCAGACAAATTATAGAAAAACACACATAAAAATCAGACACAAAATATTGGCAGAAAAAGGCTGAAGCTTCATGCTTCCTCATGTATTATCTCTCATTCATACATGGTTATGGGCCCACACCACACTTCCGTTGCGCGTCATTCAAATCAAGTGAAACAGTTCAAAGCACGACATATATGACAAGAGAGCCTAACTTCAAGTGAGCAAGTTCAGATGGCGCAACATATTCAGTGGTTAAACATTCTTCATAGTTTGATCATCTCCAGTGATGAAGACATGGTGCACATCAGCAAATAAACTCTTGCTGATCTTTCACGGCATCTACAACAAACACATGAATGTAGGAATTTACAGGGTAAGTTCCTCAGAAAGAATACCAAGAGGACACCGCTCACAACCAGATCTCAAATCAATACACCAGTATTTTTGACGTGGTTAAAACCCTCAGAGTGCAAGGAGGGAAACAGTCCACGGCCTGTCCCAACGTGGGTACAGACAATTTATTAATCAAAGAATGAAAATTTACATAAGCTTCTCTCATGCACGGATTACCCGAACAATGACCCTCCATGCGCTTTAAATAGAACTCATGGACCAATCGGGTGTCAAGCCACGGATCAAGTGTCGATAATACCGAGGTGAGAGTGAACCGTCGGATCACTACATATCGTGACCGTCGGATTGTAAGTTACAAAATGTACAACGGTAAAGAAACACACTTTACCTAACTCTAACCTAACTCTATACTAGACCAAGTTGAACTTAACTATATCCTATGTGTCGGAATATCCTAACATCCCCCCTTAAGAACAACTTGGGATAGGATTGAAGGATTTACAAATATGACACAATAGGAGAAGGAAGGAGGCACTAGAGCCTATCCCCCCTTAGTGACAACTTCCTGGACTCCAAGCATATATCGAAGTTTAGTGAACTTCGCCTCTGTGAGAGCCTTTGTGAAGATGTCTGCAACCTGATCATTTGTTGGACAATATTGCACTTCAAGAACATGGTCATGAATGAGCTTTCTGATGAAGTGCATGTGTAGTTCAATGTGTTTGCTGCGCTGATGCTGGACTGGATCTTTGCATAGCTGAATGGCACTTTGATTATCACACCAAAGTGTGGTTGGATGCTGCTGCTCAAAGCCAAACTCTGATAGGATCTGACGAAGCCACAAGGCTTCCTTACTAGCTTCCACGGCACCACGATACTCTGCTTCTGCTGATGAAAGAGAAATGGCAGCCTGTTTCTTACAAGCCCATGTAATAGGTCCTGAACCAAGAGTGAAGACATAACCGGCAGTAGACTTCCGATCATCAAGGTCACCAGCCCAATCAGAATCAGTGAAACCAACTAACAGAGGAGCTGCTTTGGCACTGTAATGAATCCCAAACTGTACTGTACCTCGAACATAACGAAGTATTCTTTTAGCTGCTTTCCAATGACTTTCACGGGGGTTTTGCATAAAACGAGCAACAAGGCCAACAGCAAAGGAAAGATCAGGACGAGTATGGGTTAAATACAAGAGTTTTCCGACAAGTTGACGGTATAAGGTAGCATCAACTTCAGGAGAAGTACAAGAGACTGAAAGTTTGACTCCAGACTGAAAGGGAGAAGTGGCTGGCTTACAGTCTTCCATGTGAAAATGACGAAGAATATCACAAGCATACTTGGACTGGGAAAGGAAAATACCCTCTTGGGATTGCAAGACTTGAAGACCGAGAAAATAGTGTAAGTGTCCTAAGTCTGTCATTTCAAATTTATTTTTAAGGCTGGACTTCACATGGTTTATAAGGTTGGGATCACTACCAGTAAGAATAAGATCATCAACATAAAGAACAAGGATGATGAGAGAGTTGCCCACTTTCTTGGTGTAGACAGTATTGTCAGAATGACACCTAGAAAAGCCAGATTCTAAAAGAAAGCTATCCATTTTGGCATACCAAGCTCGAGGAGCTTGCTTGAGGCCATAAAGGGATTTCTTAAGTCGACAAACGAGGCTGGAGTCTGTTTGTATGAAGCCAATGGGTTGTTCCATATAGATTTCTTCCTGCAAGTCACCATGCAAGAAGGCAGATTTAACATCCATTTGATGGACTTCCCATTTTAAAGAGGCAGCAAGGGAAAGAACAAGGCGGATAGAGTTCATTTTGGCAACTGGAGAGAAGGTTTCAGTGTAGTCAATGCCTTCAACCTGTGAAAAGCCCTTAGCAACTAGACGAGCTTTATGTTTATCAACTTTCCCATCTGGTCCATACTTGGTTCTGTAAACCCATTTGCATCTAACAAGTTTGCGTCCCTTTGGTAGAGGAACAAGATCCCATGTATCATTTGTCATCAATGAATGATATTCTTCATTCATAGCTGTTTCCCAATGTGGATGGCCTGAAGCTTCTGCAAAAGTGTCAGGATCATGATTTACTGGAGCTTGAGCCAGTAAAGAAGAGGCTCTTTCAAACTGAGAACGTGTACGTCGCTGATCTGTAGGATCACCGGCAAGATCACCTGCTGCATCCCGAGTAGCACGGACCCATCTTGGAAGTTGAGGATCCTGAGAAGGTGGGGAAGGATTATCATCCTCGCTTTCATCATCAGAAGAAGAAATGTTTTCAAAGATAGAAGAGATAGGAAGAGGTGGCACATCCGCCGGACTAGGCTCGCAGGCCGATTTATTTTCATCAAATTTTACATCTCTTCTAATGATAACATTTTTGGACTTAAATGGAATAAGTCTATAGCCTTTTACATCTTCAGAATATCCAACAAAAGTACATTTCTCACTCTTAGGTTCTAAGGCTTTATGCTTTTCATCTGGAATATGGGCCCATGCTTCACTTCCAAACACACGAAAGTGACTTACATCTGGTTTAATGGAACTCCAGGCTTCTTCTGGAGTGATATTCTCTAGAACCTTAGTAGGAGTGCGATTGATTATATAATTTGCACAATTAATTGCTTCGGCCCAAAAACTAAGACTGAGTCCTTTAGATTGCAGCATACAATTAGCCATTTCCTTTAAGGTGCGATTTTTCCTTTCAGCTACACCATTTTGTTGTGGAGTGTATGGAACAGTATGTTGCATTTGAATTCCATTTTCGGTGCAAAAGTTGATGAATGCATTTTTAACATATTCTCCACCATTATCAGTTCTTAGCTTAAGAATTTGATGTCCAGATTGTTTTTCAACGAATGCTTTGAAGGCCAAAAAGGTGGTAAATACTTCGCTCTTGAGTTTTAAGAAGTATACCCAAGTGCGTCTGGAGAAATCATCAATGAAAGTTAAGAAGTACTTGCAGCCAGAGAATGAAGCAACAGGAAGAGGACCACATAAATCACTGTGCACAAGCTGTAAAGGGGCTGAGGCGTGCCAAGAGGCACGTTTGTCAAAACTGTCCCGATGATGTTTTCCGAGTACACATCCGGAACAAACACCATCTTTGCAAGATACCATAGGAAGACCTGTCACCATGTTTTCTTTACATAGATGCTGAAGGGAGCGATAGTTTAAGTGACCATACCGCTCATGCCAAAGTTTGCTCACTTCATCATTATGAGCAACAAATACTGAGGG
The DNA here is from genome assembly GCA_031772625.1 of Pinus tabuliformis. Lineage (NCBI taxonomy): Eukaryota > Viridiplantae > Streptophyta > Pinopsida > Pinales > Pinaceae > Pinus > Pinus tabuliformis. The sequence goes on along the minus strand of CM062805.1, from coordinate 1,825,516 downwards.
AAGATGGGATGACCCAAAGTTGTGAAACTTATACAACCTTTTGGAATCATCAGCAAGACCAGTAGCTAGAATCTGTTTAGGATCTTTTAGATCCTTGATTACAACATCATGAGGTGAAAATTCAACAATTTTACCTTCACCTGAATGAGTTATCTGATAGACAGATAGAAGGTTGCAGGATAAGTTTGGAACACATAATACATCATTGAACTGACCATTGTCTAGATGAACAGTTCCAGTCCCTACAACATTAAGAGATCTATCATCACCAACATATATATTTTTGGTGTTACAATCATTTAAAGAAGAAAACATGGCTTGGTTTTTGGCCATGTGACAAGAGGCTCCAGAATCAATGAGCCACTCATGAGAATGAGAAGAAGAAGAAGATACATTTAATGCATAACCAGACTGAGATGATTGACGATGACATGCAGAAAATGCCGTTCCGGAAGTTGAAGTTGAAGTAGGCTCCAGATGGATGTTATGTTTCTTCATTGCGGCTTCCAAGGCTTCCATCTTCTTAAAGCATTTAGATTCTAAGTGGCCATCTCGATTACAAAAGTTACAATGTCTGTCAGTCTTCTTCCATTTGTTTTTATTGGTCTTGTCATATTGCTGAAATGATCTTTCATCTTGAGGCTGAGTTGGTTTAGGACCATTCCTTTGAGGATAAGACTTCTTAGGATTCTTTGAATTTGGTTGCTGCTGGGCGGCTAACGCTTTCGAGGAAGAGTTTCCAAGATTAAGAAGACCAAGGTGTAAGAGTTTTTCTTGTTCTCTTATTAAGGAATCACAAAAGGAGTCAAAGGAAGGGGGCTTGTAGTCTTTGCCTTGACAAATGAAAGCTTCCCTGGTAGAATGGAAAGTGGAAACAAATACAGAGTAGGCTGGTCCCAACTTAGTAAGGATGGAATAAATAAGGTTACCATCTTCTTTCTTAACTTTAACACCTTCCAAGAGATATCTAAGGGTCTTGAATTTGGACAAGAAATCTTCAATGCAAGAAAAATTATTAGGATCCAAAGTAAGCAACTCATTCTCAAGTTGATGGGCTCTAATTTCATTTTTAATCCCAAAAACTTTAGCAAGTTTTTCTAATGCTTCATGAGGAGTTTCAATTTCTGCAATGTGGAATCTAAGATCAGGAGAAACAGACATTCCTATCAAACCACGTGCTTGATCTTGTCGATTTTCCCATTTTTCGGCCTTGTCTTCATCTTTGGGTTTCTTCTCTTGGTCTGTGGCTATTCTGAAGAGACCTTTACTTCTAAGTAAATCTCCCATGTAGGCTACCCATTGGAAGTAGTTAGTGCTGTCAAGAATGACTTGGCATGGACTTTCCATTTTTTGAAAAACAACTGAAGCTGAAGATGCTGAAAGTAAGTGGTCCAATGGATAGATCTCGAAAAAATAGGCGGTTTTAAAAAAAACGGCTCTGAAAAAGGCTTCCGGATGAAGAAGTTATGGCTTTTTTTTAAAAAAAATTGTTGACGTTGCCGGCAAAGTGCGCGAATGTGCGGGAATGAAAAAATCCGCCCCCACAAAATGGAGACTTGAACCCAAGACCTCTACTCTCTTAAAAGGTCTTTGAACCAATTGATCTATACAAAATATTTGAGAGAGAGAGAGAGAGAGAGAGAGAGAGAGAGAGAGAGGGGGGGGGGGGGGGGGGGGGGGCTCGATTTGCGTGCTTGCCTTGGGAAGACTCTTTTCCCTACAAAACACAAAACACAAAACCCAACACGAATATCCAAAGAAAAAACGAACCTTACGGCTCGAAGTTAGCTTTAGCCAAAGAACTAGAAATTTTAAAAAAAATCTCAAAGTTAGCTTTTAGCCGAAAAACTAAATATTTTTCTCAATGTTTCTGATTTTCCGAGATCACACTAAGGTGCAGGGAAAAGAGCATACGCATGAGAAAAATCCTTTCTTTCTGTTTCTGATTTGCCCAGATCGCACAGAGTCGCAGGGCAAAGAGCATACGCAGAAATGAAAGGTATAGATCCGGAAAAAAAAAAGGTTAAATAAACCGAAACCGAAATAAGCAGAGAGAAAATGACAGTAAACTGCAAAAAAACACTGTATACCTCCCGATCTGAAAAATGACGCAGCTAGGGCTACCGGAAACCTTTTCGCGTGAAACGAAAGGGGTTCCTCACTGAAACAGATGCTCCGAACGCAACAGAGCAGTCCTCTCGGCCCGAAAGCAGTCAGAAACAACAGATCTAGGAAACGACAGCCGCATGCAGTTCTACCGGCTTCAGATTTGGATCACCAACGGACGCGGCCCTCAAATAGCTCTGATACCATGTAGGAATTTACAGGGTAAGTTCCTCAGAAAGAATACCAAGAGGACACCGCTCACAACCAGATCTCAAATCAATACACCAGTATTTTTGACGTGGTTAAAACCCTCAGAGTGCAAGGAGGGAAACAGTCCACGGCCTGTCCCAACGTGGGTACAGACAATTTATTAATCAAAGAATGAAAATTTACATAAGCTTCTCTCATGCACGGATTACCCGAACAATGACCCTCCATGCGCTTTAAATAGAACTCATGGACCAATCGGGTGTCAAGCCACGGATCAAGTGTCGATAATACCGAGGTGAGAGTGAACCGTCGGATCACTACATATCGTGACCGTCGGATTGTAAGTTACAAAATGTACAACGGTAAAGAAACACACTTTACCTAACTCTAACCTAACTCTATACTAGACCAAGTTGAACTTAACTATATCCTATGTGTCGGAATATCCTAACAATGAAACCATTGAGTTTCTTCAACTTGAGTCGCAACTACAAAGAGATGAGCTACAACAAAAGAGTGCTTCTTCCAAGTCATTCAACCATACAGATGTTGATTCCAAATCACTCATCCAAACAACTTCAAGTGTCGAAGTTGTTCATGATCAAATTCAAATTTCTTCCAAACCCATCATCAAGCCCTGGGAAGAGATTCAAAATAACAAGAGACGAGGAGGCTTAGGATATGTCACTGATGACACCAACTTACATATCCCAGATTATTCCAAGCCAATTAAGTTTGTGAGTGCAGGATTTCTTGAACAACTCACCTCAGTAGTTTCTGAGAAAATTGCAGACAAACAGAATTGCACGCAACCTGAAGTTAATGTCCAACCGAAATGTTCTCATTGTCAAAGAACCGGTCATATGGAAGATCAATGTTTTGATCTCCATCCTTGTTGCCATTGTGGCAAGCACAATCATTCCTCAGAAAAATGTAGCAACCAACAAAAATCAGCCAGATTGAAGATACATTATGAATGGATTGACCCTTGGGAATGGTCATCCACAGTCAAACGATTGTCTCAGTTCTACAACTGACTACAATCACACATAGTGCAGCCAGCAGTGAACAGATGACGGTACTCTCATGGAGTTGAATGAGGGAATACAACAGTGAAACTCTCCTACACCTGAAGGGGGGAGTTCAAATATATTTTGGAGAAGATTGTCTCTCCTTTCAGCTAACAAAGGGGGGAAAATGTCAATGAAATTGACAAGTGGTTGTCAAACTGAAAGTCTCGTCAACATCAGCGAAGTAGCCAATGGGCATCTTCATCAGCCAGTGGGCATTTGTCATCAGCAGTGAGCATCAGCAAATTCGCCAGTGGGCGATCGACAGCCAAAGCAGCAGTGAGCAGCTTTCATCATAGCAAAAGCAACATTGAGTTGTTTTTCGACATCTTCAGCCAGTGGGCAATCATCATCAGCAAATACGCCAGTGGGCGTTCATCAAAATTGTGTCAGTGGACACCGGATGCTGTTTTCAAACAAAGGACAGTTGGATCCTTTTGCGGCTTGGCACATGATGGAGTTGTCAAGCGACATTCAGAGATGAATCAAGCATGCAGCTGATTCATGTTCTCTTCAGATTTGAGTTTTTTCCAGCATCCAGATTTGGCGGTTTTTTCAGGCAATGTTTTTGAGGATCAACATGAGAACTTGGAAGATGGTTCCTCGTTCTTATTTTGGATTTATCATTGAAGGGGGGAATGTTAGCCTCTCTCATAAAACAATAATAAATCCAAAAATAAATAAATTAATTAAATATTCCAAGTTAGGAATTTGTGCCTAACTCTTGGGTTGTTCCTCTAAGATAGGAGTTAGTTTAGGTAACTCCTATATTGGTGTGTGTCTGGTGAGAAATTATCTCAACCAAAGGAGAAATTATCTCAACCAAAAGTGTCTAAGATAGAACGCACTATCTTGAGAACAATATCTCTCATCTATTTATTTGTAACACTATATTCAATTATTTGAGAAGAATGGAATGTATGAATGAGAGATAATACATGAGGAAGCATGAAGCTTCAGCCTTTTTCCGCCAATATTTTGTGTCTGATTTTTATGTGTGTTTTTCTGTAATTTGTCTGAGTTAATCTCATTTTCAATAGGATGAGCGAAAAATAAGAAACAGAGGAAAGGAAGCCGAAGGTCAATCATAAGGGAAATACACAGGAGCATTAAGAGTTGAAGAACAAAGAAAGTCGAGATTGACTGCGCATAGGGTCATCTATGCAACTCAGACTTGTGATGCACTAATCTATGGAAGAAGTACAAACCGCAACTTGAAGAACAGTTTTGTGAAGATTTGTATGACCTCGAACCAGTGAAGTAATATTTCAACATTCATCGTTTGAAGAGAGCACTAGACAACACCAACGTTGAAGTATTTGTGAGTTTGTTCCTTACAAGTAAGATATCGTGACAGTCACTCCTGAAGTAGTTACAATGAGAGACACTCCTAAAGTAGTTACTCTTGAAGTAGTTACCGTGACAATAAGAACAGAGGTTTGAAAAACAAAGAATTGTTTTTGTGCAGACATTGAGGCTTAGTGCAGCTTATCAAAGATATATTGCTGAAAAGCATTAGCATATCTTGGAGACATTATTGGAGATCATGATGGCTATTTGAAATCATCATGAGGTAGCTTTGCAGACTCTATTTGGGCAATATGAAGAGTTGTGAAGACTCCTTCATATGAAGACAGGTTTTCATTGATGTAGCAGTGAAGTTGTAGATAGACAAAACATAGTGAAAAATATTATGAGAGTAGTGTAATACAATCAAAACATTTATTGACAAAGAAAAACTATAGGGTAGGATCCCTTGGGGTTGGTGCCTCAGAATTGGAAGGACTGGTGTCCTTGGAGTTGGTGATCCTAAATCCAAGGTTGGTTCCTTGATAAAGATAAGGTTGGAGCCCTTGGGGTTTGCGCCTTAGAATTGGAAGGATTGGTTTCCTTGGAGTTGGTGCTCATAAATCCAAGGTTGGTGCCTTGAAAAGATAGGGTCAGAGCCCTAAAGGTTGGAACCTCACGAAAGATCAAGTTGGTGCTTCACAATAGGTTTGAGCCTGGGAGTTTGAAGATCAGTGTCTTCATCAAGGGTTGGAGCCCTATATTATTGTACTTGATTAATTACAAAGATTATATTAATAAAATAATTTATTCGTATTGCTCATTTTGTTCTAAATATAATTGATTTAACTGGTAAAAGTAACAATTGAAAATAAATATTGATTCACGCCCCCTCTAAGTATTTCTAAAAATTTGTTTCAGAGTCAGTACCTTCACTCAAAGCCTAATAGCTTGAAGGTTGATCAATTAGAACATAAATGGCAAAGCCAAGGAAGAAAGTCTCCAATCCTCCTAAAGATGTGTCTCCCTCAACCATCAAAGTTGGAATCAATAAATTTGTAAAGGCTCCATGGTTCAGTGGAAACTTTGATATATGGGAAGCAAGAATGAGGAATTTCTTAAAGACTCAAGGCATTGAAGTGTGGAAATCAGTGATTGTTGATAGAATGATGGATGGAGAATCCAAGGAGTACAATGGAAAAGAAATGAAGGCACTCTTGAATGGGCTACCACATTCTATAAAGAACAATTTAGAAAATGTTCATCAGCAAAGGTGTTAGGCATGGAATCCCCCAACAGCATGTTTTGGGGCTCAAAGCCCAAGTTTTGGTCAAAGGTTTTGTAAGACTCCACGAGTTGCAGGTGTGGAGCGCAAAGTATATGTTGAGTCATAGGGTTGTCCACCCTAAAGTATTGTAATATAATGTAAAGTCATGTCGGCCTACCCATGGTCCGGGGACCATGGGATTGCATAAATAGAGCAAGGTTCTAAGTTGTAAAGATAGTTAAGAAAAGGAAGAAAAGGGAGAAGAGTACGAATGTTTCAAGCTTAGAGTAGGAGTCTAAGTGTATTGGGTCGTAGTAGTAGGAAGAGGCTCTGCAGCTGAGTGCGTAGAGGCCTAGTAGAGTCCACAGCTGAGAGCCCGGACCCTTGCAGCTGAGTGCATAGGGTAGTGATGAGTCTGTAATCTAGATTGAATATTAATAAAGAGATGTTGATTCCTATTTCTGTGTATCTGCTGGGTGTTGCCTTCTTTATGTTTATACTTTTTTCTTTATCGTTCACATTGATATGATCGTTGAATATGCTGTAATAATCATTAGTCTTACATAAACAAGTTTAGTAATCGGATAATACCATATTAAATAGCAAGGAACTTGGGTATTATACGGGTTGCGCCCTAAGTAGGGTGTCACGGAAGCAGCACTGTAGGTTGCGAAGGGATAGTAAGTGTGTGTAGCAGAGGGTCAAACCATGGACCTACAGAAGCTCATCAGACATACCCAGGATGCAAAAACCTGGTTTTAGCACCCTCCCATACTACCTCGGGTGAGACCCCAGTCCGCGCTCCACGGACTGTTGCCGAAAGGGCCAGTATTACCGGGATTTTCTTGGCTAAATCACCTCTGAACCTGGGTCAAGGCCATATAAGCCAAAAAATGGTTTTGTTGTCGGGACCAGGATTTGCATAAGGGATGTTTGATGTCGTGCCACTAAAATCCAACAAAGAAAAAAATTGACGAGTGGTTGGACAAGAATATTCACGAGTTCACGACGCAGGAAAATAGAAATCCATGAGTATCTAAGAAACAATGGTTGGAGAGCTACTTGTATACGGAAATCCATGAAATTTTCTTTGCATCCTTTCCTTCTGAGTTATATGAGTGGATCGCGAAGTTAGCAGACAACCAAGGAAGGTGTAGGCTCAACAAAGCAATAGTGTGGGCTCCGAAATTAGTGCGCAGCCTAGAAGCATCAAGAGATAGGATCACGCGAGTTGTGGACCATTGGCTCGATTGAATAATAGGAGGATTTATCGCTAAGTTCGCAGTAGACACGATTGTTAGCTACAGTGAGGCGAAGTGAAGTTTCCTCAAGGGACCACGACGTAAGTATATTAAATCTTTGAACACTTGGATTAAGATGCTATTGTGTGAAAAATGGGTTATGCAAATAAATTAATGTTTGGGACTACGTGAAGCAGGAAGATCTACAGAAGAGGAAATAGTGAAGAGATGGAAAACAATCCCTTAATTTCACCCTCACAAGAAAGCGAAGAAGAGCTCGCGAAAGTTTCTTCGAGAAGTGTAGTTAGTCTGATAAGGCAGCGTATTCCGCGTTTACCACCTCCACCCCCACTGCCACCCATCTCACCCTCTTCACCTCCATCTACACCCACCCCACCTCTTCCACCACCGCAGTTTAGTATGGCGATTATGATCAAACTACCGGTATTCACAGGAGTGGGGAATGAAGATCTAGAGACCAATTTTGGTTCATGGTAAGAGGAGTATGGAAAGCACAAGGTGTCATGGAAGATAATATTAAAAAGGCTACGCTGGTGAGCGCGCTACAGGATCACACATTAACATGGTATATCAAGCATTCTAATGACCACCCGAATGCAAGAATCACAGAGATCCAGGCCACGCTGAATAGGGAGTTTAGCAGGCCAAAATCAGAAACACAATCAATCATCAGGTTTAAGGAGATCACGATGCTCCTGGGCGAGACCCCCTGGGATCTGGACCAAAGGCTGAAGAGTACGATTTGTGAAGCCAATATGACATTAACAGATGCACAACATCGTGCATGGTTTGTGGCCTCAATTATGCCACACTTAAGGATGGTGCTATCACAACAAAAACTTTCCACCTAGGCCAAAGCATTGGAGATGGCTATGGGATTACATGAGACCCCTATACAAGATCCTGGGTTGGGAGTCCAACAAATCCACGTGCAATTGCAGAATCTATGTCTGGAAATGCAAAGTTTGAAATAGGACAGGACACCTTGGCCGGAGGTGCGGAGGAAGTATGGTGCATAAAATGCAAAGGCCAAGGGCATGACAAGGACCACTGTCTAGTGTTTGTGAACTACTTGGAAGGAGGAGGGTCGATGCCATTAAGACCTGAGGCACAGGTAGGGCCAAGCACGGCGTCTACATTATGGTGCATGATCTTTCAGATGGGAGTGTCAGTGTTAGTCTTTCCAGCCTTCCTCCAGTGATCAAAGATGCTCTTACAAAGTGGTCTCAGAGTGTCAAGGTCAAATTTTGTCATTTTAGTGAGTCTTCAAGCAAAATTTGGTCACTACGCATTAGGTCTAGGGTTTGCTTTCACTCCTTCTAAAATTGCCCAAATGCCAATCTATGTCATTATTCAGCTGAGTCTATCATCATTCAGAGGGTTGTCATTATCATGTTAGTGACTAATGAGTCATTTTACAGCTTGTTCATGCTTCAGTTGTGCCTAGGCAGGGTCATTTCCCTCTCCTAGGGTTTTGAAAGCTAATTTCTCTTGGACGGTCAAATCATCGGCAAATATTGTATCCAGATGTTCATACACCTTCCCCTATCCTTCATATACCTTATCAAATGCTTCCCATCACTGAGATCCCCCAAAATCCTCATTTTTGCACAAACCCTAGTTTCTAGCTACAACCTGGCAATTTTCTAGGTTGGGCCTGTGTTTTTCCCTTTTGGACCCCTTCCCCTCACTCAATCTCTGAGATTCCACTTTCCCCTGCTTCCTAACATCCCTCCCTACTTCCAAAAATTTCCCCAAGAATTTAGAAGCCTCTTATCCCCTTCATTTCGCTTCATTTCGACAAAATTCCTTGTTTCACACATCGGGATAAGTTGCACTCAAAAGATGTTTCAGAGCAATCAAAGATGAATTTTGGAAACCTGAGAGAGGTTTTTGTCCACAACATGCCAAAGAAGAAAAACCTCCTTCACGTTTTACACAGGTGTTATGGTTTTAGAGAAATGTCAAAATTACAATCGCTAGATCCAAGGAGGTTGGCCAAGGCACTAAAACGATGGAAAAGGCCCGATCCATTGCAAATTTTGGCCAAAGCCTCTTTGACTGAGCATGGTACTTTATTGGGGACTCCCAACCCAAATTTCAAGAAATTTGGAGAAAATTTTGTCAATTGTGAATTTTTTGTGCCAAACACAGGTTTTCCTCCCCAACAGGTCGCGCGCCGCGCGCGACCTATTCGATGGGCAACTCCATTTCGGGAAAACTCAGAATTTTTGGATTTTTCATGCAAAGATACACCTTCTCAGCAATTACCAAGAGATTTCATCAAGTTTTGAGCCTCCAGAAGGTCAAAAAACAAGCAAAAAATGACTTTCTGCCACCTTTTTGACACACAGGAAGCAGTCTTGGGAGATTGCAATTGTGGAGGGGCAAATGGCCACCAAATTCAGAAATTCCACTTGGGTTGGAAAGTAGACATCTAGACCTTTCCAACAAGTCCACTTTTGCTTCATTTGGACACCTGGAAGTGCTTCCAAAGCAGCTCCAAAGGAGAGCGACCTGTTCAGGATCAGGGCGTGACCTGTTGGGAAAGTTTGCCAATTTTTCATCTACAGCTCAGGAATTCGCCCAGCTTTGACCAGTTTTGACTTGTGATGGGATTTTTCACCCTGTTTGATGTAATTAATGTATTTTCATGTTGACATGACACTTATTTACCTATTCTAGAAGATTCATTCATGAAATAACAAACATTTAATGAATGAATTGGTTTCCTAGCTTATAGAGGCAAGTTGTTTTGACTGCCTAGATTTTAGTGCTCAGTTTAGAATTGGTTGAAACAGCTCCTAGAAGGATGAGCTCGACCCCTAGAGGCAAGTAAAGGTGTTAGCTTGCCTATATGATGTATTTTCTTAGTCATTTTCAGAGGTTGGAGAGGTTGGACTCTTGAGGGAGAAAGCTTCTATTGTATTACTCATTGTATCTCTGCAATTTTGGCAAAGGAAGAAAGACCAGGGTTTTGCAGTCCTTTTTGGGATTCCTGTGGTTACATGTATTGATGGTGTGTTTCTCATTGTACTTGTAAGTTTGTTATGTGACTAATCTTATTACTTTTCCTTCTGCAAATTAGGCAAATGAAGTGTTAAAGTAGAATTCATGATTTCCATGCTCTGCTTTTAATTTTGCTTGATATTTATGTTTTCATCTGTCTAAAGAGAACTCTTGAAGGTTTCTTGCTCTCTTTAGCTCCTCACCAGTCATTTCTATCCATTCACTTAATTCAAAGGCATCAGTACAGTCTCCTACCTTGCCCCAAAGAACCCCCTGCAAAAACTGTGTCCAATCCCCGCACCCAGAATTGCCTTTCCCCAACTTTCCATTAAAACCCTAAAAATCCCAAATCAAACCTTTTTATCAGTTTACTAGCCTAAAATCAGTGTTCTTATATTGGTTATCTCTGCCCGTTGAAGTTCTTTGGCGAGATAGGCTGGAGAGAGCCCTCTCCTGCCCCGTAGGGCTAGCTACGAGGCTAAGTGGTTTGATGTTGCCTTGAAGTTTACCTTTCTCAGCCTGAGGTGAAATTTCAAGCGCTAGCATATTGGCGACCATACTGGGGAAGAACAAATGGTTTGTTGGTTGATGTCATTTGTTTTATAAGCTACAGACGGAGCCTGAAGTTATGCCAGGTAACCTTCGAAACACTTTTGCTTTGCATTAGCGGAAGTAGATAAACGCTGCTTCAGTCAATCTCCGGTCTAGCTTGTAACCGTGACATTTAACTTGTTAATTACCCCAGTACATGTATCAAGTGCAGATCTGATTGTTGATGGTGGACAACGATCAGACACTTGAAAGGCTGAAATCATTCACTTGGCGATTCTAAGTCAGTTTCGAGATCAGATCCAAAGACTCCACTGGAGGATGATCCTGACCATCAAAAACATGAAAGGACAACATGGACAGATTAGGTATTCAAATTGGAATTTCATCCAAGACATTTTGTTCTTTGTTATAAATTATTTCTTCTCTTTTCCCAAGAATGTCAAGAAGGCTTTGCAAAGTATACTATGCTTGCGAAAAGATCCTCGGCCTGCAGTTGATTCTTTCCCTTTGAAGATTGTGAATACCAAAGATTTGCATACCTTTGAAGACCATCTTCAAATTGATGAGTCTCAAGCAACCAAGACTGATTCTATACCTGTTGTGCATACCCCTACACCTTGTAAAATTCCAGATCGGTATAAACCTCTTGTTTTACCTTCTGTTCTCCATGCTTTCCCCAAAAACTATGGTCTATACTTGCCGAGGTTTGATGGTGAAAGTAAGAATGTCAACGCTGAACAACATGTGCAGAATTTTGAGAATTTTCTAGATATTTTTGAAGTTGATGAAGAAGATGTTAGTATAAGGATTTTTGCTCTTTCTTTGCAAGCCAAAGTGAAGAGTTGGTTCAAAGCCCTGCCTGATGCAAGCATTTTAGATTTCCAGCAGTTTGTCAAAGTTTTCCTCGACAGGTGGATGATCAGGTAGAACCTTTTCTTGATTATAGAAGAGTACAACGAGCTGAAAAGACTACCAGGGGAGACAGTACACCAATTTTCTGCCAGATTTAACCAAGTTTATTATTCAATGCCAGTTGAGATAAGGCCTACTCCTAGATCTGCTCTCTTGCACTATCCGGGTGCCTTTGATCCGGAGATGGAGTTTCAGCTGAGAGAAAGGAATATTGCAACACTTCACGAGATGCAAAACAGTGCAGTAAATGTAGAGGCACATCTGCTGATCCGAAGGGCAAGAATGAAGGAAGAAGAGATGAAAAACATAGATCCGGAAAAATCAACATCTCTAGAGGTGAAGCTTGACATTTTGGTAAGTGCAGTGGAAAAGATGATGGACAAGATCAACGCAAGGAATGATTATGATGTTCAAACCCATGGCTCGCTGATTGAAGAAGAACAAGTTGCTGATCCAAAACATTTTGTTTCTTATCCTAGTTGTCATAGATCTGATAATGATTGTTTTGTAGATCACCTTGGCGAAGAGAAATCTGTTGATATGACCTGCATGCTTGATGATATGTTTTATACCGATGACTTACCTCAGTTTAATCAGTATGATGATGATTATGTTCTCCAAACAGAAGCTAATCTTGCAATCAAACAAGTAGCTAGTTTGTGGGAGGAAAAAGTTCATTTTCAGCAGTTTGAATACAACGTTCAGCCATCACATATCAGCTATGACATTGACGAGGAAAGTGCATCAAAGTTTGAAGTAAGTGAAGGATCTTTGCCTTTTTGTTTTGATTCGTTTCATTTCATCAGAGATAACTACCATGCAATCAGAAATCAAATGTCAACAAGTCTTGATTTGAATCATCTTGAGAGCAATGAAAATTTTGTTCAAGACTTCTCATATTTAGATTTGCAACCCCCGAAAGCTATTGATTGTCAAGTTGCAGCTGAAGACTTGGAAGTGCACACACATGATTTAATGATTCAAGGTGACTCCGTACCATTCTTTTTTGAATCATTTCAGTTTTTGAAGGGTAGATTGCATAGTAAATCTTCAAATGAACAACCTATAACAAATCAGCAATCTCTCAGTGTTAATGTTGAGGATGAGACAGATAACAAAATTCTTGAGCAGCCTATAGCATCAGATTTGCAGCCACCAAATGAAATTGAAGGGCATATTACAGATGAAGTTGTGGAAGATGAAATACATGATTTGATGATGCAGGAAGATTCTATACCCTTTTGTTTCGAAACATTTCAGTTTATAAGGAAGAATCTTCGTAAAATCTCTCAAGAAAAAGATGAACAGCTAGAAGGATGTCATACATTTTCAATGGATACATTGCAGCAGTCTTTTCAAGTTTTTCATGATCCAATAGCTAATGTTTTGGATGAGGTTTGCAGTCACAGTCTTTCTCCGTTGACTACTTGTGAGCTTGAAACATGTGCTGATATGAATTTGATCCGGCAGCCGGTTTCTTTCTCATTTTCGGCAAAGGTCTCGTCACAAGGCTAAGATCAAAGTTTGCATTCATGGTATGAGGAAAAGAGAAGTAATCCATTGGATGAGCTAAGTTCTAGTGTGCTTGAATTTCAAGATCCTTATGCAGTGTTTTTGGAGGTGGATAGTGAATCCATATCATTCAACGGATCTGTTTCTAAGTTGTCATGGGAGTTGCCTTTCAGTAGTTCTCTTTTGTTATTCATAAGCGAGAACTTGTGGATAATTCGAACAACAGATGGGATACTTACTTGGTTGCATTGGTTGTTTCATTTCACTTGATCAGGTGATGAATGAAACTGTTAGAGTAGGTTTTGATGAATAAGCTCCACTTTGAGCATCATTTTCAGTTGGTAAATTGTGTTTAAGTATTGATTTAGTTTTTAGTTGAGTGAGATTCAGTTCGTGTTGTCAAGTCATCGTTTTTCAGTCATTCATTTCAGCTTGAGTTTTTGACTCCATCGCCCAATGGATGAAGGCACTGTCTAGCTCTTACAGAGATCTGCGGTTCTTGGCACCTCCAAGGAGCTACCACCCCCATTGGATCCAATGTTAGTGTCAGTCTTTCCAGCCTTCCTCCAGTGATCAAATATGCTCTTACAAAGTGGTCTCAGAGTGTCAAGGTCAAATTTTGTCATTTTAGTGAGTCTTCAAGCAAAATTTGGTCACTAGGCATTAGGTCTAGGGTTTGCTTTCACTCCTTCTAAAATTGACCAAATGCCAATCTATGTCATTATTCAGCTGAGTCTATCATCATTCAGAGGGTTTTCATTATCATGTCAGTGTCTAATGAGTTATTTTACACCTTGTTCATGCTTCAGTTGCGCCTAGGCAGGGTCATTTCCCTCTCCTAGGGTTTTGAAAGATAATTTCTCTTGGACGGTCAAATCATCGGCAAAACTTGTATCCAGATGTTCATACACCTTCCCCTATCCTTCATATACCTTATCAAATGCTTCCCATCACTGAGATCCCCCAAAATCCTCATTTTTGCACAAACCCTAGTTTCTAGCTACAACCTGGCAATTTTCTAGGTTGGGCCTGTGTTTTTCCCTTTTGGACCCCTTCCCCTCACTCAATCTCTGAGATTCCACTTTCCCCTACTTCCTAACATCCTTCCCTACTTGCAAAAGTTTCCCCAAGAATTTAGAAGCCTCTTATCCCCTTCATTTTGCTTCATTTCGACAAAATTCCTTGTTTCACACATCGGGATAAGTTGCACTCAAAAGATGTTTCAGAGCAATCAAAGATGAATTTTGGAAACCTGAGAGAGGTTTTTGTCCAAAATATGCCAAAGAAGAAAAACCTCCTTCACTTTTTGTACAGGTGTCATGGTTTTAGAGAAATGTCAAAATTACAATCGCCAGATCCAAGGAGGTTGGCCAAGGCACTAAAACGACGGAAAAGGTCCGATCCACTCCAAAATTTTGCCAAAGCCTCTTTGAATGAGCATGGTACTTGATTGGGGACTCCCAGCCCAAATTCCAAGAAATTTGGAGAAAATTTTGTCAATTGTGAATTTTTTGTGCCAAACACAGGTTTTCCTCCCCAACAGGTCGCGCGCCGCGCGCGACCTATTCGATGGGAAACTCCAATTCGGGAAAACTCAGAATTTTTGGATTTTTCATGCAAAGATACACCTGCTCAGAAATTACCAAGAGATTTCATCAAGTTTTGAGCCTCCAGAAGGTCAAAAAACAAGCAAAAAATGACTTTCTGCCACCTTTTTGACACACAGGAAGCAGTCTTGGGCGATTGCAATTTTGGAGGGGCAAATGGCCACCAAATTCAGAAATTCCACTTGGGTTGGAAAGTAGACATCTAGAACTTTCCAAAAAGACCACTTTTGCTTCATTTTGACACATATAAGTGCTTCAAAAGGAGCTCCAAAGGCGCGCGACCTGTTCAGGATCAGGGCGCGACCTGTTGGGAAAGTTTGCCAATTTTTCATCTACAGCTCAGGAATTCGCCCAGCTTTGACCAGTTTTGACTTGTGATGGGATTTTTCACCCTCTTTGATGTAATTAATGTATTTTCATGTTGACATGACACTTATATACCTATTCTAGAAGATTCATTCATGAAATAGCAAACATTTAATGAATGAATTGGTTTCCTAGCTTATAGAGGCAAGTTGTTTTGACTGCCTAGATTTTAGTGCTCAGTTTAGAATTGGTTGAAACAGCTCCTAGAAGGATGAGCTCTACCCCTAGAGGCAAGGAAAGGTGTTAGCTTGCCTATATTATGTATTTTCTTAGTCATTTTCAAAGGTTGGAGAGGTTGGACTCTTGAGGGAGAAAGCTTCTATTGTATTACTCATTGTATCTCTGCAATTTTGGCAAAGGAAGAAAGACCAGGGTTTTGCAGTCCTTTTTGGGATTCCTGTGGTTACATGTATTGATGGTGTGTTTCTCTTTGTACTTGTAAGTTTGTTATGTGATTCATCTTCTTACTTTTCCTTCTGCAAATTAGGAAAATGAAGTGTTAAAGTAGAATTCATGATTTCCATGCTCTGCTTTTAAGTTTGCTTGATATTTATGTTTTCATCTGTCTAAAGAGAACTCTTGAAGGTTTCTTGCACTCTTTAGCTCCTCACCAGTCATTTCTATCCATTCACTTAATTCAAAGGCATCAGTACAGTCTCCTACCTTGCCCCAAAGAACCCCCTGCAAAAACTGTGTCCAATCCCCGCACCCAGAATTGCCTTTCCCCAACTTTCCACCAAAACCCTAAAAATCCCAAATCAAACCTTTTTATCAGTTTACTAGCCTAAAATCAGTGTTCTTATATTGGTTATCTCTGCCCATTGAAGATCTTTGCCGAGATAGATCGGAGAGAGCCCTCTCCTGCCCCGTAGGGCTAGCTACGAGGCTAAGTGGTTTGATGTTTCCTTGAAGTTTACCTTTCTCAGCCTGAGGTGAAATTTCAAGCACTAACAGGGAGAAAAACACACCATGGATAATTGTCATCTATTGCAGAAGTATATGCAGACATCCCAACAATTGTTTTGTAATTTCTATGGGTCAGTAGGTCATGATGAACGCACCTGACGAAGCTACGAACTAATGATGGATCAGACTCCTACAAAGCAAGATACAGATGACCATACCACTACATTAGAAGATTGTCGCCGAGAATTTATGACTCTACTGCCATAGCTATGATCACACCTCACCAAACGCAGTAACCAGGGGAGCACACTACATACAGTAGAATGCTCGGCATCGGTTGTCGCAAAGGTAATTGAGGAGTTTCTGTGGACTATACTGGAAGGCAAGATGAAGTCTCGCACGGGTGGTGCGACCACCTGACTAGCCATAGGGAGCATAGTCTGAGTGCTCTAGGTAGTTGAAAGAGAGCGTGGGACTATAAAAGAGTATGTTTGGGAGCTGTGCGATGAGGGAGGTGCGTGCAGAATCAGCATGTCCCAAGGTTCGCGCCCACACACAGGGGGCTGTGTTGCCATGCAGATAGGCTGGGAAGTGATCGTTCATGTCACTATTCATGATAAGATGTCCGATTTAAGGTAAAAGGGAGTGGGTGGAGGACATTTAAGACATGAATTAAGGGCAAGATTTGGGGCAATTTGCTGCCAAGAAAGCATTGATGGCCTAGAAGTGGGGGGAATGGTCGAATTTGAATTCAAAAGGTGCTATAAAACTCCAGGGGCTAACCACGAGACAACATGTGTTCATTTGAGAATTGAGTAGTTGATTAAAGCACATAGTGTTGAGCGCTGAGCAAGATTTAAGCCCGGAAGTTCGCAAACACCCACAGATAGCTCAACTAAGATGATGACTACCAGGAGAGGTTTGAGCTCGGTAGAAGGAACCACCGATGAGGCTGAATATAACCCCATGGTACATGATGTTCCTGGAGACACTGGGGTCATGCCAGAAATCGTAAAATCACCTCAGACGCCGAGGCCCAAGAAAGATAAGCAGGCAGCGGGACTAGTTCGCATGTCCCCGAGGAATCCACGGTTTGGTAAACTCTCAATGGAAGAAAAGTTCAAGGCTATCACTATTGAGACAGATGATGAGGAGGAGGACCGACAGGCTCTTGTCGATGAGACAAAGGTAGCCAAAGACATGGAAGAGGACATCTAGTCGGTGCGCTCTATAGTGAAATTCCTGAGTACATCCCTCCGTGGCAGGGGAATGCTAAGATACCCAAGGACTTGGATGCCACTAAGAGCACACTCTAGACCCCGCTCCTCCCTGATGGAATCGTGTTCGAGGGCTTGCACCTGGGTCACATACCCACAATGAAATTTGAAGATTGGGACCTCATGGACAGCGAGAAGTTCCCACACTTGGAGACGAAGAGCCTCATGAAGGAAAGCATGGAGGGGCTAGTGACAATACTAGAGCCGCGAAAATAGCTGCACAGTGTGGAGAAGGCCGGATTACTTCATCTATTGTGGATTCCAAACTTTCATCGCACGACTATCAATATTTTTGTCATCGGGAAGCTGCTTTTCCTAGTGCACGATGGGTACTTATGGCTAGAGGAGCCTATTCCCATCACAACAGATCTCATCCATAGGATTTCCTAGTTCCCCTGTAAGGGAAAGGACCCTGCGATGATAATAGGTAAAAGGGAGATTTGGCACTTGCAGAGGCCATGAAGAAAAAATACAAACTGGAGAAGAAAAAGAGCGGTTACACAATCAGTAGCATTAAATATAAATGGGTGTGCGTAGCCACCCAAATCCTGGCCAGGAAAGTGATGAGAAAATGCCGCGGAGATGAGGTACCAACACGGTAGCTGTGCTGGTAGAACAATGCGCAGAGGGGGTCCGATTCTATTGGTCCAAGTTCCTCTGCAAAGAGTTCCTGACTAACTACAAGGAAGCCTAGGAGTAGGGCAAGACCTTCCACTACACATGGTTGCTCTTGTCCATTTTACTAGTAACCGGGGAACTACCCGAGGACAGTCAGTTCCTTAGCATTGAGCAAGACCTACCAGAGGCCACAAAGTACGCGTCGCTTTGGGCCACCAAGGACACCAAGTGGATTCGCGAGATAGAGATCTTCTGGGTGCTCATGGAGGCGAACATCCGGACGTGGATCAATAGAAGTCTGCGCCTATCCCTCACAGTGTACAACAGTCTACGGCGCTTTGTAGAATTCAAGTTAGACATGCATAATGTGTACATCAAGGTATGTAAGGACCCGGTGCAGCAATGGACCAAGCTCCCCTTCATCCCCATTGATGATGTGATCTTTTCAGTGCTAGAATCATGGCCCCTTGAGTGGTGCGTCCTGGATCTGACAGAGCTGGATAGAACAACAACATAGAAACAAAAGGAGGAAGCCAAGTTGCGGGTCATGAAGTTGGCCAAGAAAAGGCACAATGAAAAAGTAGCCGTGGAGGTAAGGGTTGTCCACAAGGCAGCAAAGATAGCCGCAAAGTAGCCAAAGGCTGTCGAAGTGGCAACAACAGCGCAGACAATAGGGGCCACCACAACGCAGCAAGAGGAAGGCTGGGACTTGTCTATAGGATAGGAAGTAAAGGAGACAAAAGAAGGCGTGGACCCCAGCACAACGTCTACCCAACCGAAAAGGTTGTGTTTCACAGAGAGATCAGGTCCACGGAAAAAGGTCATGGCCTCAAAATTTACCTTTGACCTGATCACATTAACAGAAGGAGACCTCTACGACATTGGTGACATGGTTCGTGAGGTCACCAAGGAAGTGCTCCAGGAAGCCATGTTGGAGCAACAGATTATGTTGGGGGCCCTAAGGGCATAGCTACAAGAACATTAGGTATGGCCCCCACAAGAAGGAACTGTAGCCACCTACAGCGTTGTAGGTACATCATCAGTGGAACAGCTACTATGCGCAAAGATGGCCAATACCATAGTGCTACCAGAAGGAGTGCTAACAACAAAGAAAGAGGACGACAGAGCCGCGGTGGGCAGGATGAATGGACTTGGTTGCCCTTCTGTAAGACATGCTGTACCAGTTGCAGGATAGTATAACAATAGAAATCTGTGCCAGGGAAGGCCATGCGATTCAGGTAATGAGTGAGTAGAAGATCAACATCGAACAGCTCAGCCTGCAACGGGACGCACTGGTGTCACAGAACCAGAAGATTGTCAAGACCATTGATGAAGCATGTCGACGAGTCCCAGAGTTGTCCATCGCTACAGACCTACCAACAGAGATGCAAATCCATTGTCTGGAAAGTGGAGTCTGAAGCACGTGTGAGGAAACAATGCAAGTGCAGTTGGAGCTGAACCTCCAGATAGCTGAGATGCGGCTGAACACGCAGCCTTCCACTCATCCAGAAGTTAGAGAGTAGCACGTTAACACGATTCAAATGGGACTGGAAAAAATTGGGCCGGCAGTGTAGGACTATACCAGTATGTTGGAACAAGCTTTTGATGTCCTCACATCCTTGCAGGAGGACCCCACCATACAACGCCTAGAAGCAGAGGCACACGAACTGCAAGAGCAGTATGATAATGTTAGGGGAACTGCACAGATAGTCATCCTCACCCAACGACTAGCAAAGATGAAACATGAAAGGGCGCTGAAAGAGCAGGTGGATGCTGCTAGACAGAAAGAAGCACATCTCAAGGTGCGCGTCTAGCCATGGATTGATGGGGCCTTCACCATTATGGTCGATATTGAGGGCAAGCTCACACAAATGCAGGGACTCTATGCTCTAAGGAAAGTAACAGATCCTCATAAAGAAGCATTAGAAGAGCGAATGCAGCAGGTCCAGCAAACTGCAGAACAGTGCGCAGCAGACCTCTGAGTAGTACGGGACCTATTGGAGGGGCTCCGCGCCAAGATTGCCCCACTAGCAGAGTGACTCGGGACAAGTCACGATGATTTTGTTGGGAGCCTATTTGATCCAAAATAAATTTTGGATAGACCCCTAAATTTAAGTGTTCCTCACTGAGGAAAATGAAAGTCCAAGGAATTTCCTGGAACTAGCCCCATTACAGAGATCATCTCATTCTGAATCTACTACAACTTGAATGGGAAAAAAATGACTTAGGATGCAGAAGTTATCATAAAATGAAGTTGCCTCTATCCTTTGGAAAAAGGAGCAAAATCCCCTAAAAAGGGATCCTAAAAACCCTCTAAGTCTTCAAAATCCTCAAAAATATCCAAAACTAGTGCAAAAGGAGAACCTTTAGAAAAGGCAGATAACACTATCGGGCCTTAAAAATATGAAGAAATGGTGGAAATAAGGCCTATCGAAGGCTTAAACCAATAGTGGATAGGAGCCATTGGATCTGGCCGATCAACAGTCCAGATCCCATCGGCAAATCGCAATCGGCGTTGGCATAGGCTATGCCATATGGAAAGACCTCGAGCTTATGCGATATGCGATTGTGACAAGTCGCATCGCAATATCGCGTCGAAACTTTGCAAAGGAGCGAGGCCGTTATATATATATATATATATATATATATATATATATATATATATATATATATATGCGATACGATAGCCGGACCCAGTAGGGCTATAGGCGATAGTTGATATATTTTGAGATCTGTCAAAAGGCATTTTCTATGTATTTTCGCATATTTCGTTTAATAAACGAAAAGTGAAGTAATGCACCGATGCGATGAAGCTGGACTTGAAAGGGTTCCGAAATGCAAATACATAATATTTCAAATCCGATAAAGCCATTTGTTCGAGATTTTTCCATGTTTTAACGTATTTTTAAAATACGAAGCAAAACCTTTGAACAGGGCTGAAGCGACTTGCAATAGCGATTTCAGGTGGACCTGATAGTGTTATAGAGCGCAGTTATGAAAATTTTAAGTCCCGTGAACAATGTTTTCTATGGATTTTTCCTGTGTTTAGTGCATTTTTCTTGTGTAAGCCGAGAATGCCAAAATTTTGGGATTTCAAGCGCCGATGGTTCCTTCTGTTGTAGCACAGGTGGCCACCATCCCTGAGGGAATTTAGCAATGATTTCTAATGCTCAGAGAAGGGATTTGAGCAGACTGTGGCTGGAAGACAGAGGGCTCGGAAAGGGAAAACAAGCAGACAATGCCGACTTGGCTTAAGAGCCACAGAACGACAAAGACAGAGTTGATAGTTATTTCTGGGGTTTTGTTGCATAAACCAGAGAATAAGTGAAGCCGAAGCAGGAAGCTAAGGCAAAAGAGGTAGCGCAGAAGCAAAAAGAGTAGCCAAGGGAGTCACTGGAAGCCAAGTGAAAAGCCAAGAGGGCTGTAACTAATAGATGGCAGAAAGAAGGTAGAGCCGAAGAGCTAGAGCCAGAGCCAAAGCGGAAGAGCCTGAGTCAGAGCCTGAGAGCTAGAACCAAGAGCCAAGAGCTAGAGCCGAAGAGCCAGAGCTTCAAGAGCCAAGGAGTAACATGGTGTCCGGACCCACTATTTCTGTGTAAAATAGTAGGAGTTAAGCCAAGAGCTTGTAAAAAATACATATACCATAATCCTAGAGAGCCTAGTTGAGTTGACTAGAGCTCATGGAGATGTAGCCCAAGAGTTGTGGGTGAACTCCTAATTAAATTGTTGTTTCTGTGCAATTGTTTATTGCTGCATTGTTTACTGTTATATGCATTTATATATTATGTTCAAGTACATTTACATATAAGCTAAAACAATATATTTTAAAGCAAGTAATCAGTTGAAAACAAATACAAGCATACACCTGTATTATCAAGCACTTACTAATTCCGCACTGGTTAATCATTAAGACTTGGGAAAATTTTAAAGCTTTGGAAGTGGGAGAGGTTTTTGTAAATTAGACAAGAAGCCTAAGTGCCCCATTTTCAGATCAGGTGGTATCAGAGCTTAAGATTGATTGACCACACCTTCAAAGAAGGTGATATCAGAATGCTTGATTGACAAAGAAAAGATTGCTTGTCTAAAAAGTGTTTAGGCAGTCAAGGATTGATTGTCTGATTGATGTATGCTTGTTGTAGACTGACTATTTTCTGAGTTTGCAGAGGTGAATGGAAAGCTATTGATAGCTCAATCCATGAAGGACAAGAAGGATGAAGGGTTGAAGACATTCTTCTATCCCAGAAGACCTCAAAGCAATCCTTGGAGCATAAGAGGTTTGTAGCAGAAGGTTGCTTGAATAAGCTCTTTGGTAATCTTGTTTGAAGTTCTTTGTTCATTGGCATAATGACAACTTCTACAAGTGAGTCCTAAATTCTCCTTTCTTCACAAAAGTCTTTGATGAAGACATGAAGCAAGACTTGCTCATCATGATGGACATGTTGAGAGAAATGTATGATGGAAGAAAGAGCAGCATACTTAGAAATCAGTTGAATTCCATGAAGGAATAGAATCAATTACTTTATGAAAAATTACAGAAAATGGAGAGGCAACTTCATATTTCAAATATGAATCTAAAAAGGATGCCCGAGTTGGAGTCACAACTCTTTGTTGCCCAAGAAGCCTTAGTCAAGTACCAGCTTGAAGAAGAGGTAAGCCATTCCAGTTTGTCTTCAAATTCTTCTCAAAATGCTTGTATTGGTTCCTTTGAGAAACATACTAGAGGCATAGGTTCCAAGCTAATGTCCAAGATGGGCTATGAAGGAAAAGGATTGGGTAAGAATGCACAAGGTATTGTTGAACCAATAATGGTTGAGGAAAGGCCTAAGTATTTGGGTCTTGGCTATGGACAGTCTTATGGAGAGAGTTCCAAAGTTGCCATGAAAGCCATTGAAACAGTCCCAAGAAGGAGTTTCATTTCATGTCTTCTACCTCAGAAGTGTGAAGGTTGTATTCAAGAGGAATGCAATGGCTTGAAACATCATTTGCAGGATGCAGGTGTATAGAAGCACACACTTTAACAAGAGAGTTGTGGAAACTCTAATAGCCTTGAAGAGATTGATGGTTTTCCAAAGGGAGCTACTTCTTCACTCAATTCACCTCCTCATGAAGGCAATAAAGGTGAAAGAGAAAGATATAAATCTGGTTCTAAACACCTTCCTTTTGATTTTGCAAAGCATGATAAATTTCCACATAAGTATGGGGAAAGAGTTGGATGTTCCTTTTGTGGTTTGGATAACCATAATGTTTCTAGATGTTGGAAGAGAATGGCCACATACAGGAAAATTTTGAAGGAAAAAAAGCAAGAAGCCAAAGGTCCATTAGACAAGGCAAATCATGCTATGAAGAGGATGCACATGCAGTTCACGTACTGCCATAAGCAAGGAAATCTTGCTGCAAAATGTTGGACATTGAATCCAACAATGCTTCCACCAAAGCTAAAGAAAGTGGAAATAGAAGATGCCAGAAATGGAAAGGAAGATTCCATGAGTGATGTGTCTCAAAATGATTCACATGTTGATCCTGATGTGCAGACAAAGGTAGTACCTTTGAAAGGGTGTGGTAAGAAATGGTTAGAGTTCTTATCCGATTAAGATTGCATGTCTATTGATGCATCTAATTGCATTTCTTTGTTAATGGAATGCAAGTTGCAAGCCTACCAAGATGGTGAATGGAAAAAGGTTGAGTAGGAGGCTCACTTTGTTGCTACAACATTATATTTCATTTTAGTTTCGAAAGGACAGTGTGCTTAAGTGAAAATTGAAGGATGGAATGCATGCATAAGCATGATGTGCATAAACATAGGGATGTTGATGTTTTCCTTGTACTTGAACATGTATGTGTAATTAACTTGAAGGGTTGATTGCTTTGACATGCATGTGATGTAGTGTTGACTTGGGAGTAGTTAACTTGGTCTCCTAGATGGGGATAATAATGAAGTGTTTAGTCTTTTGATAAAGAGTCCAAAAGGTATTTTTCCACATGCTTGACTTGAAGGGTCATTTGTTTTAAAGGCATGTTTTGTGGGCTTGTAGTCTAGTCCATCATTTATATATAGATGTAAGACATGGAGGTGTTCACAAGATGTGAAATCTGTTTCTTTTGGTGAAGCAGGAGTTTCGGCCATCCAGTTGTTGTCTATATTTCTATTGTTGTTAACAATTGTTGTTGACAACTTTTCAAATAGGTACAAATGAAATTTTTGTGGAGCAGATATACTTCACATTTGTTTGAGCCACCTTGGATCAATGATCAAGGCAGAGAAGCTCAAACTACCTTCTATAACCATTTCAGCAGGTGTTCTGCAGGAAGGCAAGGATGAAGACAGTTCTTCCCAGGAAAACCAGCCCATCCAAGGAGGGGAGTGGTCAAAGACTTTAGTTCAGAGGCACTATGCAAAGGTAAGTATAGGGAGGCTAAAAGAAGAGGGTGAGTCACTCTCATTTACTGTTCAGATCAATATATCAGTCTTCTGGAGACCAAAAGTTCTTTTCGTGGGAAGGCGTGATCCAAAATGGATTTTGGATAGACCCCTAAGTATAAGTGTTCCTCACTGAAGAAAATGAAAGTCCAAGGAAGTTCCTGGAACTAGCCCCATTGCAGATATCATCTCATTCTAAATCTACTGGAACTTGAATGGGAAAAAACTGACTTATGATGCATAAGTTATCATAAAATGAAGCTACCTCTATCCTTTGGAAAAAGGAGAAAAATCCCCTAAAAGGGGATCCTAAAAGCCCTCTAAGTCTTCAAAATCCTCAAAAATATCCAAAACTAGCGCAAAAGGAGAACCTTTAGAAAAGGTGAATAACACTATCATGCCTTAAAAATATGAAGAAACGGTGGAAATAAGGCCTATCAGAGGCTTAAACCAACAATGAACAGGAGCCGTCAGATCTGGCCGATCAATGGTCCAGATCCGATCGGTAAATCATAATCGGCGAAGGCAGTCAGAGGATATTGGAGGCAGACGTGTGATAGGACCAGGCTGATGCGATATCGTGATCGCCGATTTTGGCGAATTGCAATCAGCATTGGCATAGGCCATGCCATATGGAAATACCTCGGGCTTATGCGATATGCGATTGCGACAAGTCGCATCGCAATATGGCATCGAAACATTGCAAAGGGGTGGGGCTGTTATATATATATATATATATATATATATATATATATATATATATATATATATATATATATATATATATATATATATATATATATATATATATATATATATATATATATATATATATATATATGCGATGCGATAGCCGGACCCGACGGGGCTATAGGCGATAGTTGATATATTTTGAGATCCGTCAAAAGGCATTTTCTATGTATTTTCGCATATTTCATTTAATAAACGAAAAGCGAAGGAATGTGCTGATGTGATGAAATCGGACCCGAAAGGGTTCCAAAATGAAAATACATAATATTTCAAATCCAATAAAGCCATTTGTTCGGGATTTTTCCATGTTTTAACATATTTTTAAAATATGAAGGGAAACCTTGGAACGGGGCCGAAGGTAGACTCAATAGTGTTATAAAGCGTAGTTATGAGAATTTTAAGTCCGGTGAATAGTGTTTTCTACGGATTTTTCCCTTGTTTAGTGCATTTTTCCTGTGTAAGCTGAGAATTCCAAGATTTGGGGATTTCAAGCGTCGGTGGTTCCTTCCGTTGTAGCACAGGTGGCCACCATCCTTGAGGGCGTTTAGCAATGATTGTTAATGCTCAGAGAAGGGATTTGAGCAAACTGTGGTTGGAAGACAAAGATCCTGGAAAGGGACAACAAACAGACAACGTTGATTTGGATTAAAAGCCACAAAATGATAAAGACAAAGTTGTTGGTTGCTGTTGAGGTTTTGTTGCATAAACCAGAGAATAAGTGAAGCCGAAGCAAGAAACTAAGGCGAAAGAGGCAGCGCAGAAGAAAAAAGAGTAGCCAAGGGAGTCACTTGGAAGCCAAGTGAAAATCAAAGAGAGCCGTAATTGATAGAGGGCAGAAAGAAGCCAGAGCTGAAGAACCAGAGCCAGAGCCAGAGCCAAAGAACTAGAGTCTAAGCCTAAGAGCCAGAGCGAAGAGCCAGAGCTTCAAGAGCTGGGGAGTAACATGGTGTCCAGACACACTGTTTCTATGTAAAATAGCAGTAGTTAAGTCAAGAGCTTGTAAAAAAGACTTATACCATAATCCCAGAGAGCCTAGTTGAGTTGACTAGAGCTCACAGAGATGTAGCCCAAGAGTTGTGGGTGAACTCCTAATCAAATTGTTGTTTTTGTGTGATTGTTTATTGCCACATTGTTTACTATTATATGCATTTATATATTATGTTCAAGCACATTTACATATCAGCTAAAACAACAGATTTTAAAGCAAGTAATCAGTTGAAAACAAATACAAGCATACACCTATATTATCAAGCACTTATTAATTCTGCACTGGTTAATCATTAAGACTTGGGAAAATTTTAAAGCTTTGGAAGTGGGGGAGGTTCTTGTAAATTAGACAAGAAGCCTAAGTGCCCCATTTTCATATCACTATTGGGCATGAAATCCCCCCACAGCATGTTTTGGGGCTCAAAGCCCAAGTTAGGTTTTGTAAGACTCCGCGAGTTGTGGGCGCGAAGTGCGAAGTATAGGTTGAGTCATAAGTTTGTCTACCCTAAAGTATTGTAATATAATGTAAAGTCATGTCAGCCTAGCGAGGCTCTAAATTGTAAAGATATCTAAGACAAGGAAGAAAAGAGAGAAGAGTATGAATGGTTCAAGCTTAGAGTAGGAGTCTAAGTGTATTGGGTCGTAGTAGTAGGAAGAGGCCCTATAGCTGAATGCGTAGAGGCTTAGTATAGTCCATAGCTGAGTGCTTGAACCCCTGCAGCTAAGTGCACAGGGCATTGACGAGTCTGTAATCTCAATTGAAGATTAATATAGAGAAGTTGATTCCTATTTCTATGTATCTATTGGGCATTGCCTTCTTTATGTTTATATTATTTTACATATTGCGCGCACTAATATGATTGTTGAATATGCTGTAATAATCATTAGTCTTACATAAACAAGTTAAGTAATCAGATGATACCAGATTAAATAGTAAGGAACTTGGGTATTATACGGGTTGCACCCTGAGTAGGGCTACGGAAGCAGCACTGCAGGTTGTGAAGGGATAGTAAGTGCACATAGCAACGGGTCAAACCACGGGCCTCCAGAAGCTCATTAGACATCCCCAGGGTGTGGAAACCTGGTTCTAGCACCCTCCCATACTACTTCGGGTGAGACCTCAGTCTGCGCTCCATGGACTATTGCCAAAAGGGCCAATAGTACCGAGATTTGCTTGGATAAATCACCTCTGAACCTGGGTCAGACCCATACAAGACAATAAAAGGGTATATGGGACAAACTTCATGACCTTCACTCAAAAGGAGCATTGACCATGACCACTAGTCAAGAAGATGATGGAAACCAAGAAGGAAATCCATAACCAATCATAGAAGCTGAAAATGAGAATGATGACATCAAGGCTAAAGAATACCTAGAATATGAAGAGAATGAGAAATATTTTGAAGAAGATCTCCTCACTAAACTTATGGCTACCATGGAAGAGATTATCAGTTTGAAAAAAGAAAATGAGGAACTTAAGAAGAAAGCACTAGCTGGTGATCAAGACCAAACAAGGAAGGAAGTTGACCTTTTCAAGCTTCAAGTACAAGAAAGGGATGAAGAGCTTGCCAAGCTTAAGGAGGAATTTCATCAAAGTAAAAGAAAGCATCGTGAAGAATTCATATCCATGAAAAATCAATTAGATAAGGCAAAGAAACAGGAAGATACCTTGTCAAGCCACCTTGAACAAAGGCACAAAAATTTGAACAAACTTGATGCAGAGATTGGTCAATGCAAGGAAGAGGTCTCCTCTCTTAATTCTCAAATAGAAGAAGCAAGGAAATAGGAACAAGGAGCTGAGAAGACAATGGAAGCATTGGTAATCATAGAAGGATAGGTTTATGAAGTAGAAAAGGAGAGAAACACCATGACATGTCAACTAAAAGCAAAGGATTAAGAAATCTTCAAATTATAATCTAGCATCAACCTTCTCAAAGCCAAAACATGTAAATCTACAAGTATTAAGGATGAAATGGAGAGAAATCTAGCAAAAGAAAATGAATAAATCCTCAAAATGAAGTCAGATATCATCTCCCTTAAAATAGAAGCAAATGGAGCAATACGTATCAAGGAAGAGTTTGAGAAACAACTTGCTAAAAAGAATAATGATTTTGAAATATTGGAAGAAGAGATTGTCTCCCTCAGGAAAAAGGTTGAAGGAATGGACAAATTTATGAAGAGTTCTCAAGACTTGGATGACATGCTTAGCCATCAAATATCCCCATTTGATAAATCAAGTCTTGGCTATGAAGGAGAATCCTCAAGCAAGAATGATAATGCAAACAACAAGGATGTGAGGAAGCCAGAAAGAAATGTTGATGCTCCCAGTTGATAAGAGTCAAGGAAAAAATGAAGGAAATCCCATTCTAAGAAGAAATGTAGATGGTGTCAAGGATGCAAGAAGAAATGAATATCATCAAAGGACATCAAGGAAAAAATACTTCAGAAATAAATCAAGGAAATCTCCATCTCCCAGGTACCAAAGTTTATTTCTTGGTTATTTTTATGCTTGTACAAACTTTGGACACATGGAAAAAGATTGTAGGGCATATCACAAAGAGAAATATTATGGTCCCCAACAATCCCCGAGAAGAAATTTTGCAAGAAGTCATGAATTCTTATTCATGAACAACATAAATTGCTTCAAATGTCATAACATTGCTCATATGGCACGTGATTGTAACTTGAATTGGGCTCCTACACAAGCTAGAACCATGCCAGAGAAGAAAGTTACACAAGTTTGGAGAATAAAGAAAATACAATCCGAGAATCTCCTGAACTCTCCAAACAACAAGACATGATGTTGACCTGATCTTCGACAATCTAATCATTTGATGGGGAGACTTTGCAAACAGTTAAGGGAGATTATGATCTTTGCATTCGTCAGTTGGTGGACCCTCTATAGTCATGGAGTTACGAGTTCAGAGGAGGATGGGAGAAGCATGAAGATCTTCATTCATGGGATAGCCGATTAACTTCCAAATTGTGAAGGGAAAGGAATGAAATAGGTGGCTCCGATGAAATAAATGGTCAAAAAGCTGCAACTGTGGAGAGTTTATAAGTAGAAAATTTACATATTGGAAAAAGTACTAATTTTCAAATTAAGAGGCTAAGAGAGATACAAGTAGTTGAAGAAGATGAAGCTATCAAATGTGAATGTTGCTTTTGGGAATATCAAATTGAAAATATTGTACAGTGTCAAAATGGGCATCATGATTAGGCATTCTTGTAGAAGCTATTCATGGATGGATCCTATGAAAACCTTGATGGTTCATATCTGGACATTCATAGATTAGCTCTCAGGAGGACTCCATTGAATAACATGATCCCTTATCTATCCAAAGAACTATTGTTGAGTACTTATTCCAGTTGTTTACAAGACAACAAGTTTCATGAGCTAGAATATTTTATGCAGGCATGGGGAGTTTATTCATTACATGAATGAATGTAAGCACATCTATCATGAACCTCATTTCCAAAAAGAGGAGCACCATGATAGGGGGAGTAACATACCTATGAATAAACTAGTTGTGTAGAAAAGGAGCAGCTTGACAGGGGGAGTATATGGGCACCTTGTTTACCATTGATGTCAAAGCGGGAGAGAATGTTGAAAGGGAAAGAATATTTCCATCAATGAAAAAGGGGGATATTCTTAATCTAGGTTATCATTGATGCCAATATAGCAGTGTTTCGCAAATTCTTGTAGATTCCATATCAAGAAGAAGATATATGATGATATGATGAGATGGATGACCCAAGGATTGATACAGACATAATAAAGTTAGTGGACACAAGGAGGAAAGATATCAGAAGAGAAAGAGTAAATAGAAGAATCCATCAGAAATCTATTAGAAGCCATCGTGAAGCCAAAGAGTAAGAGGAAGTCATTAGAAGCCATCAAAAATCACAAGAACGAGAAGCCACAGGAAAACCAAGACAAGAAGTGATATAAGGAAGAAAGAAATGATATCAACGAAATATCCAATAAAGAACCATATCATATCAAATCGACGATATATAATATTCATTTTTTTATTAATGTATCACCGCCCAAAACCTACGATGTGCGATATAAGGTGCGAACCTGACGTGATTATATAACAATTAAATTGTGAAATCATATCCACCACTTATCGCAATCTTTGAAATGTGACCTTCGATTAGAACCTCTGATAAGACTAAAGCTTCAATTGTGACATATTTTACGAACCTAATAGGACTATCAAAATAGTTTGTTGAAATATCACATCCACCACGTTGAAAGTCTTGCAGCCTTCTTACATTCAAATCCTCTGATTGTGATATTTAATGCGGACCCAATGGTTCCATTACAACATGCCTTAAAACAATATCACATCCACTGTATGAACTTTCATATCACAAGTCTTAATAGGATGTCATGATAAAGACTTCGATTGCGATATTATTGTGGACCCGACTGCACCACTATAACATGACTTAATATGATATCACATCTGTTGAACCACATGTTTCAAAGAAATTTTAAACTGCTGATCGTGATAAAGTTGTGGACCCAACATACTGCTGATTGTGATAGACCTCATGGATTGCTGATTGCAATAAAGTTTTGGACCCTATTGGCTTATCAAAAAAAAATTAGTGTATACCGCATCCACTCCATCGGCAGTAGGGGAATCGACTATTATTATGTTCAGACCTCTGGAAGTTACGATTGCGATTAAGGTGATGATGTGGCAGGTGGGACCACCCATTATGTCATTTTAGCTATGATATATGATTTTAGGAAAATAAACAAAATTATGATAAAAGTAACTAAAGACTCTCCGATATATATTTTAATATACAAGTCAACCTCCCTCCAATAGACGCATCTTTTTGGTCATTGGTGGAACATATATAAATACAAGTTAAACATTTCACCTTAAGCATTGATCTCGGGCATTGAATATAGAGAGGAAGTAACAGTTCACAACTTGTGAACTCAAAGAAGTTGAAGGACAAGCGAAAAAGAAGAAACAGAGGAAAGGAAGCCAAAGGTTGATCAGAAGAGAAATACATAGGAGAATTAAGAGTTGAAGAATGAAGAAAGCCGAGACTAACTACCCATAGGGTCATTCATACATCTTGGACCTACGATGAATTAATCTATGGAAGAAGTACAGATCGCAACCTGAAGAACAGTTTTGTGAAGACCCGTATGACCTTGAACCATCGAAGTAAGATTTCATCAGTCATCGTTTGAAGGGAGCAATAGACAACACCAACGTTGAAGTATTTGTGACTTTGTTGCTTGGAAGTAAGATACCGCAATATTCACTCCTAAAGAAGTTACCACGATAATAAGAACAAAGGGTTCAAAAACATATAATTTTTTTTGTGCAGACATTGAGGCTTAGCGCATATTATCAAAGATATCTTGTTGAAAAGCATCAACAAATCTTGGAGACATTATTGGATATCATGATGGTTATCTGAAATCATCATGAGGTAACTTTGCAGGCTCTGTTTGGGAAATATGAAGAGTTGAGAAGACTTGTTCATATGAAGACAAGTTGTCATTGATGTAGCAGTGAAGTTGTAGATTGACAGAACACAATGAAGAAGATTTTGAGAGAAGCGTAATACAAACCAAACATTTCTTGACAAAGAAAAACTATAGGGTCGGAGCCCTTGGGTTAGTGCCTCAGAATTGGAAGGATTGGTGTCCTTGGAGTTGGTGCTCCTAAATCCAAGGTTGGTGCCTTGACAAGATAGGATCGAAGCCCTAGAGGTTGGAGCCTCACAAAAGATCAAGTTGGTGCTTGGCAATAGGTTGGAGCCTGGGAGATTGAAGATCAGTGTCTTCATCAAAGGTTGGAGCCCTATATTATTGTACTTGATTCATTACAAATATTATATTAATAAACAAATTTATTACTATTTCTCATTTTGTTCTAAATATAATTGATTTAATTGGTAAAAGTAACAATTGAAAAGAAATATTGATTCACGCCGCTCTCAGTATTTCCAACAATTGGTTTCAGAGCCAGTACCTTCACTCAAAGACTAACAGCTTGAAGGT
This sequence comes from Pinus tabuliformis, assembly GCA_031772625.1. NCBI lineage: Eukaryota > Viridiplantae > Streptophyta > Pinopsida > Pinales > Pinaceae > Pinus > Pinus tabuliformis. The sequence goes on along the minus strand of CM062805.1, from coordinate 1,793,357 downwards.
TGATTAACTAGAACACAAATGGAAAAGCTAAGGAAGAAAATCTCCAATCCTCCTAAAGATGTGTCCCTCGACCATCGAAGTTGAAATAATCAATTTGTAAAGGCTCCATGGTTCAATGGAAACTTTGATATATGTGAAGCAAGAATGAGGAATTTCTTAAAGACTCAAGGCATTGAAGTCTGGAAGTCAGTGATTGTTGATAGCATGATGGATGGAGAATCCAAGGAGTACAATTCAAAAGCAATGAAGGAAATCTTGAACGGGCTAGCAGATTCTATAAAGAAAAATTTAGAAAAATGTTCATCAGCAAAGGGTATATGGGGAAAACTTCATGACCCTCACTCAAAAGGAGCTTTGACCATGACCACTAGTCAAGAAAATGATGGAAACCAAGAAGGAAATCCATAACACATCATAGAAGCTTAAAATGAGAATGATGATATCAAGGCTAAAGAAGGCCTAGAAGATGAAAAGAATGAAAAAGATTTTGAAGAATATCTCCTCACTAAACTTATGGCTACCATGGAAGAGATAATTAGTTTGAAAAAATAAAACTATCAACTTAAGAAGAAAGCACTAGGTGGTGACCAAGGCCAAACAAAGAAGGAAGTTGACCTTGCCAAGCTTCAAGTACAAGAAAGGGATGAAGAGATTGCCAAGCTTAAGGAGGAATTTCATCAAAGTAAAAGAAAACATCATGAATAACTCATATCCATGACAAATCAATTGGATAAGGAAAACAAACAAGAAGATACCTTTTCAAGCCACCTTGAACAAAGGCACAAAAACTTGAACAAACTTGAAGCAGGGATTGGTCAATACAAGGAAGAGGTCTCCACTCTTAAATCTCAACTAGAAGAAGCAAGGAAACAAGCACAAGGAGCTGAGAAGACAATGGAAGCATTGGTAATCATAGCAGGATATGTTGATGAATCAGAAAAGGAGAGAAACACCATGATATGTCAACTAAAAGCAAAGCATGAAGAAATCTTCAAACTAGAATCTAACATCAACCTTCTCAAAGCTGAAACATGTAAATATACAAGGATCAAGGAAGAAATGGAGAGAAATCTAGCAAAAGAAATTGAAGGAATCCTTAAAATGAAGTCAGATATCATCTCCCTTAAAATAGAAGAAAATGAAGCAATACATATCAAGGAAGAGTTTGAGAAACAACTTGCTAAGAAGAATAATGATTGTGAAAGATTGGAAGAAGAGATTGTCTCCCTCGAGAAAAAGGTTGAAGGAATGGACAATTTTTTGAAGAGCTCTCAAGCCTTGGATTACATGCTCAGCCATCAAACATCCCCATTTCATAAATCAGGTCTTGGCTATGAAGGAGAATCCTTAAGCAAGAACGATAATTCTTCAAACAACAAGGATGTGAGGAAGCTAGAAAGAGATGTTGATGCTCCTAGTGCCAACAAGGGCAAGGATAAGAGTCAAGGCAACAATGAAGGAAATCCCATTCCAAGAAGAAATGCATAGGGTGTCAATGATGCAAGAAGCAATGAATATCATCAAAGGACCTTAAGGCAGAAAGACTTCAGAATTAAATCAAGGAAATTTCCATCTCCCAGGTACCAAATCTTATTTCTTGGTTATTGTTATGCTTGTACAAACTTTGGAAACATGGAAAAATATTGTAGGGCATATCACAAAGAGAAATATTATGGTCCCCAACAATCTCTGAGAGGCAATTCTATAAGAAGAAGTCATGAATTCTGATTCATGAACAACATAAAGTGCTTCAAGTGTCATAACATTGGTCATATGGCACGTGATTGTAACTTGATTTGGGCTCCTACACAAGCTAGAACCATGCTAGAGAATAAAGTTACATAAGTATGGAGAATAAAGAAAATACAATCCGAGAATCTCCTAAACTCTCCAAACAACAACACATGTTGTTGACTTGATCTTCGATAATTTAATCATTTGATGGGGAGACTTTGCATACAGTTAGGGGGAGCTTATGATCTTTGCATTCGTTAGACGGTGGACCCTCTAAAGTCATGGAGTTACAAGTTCAGAGGAGGATGGGAGAAGCAGGAAGATCTTCATTCATGGGATAGTCGATTAACTTCGAAACTATGAAGGGAAAGGCAATAATCAATGAAACAAGTGGCTTCGATGAAATAAATGGTCAAAATGTTGCAACTGTGGAGAGTTTAGAAGTAGAAAATTTGCATATTGCACATAGTAGTAATTTTAAAATTAAGGGATTAAGAGAGATACAAGTAGTTGAAGTAGATGAAGCTATCAAATGTGAATGTTTCTTTTGGGAATTTCAAATTGAAAATATTGTACAATGTCAAAATGGGAATTGGGATTAGGCATTCTTGCAGAAGCTATTCATGGATGGATCCTATGAAAACCTTGATGAGTCATATCTGGAAATTCATAGATCAGCTCTCAAGAACACTCCATTGAAGAACATGATCTCTTATCTATCCAATGAACTATTGTTGAATACTTCTTCCACTTGTTTACAAGACAACAAGTTTTCATGAGCTAGAAGAGTTTATGCAGGCACGGGGAGTTGATTCATTACATGAATGAATGTAATCACATCTATCATGAATGTCTTTGCTAGAAAGAAAAGCACCATGACATGGGGAGTAACATACCTATGAAGAAACTAGTTGTGAAGAAAAGGAGCAGCTTGACAGGGGGAGTACTTGGGCACCCCTTTTGTGATTGATGTCAAAGGGGGAGATAATGTTGAAAGGGCAAGAATATTCCCATCAATGACAAAGGGGGAGATTGTTAATCTAGGTTGTCAATGATTTCAATATAGAAGTGTTTGGAAAATTCTTGTAGACGACATATCAAGAAGATGATATATGATGATATGATGAGATGGAGGACCCAAGGATTGAATGCAGACATAATAAAAGTAGTGGACCCAAGGAGGAAAGATATCGGAAGCCATCAGAAGAGAAAGAGAAAGTGTAAAGAGAAGAAGCCATTGGAAATCTATTAGAAGCGATCGTGAAGCCAAAGAGTAAGAGGAAGAAGTCATTGGAAGCCATCGGAAATCACAAGAATGAGAAGCCATAGGAAAGCCAAGCCAAGAAGTGATGCAAGGAAGAAAATAGTGATATCAACAAAATATCCAATAAAGAACCAAATCATATCATATAGATGATATATAATATTGGCATTTTTATTAAGGTATCACTGCCCAAAACCTCCGATGTGCGATATAAGGTGCAGACTTGATGTGATTATATAACAATTAAATTTTGAAATCGTATCTGGCACTTATTGCAATCTTTGAAATATGAACTCCAATAAGACTAAATCTTCGATTGCGACATATGTTACAGAACTGATAGGGCTATTAAAATAGTTTCATTGAAATATCGCATCCATCACATCGTAAGTCTTGAAGCCTTGTTACATTCAAATCCTCCGATTACGATATGTATTGCAGACCCAATGGTTCCATTACACTACACCTTAATACAATATCGCATCTAGCGTATGAACTTTCATATCACAAGTCTTAACGGGATGTCATGGTAAAACCTCTGATTGCGATATTATTGCGGACCCGACTTCACCACTATAACATGACTTAATATGATATCACATCCATTGAATCGCATGTTTCAAAGAAATGTCAAACCGCTGATCACAATAAAGGTGTGGACCCAACGGACCACCGATTGCAATAGGCCCAATGTATCGTCGATTGCGATAAAGTTGTGGACCATATGGGCTTATCAAAAATAGTTTATTGTATACTGCATCCACTCTGTTGATAGTAGGGGAATTGACTATGATTATGTTTAGACCTCTGAAAGTTGCGATTGCGATTAATGTGATGATGTGGCAGGTGGGACCACCCATTATGTGGTTTTAGTTATGATATATTATTTTTGGAACATAAACACGTTTATGATTAAAGTAACTGAAAGACTTTCCTATATATATTTTTAATATACAAGTTGGTCTCCCTCCAATAGTCGTGTCTTTTTTGTCATTGGTGGAACATATATATACAAGTTAAACGTTTCACCTTAAGCATCGATCTTGGGCATTGAATATAGAGAGGAAGTAACAGTTCACAACTCGTGAACTCAAAGAAGTTGAAGGATGAGCAAAAAAGAAGTAACAAAGGAAAGGAAGTTGAAGGTCAATCAGAAGAGAAATACACATGAGCATTAAGAGTTAAAAAATGAAGAAAGCCAAGACTAGCTACACATAGGGCCATTCATACATCTCGTACATGTGATGAATTAATATATGGAAGAAGTATAGACTGCAACCTTATGAAAAATTTTGTGAAGATTTGTATGACCTCAAACCAACGAAGTAAGATTTCATCAGTCGTTGTTTGAAGGGAGCAGTAGAAAACACCAATGTTACCGCGACAGTCACTCTTGAAGCAATTATCGTGCAATAATAATAGAGGGTTGAAAATCAAAGAATTGTTTGAGTGCAGACATTGAGGCTTAGCATAGCTTATCAAAGATATCTTATTAAAAAGCATCAACAAATCTTGGAGACATTATTGGAGATCATGATGGCTATTTGAAATCATCATGAGGTAACTTTGCAGACTCTATTTGGGCAATATGAAGAGTTTTTAATGCTCTTTCATATGAGGATAGGTTGTCATTGATGTAAGAATGAAGCTTTAGATTGACAAAACATAGTGAATAAGATTTTGAGAGAAGTGTAATACAGTCAAAACATTTCTTGACAAAGTAAAACTATAGGTTTGGATACCTTGGGGTTAGTGCCTCAAGATTGGAAGGATTGGTGCCCTTGGAGTTGGTGCTCCTAAATCCAAGGTTGGTGCCTTGAAGAAGATAGGGTCAGAGCCCTTGGGGTTGGTGCCTCATAATTGGAAGGATTTGTGTCCTCGGAGTTGGTGCTCATAAATCCAAGGTTGATGCCTTGACAAGATAGGGTCATAGCCCTAGAGATTGGAGCCTCACAAAAGACCAAGTTGTTGCTTGGCAACAGGTTGGAGTCTAGGAGATTGAAGATCGATTTCTTTATCAAGGGTTGGAGCCCTATATTATTTTACTTGATTCATTACAAATATTATATTAATAAAAACATGTATTCCTATTGCTCATTGTGTTCTAAATATAATTGATTTTGTTGGTAGAAGTAACAATTGAAAAGAAATATTGATTCACCCCTCCTCTCAGTGTTTCCAACAAACAAAAGTGAGTGTCAAGCCAAATGGTCACTAGTGGCCGAGCTGAAGCGGTTGGTAGGACCAACTGCTTCATGACCTCTACTGAAATGAGGTTCTTTTGGCTCCGGTTGTCGACAATGAACTACAGCGGAGAACCCTTCACATCTGCAGTCGTACACCATCGAGTGGCTTCACTAAGGACTAGATCTATGCATCAGCTAGTAGTGTCTAGACCTTGCTCTGTTATTATTTCTTTGGGTAACAAGTTATACAAGATACCAAAGGTACCCCGCCTACCACCATATCTTTGATCTTTACTAAGAAATGTAGCAAGATCATCTGCCAGTCTAGGAATTTTTTCTCTTTCTAATTCGATCTCAAATTGAGGGGAAGATCGTAGCCACATCCATGGCCCCCGAGAAGGGTTACTCGATGTAGAATAAGTAGGTGGATACGGTCGTGGAACAATATAGGGAGATATTCTCATCACCCACAAGGGTACCCTTGCACTATCAGGTCAAGAATTCGATCGGTCTGACACCCATAGCACCTCTACCCAACGGACTGATATATTTCCACTCCATTCTGGAAAATGAAGAGATCAAGTGGAAAATCTAAGAGTTTTTACAAAAAGGGCACATCCGACCAAGTTCCTCGCCTTGTGGGAGCTCGATTGTACTTGTACAGAAGAAGGATGGGATCTAGAGGCTCTGCATTGATTATTGGGCACTAAACAAAATCATTGTCAGGAAGAGGTATCCAATCCCACATATTGATGACCTCCTGGACCAACTTAAGGGGGTCAAGTATTTCAGCAAGATCGGTTTTAAGTATGGTTATCACCAGGTTCCCATAGAGCCCACATAATGTGGGTACATTTTGGGATCCCGCAAACCATTATATCAGATCGGGATAGCAGGTTCCTGAGCACATTCTGGTCAAGCCTCTGGACACTATTGGATGCCAATCTCACCAAGTCGAGTGCCTTCCATCTAAGACTGATGGCCAGATAGAGGTTGTCAATAGGATGATAGTGCACATACTCTCCATGTACAACTCCAAGCATATATGAACCTGAGATGAGATTATTCCCTATGTACAGGATATTTATAACAGAGCTCTCCATAGCTCAATTGATCACAGTCCCTTTCAAGTGGGTTATGGATTTCAACCATTGTATCCAATTGATGTTACCATGCCTCATGTGAATGCATAGACATAATCCGCATATGTATTGTCAAACGCTGATAAAGTGACTAGATTTATTGAACGCATGCAACACATCCGCCAACAGGTTCACGACATCTTGGAGAATTCAAATGCCAAGTACAAGAAACAACATGATCAACATCAAGTGCCACACAAGTTTCAGGTGGGTGACAAAGTTTGGTTATATTTGTAGAAAGAATGCCTTACCAGAGCCCATCGAAAGCTCAAAACACTCTGATATGTTCCTTACACTATTAGCAAGGTTGTGGGAGACAATGTTTTTGAGCTTAGCATCCCGCCATTCGTTGGCTTGCACCTAGTGTTCAATGTGGATTGCCTTTGACCATACTTCCCACCATTACTAGACACATAACACATTGCAGAACAACTCACACCAACAAAGTTAAACCCAGACTACATGGAACATGCCACAATTGATTGGATTATGGAAACACATATCAAGAAAAATTGCCAATAGAAAATCCAAATATATCGAGTTGTCAAAGTTGGCAAACTCTTGCACCAAGGCCAGTGGCTCACCAAGGACCAAGTTCAATAGAAGTTTCCCTATCTTATGGAGGCACTCAACGCAATGGGGACCATTGCTTCCTAAGGGGGGAGGATTGATCCAGGTGGATGTTGTTGGCCACCGACCTATTCCACTTGGACACCCACCACTGTCTCTTTCAGTTTCCTTATTTCTAGCACAATTTACTATTTTTGGAATATTTTGGGTCTTGAACTTCCAGAGCCATTTTGAGGCCCTAAACGATGTTTTTTGGGAAAACTGGTGCAACTGTGAGACTTTGATTGATGTTTTCCATGCAAAATTTCTAGTCCTCAGATATATCTTTCTAACGAGGTATGATGTGCGTCAAACGAAGATCGTATGCCAAAGTTACGACCCCAGGAAGTTGACGTACCGATTTACACAAATGGGGCCCATAGTTTTGGTGCTTCATCTCCTAGGGTTAGCTTTTTGGATGTTTAGGGTTTTCCATTGTTTCTTAGTAATAAATAGACCTTCCAGCCTCATTGTAACACAGTTCAAAGGCATGTAACTGCCATATCTCTTCTCAGAGATAAGCTATCATCACCCAAGCTAGTTTATTTCCATTTTATTTGTAAGCTTATTTCAATATTTGATATTAATGAAATGAAGTGTTATTTCCACTGCATCTATGTATTTATGGTTATATCTATAATTTTTTGTGTTCCTATTTAAGTTCGTATCATAATAATTGAGATCAAGGGGGAGTGTTATATAATTAATGTAAATTATTGTAAGCCCAACTGACACTTAGACTAGCAAGCAATAGTGGTTGTAATTATGTAGAAGATGTTAGTACTAGTGAATGTAACAATTGAGATCAAGGCGAGATGTTACATAATAATCTCTCCTAATAGGTGAAATTGTTGGGCAATTAATTGTTAGAAACATATTTTTTAGCAAGAATGGGTCAAAGATATTTTTGGTAAATTCGTACAATTTCTAATATATCTTTGGAAGTAGTTAATTATAAGTAATTATGGGAAATTCCTAATCTATATAAAATCTAATTATGAAAATTTCTTGCAATGGGTGTGTTTCTTCCTCTCTTTGTCTCTTTGTAAATCTTTTTAGGGGTTATTTTAACATTTTAAATAGGAAGTTGATCCAATAATGAAATATTTTAGAGGTATCCTTGACATCTGACCATTGATCATAGTAGGAGACATGAATTTCACTTATGGATGCGAGTGAATGTTGGGGTTGTAGGGGAAAGGTGGATCCAATGGAGAAAAAATTCAAAGATTTGTTTTACCAAAAGGACCTCAGAGATGTTGCTCCAGTTCTGTTGTGTCCAACATGGCAGAATGGTTGCTCAGGAGAGGAAGGTATTGCTAAGAGAATAAACAAATTCTTTGTAGACTCAATTCTGTGTCAGAGGCCAATTCAGTTGCAATCATGGTCATTCTTCTTTGACATATCTGATCATGATGCCATAATACTAGAATGGGTCGAGGAGTTGGATGATCTCAAGAGGCCATTTAAATTTAACCCTGTGTGGTTAGAAGAGCAAGATTTATAGAATTTGGTACACCAATTATGGACATCCTCTGCCTACCCCATTTCTTACAACCCTATCCTGTGCGTTCAAGATAAACTAATCAGACTAAAAAAAGAAGACAAAGCTTGGATATACAATAAAAGGATAGATCTCTCTCAAGACTTGTAATCCATTAAAGAAAAAATCACTCAGCTATGGGACCTGATTGCACTTGGAATTTTCTCTGAGCTTCAACATAGGGAAACCTTGAACCTTGTGTTGAAAAAGGACAAAATTATAAAAATACATGTAGAGGAATGGCGATAGAAAAGTAGGTTAGCATGGGTAAAGTGTGGTGACTGATACACAAAGTTATTTCAGAGAGCTATGACCAAAAGAAGTCATTTTATTTCCATCTGGGTACATCCATTCCTTGGCCAAGGAGATAAAGTGGGAGGCATATGGGTTCTTCAAAAATCAATTCAAGTAAAGAGACGGAGATTTCTTAACAGAAAAACCGAGCTTTGTTAAAATGTTTCCAATGATGGTAAATGAGGAGGACATTTCCTTGATGTACAAGCCCATCTTAGACGAAGAGTTGCTCCAAACTATCAAGGAGATGGCCAAGGACAAGAGCCCTGACCTTGATAGATGTCTTACCGAAATTTTTTGCTTCTTTTTCAAGTTGATGGATCAAATATGGTCAGTATGGCAGAGGAGGTTAGATTATCCGGACATGTCCAGGTGCTATAGATTCCACCTTCCTTACCCTTGTCCCAAAGAAAAATGACTCTCTCTCTCTTTCTCTGATTTCAAACCTATTTAATTATGTAATTCAATATATAATATGATGTCTAAACTTCTTGCAAACAAACTTAAAAAGATCATATCCTCTCACATATCTTTGGATCAGTTTGGTTTCTTGTCAAATAGGAGGATTCAAGATGTAGTCATTTCTCAAGACTGTATCCACTCGATGAGATCGAAAATTCTCAAAGCATGTCTCATGAAGGCTTACCTCCACAGGGCATGTGACTGTGTGGATTGAGAGTTTCTCTCAATTATATTATATAAAATTAAATTACAACAAAGACTTGTTTCATGGATAATGGTCTATTTATCATCAACATCTATGGCTATCCTTATCAACAGTGAGCCTACACAATTCTTCAAAGAACAAAGGGGACTAATACAAGGTTATGCCTTATCTCCACTACTATTCATTCTCATCATGGATGCCTTCAGTAGAGGAATAAAGTCCAAGTCAATAGAAGGAGCTATTTAGGGATGTGGGATCACTAGAGACATCAACCTGACACACCTTATGTTTGTAGACGATGTCTTATGTGCTGGAGTAGCCAAACTTTATGTGTCAGAATCCTTCTACAAGATCTTTGAAGATTTCAGAAAAGCTTCTGGTCTATCTATCAATAAAGAAGAAACAAAATTAATTGCAGACAATGTAGAAGCTCCATAGACTCATGATATCACTGGACTTTTTCGGGTCAAAATTCATTCTATGGTAGGAGGTTTCAAATATTTTGGACACTACCTAAAGCCTAGAAAATATACTATTCAACACAGGGATTGGATCATTAAAAAGTTTAATAAGAAACTGTCATGTTGGGATAAGGGATGCCACATGATGGGAGGCAAAGTAATTATGATTAAGGAAGTCTTGCTTAGCATACCTGTTTATTGGATGCATATTTTCCATATTCCCGGTGAAAATGAGAGATGAGTGGGAAGAATATCATAGCCAACTGTGCATGGATGGAATTAGAATCTATCAGCATCTGAGCAAGCTTGTGTGGGGTGGTCACCAAGGGAATGATAAGACTCCTGTGAAGGAGGTATATGAACACACTGCTTCGATCTCCCAAACATTGCCCTTCTCAAATTTCACATCCAAGATCTGGAAGCGGGAAGCTCCATTAAAAAGTAAATGTTTCTCATGGCTAGTCATTCACAATCATATCTTGACATGGGAAAACTTGAGCAGGAGAGGGTTTGTGGGACTTGGTAGATGCTCGTTGTGTAGAATTGATCCAAGTGGTTCTAGAGACACACACAGGATAAGGAGGACTTAGGAAAGCTCAAAAATAAAAGTGTATGGATTATGCTCGAACTAGGACCAGAGCATAGATCTCTTTTTCCTGATCATAGTGGTGTGAACGGTTCATCAATCCGAGTCCATATGCGAAAGTTAGAAGTAGTCAAAGTTGGGTTGACTTTCTGATGATTGGGCAGCTTAAGGAGGCCACAATTTGGACCAAACCCGGCCAACTCTAGGTGGATTCTAGGTGAAATTGTGTGGTCGTTAATTTGACTCCTACAATCAAAAATTGAATTTCAAAAAAGGTGCATTATTGTTTAATAAATCAAAAAAAATTTATATTAAAAGGGGGTGGGGGCCACCAACCCCACCACTGCGCCAACCAACCTACGTACCTTGCCATAAATGGTGAGGCCAGCAAGAGTTGAACCTGCCCAACCACATGGGTCGTCCCATCAGACAACCCCATAAATATTACCCATGCATTAACATAAAACTTTATGCGCCCAACCCAAAACACTCAAACAAACCACAGATGCAGGTAGGAGTTAGGGTGGGTGGGCCGCCCAAGATGGGCCCAACCCAACCCTTAATGTTTTTTAAAAACAAAAATTTGTTTGTAAAAATTATAAAAAGACTTTTGTTATGTAAAAAGGAGGAGGCACGGTTTGATCACCCGACCTCCTCCATATTAATCAAACCTCTCAACAATTGCATTATAACCATTTCCTTGAAGAATCTGCCACCCAGTTTTTATTTAAAACACAGTTTTCAGTGGGTTCAGGCAGAGGGAGGTGTGCACATAGTTCGAGATAGAGATGGAGGAAACAGGATCGGGCACACAAATTGAAGCGAATTAATTAATTTTTAATGCAGGGACCATGAATTTTACAAGAGGGCTGAATTTTCACTTTGTCAGAATTTGACAAATTTTATATGGATTCAACAGCTCTTGTTGCCACGAACGCAATGGCACTGTCCATGTCTCCATCAGAGTTCTGCATTTTTAGTCATTTTTCAGAATGCATGTGGAACCATGATCGCTACAAAAACAGGGAGCGGAACCATGAGCCTTGAAATTTTTCCATGGAGGTAAAATTTTGCCATGTCAGAATATAGTCAAGTTTATACTTGTTTTTCATGGTTTTCCACAGGGATCGCAATGGTGAGATCAGATTCGCCATCTGAGTTGCAAATTTCTAGTCCACCCATGGAGCAAAATCTAAGGAATCTGTTATGGAACCATCTCAAGAAAAGATAGAAAAGATAGATCAACGCCTTAGAATTCAGCCTCTTCGAGGGGGCAACCTCCTTTACATTACATAAATGAACAATTCTTGGATGATACAAATGACAAAACCTCCTTTCTATATATAGGAGTCTAAGGAGTCACAATATAATCCAGCCGACCTAACAATAATAATATAAAGCCACAAAAATAACAATAGAGGGATTCTATGGGGCACAATAATAACAATATGGGTGCCATAGGGGCACAAAAATATTAATAAGGGGTATAACTGCAATAGTAATGGGGTAATCACTAGTATTATAGGGACCCAACATGCCCCTCTCCTTCAAAAAAGTGTTGTCCTCAATGCTTGAGTAGTTCTGGATACTTCTGCATAAAATTCTCATCCTCCCATGTGGAATCTTTAGCGGATAAGTTCTTCCACTTGATAAGATACTCTGAAATTGATCGATTTCATAGCTGTCGAGTTCTTGTTTCTGTGACTGCTTCCGATTCCAATATAATTTTTTCTTCCTCGTCAAGTTCTGAAAATATTTTTTGAACTAGGAGCTTATTGCCTATAACCTTCTTTAAACATGAAACATGGAAAACTGGGTGCAATCGAGAAGCTGCAGAAGCTCCAATTTGTATGCCATAGTACCAATCTTTTGCAACACCTTGTATGGACCATAATACTTTGGTGATAATTTATTATCCTTCTTAGCTTGCTTGAGGGACATTTGCTTATATGGTTGTAGCCGTAGGAATACCCAATCACCTACATCAAAACTTCTTTCACTGCGATGTTGATCTGCTTGTTGTTTCATCCTATTTTGTGCCAACACAAGGTTATCCTTTAAGAGTTGGAGGATTTGTTGTTGATGTTCGATGTGATGTTCTTCTGCCTGAACCTTAGAATTTTCTCTTAAATATGATGTGATGGATGGTGGTTGATACCCATAAAGTGCCATAAATGGGGTCATTTTTGTTGCTGTATGGAAGGAAGTGTTATACCACCATTCAGCCAGAGGCAACCATTTGACCCATTGTGTCTGTTTATCAGATACAAAGCAACGAAGATATCCTTCCAAACATTTTTTTACTATCTCAGTTTTCCCATCAGATTGAGGATGATAAGATGAGCTAACTGAGTACCAAGACAAGAAAATAATTCTGTCCAAAAATTTCCAGTGAAAATGGGATCTCTGTCACTTACAATAATCTTTGGGTTTCCATGTAGCTTTTGAATTGTTTCCATAAATGCAGTAGAAACTGTACTGGTTGTAAATGGATGTGATAATGCACAAAAGTGTGCATACTTGGTAAGTCTGTCAACTACCACCATGATGACACTCTTTCCCTCAGACTTGGGTAAACCTGTGATAAAATCCATTGAAACCTCCTCCCAACATTGGCTTGGAATGGATAAAGGTTGTAATAGACCCGGTGTCTTAATTGTTTCAACTTTTTTTTGTTGGCAAACCAAACATTCCGCCACAAACTTTTGAATATCTGATTTAAGGCCATCCCAAAAAAATTCCTTCTTAACCCTGTGGTAAGTTTTTAAAAATCCTGAGTGCCCTCCTAAGGGAGAAGTGTGCAATTCCATAAGAATCTTTTGTTTTAGCTGGGAATTCTTACAGAGGTATAAGCGATCTTTGTACCATAAGGAATCATTTTGTCAGCTAAATGTATCAGACGTACTGGAATCTTGTTGTAACTTTTGAATAAGTGCCCACACTTCTTCGTCATTCTTCCATTCCTCCCTTGCTTCGTTTATCCAATCTGGTTGGATAATAGAAATGGTGCACAACAATGCTTCCACATCCTCATCCTTTCTTGAGAGTGCATCTGCCACCACATTTTGCTTCCCTTTTTTGTAGATGATTTCAAAGTCATAACCCAACATCTTTGTGACCCACTTTTGTTGCTCTTCAGAGGATAATCTTTGTTCTAAAAAGTATTTAAGGCTATCATGATCCATTTTTACCTTGAAGTGTCTTCCCATTAGGTAGGGTCGCCATTTCTTAAGTGCATGGAGTATTGCCAACATTTCCTTCTCATAAATAGCTTTGCTTAAAAACTTTCCCTTGATTGGACGACTTTCAAAAGCAATGGGTCTTTCATCTTGCATTAGAACAGCACCAATTCCATTTCCTGAAGCATCACATTCCACAATAAAGGTTTTTGTGAAGTCTGGTGTAGCTAAGACCGGTGCTTGGCACATTGCCTCTTTAAGATGTTCAAAGGCCTTTGTTGCTTCCAGAGTCCATGAAAATGCATCTTTCTTCAATAATGTTGTTAGAGGTGCTGCTATTCTCCCATAATTCTTAACAAACTTGTGATAATACCCTGTCAACCCGAGAAATCCTCGCAGATGCTTTATGGATGTGGGGATTTTCCATTCCTTAATGGCTTTAATTTTGCTAGGGTCTACCTTAACTCCTTCATGAGATACAATATGACCCAAATATTCCACCTCCTGGACTCCAAAGAAACATTTGGATCTTTTTGCATATAATTGTTTCTCCTCCAATAGTTGTAGCACCCTGTCAACATGTTCAACATGATCCTTCCAAGACTTGCTGTAGATTAGTATATCATCAAAAAATACTAACACAAATTTTCTAAGGAATGGTTTGAAAATTGAATTCATCAAACCTTGAAATGTTGAAGGTGCATTGGTAAGGCCAAAAGGCATGACCAAAAATTCATAATGACCCTCATGAGTTCTAAATGCTGTTTTCGGAATGTCTTCAGTCTTCATTCTGATTTGATGATATCCTGAATGAAGATCCAACTTGGTGAAGTAAATTGATCCATGCAATTCATCCAGTAATTCATCAATGACAGGAATGGGGAACTTATCTTTAATAGTGAGCTTGTTGAGCTCCCTATAATCCGGACACATGCGCCATGATCCATCCTTCTTGTGCACCAATACTACTGGAGCAGAGAAAGAACTTTGACTCGGTTGAATTATACCAGCCTCTAGCATTTCTGCAACCATACGTTCAATTTCATTCTTTTGGACATATGGATATCTGTACGGCCTGATGTTTGGAGGAACACTTCCTGGAATCAGATGAATAGCATGATCATGATCACGCATAGGTGGGAGACCTTTGGGAGTCTCAAATACCTTGGAATGATTGTCCAGGACTTTTTGGAGATCTGGAGAAATAGATGATTCTGATGTGGAAACATCTAGCAAGCATAATTGTGCAATTACACCTCTTTGCTCCTTTTTTAGAAGCTTTGTCATATGATTAGAGCTGATTATCTTTCCTAGTTTCCCTACAATACCCCTTCATTCAACTTCCTTTCCTTTCGTAAAAAATTTGATGAAAAGTTCTTGAAAATTAAAAGCTATTGTACCCAAGGATTGTAGCCATTGGACTCCTAGTACAACATCAGCACCTCCCATTGGAATGGAAAGCATTGGGCTAGTCAATACATATTCTCCCATGGATAGCTTGATATTATGGCACTTTCCAGAGCAATTTATTGTTCCTCCATTTGCAATCATCACTTGACACTCTGGTGCTGGATATAGGAAGCAATTCAATTCTTTTGCTACCTTACAATGAATAAAATTGTGGGTGCTTCCTGAATCAATCAACACTATTACCTTTTTCTTCTTGATTTGTCCTTCTATCTTGATGTTTTGAGGAGTGGTAATTCCCACCAATGCATTACAAGATATGGTCGGATTTATTTTTTCTTCATCTAGGCTTTGTTCCTGGAGTATATCCTCTTCTTTTGACCTTTCTTGCTCCTTTTCTTCTTCCTCTTCACAATCTATGTAGAATAATTTCTTCTCAGCACACTTATGACCTTTAGTGTATTTGCTATCACAACTGTAACAAAGCCTTTTTTCCCTTTTTTCTTCCAATTGTTGTGGTGTCAACCTTATAGGTTGTGGAAGACTAGGGGCAACAACACTTCCGTCTTTATAGTTGTGAGTGGTATGCTTCCTAGTTGCCATAATTTTGCTTTCCATTTTTCTTGCTAACCTGAATGCCTTCTCTAATGAATCAGGTTCCCAAAGGTGAACATCATGTTGGATATTATCCTTTAAAGACCCTATGAACACATCAATCCTATGCTCCTCTGGAATATCTTTTACCCTTATGTTCAATTTTTGGAACTCCTCAATGTGCTCCATTATTGAACCCTTTTGTTTGAGACTTATCAATTGGCTAAAAAAAGTGTTGCTTTTTGTATCCTCATAATGTGCTATCAATTCTTCCGTAAAAATTGCCCAAGTGATAAATTGTTTACGAGAGCAAAGCCATTGATACCATACAAATTGATTTGGTTCCAAATATAAAGTTGCCATACGTACCTTTTGTGTGTTTTGCACATTATTGAGATCAAAGAATTGCTCCATCTGTAATATCCATGTGGCGGGATCCTTGCCATCAAACTTCCTCATATCAATTTTTGGAATATGGTGAGTCTTCGATCCAACATTAGCATCTATGGAATCATGATTAACATTTCTTTTGTTCTCATCATGAGTTTCCTTTACTACCTTTTCACCATTAGTAAGTATTTCTTGTAGAAAATTTCTCAAATCTGTCTCCAAATCTGCCATGCCTGTCTTCAAATTTGTGTTCAAATCTATCTTAAAATTGTCCATCTTAGCTTCCATGCCATTCATCTTAGCTTCCATGCCATTTATCTTAGCTTCTGTTAACTTTTGTGAGCGTGACATTTGTTGCACTTGTTCTTGTAATTTTGATATATCATGTAGCATTTCTTCCTCTTCTTCATGAGTCATGCTAGAGCTTTCAGGTTCCTTACTAGGTGTTTACATTTTCTTTCCTTGGGCATCATTTACTGATAATAATGCTCTACTATGCCCTTTTAATTCCTTCAAAATAAATTTTCAAACCAAGCTTAAGCAAAAATTAAAAAGAATCTACACACCTTTTTTCACTTTGTAGGAGCTCAATATTGCCTCTGATGTATCTCTGTACTTTCCAATGGTTTAGTTTTGAATTTGTGACCTATAGTAGCTCTCTATGTCCTATTTCCAATGCCACAAGTCTAACCCAAATTGGATTCTCCAAGGAAGAGTTACGCGAAATCTCCCATAGTGACTTGATTATAGACTAGTTCAGTAGAGCGAACTTGTACGACGTGCCACGAGTCACTGTTTCGATATTTGGATCTGAAAAACGCATTCAAGAAACTACAGTCCGTCCTCTTTCTGTAACTTCTTATGGAATTTCAATCTGATCCCCAAAGAGAAAGTTATGACAATTTTCCCCAGGTCACCTGTTTGGAATGTAATTGAGGAGTCTGCAAAAGGACCAACTTCCTCAGATCATATCTCCACAAATATAGCACGAAAAGCTCTGAAATTCGGACCCGAGGTTCCAAGCGATTTCTTCTCAAATGGGTTTTTCTTGAAACTTCTGAAACGTCGCAGAAAAGAAGTTATAGCAAAAATTCCACGATGACCTGTTTGGAGAAGTGAAACCTAGAATCCAAAGCTCTGATACCAAATGTTATGAGACCAGCTCAAGAAAAGATAGAAAAGATAGATCAACGCCTTAGAATTCAGCCTCTTCGAGGGGGCAACCTCCTTTACATTACCTAAATGAACAATTCTTGGATGATACAAATGACAAAACCTCCTTTCTATATATAGGAGTCTAAGGAGTCACAATATAATCCAGCCAACCTAACAACAATAATATAAAGCCACAAAAATAACAATAGAGGGATTCTATGGGGCACAATAATAACAATATGGGTGCAATAGGGGCACAACAATATTAATAAGGGGTATAACTGCAATAGTAATGGGGTAATCACTAGTATTATAGGGACCCAACAGAATCCCAGGGGAATCTAAAAGATTCCTTGAGCCCCAGATTCTCAATTTCTCAGAATTCAGATTTTGGACAATCGATTTTGCACTACTCGATGCCACAAATCTAATGGTGCATTCAGATTTCTCATTCTCTCATTTCATTTCCTAGCCACTTTCCTAAGTGCCAGTGCAGATGTCCACATTCATATGCAAGCAATCATTTTCATGCGATCGATGCCATGAGATCGATGGTCCGAACAACTTCAGAAGTTTGACATATGCTTCTTCAGATGGCCTCTGGTTGTGAGGTATATGATGTGTTCATGTACTTCTTCTTTATTCATTGTGCTCCACAGATCCCTTTTGATGTTTGATGTGGGATTCTATTTCTTACATGTTTTCATGATTCCTTGATTGATGTGATGCAGAATCTTCTACCTGATGTACTTGCTGTCATGATTCGTCATGTTATTTGTTGAGATCCCTTTGTTGTATGTTGATGGGTTACTCATGTTGTCATCATGCATATTTTGCATTGAGATCCCTTTATGCCATGTTGGCAGTATACTCATCATGCATGAGTTTGTGTCATACTGATGGGAGTCTTTGATTGAGAGTTCCTCTATCGGAACATCTCTTAGAGCCACTCCTGTGTGAGGGCATTTTTCCTTGTATGATATCAACATCACCTCTATGTACATCACCACTATTGATAACACTTAATGCAGCAACCTACACCATCTTGACACCGGGGCTCGGAGACGTAGTCCCTCCTGGATGAACTCCATTATCAACGACTTATGTTTTCATGTGTTGATGATTGTCTTGTTCCTCTTCTTTACAGCATGAAGATGTATTCATTAATGTTCTTTTAAAGATGAAATTTAACACATCATGAAAGTAAAAGGCCTTGGAAGGGTCCTTCATCACACCCGAACTTGGATCAAGTGGTATTAGAGCGGTCTTTGCTTGTATGTGAATGAAGCGTGAACAATGGAACGTGTAGTGACGGAGGATGAAAAAGTGATGTACAAGACCATGCTCAAAATTTCCCAAAGAGTAGAGATACTGTATGAAACTATACAGAAAGAGATAGAGGAAAAGGAGAAATTGCAGCTTCAGTTACAAGCCACGAAAGAGGCCATGGAAGAACTGAAGCAAAACAAACATAATCTTCAAACAGAGAACACTAAATTGAAGATGCATCTACATGAAGAGAAAGAGGAAAAACAAAGTTTGCTATGACAGTTGCAAGCAAAGGACAAGGCCTTGGAAAATATGCAGCATGACCCATGTGAGGTAAAAGGTAGTTCTCCATCTTCATGTATGTTTCCTGATGATGTTTTCGATGTTTTTGAAAATCATACCATAAGAATTGGCTCCAAACTATTGAAGAGAATGGGGTATGAAGGAAACGTCTTGGGCGTTAATGGCCAAGGCATTGCTAACCCCATCAAAGTAGAGGAATTGCCGTGTCGAATAGGACTTGGGTATGTTAGAAAGGAAGTTGGGGAACGCACTGAGACAGTTAGCGAACCACCAACAACAGATGATGAGAAACCCTCATCACTTCTTTCCAAATCAAAAGAGGAGGTAAAAGATGTTGATTTCCTTTTGGTTTCATCTTCACATAGTATGAGTTCTATTGGAGATTTGGATATCCCAATTACAGGGACAAACATAAGGCTTCTTACAAGGACGAGGCATGAGTAGAAAGAAGAAATTGGTGTTAATAACCAAGGAATAACTCAACCTTTGGAGGTTGTGCATGAACATCGATTTACAAGCTCGAGATACATGAAAGGAGAGTGCTCGAAGGTGTCAAAGTCATTCAAGACATCGTTGAAATCGTCGAGGAAAGAGAATGATGGGAACACATCCATATCATCCCATGGCAGTGCTCATTGCAGGGAGGGAGCTGAGGCAAGCTCTCATCGCCATATTGACATCAGAGACAATAAGGGAAGGTATAAACACTTTCAATCTTCAAATTTTCATTTCGATTATGATCATGTTGATTATAATGAACGTAAAACATGGCATCAAAAAGCATGCACATTTTGTGGATTAAATAACCATACATTTTCTATGTGTTGGAAAAAAATGGCAGCACGCAAAAGGATGAGACATGAAAAACCCTCTCAACAGCATGAAAAGAAATAGGTTAAGTAGATCTGGAGGAAGAAAACCTATTACAGTCATTGTGATAGAAGTGGCCATCAAAGAGCGACTTGTTGGAGGCTCCATCCAGAGTAGCACCTTAAAGACAAAATGTCGGTGCATGAACTAGGTGAAACAATTGTTTGACAAGAAAATCCACCACAAGGAGGCGGCCCATTCACATTGATAAGTGAAAAATGGATTCTAGACATGTTGTCATTTCATGGTTGTTCTTTTGTGAATCATTTATTTCATTTTAAAATGTAAAAGTGATTACATGCTTCCCATCACTTGTTCAGCAACAATGATGTCTAGTCTTATTTGGTGTCACATATTAAACTATGAAAGTGATGTTATGTTTCCATCACTTGTCAAAACAGTAGTGTTTGGCCTTATGTTTGTAAATCATGTGTTGCAGTGATGATGTGTTTCCATCACGTGTTGAAGCAACAATGATATGCTGGCCTTGTTTTTGTAGCTGGAGTATTACGTCCATCATGTTGTAAACTTGACCACCGAGTATGTGTTATAAACTCATGGCAAGTGTGGGACATTTGGGTAATTAGTTGGTCATGTCAATCAAGCATGTAAATTGAAAAACAATGTACTACAGGTTGCAAAGGTAGCAGGCGTCGGCTCATCACTTAAGGCTCCGAAGAACAAAGGTGAAAAAGATGTAAGTGAGACCTTTTTAGGACGCTTGTGATGCAGCCAAGGTACAAAGAAGTTGTAGGTTATTGTTCATGATTTTTGGGGACCAAAAGCTCCTCAATGGGGAGGATTGATCCAAGTGGCTCTAGAGACACACACAGGACAAGGAGGACTCAGGAAAGCTCAAAAATCAATGTGTTTGGATTATGATCGAACGAAGACTAGAGCGTAGATCTCGTCATCCTGATTGCAGTTGTGTGAATGGTTCGTCAATCCGAGTCCGTATGCGAAAGTTAGATGAAGTCAAAGTTGGGTTGACTTTCTGATGACTGGGTAGCTTAAGGAGGCCACAATTTGGACCGAGCCTGGCCACCAGATTTCGAGCGAAATTGTGGGGTAGTTAATTTGACTCCTACAGTCAAAAATCAAATTTCAAAAAAGGTGCATTATTGTTTAATAATATATATATATATATATTAAAAGGGGGTGGGGGCCACCAACCCCACCACCCCCCCAACCAACCTACGTACCTTACCATAAATGGTGAGGCTGGAAGGAGTTGAACCCGCTTGTTCACATGTGTTGGCCCACCGAATGGCCCCATAAATATTACCTATGCATTAACATAAAACTTTATGCGCCCAACCCAAAACACTCAAACAAACCACAGATGTAGGAAGGAGTTACGGTGGGTGGGCCGCCCTAGGCAGACCCGACCCAACCCTTAATGTTTTCTAAAAACAAAGATTTGTTTGTAAAAATTATAAAAAGACTTTTGTTATGTAAAAAGGAGGAGGCGGGGTTTGATTGCCCGACGTCCTCCATATTAATCGGACCTCCCACCAACTACACTATAACCATTTCCTTGAAGAATCCGCCACCCAGTTTTTAGTGGGATCAGGGAGAGGGAGGTGTGCATGTAGTTCAAGAGAAAGATGGAGGAACTAGGAGTGGGCACACAAATTGAGGCGAATTAATTAATTTTTAATGCAGGAACCATGAATTTTGCAAGAGGGCTAAATTTTCACTTTGTCAGAATTTGACAAATTTTATATGGATTCAACACCTCTCGTCACCATGAATGCAATGGCATTGTTCGTGTATCCATCAAAGTTTTTCATTTTTCAGCCATTTTTTAGAATGCATGTGGAACCATGATTGCTGCAAAAACAGGGAGTGGAACCATGAGCCTTGAAATTTTCCCAAGGAGGTAAAATTTTTCCATGTCGGAATATAGTCAAGGTTATACTTGTTTTTCACAGTTTTCCACAGGGATCGCAATGGTAAGATCAGATTTGCCATCTGAGTTGCAGATTTCCACTCCACCCATGGAGCAAAATCTTTGAGGAATCCCAGGGGAATCTAGAAGATTCCTTGAGCGCCAGATTCCCAATTTCTCATAATTCAGATTTTGGACAATCGATTTTGCACTACTCGATGCTAAAAATATGATGGTGCATTCAGATTTCTAATTCTCTCATTTCATTTTCCAGCCACTTTCCTAAGTGCCAGTGCAGATGTCCACATTCATATGCGAGCAATCATTTTCATGCGATCGATGTCATGAGATCGATGGTCCAAACAACTTTAGCAGTTTGACATGATGGCCTTTGGTTGTGAGGTGTATGATGTGTTCATGTTCTTCTTATTTATGCATTGTGCTGCATGGATCCCTTTTGATGTTTGATGCGGGATTCTGTTTCTTACATGTTTTCATGATTCCTTGCTTGATGTGATGCAGAATCTTCTATGTGATGTACTTGCTGTCATGATTCATCATGTTATGTGTTGAGATCCCTTTGTTGTATGTTGATGGGATACTCATGTTGTCGTCATGCATGTTTTGCATTAAGATCCCTTTATGCCATGTTGGCAAGATACTCATCATGCATGAGTTTGTGTCATACTGATAGGAGTCTTTTGATTCAGAGTTCCTGTATCGAAACATCTCTTAGAGCCACCCTTGCGTGAGGGAATTTTTCCTTGTATGATATCGACGTCACCTTTATGTATATCACCACTATTGACAACACTTAATGCAATGGCCTACACCATCTTGACACTGGGACCTAGAGACGTAGTCCCTCCTGGACGAACTCCATTATCAATGGATTATGTTTTCATGTGTTGATGATTGTCTTATTCCTCTTCTTTACAACGTGTAGATGTATTCATTAATTTTCTTTTAAAGATGCAATTTAACACATCACAAAAGTAAAAGGTCTTGGAAGGGTCCTTTGTAACACTCGAGCCTGGATCAAGAATGGACTTAGAGGACTCCATACACCTATTTTTGTAATGTTCTTTCCCTGTCGAGGTTTGGGAGGAGGTTTCCTCCTTCTTAGGAGTCCAAAACATCAAAGATTCTCCATCTATTCATGAATGCATTGGTCAATGGAACCACAAAGTGAAGGCCCATTGGACGGTGCCTCTCTACATCCTGTGGGGTATATGGAGATCCAAAAGCACTCTCATCTTTGAAGGAATTTCTCCCGTGTTTAAGGAAGTCGCCTTGGGCATTGTGGATTATTTCAATGAAATAGCACCCTCGGAATTGTGGCTTATTTCAATGAAATAATGTCCTAGGTTCCTAAGGTCCCCAATTGATACATTTCACAGGTTGACGAGGCATGGATTTTTCCTATCTTCTCTTTTGACGGGGCCTCCTCCAAAGGGGAATGTGGTTATGGAGTTTCTCTCCACATAGATCCTTTTGAGAATTTCCATTTCACATGGTATGGAGGTGTTGATGCCTGGAAAATCACTGCAACAACACAGGGGAAACCACCCGGTCCGGACCTTAGTACAGCTCCTTTTCCGTTTGGAATAGTGGCTCCGACTGGGGATAATGGGACCAGTTTCCCAGAAATAAATAAAATGGGATGGATGAGAGACTTATAGATTATGATAGTGATAAGCAAATAACTAAAACTATCGGCAGGAATATAATAACTATAATCTACCCCGGGGTTTTATCGATCTCTAAAGTGTAGCGTTTGATGATCTGAGCTTTTAGACAGGCATATAGATGACTCTGTCTCTAAACATAGATATTAAATTATTCAAGATTGCTGTGCATAAATAGTTACACAAAGCGATAACAGCGAAATTACTACACTTTATCATTTATATCATTGTTACATGCATGATTAAAGGAAAAGGCAAATCGTAAAACATCCAATAGTGGGCTGAGATAGAGATTTGCTGTTACAGCGCACACATGTATTCAACAATAGCAAGAATATATAGCATAACAATTCATATAAAAGGAATGACTTCAGACGTAGATAAAAGTACCATATGAGCTGCGGCACATTCCCAAATATCAATCGCTATTAGCAGTTCTTCCTCCAACACAGAAATCGTCCTCAACAAAGGCAATAGTGCACAATTGAATTAAAAATTTTGATGTCAAATTCAGAACAACTGGTCCAATTTCATAAAAGAATAGCGACTGAAGCACAGTAGTGCAAACTTCAGCCTATTAATTATGTTACAAAATTTTACGACCCTTTCCAAAATAATGAAAGGGTCTATAAATACTAATCTAATTTAAATATCTACTAAACAGAAATCCTACTAAGCTGGTATCAATAACTCTTGATCCTGTTTTGGTTGGCGATCTGGCAAGCGGGAGGGTGACTCATTAAGTCGGCTGCTTTCCATTGAATCTGAGCTGATTTATTGCAAGCATTGGCTCAACTTCCGGAGGTTTGTTGAGGCACGAACTAAGCTGTGCAACGTAGGTGGCATCTTGGATATCGGGAATTATACACCCGATTGCGTCTGTAAGGCACTTTAGGGCAGATCTCTGTGTATGTGGCTTGATTAAAAAGAGCCAATATGCATCTAAGGATAAGCTTTTAACTCCAGCGATTAATCTTCCTTTTTCCTCTAATTCAGGGTAGCATGTTTGCTCTAATGTATTTGTAGTTGTCATCTTTCTCGGTGTACATTGAGAAATCATATTGGCCAGGTAAAGAGTGTTATTAACTAGATCCACTAGATTGCTGGCGGTTGATTTACATCTTGAAGCCGCCCTTTCTGCTTTCATCACTTGAGTGTGCCATTCTGTGAAAAGTATATCTTTCTGTGCTTCCATGATCCTGGGCAAATTTGCTGCTTTTCCCAAATCAGTATCTTGCCAGTCAAGATATGCAGTAATGGCCTCGTCTGCTTGATCTAGTTCAGTCCTAGCCTTTTCTACCTGCTGATTTGTTGCTGTAGTTAGTTCACATAGGGACTCAGCTTGAGCGATCTGTTGACATAAGAGTCTGACCTGAGCTATCAACGCATTGTTTATCAATAATGCCTCTGATTTAAGCTCTTTTACCTGCGACGCGCCCTTCATCTTTTCCAACTGTGATGACATTTGAGCAATTTGCTCATCTTTGGTCTTTATCATTTGTTCATTTGCCGCTCTCAAATTTTCCAATGCCTTCGACAATTCTTTTTGTTTCTGGATCGCACCCTGATCAATCCTTTGCCTTTCCGCTTGCAATTGCTGAGTCAACTGATTGTTCTCTTGCTGTTGCGCCAGCAACTGTTCTTCTGCTTGTGCTGCCCTTTGCTTTGTTTCAACCAATTCTGCCTGTAATGCAAAGATTTCTTGGTCCTTATTCTTCAATAAAAGGCTCACCTCTGATGCTTTGTCAATTGTTGCCGCCGAATAAGCGCCCGCATACTGTGATAGCTTTGTTAAGTCATCGAAGGGATCCAATTCCTCCTTCCATACTACATTACCCGTGACCGTTTGTTCGGGGAAGATAGAAGGTTGATCAATCCTTCGTCTCTTCCTTGATCGCTTTACAACTGCCCTGTGTCTTGGGCTGTAGAAAACATCCAATGGCGGAATATCTTCTATCTATAGAATAATTTGGTCAGAGGGGTCTTTTGGAATAACTTCAACTTCCTTAGAACTTGGTGGGCCGCTGGTTCCACTTAGAACCTGAGGAGAGGTAACATCCTGCGTATCATTTGTCTTAGAAGTGTCCCCATCTTTTGAACATTCGAATCCACTGATGATGGAATGAAATTGCTGCCATTCTTGAAATAATTTGGGGTCTATAGTAGTGTCTACATTGACATCGGTGGTTTGCTTCTGCTGCTCTTTCTCCTGCTCTTTTCTCTGCTGTTCTTCTTGTTCTCTTTTCTGCTGTTCCTCTTGTTCCCTTTTCTGCCTATCTGCCAGTTCTTTTTTCTGTTTCTCTTCTTGTTCTCTCTTCTGCTTTTCCTCTAGTTCTTTCTTTAGCCTCTCCGCCTGTTCTTTTCTCTGTCTTTCCTCCTGTTCCTTGAACTGTTCCTGAACAGGTCTTCTTGATGATGTCGCTGGGGTTGTTGCCAATAAATCCAGAGGCAGAGTTTGCAACCTCTGTTCTCTGAGTTTATTGAACTCAGTTAATCCCTCATCATTATATCGCATCCTAGCGAGTTCTTTAGCATGACCTATTGATTCATAGGCAATGAACAGGTCATCAAACATATCTGCCTGATGCTCAAACCTTGTTAATTTGGCCTGTTCTAATGCAGTGTAAGCAGTCTTTTTTGGGTCGTATGGTCTGTTTGGGATCGTGGCCAGAGTTAAAGACTAAAGCTTCGTGGCTTCCTTTTCTGCATGTTTAAGATCATGCAGAGTATAAACACCACATCTGAA
Source organism: Pinus tabuliformis (assembly GCA_031772625.1). Lineage (NCBI taxonomy): Eukaryota > Viridiplantae > Streptophyta > Pinopsida > Pinales > Pinaceae > Pinus > Pinus tabuliformis. Next base: position 1,767,379 of record CM062805.1, on the reverse strand, counting down.
GGGAAAAGATGGCCATCCTTTCTTCTTTTCTCTTTTGAGAGTCTGTGTAGTACTCTCAGCCATGATTTGATATGCAACTTCCCTTGCTAGCAGCTTATCTGGAACATATAGAGGAAGAACATGTGGGTCGGCTTCACTGCCGAAAACTCTGATATAGGTAAAATTTTCTTCTCCAAACCAACTTGCTACTGCTGGTAAATCAAAGGAAGCTTGATAGGAAATTTTTGAAATGGGTTTATCAAAAATGGAATAGTAAATGGGCACCATAAAACCATTACAGATTTGATACAGGTGGTGTTTATAAGAAGACTTCCACAATTTTTGATGATATATATGAATGGGTGAAGGGTCCTGTGCAGTCCACCTCCACCCGAGAACGTGGAAATTCGGAATTGAAACAAAGAGTGTCTAAGATATATGCACTATAGTAGAACGGGGGCATTTTCCTTTCTTAAACAACAGTCTGAGATCTAAAATCACGAACAGCTACTGCTAATTTATCCGAAAGAATAGTAGCCCAATCCATAATCCAACTGTTTACTGCTGCCTCCATTAAAGGAACCATTTCAATGGTAAAATTGGCAGAATCATGCAATCCCCACAGTCTACACATCATAATCCCCGCATAACAATAAGGAGAAGCCAAAGAATCGACCGAGTACTTACCGGAGGATTCGTGCTTGTGCTTGTTGGGATTTTGCCTCCAATCCTTGATAGGTTCAGATTCGATCTCATTCTCGCTTGCAAACTTCTCCAGGAAGGTCTTGTTATATATTTTCTCTGGCTCGGGCAAATGATACATTTGCCTTAGGTCATCTGGCTTGAATGATCCGAAAATCCTCCCATCTCTGGTATTAAAAGTTCTGTCCAAGATGGGGATTTCTTCAATTTCCCATCGCACAACGTCTGTATAGGGAAGAATCTGTTCCCTGGCCGCTATCCTGTGAAGGAAAGAGTCGGCCAAATCTTTGAGAGTTGCATCAGACTTCTTGAGTAAGTCCACACTAGCTTGTGTCACTATCTTTTCTGGTTGCTCAGCTTCAATTAAGTTATAAGTGCCTTGCCAAGTAACTCTGGTGAGCCCCGTGCATGTAGTATCGGATATTAGGCCCTTCTTCTTGTTTGCGGCCGCTTGTCCTACAATTGGTGTTGCGGAAGCACTTGCAGTCTTCTTGGACTTCTTTCCCATCTTCTCAGGCCTAGCTTCTGTGAATGAATTCTGCACAAAGAGGCAATTGGGCGTAATACACAGAGATAGCGATGAAAAACTCTTAAGTGATACAACACATATGAATAGATGCGTAACTAAAGGATTTAGCTTTTAAAATGGGCGCGGATACAATCCGTAAAAAGATTTTAGGACATGATCTTATTAATTAGTCGTTTTCAATCCGTCGTTCCTTAAATGCCCATTATATCGTTATTTGGGTGAATGATTCACTTAAGCATGCAATGGACGTTTTGGCGGTTGAGCATAGATGAAAGATTGCGTGAGCGATCAAGCTTTTATTACAAATGAATTCTGCCATCCCATCACTTAACGGCTCTTCGTTGAAAACCGCGCTTTATCAGATCGCAATCGGGGGTATGATTAGTGCGCTTTAATGGTGTGTATTGGATATCACCGATTGCCGAATGCGATATCACATTGGCGAAAATCGTTTGAGCGCAATAAGACTTGGGTGAGATTGTTGCCGATACCCGATTCCCGATTGCGCATCACATCGGGACAAGTCTTTGGGAACATTACAACTATTGTAGCGCGTCGCCGATTGCCGAATTCGCCGAATGCGTATTACGTCGGGATTATTGGCATGGGGTATTATAACATGTACATGGAATATCGCCGATCGCTGAATGCACCGAATGCGCATCGGCGGAAAGCTTTGAGGTGCTTAACTATAATTCATGTGTCATTGCGATATGCGATCTTGCGATCGCTTTATCGCAATGACAAATCATTACATGATTTCTTTTAAGGGTTTGTCCAAAAATTTTTATAAAGTGCATTTATTCGTTTGTTGGAATTTTTTGGATTATAAATAGCATTGATACCAAATTAAATTCTAGAGGGACCCATCTCATACGTTAATATTTATAAGTAAAGATGATATGAAATGGGGGGTTGTTGTAGAGCACAACAATTGGCGATTCGCTGGAAGAACCAGTTATCTCTTTCAAAAAAAATAGAAACATTTAAGCTTTTTCAGAAAATAGAGTTTCAATCAATGGGGAAATTTCTAATATAACTAGATTTCAATATATTCTGAGAAAATGAAACTATTTTGTTGACTTCCTCTTTTCTAAGAAAATAAAAACATTCTAAGCTTTGAAATAGGTCTTTATTGGTTTGTAATGATAAAATAGGATACCTTTCCAAATCAGCCTTTTATAGTAAACTCATCTGTCATAGGTAGAGCCTCTGCTGCCAGCAAACATCTATAGTTTCGACAGGGATACCTTTTAACCATGTGATTGTCCATTGTCCCATCCAATTAAGAGTGTGATTAATAGAATGAATTCAAAATATTTTTTCATATTTTGTATTTCATTTCCTTTTTCTTCTTTGTCATTGATAAGATAAAAAGCCATTGTCCTAGTTTGGTGGCCAGCTGTTGACAATGCCACTCACTGATAGTAGTTTAACTGAACAAGCCGGCTCGTGATGAGACCCCTTGTTTTGTAATTTCAAGCCATTACCCTGTTTTGGTTTGCAGTATTGGTAATGTCAGATAAACTATTTTTCTATGAACGTGGTAAGCAGGCTTGTAATAAGACCTCTTATCTTAAATATCTTATATTTTAGAATTACACTCTAAATAATCATAAACTTTGGTGGATGGGGTGAACAATCTTCTTCTTAAGAGTAATGGATGACAGAGTAAGAGTTGAAGATGCTGAGATTGGATTGATTCCTATCTTAGTATGGATAACCTTTAGAGACCAATTTAAAAACAGAAAATGGTTTACAATTTTTCTATGCTTTGAGAGGAGTTGACAAAAATTTGAATTGTGATTTCAGAATACAAAGACATCTAATTTCCTAGAAATTATCCTTTTTGGTTAAAAGTTCTATCATTTTAAAAGCAAATGTTCATTCTCGTTCTATGGGGACAACTTTTTTAAACACAGCAAAAGGTCAATGGGAGATATCTCACAACCTTATTTCTTAAAATCCTACAAACTATAAAATCCTACTGAAATGAAAGGAGAAGGGGTTACCTCCTCAGTGAAAGAATTTCTTCAAGACAAGGCCATTAACAGGGAGAGAATCTCTCAAACCTGATAAATCTTGCAATATGAAGGTTGAATGGCCTATCTTCTCACAGATTTGAAATGGTCCAAGCCACAACTTCTGGAACTTGGAGTGTTTACCCTTGTCTTCATGGGCTTTGTCCCATTTCAGAACTAAATCACCGACTTGGAATTTTTTTGAACCGGATGAGACTGAATCAAAAGCTGCTTTGATGACTTGCTGATGTTTGGCATGGATAACCTTAGCTTTTTCTCTTTCCTATTCTAATTTTAGGATCTGGTCATGTCTAAACTGGATAGAAGAGGAAGGAGTTTCCTCAATAAACTGCACTAGGGCTAAAGAAGGAAGAATAAGATTTGTGGGTAAGATTGCTTCTTTTCCATAGACAAGATTAAATGGAGAAGTTCCAATAGAAGCTTTCTGTGTTATCCTATCAGCCCATAATGCAAACACTAAGGATTTGTGCCAATTCCTCTGATTTTGTTCTATAGTTCGCTTAATGATTTTAATCAGATTCTTATTAGTAGATTCTGCTAAACCATTTCCTTGGGGATAATAATTAGCAGAATATTTTAACTTAAATCCTCTTTTAATAGCGAAATCAAACATAGCATTGCCTGAAAAGTAAGATGCATTATAAAAAAAAAGAGCATTTGGGACACCAAACCTGGTAATGATGAATTGGTCTATGAATTCAATGATTGCTTCAGAATTTGTTGTTTTTAAAGGGATTGTCTCAACCCACTTTGTAAAGTAATCGGTAGCAGTAAGGATATACTTATGCTGTTTGGAAGATGCTGGAGTAATCTCCCCAATGATATCCAATCCCCATTGGTCAAATGGTTGTTCAATGTTGATTGGTTGCAGGGGGAAAACTGATTTACGTTGTCTTCCGCTAGCAGTTTGACAATTTAGACATTTCCTTACGTACTCGTGAGCATCTTTAAACAAAGTAGGCCAATAGTAACCAGCATGAATAATTTTATGAGCTATTGTGTCAGCTCCGATATGTCCTCCTGCTGGTCCGTCATGTAGCTCCTGAAAAACCTTTTGGGCCTCAGGTTTTTCAAGGCATCTTAACAAGATAGAATCGTAATTCTGTCTAAAAAGCACGTCATCAATGATTGTAAAATTCTTCGCTTTTAATCTAATGGCCCTTTTGTTTTTGTAAGACAAATTCGGAGGGGCATAACCATTCTTTAGATAAAAGATTAAATCTGCATATTGAGATCCAGAATCAGTAACACTTATCTGATTAATTTCTTGAGTTTGATCTGTATCGCTTGATTCTTGAATGTTGGATGCTCCTGCCAATATCCTGCAAAAACCTTGGCCCCTAACAATCTTTGTTGGCTTAATTTCTAGGTCATACTCTTGAAGCGTTGTGACCCAATTTGCCCTTTTTTCACCCAGCTCTTTCTTGATTAATAGTTGCCTAACTGCCGGGAAAGGAACTTTTATTTTTGTATGGGTTTTTAAAAGAAAGGGTCTATAATGTTTGACCGCTTTAAATACAACAAAGGCTTGTTTTTCTACATCGGAGTAATTTAATTCGGCACCCTGAAGATTTGAACTGAAGAATGATATGGGTGCTTCTAAATTGTGAGCATTTGGCTGCGTGAGAACTGCAGCATAAGATACATCGGACGCAATGGTATACAATGTAAAATGATTAGAAAAATTTGGAGTATTCAAGGCTGGGGCATTGATTATTGATTGCTTGATAACATCAAAAGCTTGCTTTTCTTCTGATCCCCACTTGAAGACTGAATTCTTCTTGATCATTGTCTGAAGTGGTAATACAATTTGAGAAAAATCTGGAACAAATCGTTAAACAAAATTAATCTGGCCTAAAAATGACTGCATCGACTTTTTATTGTGTGGGAAAGGGATTTCAGAAATTTCCTTGATCCGATCAGGATCAATATAAATGCCATCTTTGGATACAATAAAGCCTAAGAGTTTTCCTTGATCAAGAGAAAAGAAAGACTTCTTTGGGTTCAGAGAAATACCATGTCTTTTGCATCGCTGAAAGATTTGATTTAAGTCATGAAAATGATTATATCTCTTCTTAGAATATACATTAATATCGTCTAAATAGACGACTACTGTTCGATTAATCAACCCTCTAAAGGCTATATCCATAGCTCTCTGGAATTTCGTTCCTGCATTTATGAGTCCAAAAGGCATTTTCTGATATGCAAATGTTCCCCATTTTGTTCTGAATGTGGTTTTAAGTTGGTCATCAGGATGAACCAAAACTTGGTTATATCCTGAGAATCCATCAAGAAAGGACATCAATTCAGAGCCTGCTACTGATTGGAGGATTTGCTCCATAGTAGGTAATGGGAAGTTGTCTTTTAAGCTTGCTTTGTTCAGGTTCCTGAAATCAATACAGATTCGAATGTCGCCATTTTTCTTTCTGACTGGCACCATATTAGAGACCCAGTTTGAGTGTCGGACCGGAAAAATAATCTTGGCTTTCAAGAGCTTGTTAAGCTCCGACTTTATCTGGCTCTCCAAATTTGGATGTATTTTTCTTAACTTTTGCTGAATTGGTTTCTGATCAGGAAGCATAGGAATGGTATGCTGGATAATAGATGTATCATATGTCTTCAAATCATCATACTTCCAAGCAAAGACCTGTTTGTTTTTTCTTAACAGTTTAATAAATGCTTCCTTTTCTTCCAAGGAAAGTCCTAATCCTTAATTGATGTTTTGAGGAGCATGATCAGTACCTAGATTTATCAATTCAAACCTAAGGGTAGAACTTTGAAGCTTTGTATTAATTACAGGTTTAAACCTGTCTTTGATATCATAAAGATCTTCAAGCTTTACCACTGGTTTAGGAATTGAATTTTCTTGAGGTGTTTCTTTCATCTGTAGATCATGGTCATTTTCCTCAATAACTTGATTGTCATAGGACTTTTCGGAAGTTAGAAACTGCAAGATATCTTCATCATGGTTAAATACTCTCCAATTAGTGACATTGTCGGGAATTGAAGGCCTAAAAAGTAATTCTACGGAAAATCTATCAAGGCTGTAGTCTTCAGAAGGTAAAAGCTTAGAAGCTACATTGGCTAATAGGTCGGCTGCCGAGTTTTGCGACCTAGGAATGGAAGAAATGTTAAATGCTGAAAAGTGTGAGGTAAGATCCTGTACTAGCGATTGATAATGCTTGAGGTGACTTGAAAGACAATGAATTGGATTCCTCACCTGTTTGACAATGATTTCCGAATCGCCGAATACCTTTAGATATTGCACTTTGAGGCCGATTGCTTTATATAATCCCTGGACTAAAGCTTCATATTCAGCTGTGTTGTTAGTGCAGTCAAATTCTAACCTACAAGACAGCATTGTCTTTTCTCCTTGTGGACTAGCCAAAATGCAACCTGCTCCTGAGCCCTCGCTGGACTTAGAGCCATCAAAATATAAAGACCAAAATAAAGGAGTATTAGCAAAAATATTTACATTTTCCTCAGCATCATTAAAACATCTGGACTGATCAGTTTGTGAAAAATTTTCAATCTGAGATGTAAAATGATTGACTGAAAAAGGAGATGGTTGGGCAACAAAGTTGCCAAAGAATGATTCTGACGAATAGTTCCCCAAAATGTTGTTGTTGAACGCTACAGGTTGATTTTCTTGCTCAAATTCAGTAACTGTGTGGGTCATATGATTCTCTCGATCGATCCTTATTTGATTTGGCTTTCCCTTGTAGGGAAGCCACATATGTGACCAATCTGTGGAAATATACCCATGCAGTTTTTCGGACCAATCTCTGCTCAAAATTAAACCGTAGAATTCAGGTATGTCAGCAATTAAGATATCTATCCTCTGTACAATCCTGGGATCGGCAGACAACCTGATGGTTATGGAATTAATTTCTCCCACAACCTGCACTTTGGTTCTGTCCAACTGTACAATATGAATAGCAAACTTCTGGGGTTCAATGTTCAGTTTAGAGAAAACTGAAGCTGGCATTATGTTGGATGATGCCCCTGCATAAATTAAATAGTTGTGCAGGTTTCTGTTATAAATCTCATAGGTAAGCAGGAAGGGTGGAGTATGAGAATTCGATCTATCTCCAATTAGAACTGAATCGGTAGCTTCAACCATGCCTGAAAGAGGTTGGCCTGAATCGTTGGCAGCTCTTGCACTGGGAAGGGGAGTAGAGGGAACAACATTCAATTCTTTAAGAAGTAATTTTTGCTGATGCTTTAATTTACTAAGCTCAAACATAGTTATGTTTGCCTTAGTTTTCTTCATGTCATCAACAATGTTATATTCCATTGAATCGGATACCACTAATGTCTTGGATGTTGAAGGAGAATTAGAAGTTGAAGGCTGGTTTTGGGGAACTACTACAGGCGACTTCTTTGGGGGAACTTTTTCATTTGTTGTGGTAGCACCTGCGCTCCTTTTCTTTGAAGTTGCCTGGGCAGGTTCAAAAGTACTTTTACTTCTTGTAGTAACCGGAAAGGCTTCTTCTTCATTCTCGGTATCAGAGTTTGGGAGTATAAAATCCCACATTCCGTGGCATTCAGCTACTTCTTCCTCATCATCGGTTTGTGAGGTTGTTTCCTCTTCCTCTTCTTCTTGCTCTGAATCTGCGTTAGATATAACATTGGGTGGCTTTGTTTCAGTTTTCTTAAAAGTCCTAAATGGTCTTTTGTTTGAGGTTTCGGCCACCTGCTTTTTAATTTCAACCATTTCGTTAGACAACGTTTTAAGGACCTTTTGTAAACCTTCCATGTCGTACGGGTCCTTTGGGGTTTTCTTCTTAGAATCCTCTTTAAATGAGACTTTTTTAGCTTTTCTATCTTCCAAAGCAGCTTTCTTCTCTAGAGCGTTGATGTGCTTTTCAACAGCAAGTGCTTCTCTCATGTTTTCAGCTAAGGTAGGTTTCCTAGCCCTGTCTACAAAAATAGCTATGTTGGCAGGTAGGGCGGTAATATACCATTCGCTTCGAATTTGTTCACTTGGCTTAGAAGCTGTAGGGATTTTATTCAGGAGTTTATTAAATCTGGCATTAAACTCCTTTATTGGTTCCCTATGCTCTATTCTCAGATTGGAGAGGTCGTTTATTAAAGTAGCTAAGGACCTATCATCTCCATATTTGGTAAGAAACTGGTCTTGGCATGTGTTCCAACTCGTAATTGAACCAGAGGGTAAGGAAAAATACCAGGATCCTGCTGATCCTTGTAAGGTGTAGGGGAAGAGTCTTACAACAACATCTTGCTCTGTCACTCCTTTTAAGTTAACTGCTAACATAAAATTATTAATGTGTTCTTCAGCCTGGGTCCCGTCATCTGGGTTAAATTTAGGCATCCATTTTTCAGGAGCATCTGGTAGATCATGCAATGGTGCAGGCATGTTGACTACGCTTGGCCTAGTCCATGGGTCTGCCATTATAATAGCGACAGTGGTTGACACTACTGTTGGGATTCCAGATGTATGGGAAGGGATCAAAGATGAGGAGTGAACAGGTTGGGATATTGAGGCTTCTAATCCCTGGTGAATGACAATTTGTAATGGGGGAGTGGATGGTTGACCTCACAGAGGGGAAGATGCAATGGAGGACGTGGATGAAAGCTCTTCACTATCAGATCCTTCAGTAATTTTCTTCGCCTTTTTCCTTTTGGGTAAAGGGAACTCAGTGGGTTCAATACCGAGTTTTTCGCTCTGAAGTCTGGTGAGAGGATGAGTCAGATGGAACTGCGAAGTCACACTACTTTGTGATACCTCAGATTTCTGTGGTGAAATCGAGAAGCTCTGAAGTTTATGGATTAGAGACTGGACTTCAGGTGATTCAAGACTTAATTGTTCTGGGGTATGATGGGTTTGAGCAGTGGTAGTTGATTCCCCTTCTCCTTGTTTGGATACCGGCGAACCAGTGTGCAAATGGGAAGGTCGAGGGGATTCGGAGGGAGAATTACTCTTAGAATGGGTTATAGGTTTGGACTTATGTACCATTCACAGTTGAGGCCCTCCTTCTAGCGCCAACTGTGTTGATGCCTGGAAAATCGCTGCAACAACACAGGGGAAACCACCCGGTCCGGACCTTAGTACAGCTCCTTTTCCGTTTGGAATAGTGGCTCCGATTGGGGATAATGGGACCAGTTTCCCAGAAATAAATAAAATGGGATGGATGAGTGACTTATAGATTATGCTAGTGATAAGCAAATAACTAAAACTATCGGCAGGAATATAATAACTATAATCTACCCCGGGGTTTTATCGATCTCTAAAGTGTAGCGTTTGATGATCTGAGCTTTTAGACAGGCATATAGATGACTCTATCTCTAAACATAGATATTAAATTATTCAAGATTGCTGTGCATAAATAGTTACACAAAGCGATAACAGCGAAATTACTACACTTTATCATTTATATCATTGTTACATGCATGATTAAAGGAAAAGGCAAATCGCAAAACATCCAATAGTGGGCTGAGATAGAGATTTGCTGTTACAGCGCACACATGTATTCAACAATAGCAAGAATATATAGCATAACAATTCATATAAAAGGAATGACTTTAGACGTAGATAAAAGTACCATATGATCTGCGGCACATTCCCAAATATCAATCGCTATTAGCAGTTCTTCCTCCAACACAGAAATCGTCCTCAACAAAGGCAATAGTGCACAATTGCATTAAAAATTTTGATGTCAAATTCAGAACAACTGGTCCAATTTCATAAAAGAATAGCGACTGAAGCACAGTAGTGCAAACTTCAGCTTATTAAGTCTGTTACAAAATTTTACGACCCTTTCCAAAACAATGAAAGGGTCTATAAATACTAATCTACTTTAAATATCTACTAAACAGAAATCCTACTAAGCTGGTATCAATAACTCTTGATCCTGTTTTGGTTGGCGATCTGGCAAGCGGGAGGGTGACTCATTAAGTCAGCTGCTTTCCTTTGAATCTGAGCTGATTTATTGCAAGCATTGGCTCAACTTCCGGAGGTTTTTTGAGGCACGAACTGAGCTGTGCAGCGTAGGTGGAATCTTGGATATCGGGAATTATACACCCGATTGCGTCTGTAAGGCACTTTAGGGCAGATCTCTGTGTATGTGGCTTGATTAAAAAGAGCCAATATGCATCTAAGGATAAGCTTTTAACTCCAGCGATTAATCTTCCTTTTTCCTCTAATTCAGGGTAGCATGTTTGCTCTAATGTATTTGTAGTTGTCATCTTTCCCGGTGTACATTGAGAAATCATATTGGTCAGGTAAAGAGTGTTATTGACTAGATCCACTAGATTGCTGGCGGTTGATTTACATCTTGAAGCCGCCCTTTCTGCTTTCATCACTTGAGTGTGCCATTCTGTGAAAAGTATATCTTTCTGTGCTTCCATGATCCTGGGAAAATTTGCTGCTTTTCCCAAATCAATATCTTGCCAGTCAAGATATGCAGTAATGGCCTCGTCCGCTTGATCTAGTTCAGTCCTGGCCTTTTCTACCTGCTGATTTGTTGCTGTAGTTAGTTCACATAGGGACTCAGCTTGAGCGATCTGTTGACATAAGAGTCTGACCTGAGCTATCAACGCATTGTTTATCAATAATGCCTCTGATTTAAACTCTTTTACCTGCGACGCGCCCTTCATCTTTTCCAACTGTGATGACATTTGAGCAATTTGCTCATCTTTGGTCTTTATCATTTGTTCATTTGCCGCTCTCAAATTTTCCAATGCCTCCGACAATTCTTTTTGTTTCTGGATCGCACCCTGATCAATCCTTTGCCTTTCCGCTTGCAATTGCTGAGTCAACTGATTGTTCTCTTGCTGTTGCGCCAGCAACTGTTCTTCTGCTTGTGCTGCCCTTTGCTTTGTTTCAACCAATTCTGCCTGTAACACAAAGATTTCTTGGTCCTTATTCTTCAATAAAAGGCTCACCTCCGATGCTTTGTCAATTGTTGCCGCCAAATAAGCGCCTGCATACTGTGATAGCTTTGTTAAGTCATCGGAGGGATCCAATTCCTCCTTCCATACTACATTACCCGTGACCGTTTGTTCGGGGAAGATAGAAGGTTGATCAATCTTTCGTCTCTTCCTTGATCGCTTTACAACTGCCCTGTGTCTTGGGCTGTAGAAAACATCCAATGGTGGAATATCTTCTATTTGTATAATAATCTGGTCAGAGGGGTCTTTTGGAATAACTTCAACTTCCTTAGAACTTGGTGGGCCGCTGGTTCCACTTAGAACCTGAGGAGAGGTAACATCCTGCGTATCATTTGTCTTAGAAGTGTCCCCATCTTTTGAACATTCCAATCCACTGATGATGGAATGAAATTGTTGCCATTCTTGAAATAATTTGGGGTCTATGGTAGTGTCTACATTGACATCGGTGGTTTGCTTCTGCTGCTCTTTCTCCTGCTCTTTTCTCTGCTGTTCTTCTTGTTCTCTTTTCTGTTGTTCCTCTTGTTCCCTTTTCTGCCTATCTGCCAGTTCTTTTTTCTGTTTCTCTTCTTGTTCTCTCTTCTGCTTTTCCTCTAGTTCTTTCTTTAGCCTCTCTGCCGGTTCTTTTCTCTGTCTTTCCTCCTGTTCCTTGAACTGTTCCTGAACAGGTCTACTTGATGATGTCGCTGGGGTTGTTGCCAATAAATCCAGAGGCAGAGTTTGCAACCTCTGTTCTCTGAGTTTATTGAACTCAGTTAATCCCTCATCATTATATCGCATCCTAGCGAGTTCTTTAGCATGACCTATTGATTCGGAGGCAACGAACAGGTCATGAAACATATCTACCTGATGCTCAAACCTTGTTAATTTGGCCTGTTCTAATGCAATGTAAGCAGTCTTTTTTGGGTCGTATGGTCTGTTTGGGATCGTGGCCAGAGTTAAAGACTGAAGCTTCGTGGCTTCCTTTTCTGCATGTTTAAGATCATGCAGAGTATAAACACCACATCTGAAGGGAAAAGATGGCCATCCTTTCTTCTTTTCTCTTTTGAGAGTCTGTGTAGTACTCTCAGCCATGATTTGATATGCAACTTCCCTTGCTAGCAGCTTATCTGGAACATATAGAGGAAGAACATGTGGGTCGGCTTCACTGCCGAAAACTCTGATATAGGTAAAATTTTCTTCTCCAAACCAACTTGCTACTGCTGGTAAATCAAAGGAAGCTTGATAGGAAATTTTTGAAATGGGTTTATAAAAAATGGAATAGTAAATGGGCACCATAAAACCATTATAGATTTGATACAGGTGGTGTTTATAAGAAGACTTCCACAATTTTTGATGATATATATGAATGGGTGAAGGGTCCTGTGCAGTCCACCTCCACCCGAGAACAGGAAATTCGGAATTGAAACAAAGAGTGTCTAAGATATATGCACTATAGTAGAACGGGGGCATTTTCCTTTCTGAAACAACAGTCTGAGATCTAAAATCATGAACAGCTACTGCTAATTTATCTGAAAGAATAGTAGCCCAATCCATAATCCAATTGTTTACTGCTGCCTCCATTAAAGGAACCATTTCAATGGTAAAATTGGCAGAATCATGCAATCCCCACAGCCTACACATCATAATCCCCGCATAACAATAAGGAGAAGCCAAAGAATCGACCGAGTACTTACCGGAGGATTCGTGCTTGTGCTTGTTGGGATTTTGCCTCCAATCCTTGATAGGTTCAGATTCGATCTCATTCTCGCTTGCAAACTTCTCCAGGAAGGTCTTGTTATATATTTTATCTGGCTCGGGCAAATGATACATTTGTCTTAGGTCATCTGGCTTGAATGATCCGAAAATCCTCCCATCTCTAGTATTAAAAGTTCTGTCCAAGATGGGGATTTCTTCAATCGCCCATCGCACAACGTCTGTATGGGGAAGAATCTGTTCCCTGGCCGCTATCTTGTGAAGGAAAGAGTCGGCAAAATCTTTGAGAGTTGCATCAGACTTCTTGAGTAAGTCCACACTAGCTTGTGTCACTATCTTTTCTGGTTGCTCAGCTTCAATTAAGTTATAAGTGCCTTGCCAAGTAACTCTGGTGAGCCCCGTGCATGTAGTATCGGATATTAGGCCCTTCTTCTTGTTTGCGGCCGCTTGTCCTACAATTGGTGTTGCGGAAGCACTTGCAGTCTTCTTGGACTTCTTTCCCATCTTCTCAGGCCTAGCTTCTGTGAATGAATTCTGCACAAAGAGGAAATTGGGCGTAATACACAGAGATAGCGATGAAAAACTCTTATGTGATACATCACATATGAATAGATGCGTAACTAAAGGATTTAGCTTTTAAAATGGGCGCGGATACAATCCGTAAAAATATTTTAGGACATGATCTTATTAATTAGCCGTTTTCAATCCGTCGTTCCTTAAATGCCCATTATATCGTTATTTGGGTGAATGATTCACTTAAGCATGCAATGGACGTTTTGGCAGTTGAGCATAGATGAAAGATTGCGTGAGCGATCAAGCTTTTATTACAAATGAATTCTGCCATCCCATCACTTAACATCTCTTCGTTGAAAACCGCGCTTTATCGGATCACAATCGGGGGTATGATTAGTGCGCTTTAATGGTGTGTATTGGATATCACTGATTGCCGAATGCGATATCGCATCGGCGAAAAGCTTTGTGCGCAATAAGACTTGGGTGAGATTGTCGCTGATACCCGATTCCCGATTGCGCATCGCATCGGGACAAGTCTTTGGGAACATTACAACTGTTGTAGCGCGTCGCCGATCGCTGAATTCGCCGAATGCGTATTGCGTCGGGATTATTGGCATGGGGTATTATAACATGTACATGGAATATCGCCGATCGCTGAATGCGCCGAATGCGCATCGGCGGAAAGCTTTGAGGTGCTTAACTATAATTCATGTGTCATTGCGATATGCGATCTTGCGATCGCTTTATCGCAATGAAAAATCATTACATGATTTCTTTTAAGGGTTTGTCCAAAAAGTTTGATAAAGTGCATTTATTCGTTTGTTGGACTTTTTTGGATTATGAATAGCATTGATACCAAATTAAATTCTAGAGGGACCCATCTCATATGTTAATATTTATAAGTAAAGATGATATGAAATGGGGGGTTGTTGTAGAGCACAACAGGAGGCAAGGGAGATAATTGCAGAGCTGAATTGATAGCACTGTGGGGAGCCCTTCAACGCTCATCATTACCTAGGATAGACAACATTCTCATTATTGGAGATTCCCTCACCATGATCAATTGGGTACAAGGGAGGTGTTCTTTTGAGGTCCCATCTCTATTCAATCAGATGCAATTGATACAAAATATTGTGCCCACTTTCTCAAAGGTTACTTTCTAGCACACCTATAGGGAGAAAAATAAGGAGGCGGAAGTGCTATCAAAGCAAGGACTCTCCCTTTGTCTTGGATTTATGTTTTACGAAATTTTTTCAGATGGTTGGAGCAATGGTAATGGATCGTTCGAGCTCTAATATTTCCTCATGTGCCTATTTTTTTGGTCTTCACATATAGTCTTCCGATTGAGGATTTTGTGTCTCTGCATATTTCCTCTGTTTCTGTATTTTTCAATGTTCCACCGAGTTTTCGGGACGGGGAAACACAGGAGCGGGGATACACAAAAGGGGGGGTATATAAGCAACTGCAAAATTTAGGGAAATTTTGGGGAAACGGGGAGATGCCAGAGTCATAAAAATTATAAAATTATTAAAATTTTAATATATAAAAATAAAAAATAAAATTCCAACAATATGTCAATTACTAAGTTAGTAAATAGTAAATATTAATAATTATGAAATGTACATCTAAATATGATCATCATTTGTATTGGATGGAATTTATTCGGAATTTTAGAAATGGGAACAGGATGTAGGTTAGGGTTGCAACAGTCTTCACGCCTTACCATGCCATCAACACCGAGGATTGTGGCTTCATATCTATATAAGGGCTCATGTTATGGCATGGAGGTCAAGGCTATGCCACATAGAGTGTATAGAATACATTTTCGTTGAGCTCAATCGAGAAGGGAATTAGAGTTACGAGCAACTTAGAGGTGCTGATGACGCGATAGGTGCTAAAATTGGAGGAGATTATGAGGTTTTTTCCTCCAGCTGCTTTGTGCAGCCTTAGATTATCTAAAATAAGTGTGTTGATGTGGAATGAAGCCATCCGAGGTTTTGTTTAGATAAAAATGTCAACAAATCTGATGACGTTTGACCAGATTTGCCTCAATTTGTTGGTGTTGAATCAATATTGGTTGAGATCTATCATTCAAGCCCCTTTTTATTTAGATCAGTGTTATGCACTTGAAATTTCTAATTGTGATCATGAGGGTTGGGAGGACAATAGTGAAAAAAGGAAAAAAATCTGATTTTTATCAAGAGTGTAATATCCCTTTTGGGAATTTTGTGGTATTTTCCTAAGAATTTTCTTTATAAAATTTTACGCCGACATTTTCGCCAAAAAGCCAACAAATTACCCCAATATGCACTAGTAAATAACAAACAAAAAATTATACAAACACGAAAAATACATTGACAAATTGTAGAAATAAACCCAGAAACTCAAATAACATTAGAAAATGTAGCACAAGAAATGATCCAACTTCATTTATTATAATATAGCATGTAGAATACAACTAGAATATTTGAGACAAAGTAGGAAAGATGATAGTTGAGTGAACATCCAAATATTCTACTAATATGTTGATCCTGATCTCTCAAAACTCCACAACTACTGCACTCTCCCTCCAACAACAACTTCCACTGAACCAACTAAAAGACGATGAAGCACCAATTGAGGACCTGAATTATCCTCATTCCAATATCCCTAAAGCTCTATGAAACTCATAGATGAAGTTTCCTCAAAGAGAGTTGGGTTTTCTTCCAACACTCAACAACATACCTGAGGGTTTGTCCTTGGGCTACCAATGAAGTAGAGAACCAAGTTATCAACCTCTCATACAAGAAGAAATGTCAAATCCAAGATGTCCCATAATGGCCTCCTCAATCTCTTTTTATAATTCTAATGGACCCCTCTAGAACCTCCTATTTTATTATTGTTTTAATCATGGAGCACTTTTTCTCTCCTTTTATTTCAATTAAAATATTCTTTTTAATGTTGGAAAATGGTAAATTTTCCACCATGCCTCCTCAAGCCCTCGAGACTCACTTCTAACCATCCCATCCTGCAAATATTCTTGTTTTGATTCCAATGAGAATTACAATAAGGTGTTATGTCAAGTATTCCTCTCAAAATTCCACTTTATGTATAATTAATTGAGACATGCCCAATAATAACTCTGTTTTTTGAAAGTTGTTGGAATGCATTGAAACGAAAGGTAAATTGTGAAGATGATGGAATATATCAAGCGAATGCCATCGAACTTCATAGAAACTCCTCAAAACTTGTCCAAAATCCCTTAGGTCCGCTAATAGAGTAAACCAACTCCTGTGACCTAGATGTCTCCAACCTTGGAAGTCCATCCTAACCATGTCGTAAGGGGAATCATAAAAAGGAACATGCCAAAGAGTCTTAGGGGGAATACTTTTGTTTATTGGATCTCATGAGAGATCTGAAGAAAATGATTCAAAGGAGTATGGGTATACTAGTAACATTCCAAGTCTTGGAATATGTAGTAAAGCTTCTCCAAGATACTCATCGGTTAGAATCTTATGGTGTTATAAAATATTCAACACTAATACTAAATCTGAAGATGTGGGGAGGTTCTAGAAATAGAAATGGCACCACTTTATTCAAATATGCGCTTCAAGGGAAGGAAACCACAAAAGCAGATCCATTTCAAAATGTACCAGGCCCATACATTGTAGAGCAAACAAACAAGGTTCTAGAAATGGACATCAAATCTGCAGAGGTAAAACTTTATCACGATGATCTAAAATCATCAGTAATAATTTTTTGTTTTAATGGCTTCTGGAAAAAAATGGAAGATCTGTATGAGTGGCTACACTCTTCATGGAGTACAAAATGAACCATTGTTTTGTGTTCCAAAGGGGATTTTTTGTACAATTTGAGAATAAGCAAGACATGGAAAATGTTCTAAAATACGGCCCATGGTTTCAGGGTAGGGCAGGGCTCTTTGTTACCCCATGTTTTCTGGGGTTTGATGCAACAAACATGGTGGTAATGATGATGCCAGTGTGGGTAAGGTTTCCAAACCTTCCCCTCAGTTTTTGGAACTCTCAGGTTTTGTAGGATATCGACAACATTTTGGGAATTTCAAAAAAATAGACCAAAACAGAACCCTAAAAGGAATTTTTACATTTGCATGGATATGTCTAGAAATTGACCTAAGAAAAGGTCTCCCTAATCACATTCTATTAAAAAATGAGAACTTTCATTGGAAATAGGTGTTAGACTATAAGAATATGACATTCCATTGCTGAAGTTGTTTTCAAAGAGGGCATCTTCAAAATTCTTGTCCTCAAACAAGGAAGGCAAGTAGGAGGCAGCCCACTAAACCAAGGGGATGGCAGTTCCTCGACAACTCGAAAGATGAGAATGAAGAGGATGAAGAAAATAATCCAAGCCATGATGCTCAACCTTCTTTTCACAACGACTCGAAAGTGGAAGAAGGGGATAATTCTAGATCAAAAGTCACATCTTCGGAGGCTATAGATTCAGCAAAAAACACGGTACCATAAAATAAGAAAATGGAGATGTCAATGGACAAAGACTCAGGTGGCATTAAGAGACCTCATGCATGTGAGATCTTGGACTTAGGAAAAGAAATCCTGCCACAAACAAACAACAATCAACTAGTGATCGTAACATTGACCCCAAAACAAGGAGTATGGTAGAAGGTGGAGAAAAAGAAAGGAAAAAAGGGAAAATGAGTGATTTTTATCTCACTTGATCATATATCTCAATGTAATCTCTTTTTTGTTTTTTTTCTTTAGCGTATTAGTTGCATGGCTGATATGGGAAATGCTTTCGAGCATCTGCAATGTAATTTTGTTCCTTGATTTTCAAGTTGAATAAAATTATGATTTTTCCTTGGAAAAAAAAAAAAAACATTTCTTATTAGACTATTATGAATCATACTTATCGTTTGACATTTATGCAATCATTAATGTAGAATTGTAAATCTAAATATAAAATACTAAATTGAATCCATCATTTGATGCTATGCAATGTTCCATCTAAATTTATCATTTTCCAATGGGTATTAATATTATGCAAGGTACGTCTAAATTAAATTAATCATTTGAAAATTGAAATTACACAATGCACATTGAAAGTAAATTCATCATATGACACTGACATTATGCTAAAGTCTAATATAGCAATAGAATACTAAACTAAAAGTAGTGAAATAGTAGTAAATTTCTCAAAAGGTATTAAATAATAAATAACAGCTCCAATCTGATGGATCCAAGTAACAAAATGAAAATTGCACTCCAATCCCATAGCTCCAAGCCACAAAATGAAAATCACAACTCCAAATGTCTTAGGTCCCCGGTCGACGATAAATCTGAATGACATGAAATTGTAGATGAAAAATGTCGAGCAAGGGCAGTAAGAAAATCTTTGGCGGCAAGGTAAAATTTCAAGCGACAATAGAAGTAAAATGTCGGACGACAAGTTAAAATCATAGGGTTAATGAGAAATGTGAATGTTTATCTTTTGAAGTTTTAATTTATTCTTTAGGGGAGTTTTTATTTTTTATGTTTTTAATTGTTATTATCAATAAAATTTGGGGGGACACGGGAATTGTTTTCGTCACCAAAAAAAGTCCCCTCAGAGTTTCCCCAAGTCTCCCCAGAGAAAGGGACATGGAAAACGTTTCCCCAAGAGTTTCCCCATCCTGGGAGCATGGGGAGAGGGAGTCTCCCACCTAGGGGCATGTCCCTGTGGAACACTAGTATTTTTCATCTTCTCCTCTCGAGGGGTTGTGATCTTAGGCTCATTTCTCTTTGACATGTATTTTGTGTCTGAAGTAGTGATGATATTTGAATAGATTCCAGCTAGATATGATAAATGTTAAAAAAACTAGACATTGCAAGACTTTCTCTTAATTAAATGGAAGTTCAGTTTATTTTTTCACTGAAATTTTTACTTTTTTGAAAATTATATGATTTAATTTAATTTAGGGTAAAATTCTAGCTCAAAGGTCAATAGCCAGAATCATAAGAATTTTAAACGAGTCTCCGATGGCCCTAGACTTTCGAATAAACATTAGGTGGCTGCGTGGATACAATGATATTCTTCTTTCCCATTTTTATTTCTCAATTTATAGCACGAGAATAACTCCTTATTTTCTGTCTCCAATTCATACCACACTACAAATTACAATTAGTAAGAAAAAATTACTGTAAGTAGGTGATTACAGACATAACGACAATGAATTGAAATAGAAGAAGGATTCCAATTCAATTACTGTGAAGTAGTATCATTGTCTATGTATACACATGGCTTATAATTATCAAGAAGACTATGATGGTTATTAGTCGTGAATACCACACATTCTATTTGATCCATGTTGAACACTAATAGTTTTTCAATAATGTTGTAACTACATCCTCTCTGGATTAAGCATGATTACTTCCAAAAACCAAAATTTACTCTACGAAGAATGAATTGAGAAATGATTATTGATTAGGGTGTTTGTTTACTAATATAATTTGTGAGCTAAGTCATAGGACATGTCCTTTAGGGTCTCGTGTCCCGTATTTCATGTGTCGGAAATGAAAACCGCCCTAAAACATGTCGAAAACGTTTTCCTTGGTTCTTAGGACACGTGTCCCATGAAAAGTGACATTTAAAACCTGCAACATGGTTTATTTTTAGGGTTTTTTTGTTATTGTTCGCCACCGATGTTGAGTTTTCTCATCACTGGAATCCAATTTGTTGTGTAATTTGAGGAATTCCATCATATTCGAGCACAATGATCACAACTTCACATCGACCTGGACCTATAGATGTAGGAAACAAGTGTTCATATGATTTGCTGAGAGTTTGGAGCCCCTAAATTTCTTGTAAGTTGTGTTATAGCCTATAGAACTTAACTTAATTATACATGAGTGACCACGTATAGATCGTGTGTTGAAACAAAAATCCCAGCTCCTCATCATGTGTTCATTTCTCACTACACCTTCGAGGTCTAAAGGGAAGGAAAGCTCGATTAACGCTCTAGTCAATAATGAAGTTTGAAAAAATATAAATTTATAGTTCATAAACTACCTTATGTGGAGTTTGAACATGATCAAACTTGTTTGAAGTTAATAAAAAAAATTATAGCATGAATAATGAACATTGAACTGTGAACATCATTGATGCAGTGAATTAATAAACTAACTAGTAAATTACTAAATAATAAATAGTGTATACTAAATACTAAATAGATATCATCATGATTGATATCTGTATGGATCAAGCACTATATTTTACCCTAAAAGTAAACCATGTTGCAGGTTTTAAATGTCACTTTTCATGGGACATGTGTCCTAAGAGACTCTGCCACAAATTAGAGCAGTGCCGCACGGTGATCAGAGAGTTCACACATATGCATATCTCCAGGACAATTTTTTTCGCTATAAATGTAGGTGAAATTGTGATGTTTTACAAAGTTTTTGCTATGAAAATTGTTATGCCATAAAATTCCAATAGTGATGGCTATGTTTAACTGTTATATTTTACAAAGTTTCTAAGATGAAACTTGTTACATCAAACCTCGTAAAAAATGAAAATTGATGGTAATTTTATCTGATAAAATGCCTTAATCCATACATGCTGAGCCACGCTATCCATCTCTCCATCCAAACCTATATCTTTCCATAAATATTTTGCGCTATGATGATCTCTTGAAGCAGGGGCGTTCCCCAAGAGAGATTGACATTACATATATATATACAAAAGGGAGATGAGACAATATTTTCAGTTATATATATATATATATATAGAGAGAGAGAGAGAGAGAGAGAGAGAGAGAGAGAGAGAGAGATTTGCATTTCTTAGATTTGAATAATTAAATTTTTTAATCAAGTTAATGTAAATATATAATAAGATCTTGTACAAATATTTCTATATCAATATCTAGCTAAAAGCTAATAAGAATAATTATAATATTTTAATACTTACTTTCTTATTTACAATAACTAATAATTTTCTCTATAACTAATACCTAATAACTAACGAGAATAATTATAATATTTTAATTCTTACTCCCTTACTTACCATCATTAATAAATTTTAATAGTTAACACCTAACTAAAATAATTATAATATTTTAATACTTACTCACTTACTTACAATTAATTCTTACATTTAATTATTTAACAATACTTCCATAAACTTAAAATCCATATAAAATTCATAACATGATTGCATGATAATCTAAGTTTTATATACACTTTAACAATCACAAATAATTTTATCTATAACAAATAGCTAACAAATAATAAGACTAATTATAATATTTTAATACTTACTCCTTTACTTACAATCATTAATAATTCTATTTATAACTAATAGTGAACACCTAACTAAAATAATTATAATATGTTGATACTTACTTACAATTGCTAATAATTCTAACATTTAATTATTTGACAATACTTCCATAGACTTAAAATCCATACAAAATTCATAACATAACCGCATGATAATCTAAGTTTTACCTACACTTTAACAATCACAAATAATTTTATCTATAACTAATAGCTAACGACTAATGAGAATAATTATAATATTTTAATACTTACTCCCTTACTTACAATCACTAATCATTCTAACATTAATCATTTGACGATACTTCCATAGGCTTAAAATCCATATAAAATTCATAACGTGATTGCAGGATAATCTAAGTTTTACTTAGGCTTACAACACTTAAATCAATTCAAAAAATTCAATGCAACTTTTCTTCTTTTTCTTCATTTTATATTATACATAAATTTTCTTTTTCTTCAACTTTATTCTGGTTCTCTAGTTCAATATTTCTTCATCTTCTTTTTCTTCTCCATGTGGTTATGATTGTGTATAGACCACGGATAATTGCACAATTCTGCAACTTTTGTAAAATAAACCTTCTTCTATTATACCTATGGCATTGTTTCCATACTAACTTTCATCTCCATCATACTTGAGCTTTTTAAGTCACTCTAGAAATGTTAATTCAACATTATAATCAAATTTAACTTTCATCCCTAGATTCTCCTCACATTTTTCTTCTATTGCAAATGCAATTTCAACTAAAATTTTAATTCATCATCCACTTGTGTATCTACATTGTGAACTTCATTTTCTTCACCACTCTTACATAACCACTTTTTAATTTTACAATTTCTTCAACAAACTTCATATTATTGATCAGAACCACTGATGTTTTATTATTATTATTATTGTTAGACCTGAGACTTTGTGATCCATATTGTAGATAAATGTCTTTTAGATTAATCACATCATTAGGATTTGGTCGACGTTTTGAACAAGAAAGATTTGCTAGGGTTTTAAAATTTAGGGTGCCAACTTGCTTAATTGATGGAGAAAAAGAGACACTGCACCACTTACTTGTTGTATGCAGGTAATAGAAGCCTTTGTAGCTTGAGCAGATGAAGAAAAGTGGTGTTTTGGTGCTCCTAGGGTTTGCCGGGCTTTAATGGCCAAATGTGTAGCACCAAGTGCCAGTGCACAGCATCCTTGACAAATGTACACTTGAACGCACAGGCACGTAGCACTGTTGAAATTTTCTCTGGCTCGGTCGGGTAAACATGCCCCTCACTACATAGGTGCGCAACACCACACTCAGGCGCGCAACGACTCTACCCAGTGTGTAGCGTCCTGGTTAAACACATCCTAAAACTTCCAGGTTTATTTTGACTGCCTTCCTAGTGTCAAAATTGATCCCATGATAGCTTGTTGGAAGGGTCTCTCTCTTGGCTATGCAATGGGCCTATCAATAACTGAAAATGATCAATTATAGCCCCTGAAAGTCAATTCTCCCAAGGCTGGTCAAAAAGTGCAGAATGAGGGTTCAAAAATGAAGTGTTCTCTTGTAGGAAATGTTTGGAGGTCTTCCGCAACTCCAAATTGAGATCATGATAGCTCATTAGAAATATATTTCTCTCTAATTATTAGTTGACTCAACAAGAAAGTCATTTGGACAATACAACTAGAAGAAAAAATGATTTTCCCAAAGTCATTGTAGAAATGTAGCAACTCTCTTGTAGCAAGTGTATTTTTGAAATTTCGCTACAACCATGACACCTGTGTAAAAAGTGAATATGGTTTTTCATCCTTGGGCTATTATGGACAAAAACCTCTCTCACGTTTAACAAATTCATCCCAGTTTGGTCTAAAACATAGTTTGAAGAAAAAATGGCCCTATGTGTGGCATATTATTTGTCCCTTGGACTGACTTATTGAAAAAGGATGGAGACATGATGTGTATGAGTTGGAAAGGCCTCATACTTGCTGAAATGACCTCCCTTATGCCTCATATACTCAGATGTCTTTGATTCCATAACCAACCCTAGCTCAATGGGTAAGGAAATTAGGGTTTAGTGCTTGTGGAAAATGATGATTTGGACACCCTTGGGAAAAGACAACTCCCTTTGGCATGCACTTAACCCTTTGAAACTTTACCCTTTCACTTGAATATTTCCTTTGAAAAATTGATCTTTTGATGGTCTGGAATCTTTGGAACACTAAGTTAACAACTTGGGATGGTGAAATTATTACATTTGAAAGACATAAAATTACATAATGAAATAAGAATTTCTCTTTACAAGTCACCTTCACATGGTGAAGGGACTTTATTTCATCACCCTTTACTTGTTGGTCTTATGCAATGGAATGGAACCTTGGCAACCCTAATGACCTAATGAAACCTTGAAAAACCATAAAAGACCTAATGAGGCCTTGAAGGACTGAATTTCAAGATGACATAATGACCTCATGACTGATACAAAGGGCATGATAAAAGTAACTTTATGGATGATGTACAGTCAACAAGATATGAAACTATGCCATCAAGTAATCACATTTAGGGAAGAGTGATGTTTTTGGACTAGGACTACCATTAGTGACTAATTTTTTTGCATGACCTAGTGGAATGATAAAAAAAATCTGAGTGGGACCCTTAAAATGATATGAAAAGAGGATTTTTGATCACTGATGGCAGGATGCAAATATTGACACTAACATTGGCCTTATTGGGGATGGAAACTCCTTGGATGATCCAGGTGGATCTAGGTGGCCACTTGCCAAGTCCACCTGGACCCCCACCATTGTTTCTCTCAGCATTTTCAGTTTCCTTAATTGTAGCACAACTTAGTATTTTTAGTAGTTTTTCGGGTCCTGAACTTCCGGAGCCGTTTTGAGGCCCTAAACGACGTTTTTTGGGAAATCTACCACCAGCGACTTTTCTAATAAAATTTGTCTTTTCCGTTGTAGTCCTCAGAGAGATCTTTCCAACGGGCTATCATGCGCGTCAAATGGAGATAATACGACCAATTCGCGACCCCGGGAAGTTGGCTGTCCAACTCACCCCAAAACGGGGCCCACAGTTTGGCGTTTCATCTTCTAGGGTTAGTTTTTGGAATGTGAAGGGTTTTCCATTGTTTCTCAATAATAAATAGGCCTTCGAGCCTCATTGTAAACAGAGTTCGGAACAGTTCAGAGGCATGTAGCCGACACATCTCTTCTGAGAGATAAGCTACCATCGCCCTAGCTGGGTTATTTCTATTTCTATTTGTAAGCATATTTCAGTATTTTCCATTAATGAAATGAAGTATTATTTCCACTGCATATCTGTCTTTATGGGTATCTCTATATTTTATTGCGTTCCTATTTAAATCCGGATCATTGGAGGTGTCAAGAACACCGTAGACCAAGTGCCTAACCATGTGGGCCAATACAGTCAAAAACTTAAATTGAAATGCATGACTAAACGCTGACAACTTCAAATGACACAAACTGACTCGAAACTGACTTGAAATTGACTGGAAAAATGACTCAAGACTTACTTAATTGAAACAAGTACTTACAAAACTTATTAATGGCAGAAGACCATCAAGATTTGAGTCCTTAAAATACTGATGAGAACCACCTGCCTACTGAAGAAATATGTACAATCATGTGAAGTGAACCTTCCAATGTAACCAATCTAGCAGATGGCTACTCACTGAAATTCTGCTTTCACTTTGCTCGAGCAGCGGAATGATGTACATGTAGGAAACTCACAATAACAATTGAAACCAAGGCTTATGCTAAAAAACCAAACAACATTCATCTTCTCCAATGCTTGCAAAATAATGCCAAAGGGATCTTGAAAATCCTGAAGCACTACCTTGTCTTGAGATCTAGCAGCAAAAATACAAGTACTCCCTTCATTCTAATATGAAAGAACAGTTGGTTGTTGATTGATAGGAAGGCATAGAGAAGTATAAGCTTCTT
The DNA here is from genome assembly GCA_031772625.1 of Pinus tabuliformis. NCBI lineage: Eukaryota > Viridiplantae > Streptophyta > Pinopsida > Pinales > Pinaceae > Pinus > Pinus tabuliformis. The sequence goes on along the minus strand of CM062805.1, from coordinate 1,741,771 downwards.
ATATCTGAGTGTTGGCTGTAAAATCCTCGAGCATGAGAAATTCTAACTCGATTTCTGGCATACTGTCTCTCTCAGGCTCATACTCCTCAATTTCATAATCTAAGTCATCCTTAAACAGAAAACATTCTTCAAGATTATCAAACATGACAAACCTATCATCTTCATGAAATAAAGAAATATCTGTTCACTAATCTATAAATCTAATTTCAAGATTGTCCTCATTTTCAAAAGTGGAAGAAGATTCACTAACACGTTCTTGACTATGTGAACACTACAAACCTACATTATCTTGGGCTGTAACATGACCTTTCAGGAGTTGATCTATCTCATCTTCAGACATAGGAGATAGTACCTTTTGTTTTCTTTTTCTAAAACAATAATTGTCTTCCTTCCCTCCTAAAGTTTGACAAGGATGTTGAATATCTTCATATGACATGGCAACCAGATTGTTATGTTTCTTATCGCACTCATCAATCATACGAGGGAAAACTTCAGATAGTTCTTGAAACTCAAAACTAACACTTCTATCATTTACCACTGAATTATTCAAAGAAGATATTTCACTTACTTGAACAAAGATCTAATTTTTTTTTCATAAAGGGACTGGACTACCTCCTCATGAAGGCTTTGTTGTAATGAAATGAGAACACTTGGGTCAATAACTTTGTTTTCCTCATTCAGGTTGATCTCAGCAACAGAGCTCTCCTTCATGCGATTGAAAACAAGGTATTCTCCATCATCATGATCTGATTCTAGATCTAAAATAGCCAACTTGACTTTATCACAATCTGAAATTGGAACTTGATTTTCCTGCATACTATCTTCTGCTACGAGCAGATCCGAAATAAGACCTTGTCTTCCATCATTTTCAATTGTACTAAGATCTTGAACCTACTACAAATTTTCCTGAGCATATTGATAAGTGTCCTCTAATCTTTGTTTATGCTGCTGAAATGGATTTTCATACATGGCTTCCATGATCTCATCGTCCATGAAGTCATCATCTTCATAAACTTTCTCAAGATTTTCAATAAAACTATAAACATGTTTACAACAGTTCTGAACTAATATTAAGGATGGACAAGATTCTTTATACCTTTCAGAGAACATGGTATGAAAATCCTTTAAATAGTAAATACAAGTAGGCGGCAAACTTTCATACCAAGATCGGGCTTCACCTTCCAGAGTAGCCATGAATATCTTCATCAAGCAGTCTTCAGGAAAATCAACTTTCAACTTGCGAGTATGCATGTGAAATCTAACCAAATGTAAAGCAACATCATTCATATCATCATATTTAAACTTAGGCAAATTCCTTTGCCAACCTACCTTAGGAATTTTATTTGGGAAACCTGGAATGTGATCTCAGCTCATGGGAGCATACCTTCGAGCAAACGAATCCATTTTGATAAAAATGAATTCACCACGAAATTCTTCAGGCTACTGGTTCTTGAAGAGTGGAGTTGCCATAAATATTCTGAACCTTGGGATTTTTTTACACTGGAGTCGCTAGGTGAATGATTTCAACCTTCGCATGCATCTGACCACTGTTCACTATCAGCAATTAGATCTGAACTTTGATGATCTTTCCTAGAGAAGATATGTCACCTCTTCCCCAGTATGGTCGCCACTATGTTAGTTCCTGGATTGAACCTCAGGCTGAGGGAAGGCAATGTGAGGGTAACCACAAACCACACTTAGCCAAGTAGCTAGCCCTACTAGGCCAGGAGAGGGCTCTCTCCATAAGGATATCAGCCAATATGTTTGGATCAAGAAAATGATATTAGGCTAGGTATAGTAGCACAAGGTTTGATTTGATTTTGAAGGGTTTTGCTAGATCAGGAGGAGGCAAACAGTTAGGGCAAGGAAATTAGGTCAAAACTACAGGGCGTTCGATGGGGCAAGGTAGGCACAATGATCAGAACTTTAGGGTTTGATGGATGAGGTGAAATGCAGGTGAGGAGCTAGGAAGAGCATGTAAACCTCATGGATTCTTCCTAAACTAAAGAAAACAAAGACTATGAATATTTTTCCAAAACAGAGCATAAATATTATGGGTTCTGCCTATCAACTTGAAACCATCCACTTAAAATCAATGAAATGATTGATGAAGTACAATTTTTTTTTTAACATATGATCACAATCAAGAAAACTGAACTAAACATAATACCACATGGATCCCAAAGAAATAGCTGCAACTTTTCATTAATCTCCTGCTGAAAACTAATACAAGATGATGTCTACTCAAAGCATAAGCGTCCAACTGAGTCCAACCCATACAATGGTTGAGGAAAATAATCATATAGACCCGAAACAACTCATCCTAAGCTCAAGGGGTAGAATCCATGAGAAGAGGAGTTGTTTCTAACAAGATCTCAACTACAAACAAGAAAATAGGGTGGTAACCAAACAAACTGATACATTACACCTCATGACCCTGTTTTACCTGATGAATCTACCCTATTAAGCCTTAGAAGCATCATAATTACATTCAAATGATCAATTACAAGGATAAAATCATGATTTTCCAAGGTGAAAGTGAAAATTGAGAAAAAATAGTGAAAAACTAGACAATTTGTCAAATGCGCAGCACCAGTGACAGGCGTGCAGTGCCAATGCCAGGTGCACCCTTCAACTTCAGCTATACTTTTGGAGCCCTTTCTGATGTCCAAATTGGGCCCACAATAGCTTGTTGGAAATATTTGCCTATGTACATTCTAGAACAACCTAAATTTCTAAATTTGGATGTCATTTTCCCAATAAAAAATCAATTCTCCCAACAATTCTCAACGTGCAGCGCCCAGGTAAAAAAGACGGCAGAAATGTCTTTTTTTCGGGTTTTTCGGGTTTTTGGATTTTTTAACCTACCAGTTATCCTCCATATCCTTAGCAAAAGTACAGGGTGTATGTACTCATCACTATAAACCAAAAAATGCTAACCTTTCCTCATTTGATGCCCCAAAAAAGAGCACAGTGCCCATGGCTTTGCGCGTTTGACCTCCATGACTGTGCTAAAAATTGTCTGCAAATCTCAGCAAGTACTTTCATGCCCCAAAATGGTCAAAGTACCCAAAAATGTGTTTTTATAGCTGATAAAATATTAGAGGCATGTAGGTATGCCCCAACAAGCATGTCAAGTCTCCTCCTCTCCTCCTGCTTGGTCAATTTGTCAATTTTCTCATGAGCTCTTTTGAGCTTGCTCCTTGCCACTTGGTTTCTCCTTGCATAATACTTGGCCATATTCCTTTGCAACTCAACATCTTTTTTTGCTTTGTCCAAGAGGGTCTCAAAGTGTGTGTTCACTTTCTCAAGGAAAGACTCTTTTTTTCAGCTATTTCCTTGACCAATTGCTCATTTAGAGTGAGTTGCTCCTCCAATTTTGCCTCTTTTTGTCTTTCAAGTTCTAAGGCCTTTCTCAATCCTCTTGTTCTTGGCAATTTTCTTTGTTCCTATTCATCATCTAGCTCTCCATAATCTCCATAAGCCTCATCAAGTTGAAATTTGGCTTTCTCAGCTTCCCTTTTTTCCTTGATGTACTTGATTTGCATCAACTCCTGCTTAACTTCTAGCTGCTTGTTCTCTTTCTCATAAAAGGAGATAACATATTGGGCTCTTTGTAAATTAACCTCAAGCTCCCTGATTTTGGCATCCTTTTCTCTCAAGGCAGCTTGAGAAGATTTGTTTCCCTCATCACTAGTGTCCACAAGGAGAAACTCCTTTTCAATGTCATGTTCTTCATGATGTTGTTTGACCTTTGCTTCCTCTACCATTTTCTCCTTCCCTTTAACATGTAATGTTGATGACAAAGGCAAGGCCCCTCCCACTTTCCATGGGGTAAACACCAGCCTCTTTCCCCTCTGATAGGTGAAAGAAAATGCCTTCAAACCATTCCTCTGTGGTATAATACTCGGACCATGCTCAGTGTGTACATCATGTCCCTCACTGTAATCATGCTCATCATGTCCTCCATCACTATCATCACATCTAGTGGGTGAATGAATGGCTACATGAAATGGTGATGTAGATGGTGTGCAGGTGTCCAATGAAGAATGACCTGTTGAAGATGAGTGACAAGTATGTTGTGATGAATGGTCACCATGCTCATCATGTACCCCATCACCATCATCATCTCTAGTGGGTGAATGAATGGCTACATGAAATGGTGATGTAGATGGTGTGGACATGTCCGGTGAAGAATGACCTGTTGAAGATGAGTGATAAATATGTTGTGGTGGATGAGAAGAAGTAGATGGATGACTGGAGGATGATGGAGGAATGCGGGGAGCTGGCTGACTAGGTGGTTCATTGAATATCTCATTATCTATGAAGGCCTCCCAAGTAATGCCTAGTTGATCTAAGTGATGAAGGACTATCATTTTGATAAGATAATGATGGAAAATACTATGCATCTGATGAGATGGGTCCCTTTTCTAAGCAATATATGTCATCTTGTCAATACTCCTGAAAAGGTAATATGTCAAATTGAGCATTCTTACCCTGGTAAAGTGCATGAGCAGCCTGATGTGGTATGAGTATAGTCAGGAAAACCTACCCTCACATGTGAAATACCTCATGACGATCTTAATCGATGGCACATATTTGTCCAAAAGATAAGAGAAAGGGAAAATTCTCTTCTTATCATTTCTGAACCTTGTTTTAAGATATGGCTCATAAAAACTATGATGCAGCTCTTTCTTCATGAACCATTTCTCTCCTACATTTGGAATTCCATTGACTTGTGATATGATGGCTGAAGATATAGTGAATGTGACCTCGGCTAAATTGACCTGGTTTTTTTGCAAATTGAGGATGAACTTCTTGGTTAATTGCTGATGAAAATTCATCGTCTCAACCCTTTGGCAAAACTATAAACAACCCATGTACCTGAAACATGATACTGCAAGTGGTGATGCCATAAGTTCTATTGTATCAGTGGGTTCAAATATAATAATTGTCTCTCCTTTCTTGGTTGGCCTCCTGGGTTGTCCTTCCCCTTCTTCTAAACTAGTGTGACCCTCTTTTTCCATGTTTTTAAGGTGAAAACTTGAGGGACTGATATGTGGGTCAAGGTGAGTGAAATAGTGAGGGATATTGAATGAAGTATAGGAAAGGATGATTTGAGGGTGACAAAGTCTATGAAGTGTTGTAATTCTGATAAAATAGGTTATTTTGGAAACATACAAGAAAGATTTGCTAGGGTTTTAAAATTTAGGGTGACAACTTGCTTAATTGATGGAGAAAAAGAGATACTAGGCCACTTACTTGTTGTATGCAGGTAATAGAATCCTGGGTTGTCCTTCCCCTTCTTCTGAACTAGTGTGACCCTCTTTTTCCATGTTTTTAAGGTGAAAACTTGAGGGACTGATATGTGGGTCAAGGTGAGTGAAATAGTGAGGGATATTGAATGAAGTATAGGAAAGGATGATTTGAGGGTGACAAAGTCTATGAAGTGTTGTAATTCTGATCAAATAGGTGATTTTGGAAACATACAAGAAAGCTTTGCTAGGGTTTTAAAATTTAGGGTGACAACTTGCTTAATTGATGGAGAAAAAGAGATACTAGGCCACTTACTTGTTGTATGCAAGTAATAGAATCCTTTGTAGCTTGAGCAGATGAAGAAAAGTGGTGTTTTGGTGCTCCTAGGGTTTTCCAGGCTTTACTGGCCAAACGCGCAGCACCAAGTGCCAGCGTGCAACATCCTTGACAAATGCGCCCTTCAACACACAAGCACACAACACCATTGAAATTTTCTCTGGCTCTGTCAGGAAAACACGCCCTTCACTACACAAGCACGCAACACCACACTCAGGCATGCAACAACTCTACCTAGTGCGCAACGTCCTTGTTAAACGCGCCCTACAACTTGCAGGTTGATTTTTACTGCCTTCCTAGTGTCTGAATTGAGACCATGATATCTCATTGGAAGGATCTCTCTCTTGGATACACAATGGACCTATCAAGCACTGAAAATGATCAATTATAGCCCCTGAAAAATCAATTCTCCCAAGACTGGTCAAAAAGTGTAGAATGAGGGTGCAAAAATGAAGTGTTCTCTTGCAAGAAACTTTTGGAGGTCTTCCTCAACTCCAAATTGAGATCATGATAGCTCATTGGAAAGATATTTCTCTCTAGTTATCAATTGACTCATCAAGAAAGTCATTTGGACAATCTAGCTAGAAGAAAAATTGATTTTCCCAAAGTCACTGTAGAAGTGCAGCAACTCTCTTGTAGCAACTGTATTTTTGACATTTCTCTAAAACCATGATACCTGTGTAAAAAGTGGATGTTTTTCATGTGTGGCCTATTATGGACAAAAAACTCTCTCATATTTGCCAAATTCATCCTTGTTTGGTCTAAAACATAGTTTGAAGAAAAACCAACCCTATGTGTGGCAAATGATTTGTCCCTTGGACTGACTTATTGAAAAATGATGGAGACATGATGTGTATGAGTTGGAATGGCCTCATACTTGCTGAAATGACCTCCCTTATGCCTCATATACTCATATGTCTCTGATTCCATATCCAACCCTAGCTCAATGGGTGAGGAAATTAGGGTTTAGTGCTTGTGGAAAATGATGATTTGGACACCCTTGGGAAAAGACAACTCCCTTTGGCATGCACTTAACCCTTTGAAACTTTACCCTTTCACTTGACTATTTCCTTTGACAAATTGATCTTTTGATGGTTTGGCATCTTCGAAACACTGAGTTAACAACTTGGGATGGTGAAATTATTACATTTGAAAGACATAAAATTACATATTGAAATAACAATTTCTCTTTACAAATCATCTTCACATGGTGAAGGGATGTTATTTTATTACCCTTTACTTGTTGGTCTTATGCAATGGAATGGAATCTTGACAACCTTAATGACCTAATGAAACCTTGAAAAACCCTAAAAGACCTAATGAGACCTTGAAGGACTGAATTTCAAGATGACATAATGACCTCAGGACTGATACAAATGGCATGATAAAATAACTTTATGGATGATGTACAGTCAACAAGATATGAAACTATGCCATCAAGTAATCACATTTAGGGAAGAGTGATGTTTTTTGACTAGGATTACCATCAATGACTAATTTTTTTGCATGAACTAGTGGAATGATAAAAAAATCTGAGTGGGACCCTTAAAATGATATGAAAAGAGGATTTTTTTTATCACTGATGGCAGGATGCAAATACTGACACTAACAAAATTCACTAACCCAACGCGTCTATCGTGCAAATATTGCACTCAGTTTGATCATGACACTGAGGACTGTCCTACACTAATAGCAAGGATACACGACAAAGGGGTGCTACCACCACATCCAACTTAGAACCTGCAAATGATGAGGACTGAGCCTCACAAAGAATATTCAAATGTAAATATAGTGCTTTGAAGTGGAATTGCAATGGGCAACAATACGGGGAAACAAACTGAAGACAGTGCATGGGTTTGCAAAGCTCCAGAGAAGGAGACTGAATTTGATTTGGAGTGCACATGCAAAACATTCATCGAAGCAAAAAAGAGCTTCACTGAGGCCTCTACCTGAGGGAGCCGGGATAAACTTGTTCAGGAAATGGACCGTTCTATGCTTACAACCTTCCTAGTGACTTGCATGAAGCTACTACGTGATGGCAAGGTTTTGAAAGGGTTACAGGAACTTATAAATAGATGCGCCAGAAACACTCCAGGTGAACCGCGCATGGTACAGAAGTTTGGTAAGCATAAGGCAAAAACAGGACGAGAAATGAGACTCACCATGCATATAGGAGAATACGAAATGGATCAGGTCATTCTAGATCTGGGGTCAAATGTGAACGTTTTGCCAAAGCAGACTTGGGAGCAAATGGGGAGACCCGCGCTACAGTGGTCTCCAATTCAGTTAAGGATGGAAAATTAGCATAAGATCATCCCCATGGGACGACTTCAAGGAGTAACTGTAGATATTGAAGGCACGAGCGCATTGGCTGATTTTGAAGTAATAGAAATTGTGGATGACAGCAACCCCTACCCTGCACTCCTTGGCATTGATTGGGCTACTGACATGAATGGGGTAATCAACCTAAAGAAGCAAAAGATGATATTTGAAAAGAAATCGCTTCGTGTAATAGTACCCCTAGACCCCCAAACCATTGAAAAAAGGATGAAGCCAAGGCGGGGTGGCCCAGGACAACTTTCCAAAGTTGTAAGCAAAGGACAACACTGCGAAGCCGATGAAGGACATGGGAAATTGGTGTGAGTTTCATAAGAGCTCCACTCACAACACAAGTGAGGATCAAGCCAAGTAGTCACTAGTGGCCAAGCTAAAGTTTATGGAATCAGATGCATGTTCAGACTCTAAGTCAGAACCCGATAAGGGGAATGACAAAGGGAAGCATTTATCAATGTGGAGCCCAATGCCACTGTTGCCACCAAGAAGATCCAGAAGGAGGAACTCGAAGATCCAGAGGAGGAGGAGCGCATCTTCCACTCCTAGATGTGGGTAAAGGGCTCCCTGCTACAGTTCATTATCGACAGTGGGAGCCAAAAGAACCTCATTTCGGTAGAGGTCGTGAAGCGGCTGGGCTTACCGACCACAACACATCCACAACCGTACACCATTGGATGGCTTCACCAAGGACAAGATCTTCACGCGAGCCAGCAATGTCACCTTCCATACAACATCAAGCCCTTCACGAATGAGGTATTGTGTGATGTTGCTTTCCTTGATGTTTGTGATGTATTATTAGGCCAACCATACTTGTGGAAGTGACATGTTGTATATGAGTCAAGGCCTCATGCTGTTATTGTTACTTTGGGAAATACGTTGTATAGGATACCAGAGGTCGTACCACCTACTGCCATCTATTTGGTTACTACAAAACAATGCAATAAGCTCATTTCCAAAACTAGGAAATTTGTTTTCCTGATGATACGTCCTCAAGGAAAGAAGAAGACGTGGCCACAACCTCCAGACAGGGCCACTCCACATGACAACTACATATGGACAAGGTCATGGAGAAGTACAAGGACATATTCAACTCCCCCGTAGGGGTTCCTCTACACTATCAGGGCAAGTACTCCATCGATCTAACCCCAGGTGCACTGCTTCCCAATGGACCAATCTATCGGTGCTCCATTCTAGAGAATGTTGAAATCAAGAGGCAGATTCAGGAGCTACTACAGAAAGGTCACATCCGACCGAGTTCATCACCCTGTGGGAGCCCGATCATGTTGGTACAGAAGAAGGATGGGACTTGGAGACTATGTATTGACTATCGGGCATTGAACAAGATCACTGTCCAAAATAGGTATCCAATCCCACAGATTGATGACCTTTTGGACCAACTGAAGGGGGGAAAATATTTTAGCAAGATCGATTTGAAGTCAGGATATTACCAGGTACCAATAAAACCCTCCGATGTGTGGAAGACTGCCTTCAAAGCCAAGGAGGGCCTTTTCAAATGGTTGGTTATGCCTTTCGAATTAACGAATGCTCCTACAACCTTCATGAGGCTAATGGATGACATATTGTGGCCATTCACCAACTCATTTGTAGTGGTATACTTGGATGATATCATGATCTTTAGCCAGAGTTGGGAAGAGCACCTCCACCACATTTGATAGGTTCTCTAAACACTGTAGCAACACAAGTTATGTGCCAATTCAGAGAAATGCACTTTTGGCATGACCCAAGTTCAGTAACTGGGATACATTATTGATGAACAAGGGGTGCATGTGGATCTAGCCAAGATCCAAGTCATTCGAGATTGGCCATCTCTAACCACTCTGACAGAGCTCCATAGCTTTCTGGGTCTTGCCAACTTCTACCGCAGGTTCGTGTTGTGATTTTCTCATATCACTTGGTCGTTGAGTCAAGTCACCAAGGGAGGAGTGAAAGCAAAATTATGTTGGTCTAAATCTCAATAGAAGGCATTCAAAGAGTTGAAACATCACCTCTGCTCAGCACCAGTGCTCACATTACCAGAGTTGCAACAACCATTTGAGATCAAGACAGATGCCTCTGACTATGCTATTGGGGTAGTCCTTACTCAACACGGGCATCTAGTAGCATATCACATTGAGACACTTTCAGACATAGTTCGGAAGTATCCCGCTTATGAAAAAGAGTTGTATTCCATTGCACAGGCCTACCAAAAATGGAAACATTACATTTTGGGGAAGGAAATGGTCATCCACACAGGGCACCCGCCCCTATAGTTCATACAGATGCAAGGGAAGTTGTAGAATGATCGCCATCAGAAGTGGTCCACATAACTGCAACAGTTCCATTTGAATATCAAGTATATGAAGGGTAGCACCAATAATGGTGCAAATTGCCTCAGTCGACCACCGATCATGTTGTTAAACATTGTGCTCAACTCTTGTGGGCATGAGACTTCTGATTGGCCACTTCTCTACAAAAGCAACCCAGAATTTGGCCACACATACCAGACACTCTTGGAGGGTCAGCATGTTCTAGATTTTCACCTCCAGGATGCCCTGCTATGCCACTTGGGTCACCTTTGTGTTCCTTCAAGCGAACGTGCCAAGATGATTTGGGAAGCACACTACAGTCGGGCTGCTAGGCATTTCAGGGTCGAGAAAATGGTGGCAGTATTGCAGAAGTATTTTTATTGATCGAATCTTCGACAGGATGTCGGTACATACATTAGATCCTGCACTACCTGTGCCATTGCCAAACTGGCCATCAAGAAGCAAGGCCTATATACTCTGTTTCCTACCCCTAGTTGACCTTGGGAATCCATCTCCATGGATTACATGTCAGGCCTTCCTTCTACTCAGCATGGAAATGACTGTGTTTTTGTGGTCGTCAATAGGTTCTCAAAGATGGCCATTATGGTGGCTTGCAAGAAGAATATCACAGTAGAAGCCACTACTAAACTCTTCTTTGAATGAGTGTGGGTACACTTTGGGATCTCACAGTCTATCATCTCAGATTGGAAAAACAGGTTCCTCAGTACATTTTGGTCCAGTCTCTAGTCGATGCTGGACACCAAACTCACTAAGTCCACAGCCTTCCATCCCCAAACTAATGGCCAGATAGAAGTTGTCAACAGGATGACCGTACACATTTTGCGCATGTACAACTCAAAGAATCCATGCACATGGGATGACAACCTCCCCTATGTTCAACACAGCTATAACTGGGCTCTCCACAGCTCGACTAGCCACAACCCTTTTCAGGTGGGCTTGGGATTCCATCCACTGTGTCCCATGGATGTGTCCATGCCATTTGCAACTACTTAGGCAGATTTAGCTCATGTCTAGTCTAAAAAAGATAAGGAAAACAACTTCATTGAGCACATCCAAGATATCCGCCATCAGGTCCATGACATTCTGGAGAAATCAAATGCCAAGTACAAGCAGCGACATGATCAACACACAAGTTTCAAGTGGGCAACAAAGTCTGGTTGCATTTGCAAAAGGAATGACTTATCGGAGCCTATCGAAAACTTAGACCACTTCGATACAGTCCTTACACCATTACCAAGGTTGTGGGAGACAATGCATTTGAGCTTAGCATTCTCCCATTCCTTGGCCTACACCCAGTGTTCAATGTGGACCACCTTCGACCATACTTTCCACCTTTAATAGACACATTCGACATTGCAGAACAACTCGCACCAACATAATTAAAACCAAATTGCATGGAACAAGCTACAACTGATCAGATCATGGACACACAGATCAATCACACTCGCCAGCAGAAGATCCAACTGTATTGAGTTGTCAAAGCAACCCAACTCCTTCACTAGGGCAAGTGGCTCACCAGGGACCAAGTTCAGCAGAAGTTTCCTCATCTCATGGAGGAACTCAACGCAATGGGGACCATTGCCTCCTAAGGAGGGAGGAATGATCCACGTATATATTGGTGGCCACCCGCCAATTCCACTTGGACCCACACCATTTTTTATTTTAGTTTTTCAGTTTCCTTAATTGTAGCATAGTTTACTATTTTTAGAAGTTTTTCGGGTCCTGAACTTCCAGAGCCATTTTCAGGCCCTAAATGACGTTTTTTAGGAAAACTAGGAGCAACATGGGTCAATGGTCTAATTTTTCTCTTCCCAAAGTTGTATTCCTCAGATAGATATTTCTAACAAGGTATTGTACGCATCAAACAGAGATCGTATGCCAAAGTTACAACCCCAGGAAGTTGATGTGCCAATTTACCCAAAACGAAGCCCTTAGTTTGGCGCCTCATCTCCTAGGGTTAGGTTTTTGGATGTTTAGGGTTTTCCATTATTTCTCAACAATAAATAGGCCTTCAATCCTCATTTTAAGACAATTCAGAGGCATGTAGCCACCACATCACTCCTCAAAGATAAGCTACCATATCTCGAGCTAGTTTATTTCCATTTCTATTTGTAAGCATATTTTACTATTTTAAATTAATGAAATGAGGTATTACTTCTACTGCATCTTTGTATTTATGGTTATCTTTGTAATTTGTTGCATTCCTGTTTAAATTTGGATCATGGGACTAGACAATCTATCGTGCATTGAAACGGGGGAAGAGCCCACTAATTTGGAGGAGGGATTGCCTGACGCGCAACTCTTTGTAGTGTGTGTTGTAGATGGTCACTTTGAAGACATCATACACTTCCTAATGACAGGAACTGTCTCAGAAGGCTATACCATCTAGCATAAAAAAGGAGTTAGTGGTGTGCGCGACAGACTTTTCTTTCATTGCCGGACATTTTTACAAAATGGGGTCTGATGAAGTATTGCGATGATATGTACTAGAGTTTGAAGGAAGCAATATCCTCGCAGATGCACATGGGGGTGCTGCGGGAGGCCATTATGTAGGAAGGGCGATCGCACAAAAGATCCTACGTGCAGGGTTGTGGTGGCCAACCCTCCATTAGGATTCAAAAGCTTAGTGCAAGGCGTGCGACGTGTGCTAAAGGGCTGGCAATCCATCTCTTTGAGTATGTATTGACGTGATTTGGGTGTCCAAATATTTTGATGAGTGAACGCAGTACCCACTTTCTAAACGAAACGATCAGCGTGCTTATGGAGGAATTTCAGGTATATCACCAGAAAATCACACGTTATCACCCACACGCTAATAGGACAATAGAAGCATTCAATATGGTACTGGAGAATGCGTTGACCAAGGTTTGCAATGCATAGCGAAGTGATTGGGACCAGTGCATACCCGCGGTACTATGGGCCTATCGAACGACTTGCAAAAAGTTGACTGGACAGACACCCTTTAAGCTTGTATATGGTGTTGAAGCAGTGATGCCCATGGAATAAATTATGCTTAGTCTACGCATAGCAGTACTCATGGGTGTGACGGATCGCAAAGCCCCGGAAGAGAGGCTCGCGTAGCTTACTAAGCTTTAGGAAGAAATATTTCTGGCTGGATTTCACCATCAGGTCCAAAAGCAGTGTGAAAAAGCATGGCATGATCGACACATTAAACTACACACCTTTAAGGTAAATGATCTGGTTTTGTTATATGACAGCAAGTTTGATAAATTTCCAGGGAAATTTAGGATGCACTCACTAGGGCCCTATGTCATTAAGGAAGTTACCGCTGGTAGAGAAGTCCAGCGGACTAAATTGAATGGAGATCCCTTCCCAGGAAAGGTGAATGGCAGCCGATTGAAGCCATACACCAATGATCCGGCTAGGTGACTATATGAAGGTAGCTTAGTCTTAGCACTCCAAGCAGCTAAAAGGAGGCACAGGACTATAAACTACACTACCCAGGTTGGGCAACTACACTATTGGAGGATTGTGTGGAACGAGGAGATGTCACAGGTTTTGCGACAACACAGAGATTGTTGCGCTACCCGGGGAGAAATCACGCAGGTCAGCTAGAAAGTGACTGTTAAAGTCATTGTTCATGATTTGATGGTGAGAATGTGGCCAAATGGAGCGGGTGACCAACATTTAAGACGAAATTTATGGGTAAGATCCTTGGAAATATGTCGCCAATCCAGCATTAATGAACTAAATATGGGGGGAACCGTCGGATTTGAATTCAGAATGGCTTATAAATTACATGTGGAGGTCCAACGAAAAACCCTTGGCATTTTGAACATTGAGTTGGTGAGATCCCAAACATGCATGATCTGTGTGTTCTTCAAAGAATTACTTGACTACCTAATTTTTGATTGATTTCCATAGTTCGGTCGCAATTTCATCTGTGATCTTATCCTAGGATCCAAAGCTATGCAAGCTGAAGCAGTGACAGTCGAGGGGGCTGTGTCAAAGGTTGTTATGGAGGCAGTGGGAGCTTCTCCAAAGGTTTCAGAGGTATTAGCTAAAGTCCCCAAGTCACCAAAGACACCTAGACCAAAGCCTACCCTGACCAAGGAGAGTACGAAGGATAAGAAGGGCAAGAAAGCTGCAATACCAGTGCATGCATCGCCTAGAAGAAACCCATAGAAGGACAAGCCCACCGCATAGGAAAAGGGAAAAATTATTAAATTGGAATCGAAGGAGGAAGAGATTAAGGACATCTTGATGGATGATGAGGATTTGGGGGTGGAAGTGGAGGAAGTTGAAGTCGAGGGTTCTAACCCTATCACTACATTGCCTGAATACGTCCCTCTGCGAAAAGGTGAGACAGAGGTGTCAAAGGACATCGACGAAAGCAAGGTCGCCCTACACATACCTCTACTATCGAACAAGATTGTCTTTGAAGGACCGCACTTGGGGTGGGTCTCGCTGTTGAAACTGGAAGATTGGGACTTAGCTGACACTGAGAAGTTCCCTCACTTAGTGACATAACAACTAATTCACTATGTTGTTCACACAACCACCAGGATGACTTCATTGGAACCGTGGAAGTGGCTCAAGGGTGTAGACAAGGCAAGTCTGTTGAACCTGCTATGGGTGCCACACTATAATCGCAAACCTATTATAGTATTGGTCATCAAGCAGCTGATATTCTTGGTTCACTATGGGTGTCGGTGGCTGAAGGAGCCGATACCCATCACTGACAGGTTGATCCATAGGATCACACGGCTGCCCTATACAGGGGAAAATCTGGCCATGATGTTTGGTGGAAAAGGTGGCGAGCAGGCCCTCGCAGAGACCATGAAGGAGAAATTAAAGCTCGTGAAGAAGTCACGAGGCTATGCCATCTCGAGTATCTGCGATCCTACGGTCAAGGTGGCCACACAGATTTTGGCAGGAAAAATTATGAGGAAGTGTCATGCAAATGAAGTGCCGGCACTTGTCATCGCTCTAGCAACCCAATGCACCGAAGGAGTTCAGTTTAATTGGGCACACTATCTCTGCGGTGATTTCCTTGCAAACTTTCATGAGACACAGGAGCTCAGCAAGACCTTCCACTATGCGCGGCTCTTGCTGTCCATCGTGCCAGTAGCCTGGGAACTGCCTAAAGACAGTTAATTCCCCTTGGTCGCGCTGAACCTACTAGAAGTAGTGAAGTATGCTTCATTGTGGGTGACCAAGGATGCTTAGCACATCAAGGATATCAAGATCTTCTTGATCTTGATGGAAATGAATATACACATGGCTATCAATCGCAAGCCGCGATTCTCGCCTACTATGTTTGCCAAACTGTAGGAGTATGTGGATTTCAAGGCAGACTTTCAGCCCGTATCGATTAGGGCATGGAAGGACCTTGAGTAGCAGTGGCATGACTTTCCTTACTTGGCAACAAATGATGCGATTGATGCAGTTCTTGATCGCTTACTGGTGGAGTGGCACACTGCCTCAGACTTGGCGGTGGCATCGAGCAAGTCCGCCATGCATCACAAAAAGGAGGATTCCAAGCTCAAGATGGCGTAGCTGGCCGAGAAGTGGAAGAAGGAGGCCTCTGACAAGGCCTAGGCAGAGTGCGATGCCACACAACAGATGGAAAAGCAGATAGGTGGAACAAAATGTAGCTTCGACAAGGGCACAAGGTTGCTTCGCCTGAAACAGAGGAAGAGACAGATGAGAAAAAAGAACAGCATGGAGTGGATCGCAGATGTCGTCATACCGCATCAAATGTCCAAGAGAACAAGAAAAAGTGGGGCCGCAGAAGAAATCCAAGGCTAGTAATACATCACTGGACCCAATCACCCTAACAGAGGGTGATTTGAATGACATAGGAGATATAGTGCAGGATGTCACCGCAGAGGTACTGCAGCAGTTTGAGCAGCAACAACAACAACTAATGGGGGCCATCCAGATGGGTCTGCATGAAATGCATATCTGCACATCACAGGTGATTTGAAAATGAGATCTTAGACTAATATTAAGGTATCACAGACTCATGTGCATGAATTTTCCTATATTAATTAGTGTAATGGATCAATAAGATTGCGAATAATATAGACAATGATTCAAGCAATTAAAGATACATAACAGACACACATGCATAACACAGCAAGATAATCAAGGAGTTCACCCAAAACTATTGGGCTACATCTCCTAGTCAAACCTTCAGTGGTGACCTCTCTATTATGTCTTTAAGAGCAGAGTTTTTACAACAGTGAGCTCAATTTGAGTCTCAGCACAGTAGATGCAAAACAACAAGGGTTTACTTGAATACCTCAAGTCTCTGAGTAAGCAGACTCCCTCTCACTCTCAGTCTCTATGTTCACTCTGTCTCAAAACTGCCTTGCCTCTGTGTCTGTCATTCTGTGGCTTTAAAGCCAATCTGCGCTGCCTGTTCATTTCCCCTTCTGGGTTGTCTGGATTTTGGCCTCTGTCTGCTCAAATCCCCCTCTGGGTGTTAGCAATCATTGCTAAATGCCTTCAGGGATGGTGGGCACCTATTTTGTAATAGAAGGACCATCGACGCCTTTGAAATCCTCAGAATAGTTATTCTATGTTTACACAGAGAAATACACTAAAACACAGGAAAATCCACCCAAACGTAGTCTATCTGACTTTAAATACTATCATTTTTGCCCTATAATCCTTTTAGATCTGTCTTTGGGTGACATCGCAAGTGATCATGATCCAACAGTTATTATTCATTTCGGGTGGCTTATGTGCCCAGAGATTACCTGCCCAAAAAGGGTGGTTTTCTCTCTTAGGCGCCTGGACATGTGGTAGCCAGTGTATGGGCTCGGGCGGAGTCCGACCAATACCACTTACTGCTTAAAGTCCGCTCATTTCAAAACTCAAAATACATCTCGCTACGTATAAAAACCCTTTCAGGTCCGTTATATTGCCCAATTCACATTTCCTTTGTATTTGTAAAAATACATTAAAACATTGAAAATCTCGCAAAATGGCTTTATGGTAGACTTGAAATGTTATATATTTGCATCTATAAGTTCCATCGGGTCTGGTTTTATCACATCGGGCACATTTCCTTTGTATTTCATTTATTTGGTGAAAATGTGAAATACACAGAAAAATGTCATTTTCCGGATCTCAAAATATGTTAAATATCATCTATAACCCCATCGGGTCCAGCTATCGCAAGTCATATTTATATCAGCCCTGCTCCATTGTATTACTCCGACGTGATATTGCGATGCGATTGATCGCAATCGCATATCGCATAGACCCTGGGCTGTTTGTAAGCGCTCCTTTGTAATTTACAAATTGCGATATTGCGAGTTAACCTGGGCCATCGATCTGCGCACTTGATCGACGGTTCATGTTGACCCATGCTGATCGCTATCGCATATTTCATATGGTAGCCTCTGATAGCCTCCGCTAATTGTGATATGCCAATTGGATCTAGACGGTTGATCGGCCAGATCCGATGGCTCTTGTGCGTCATTCCTTTGACCCCCGATAGGCTTGTTTTCCACTGTTTCTTCATGTTTTTCGCTCTCGATAGTGTTTTCTACCATTATTAAAGGTTCATATTTTGAGATGGTTTTTGTTTCTTGGAGGATTAGAGGGTGTTTTGGATCCATTTTGGATCAACAGGCTAGCGGGGTGTCCACCAGCCTCACCATCGGTACTTCAGAAGCGACCGGAATGCTGCATGTGAAGGAATCCCAAATGATAGTGTTGCCAGATGGAGCACTATCCACAGAAAACGAAGCTAACAGGCCCGCTATCAGCACCCTCAAGGGAGTGGGGCTGAACTTGGCAGTGCTTCTTGGTGAGGTGCTCCACCTACTATAGGATGGAGTGATTTTGGAGCTGAGGGCCCACAAATAGCAAGCTTTGTAGGTGATCAGTGAGTAGAAGATCAATAATGTGCACATGGCCCTGCAGCGAGACACTGACCTCACATCCATGTTGGAACTTACTAACAAAAATCAGCGCACAATTAAGGCCATGAAGGAAGCCTGCCGAATGGTCCCCTAATTGGCCATTCCTAAGGATGCAGAGGCAGATGAATAGGTCTGCACTTCAACTCTGTTGGAAGTAAAGGAGCAGTGCAGAACCACTGTCATGGAAGTGATAGCAGTAGTAGACAGTGTTGGCTTAGTGGGGCCTGACCTAGGTTTGGAGGTGATTTAGCCAAACAAATCTTGGTCCTACTGGCCCTTTTGGAAATAGTCCATGGAGCGTGGACTGAGGTATCACCCGAAGTAGTATGGGAGGGTGCTAGAACCAGGTTTCCACACCTTGGAGATGTCTGATGAGTTCAAGTGGTCCGCAGTTTGACTTGGTGCACACGTCGCTATGTGCACTTACCCGTACCTTGCAGCCTGAGATGCTGCCTTCACGCAGCCCTACTCGAGGGCCGAACATTGTTATTACCCAAGTCCTTGCTAGTAATTTGATATTAGTCGATTAACTTAGCTTATTCGTATGTTTTTGGTTATACTTAGCAACATTCACAATTCATATAAGTGTGTGTAGTAAATAATTAGAGTAATTGCAAAAGATATCAAATATTTAATAACTCAGAATAGATACACATAATTGGGAACACAAATTCTCTTTATTATTCTCTTCCTTCAGTTATAGACTCTACTCTTCCCTATGCACTCAGCTGCAGGGGTCCACGTACTTAGTTACGGACTCTACTAGGCCTCTCCGCACTCAACTACAGGGCCTCTCCCTACTACTATAACCCAAGACACTTAGATTCTTGCTCTATGCTCCCTATCTTGTTCTATCCATCTGATTCCTTGACTTATTGGTTTTTTGGTTACTTTACAACTTAGAGCCTCACTCTATTTATACAATCCCATGGTCTGCAGACCATGGGTAGGCTGAAACTACATTCAAAACTTAGGGCAGACAACCCTATGAATCTAGCATACGTTGTGTGCTCTGCGCCCGCAATTCATGGAGTCTTTACAACAATAACAACTGAAAACTTGGGCTTTCAGCCCCAAAACATGTTGTGGGGTAATTCCATGCCCAACAGGCCCCCAAAACAAAAATCATGACTCGCCCTTGAGTCACTCTGTCGGCGCAGCGATCTTGGCACAGAGTCCCTCCAACTGGTCTCAAATAGTCCTAATGTCCGCATCACACTGAGCTACTGCTTGTTGAAGCTGCTGCATCTGTTCTTCAGAAACCTCTGTGACTGAACTGTTCCCATATAGATGCACCAATATATGTTTATAGTCTGGCGCCCTTGTCCGGCTCCCTGGGGTGCGAAGACTATGCTGCTGTCGGTTAGTTAGATAGTCGGCCCGCTTGTGTAAGGCTTCAAGTGGCTGCCATTCACTTTGGCTGGCAAGGGTTCTCCATTTAATTTGAAGAGCTGGACCATGCCTCCATATGTGACTTCCTTAACCATGTATGGTCCTAGCCAATGCATTTTGAATTTTCCCAGAAATTTTACAAACTTACTATCGTAGCAATGCTAAGTCATTTAATTTGAATGTGTGCAACTTAATATGGAGATCATGCCAAGATTTTTCACATTTTTTTTGAACCTGTAGATTAAAACCTTCCAAGAACCATTCCTCCTCAAGTTCTTCCAATTGCGCGAGTCTTTCTTTAAGAGCTTCACGGTCCATCATCCCTGTGAGTGCTGCTATTCACAGACTAGGTACAATATATTCCATTGGCATGACAACTTCCACACCATAAACTAATCGGAAAGGTGTTTGTCCTGTCATTTTTGTCATGCGGAAAGAGTCATTTTTGTGGACAAAACCGACCTCCCTAGAAAATAAGGCTTTTCTAGTGACAAACAAAACAATCAAGCACTATCTTTCCCTAAATATGCATTTAAAATAAAAGCAACCAGGTGTTTAAGGCTTACCTCTAGTCCAACGTTGTTTGTAGCAGCCAAGCCTCTTCGATCCAGATGAGCTCCTTCTCCTTGAAGCCTGCATTCACTAACAAGAAAAAGATTACATAGCACCTGAATAACTCATATAATAAAACATATTCATCATAAAGACCAAGGAGTTTATGAAACAAATTATATATAACAACTTGTTGAGAAAAATGAACTTAATTGTATTAATTGGAAATAAAAGAAACCATTACAACCAGTGCCTTGGTGTTGTGCAGGTCCCTCCCAGGGTCGAGCAAGAGTTCTCCTCTACTTTGATCAGCTCACCCACTTCCAAATGAAGCTAAGAAAGGATTGGAATCTCTCCTCTCAAGCTCTATAAGGGAGTCCTAATTTCAGCAGCATCTACCCTTAGGAATGTTCAGCTTTCAACCTCTCCTCCCTCTGGCCCAATGCCTGTATTTATAATGCTTTGGAGGAAGTTAAACATGTCCACCATCAATGGGATAAGCCCCTCTTTCAAAGGGATATCTCCCCTCTTCATGGGATAAGTTCCTCTTTCATTGGGATGCATGAACCATCTGAGGCGCTCAATCCACGTCAAACCATCTTCTAGAATGCTCTAGAATCGACCACAAGTAAGTTTTTTGGAGTAAAACTTGCACCTTTTGAATTTTACAGGAGTACGCACCCACCCCTTTACAGACAGAGCGTACAAGTACGCAGGTATTATGTACTTGAGGTGCGTACACGCAGGTAAGAGTAAGAGAAATTGCGTAACCAGAGTTATATTGATTTTTAAAGGCTTTCTCTCTTTTTGGGAGTTTGACATGAGGAGCAGAGGTATAAGACTTGCCAAGGAGGACAGTATGGTTATTGATGGAGCCATACTAACTGCCAATAGTCATGGTGACAAATTTTAGTGTAACAGATTGCCCCCTAAAGTGCGAGGTCTGTAGTAGATTAGGGTTTCATATCATCTAGGAAGGGTGAAGCACTTTATCATTTCGAGGATTATCTTGTGGAGAGCCCAGTCGGAACCTGCAAATATTCAACACAAAATACATATATGAGATCATATCATCGCTGAGGTAGGCATTCCCATACTCAGATCAAAAACTTTAACTAACAAACTAACTACTGCTCTGGTATAGGAATGATTTTTCAATACATCATAATCATAGACACATGTAGACATAGTATGGACGCAGCCATCTGTTTATAATTAGTCTACTATATAATGAATACAAAACTCCTCGCAGCCTGGATGGCGGAAACTAGATCCAAGGTCTTCATTTCTACATCCCAAAATAGTACGATTCTATCCATGCGAATAAATGAGTTGATGTCGAACATGGTAGAAACCACTTGATTACCAGTCAATGATGTAAATTGTTAACAAGTGTGAGAGAAACCACCAGTGATGTCAATGGTTCTCAAAGTACCCAGTACAATCCATGAGATGTGAGTAGATGTGTTGATGTCGAACATGTCACGAAATCCTTCGATCGAAAGTCGATGATGTAAACTTTCGTCAAAGGCGAGAAACCTGCCATTGAGGCATGTAGATTTCAAGGTACTGACGATTCCTAGATCATCTTTCTAGATAATGTGCTGATGTCGATAGAAAGCGATCCGTTGTAAGCAAGCCCACAACACGAAATCATAAATCAAGTTGAAGAAATGTAGCTGTAAGGACTGACTCAGGGATGGTCAAGATGGATGACAGATATTTTGCAGATGAATGGTTTATTTGCAGTGACCTCTTGAACACATAACGACACAACAGATGGCTTGGTGAAAATTGACCCAAATTTAATGCCCAGAAACCGGCTGAAGACTTTCAATGTGGTTTGATCAACTGTTAGGCAAAAGGATTTCCCAACCCAGGTGAATGAAAAGTGTCGTGTTCAAGAGTGGTGATAAGGTTTTTTCGAGACAAAGGATAACAAATAGGCTCATTTTTCTCTCTTTTCCCCCACCATTTCTGGCAAGTACCTCTTTATTTTTTACAAGCTTGAGGAGGATAACATTTTCTTGATTATAAGCTCATCCTTCGGATGAGTCCAACTTAGTTTAGATTCGAACCCTAAGAAGGAGTGGTCCATTCTTGTTTGTAATCGAACAGGTCCTTTACTGTGAAATTTTAACGAGTCCAGTATAGGAGAAACTCGGCGTTTTTCAATTTTAGAGAGTCTGAAAAAACTTAAGAAGACTCCAGGGTTGACCTTTTTCATAAATTTGTGTCTCCCAAGCTCGAAAAAGTATAAAATAATACTTGAGAGAACCGCTTGATCTTTATGACCAAGGAGTACTTTCATGATTAGTGTCTCTGATCTGAAAAGTAAAAAGTGATCAAGGACACGTCGTTTTATTTCCAATATCGAATTTGAAACGACAAAAATCCGGCAATCTTTTCATGTTTTTACGGTCAGAAAAGGGCTATAAGAGGACCGTCTTTTAATTCCGTTTTAACGAGTGTAAAAGAAACGCTCGGCAATCTTTTCATGTTTTAGGAGTCAGAAAAGGGCTTAAAGATGACTCTGATGTTTTTGTTTGTAAAAAATGACAATTTTCCCTGAAAATCCTTTATCCTGCACAAAAACCAACACATTAATCATACCTGTTGAAGATAGATAAAAATACTTTGAAAAATACCTTTTCATGGTGAAAAATAAACAAATTTACCATTTATTTACCCAAAAAACCTATAAAAAGGGCTTTTACCAATTCATTTTTACCATTTTACTGTTGAGGAGAGAAAAAGGGCTTTTGGCAAGAAACTTCCCATGGACATTGCAGAGAATCCGACCGTCGAAATCGAACATCGTCTCTTCCAGGTAATTTAAAACATCCTCCTCTTCAATTTCATCGGTTTAGAATTCTTTTTAAGGCCCCAGATTTCATTTTTTGGAGGTTTTGGGGTTTCAAAGACCGCCTCTCGGGGTACGCAGGCACCACACTAGGGACCCACGTACCCCGACATTTTCTCAGTTGGGAAAATGTCGGGGGTATGCACCTTGCCTTCAGGGACCCTACGTACCCACGCTCTGTTCCTAAAGGCGGGGTGCGTACTCCGCGCAACAAGTTTTTAAACCCCAAATTCTCC
The DNA here is from genome assembly GCA_031772625.1 of Pinus tabuliformis. Taxonomy (NCBI): domain Eukaryota; kingdom Viridiplantae; phylum Streptophyta; class Pinopsida; order Pinales; family Pinaceae; genus Pinus; species Pinus tabuliformis. Next base: position 1,718,574 of record CM062805.1, on the reverse strand, counting down.
AAAATGGACCAAATTTTTTTGATTTCATGGAATCTAATGGATGTTTTTTGGCATGTAGATTGTTCACCATGTTCGATTGGCGCGAGAGAGAGCACGAAGATGTTGATTTGGCCGCCATTAATCATCAACCGTCAATTGATGCTTTGAAGGCATGCAGCCTTTATAAATACTGGGCCATACCTGGCACGAGGGCCCAAGTGAGCTTTCTAGAGTTGCTGGTAGAAAGATGGAACGTTCAGGACCAGTGTTTTTATATTCGAGGGCACCAGCTCGAGATGGAGCCCGCAGATATCTACTTTCTCACTGGTTTTCCCAAGAGAGGCAAACACTTGACCCTGTTCGGGACTAGGGCAGGTGGCCAGTCTATCGCTAGTCTCCGACTAGATTGGTGTAACACTCAGTCTCAAGAGAAGGGGATAGAGATCAAAACTATATCCCATCCTGAACTTAAGGTGATTGCCTTTACAGTTACCAGACTTTGTGGGGCTACTGCTTTACACATTGCTACTGGATCCCAGATGCGGATGGCAATTGATTGCTATCGAGGTACCATTTTCAACTGGTGTGATGCTGTGTTGGCCAATGTAAAAGGCCAACTGACTAGAGCCAAAAACAGAGAGCTAAAGACCTTTGGATATGGGGCTTTAGTTGTGAGTTTTGGCTTAGAGAGGGTTCCGATGCTAATCCCACAGCAGCTCACTATTGAGGCTAGGCTTCCTCGAGAGCCCAAATTGATGCGATGGGTTGCGGTTATGGCCCGTCATCCTGATGAGGGAACAGAGGTCATCCGATTTACTTCGGAGTACTTTCACTGGTTAGAAGACTAGGTCTTTTCTATACAAGATTTTCCTTATGCCGGAGTTGATTTTCGTGGAGATCCGGACATGGTTCTTCCACCTGGAGAACAATGGGATGATGCAGGTAACTTCATTTTTCACAAGTTTTTTAAACTATCTATTTTTTTTTGTTTTTTTATATCGTCTCAAAACTGACAGTAATAATTTTCAAAATGCAGATGTAGGCCCACGACGTCCAGCCAATCTCCGGCCTTACGAAAGGAGACTACCAGTTGCAACGGCACTGGCCCCACAGGACGAGGCCACAGAGACTTTGGCTGAGTTGGAAAGTGATCTAGAGCGTCTTACAGCAGACATACCGGAGACTACCATAGATGATATTCCAATCAGGCTTGAGCGCTATGTAGTCGGGGTCCCAGGACCTTTTAGGAGGTTCTTGTGTAGGGTGGCCCGTGCAGTGGTGTCATATAGAGATCATCACCAGTGATTGGATGGTCGTTTTGTAGACACATGTGACATTTTGGTTTTTTGCACTTATCATTTTTGCCGATCATAAGGTGTTTTTCAACCTATGATCGAAGACGATGTATTTTTTGACACACTCCTATCTATATATATCATTATTACCGAGTTATCTTGTAAATCATGTTATGGAATGGTTTTAAATTTACATGTATGATTATTGCAAATGTCTATTTAACATTCGAGAAGAAATTGCATCTGCTAATGTATTTAAAGACCTTGGAATATGTTGATATTCAATGTAATCAAACTCACATTCCAAGAGACGCACTCTCAAAAATAACCTTAATAACACTGGATTTCTAATGGCATACACTCTATTAAGTTGTAATACAACGAGTTCAGAATCTAACCTCACTATCAAACTCCGAATCCCAAATGAAATAGATTCAGACAATAACTCAATCACTGCACTGTATTCGACAATGTTGTTTGTTGTTTGACCGAGGCTCACCCCATGCATAGAAACTAACTCGTCAGAGGGTGAATAGATAACCCAAGCTGCGGAAGAGATATTCCGTGTACTACGACAAGCACCATCAGCGAAACCAATGTATGTTTGGAGAGGCATCGACATCTTCATCATCAAGAGTAAAACCAAGATAAGCCACAATAATGACGAAAACACACTCTCTAAGCTAAACACACTGTCTAAACTAACAAACACACTAGCTAGAAAGAAAAACTAACCTAAAAAATCTCCATACCCATTTTTTAAGCATAATACCTCTTTAGGTAAAGTCCATTTTTGGGTTTACCCAAAGAGTCCCCGTCAAAGTCTACCAACTCATAGGCCCCTTTTGCTAGCTTTCGCTTGACAATATAGGGCCCATGCCACATAGGAACGAATTTTCCAGCACCTAATTTATCATTAGCTTGATCATATAATAACACTAGGTCTCCTTCCGAAAAATTTCGACGGGTCACATTTCGATCATACTGAGCTTTCATACATTTTGCGTGAGTCTCGATCGCCAATGCAGCATCACGTCGATTCTCATCTAATTGAGCTAAGTATAATAAACACTTCTCCTCTTTGGAAGTAGCTAGAAGTAACTCGATAGCCATTTGAAGTGACGGGATTTTGCATTCAATGGGTAGCACAGCTTCCAAACCATAAACTAGTTGGAAAGGAGTGAACCCTGTTGATGTTTTCACTGAGGTTCGGTACGCCCAAAGCGCTGAAAATAACATGTTGTGCTAATTCGACCGATGAATACCAATGATTCGTCGAATCATGATAACTAAAACTTTGTTGATGGACTCAACCAGACCATTTGCTTGTGGATAATAAGGAGTTGAACTATCGTGACGCAAACCAAGCTGGCCCGTAAGTTCTGTCATCATAACGTTTCGAAAATGGTGCCCATGGTCAGTGATTATCGCTTGTGGGACACCAAACCTAGCAATTATATGATTGAACACGAAAATTGCAGTTGTCTTGCCGTCTGCCTCAAATGTAGGCATCGCCTCGGCCCACTTAGTAAAATAATCTACCGCAAGGATGATATACGCATGCCCCCCGGCCGAGTGAGGGTTACATGTAATAAAATCGATACCCCATTTGGCAAAAGGACCAACGGCAATTATAGGGTGGAGAGGAGCAAGTGGAGCGCGCATCTTTCAATCAAACACTTGACAGTTGTGGCATTTTCGGGCCGCAGTAATACAATCTTTAAACAAGGACGGCCAGAAGTAGCCAGCGCGCAATATCTTTTGGGCTGTGGCATACCCAGACATATGACCGCCACACACTCTGGAGTGACAGTTATTTAGAACCCTTTCAGCCTCTTCGTGAGTTAAGCAACGTCGAAAGATAGATTCTGTCCCACGGCGATAAAGAGTATCTCCAATAATTTTGTACTGTTGGGACTCGAATCGAATTTTCCGACGTTCCGACTTTGAAACTTCGGGCCGAAAGGATTGGGTCTGGAGATAGACGATGATATCTCCATACCACGGATCTAAAGTTCTGATTAGAAACAAAGATTCGTCTGCAATGGGCTCCTCTACCACAGTTTCTGTGTCAGCACACGGGAAGTCACACATTAACTCTGCAAAAACTAAAGATTTCTTAGACTTAGATTTCTCAAAATCTAAGTCGAACTCCTGCAGGATAACAATCCATTTAGAGTACTTTCCCCCTAGCAATTGTTTGGTCAAAATGTAGATCATAGGGTTGCAATCCGAAATGACTGTAGTTTTACGAAGTAAAATGTAGTGACGAAAACGTTGGACAGCTTGAACGGCTGCCAATGCCAATTTCTCCACATGTGAGTATTTTAGCTCAGTGGAATTTAACGTCCGACTAAGGTAATATATCACATGTTCCGTTCCGAATTCATCTTCCTGAACTAAGACCATCCCAATGGTGGATTGGGAGGCGGCGAGATACAAAAAGTAATCCTGGTTGTAGTTGGGAGGATGCAACAACGGTGCATGGGTCAATGCGTGTTTGAGTGCATCAAAAGATTTCTGAGTTATCTCATCCCAAGAGAATTGAGCTTTCTGTTTCAACAACCGTGTAAAACCCTTTGTAACCTCAGCGTAGTTAGGAATGAATCATCGTAAAAAGTTTGCTTTCCCCTACAAACTTTGAAGTTGGCGAAGACTCGAAGGAGGAGCCAATTTGATGATAGCTTCTACCTTCGAGGGATCGACGTGAATCCCGACTTTCGAAACTACAAATCCCAGTAATCGACTCGTTTCTATACATAAGACACATTTGTGTGGGTTCAACCGAATACGATAATGCCTACACCTCATGAAGATTGCACGTAAATGGACAAGGTGATCAGCTCGATGTAATGAATGAGCAGGCAAATCATCGAGATACGGTTGCACAATGTGTCTGATGTCATGAAACGCATAAGACATCGCCCTTTGAAAAGTTGCTCCGGCATTATTTAGCCCAAAAGGCAATTTGCAATAAGAAAATGTCCCCCATGGACAAATGAAAGTCGTTTTTGGTTGATCGGCAGGTAGAATATTGATTTGATTGTAACCGGAAAAACCGTCCATAAAGGAAAATATTTCATTGCTGGCACAATCATGAATGATTTGATCGATATAGGGAGTTGGGTAGTTTTCCTTTGGACAAGCTCGATTAATGTCCCTAGAGTCGATGCATATTCTTATTGTTCCTTGTTTTTTGTTAACCGGAACAATATTCGATACCCAATCCGTTAATGGGATTGGATAAATGAAACCTGCTTTCAGCAGTTTTTCAACTTCTGCTTTAATTGCAGCAGCTTTTCGTGGGTGAATCTGACGCAAACGTTGCCGGACGGGTTTAGCATCCGGGTAAGTCTTGATATCATGAACAACAATCGCGGGATCAATTCCTGGCATTTCCTCATAGGACCAGGCAAACACGTCGCGGAATTCTTGATATAGGGCCTTGTATGTCTGAATTTCGTCATCTATACACGAGGCACCTATATGAATGTTTTCAATAATTCCAGGCTTAACCGAAATGTCAATGGGAATAGTTTGAGAGATGTTTCCCAAATTCAGCTCTGAATTAGGATGTTTCATGAGATTCTGAGCTTCCTTGACATATTCAACTGTAAAAATTGATGAAAAATCATTTTCAAAACGATCATCCTCAGGTAAAAACGAAGATCTATGATGGAGATCCTCCCATGGTAAATCATCTATACACAGAACTTCACGAAGTTGCTCGTCAGATGAAACAACTTCGGGAAACGCTATTAACTCTGAGGTTGATGTGAAAAGTGATTCCTCACGGACCACATTCATTAGGTCGATTTTGGTTGAACACAGGTCGGTAAAAGACTGCACGGCTTCATAGGCAATTTCATATGGACTCAAAGGCATAACATTACCAAATGAGTCTATTTCAGATTCAGAAGGAACGATCCAAGGATCGTCATAATAAATAGTGTCTGATGTAATCATATGAATGGTTGCAAATGAAGATGATGCATTGAGTGGAGGAAAAGGAAAAGTTCCCAGTAAACCGGCATATTTAACTAATCCTACTCCAACATCCTTATATGGGATAGTCGTTTTACCGACATGCTGAATACTCTCTGAAGAGGATGGGTCGGATGAAAAGTAAGCTAGCTGGTCTATTGTTACGATCTTTCCATTATGTGGGAACTTTATTACTCGAAAGACCGATGAAACGACCGCAGTCATAGCGTAAGACCAACTTCGACCCAAGAGAAGGTTGTAGTCTAGAGGGGCATCAACCACCTCCACATCTAGACTAACGGTTTTTCCTTCAACCCCTATAGGCAAATCCTGTAGAATGCCAAAAGGATGAAACCCACGGCCATCAAAGGCCTTAAGAATTGTCGAGGATTGATTTAGTGAAGGAGAACCAAGCGATCTCCAACACTGTATCGACATAATACACGTTGAAGCTCCCTCATCAATTACAGTCCGATGAATAGGCCTCTTTTTGACTATCACTAGGATATGGAAAGCCATTTGATGAGGCAAACGCGGTGTACTATTTTCTAGATCAAATATTATTAGGTTCGGGTCCTGAACATCAACAGCTCCTATAGCCGACAAGAGTAATTTGCGTTGTGCTGGACACGATTGCAGCACTTCCAAAGCTGACATTGCTGAGGGTGAAACAGCTAAGTCCTCGACAATGTTATAATTCTGAGCCGCTCTCGCATGTGGATTGAAAGCAGACCTTCGAAGTACACCCTTGGCGGGCGGTTTGATTACTAAGTCTGGATTAGGTTTCTCGATCTGTAGTGGATCAGAACCAGGAGCTGAGGTTGATGGATTAGAATGAGAAGATTCTGCTTCTTTGCCATCAATAGGACTTTTACTACCATAATCTTGCGATCGAGTCACAATCCTTACATGGGACATCATCAAAATGGGTTCTTAATTGGCACTCGAGGAAGAACCTATCATTTTGCTATCTTTTGGAAATGGATCCTTCAAGACAGCAGGAATTTGGGAACCTTTGACGATTTTCGCAACCTCTGCCCGATGAGGGCAGTCTCTTGCAAAGTGTTCTTCTTCACAAATAAGACAAGGATATCGAGGTTTTCGCTTTTCATCATTGGATTCCACCTTTTCAGTTTTCTCCTTTGGAGTTTTTTCTGCTTTATTCTTATTCTTCCCTTTCTTCTTCCCACCGGATTTTGATTTAGTCGTATATGACTCTACAACATGAATATCGGCGGAGAGTTCAGTGGAAGAATCTCCTGTCGGGGAATCAGGCAAGGTTATGATAGGAGAAGAATTCTTGGAAGACTTCTTCTTACTTTTAGTGTTAACCGTACCAATCATACCATTAGCGGCATGAGATCCCGAAGGAGCTGCAGTGATTTGATTTGACTTTGGAAGATCTGGGATCTTTTCGTGTAACGTACCTAACTGAGTATAAACTAAGTCAAGGTACTGCGCTTGAGCAATCACTTTCTCCTCAGTAACTACTCCGGCCTTAGCTACGTCTTCAGTAATCTTTGGTAACAATGATTTAACAAACCATTCAGCTAAGATCTGGTCCGGGATAAAAACTTTCACTAACCACCTTCGACGTCTCCATTCATGAATATGATTGGAAATATAAGTGGACGTCGATTGCTTTAATGAATTTAGTAACTCCGTTCCATTATCATATCTGACCGGCAACTGAAAATGAGTTAAAAACGAGGTAGCTAACTGGCTAAAATTATAAAAAGAGGCCCGTGGTAACTCAATGTACCACTTGGCCGCAAGACCAATGAGAGTGCGCTGGAAAAGACGTAAGCGGATTGAATCATCTGAGATGGAATTAGAGGCACACCAGAGGTGGTAAGTCATCACATGATTCGACGGGTCCTCTCCAGATTTACCTTTGAACTTGGGAATGTCACTGGGCAACTTATTCGGCATTGGCGGCCAAAACGGAAGATAATTAATTGGATCGTTCGTTAGGCGCGACAAGTCTGGTAAGTCCAAAGTTGCGATAAACGGTAGCTGCCGATTAGGATCCCTAAAACTCTGGGTCATGAGACCAGCCCTAGGGGGAGGATATCCAGGATAACTAGGAACAGGAATCGCGTTCGGGATATTGTATCCTCCTGGAAAACTAGGATTAACCGGACTGTACTGGGTTGTTGTGGTTGTTGATAAGTGTACCCAGGATATGGTTGATACTGGTAAACTAGCTGCTGGACAGCAGGACCAAATTTGTACTGTCCCTGGTACGGTTGATAAGTGAATTGTGGTTGACTTGTGACAACCGTACTTAAACCAGGTTGTCCTACAGGCATATGAACCGTAGTTTGAATCGTGGATCCAGAAGATGGTAAAGATGTCTGAGGAGTAGATACAGGGATAGTAGAAACCAGAGCTATCGATACTCCAGAAGTAGGTGGGGTAGATGGAACAGATGTTGCGGCAGTCGTTTGAGATGGAGTACGAGGCGAAATAGGCCCAGACTGAGAAACTACCGAAGGTACAGAAGTTTGAATATTAGACTGGACTGGTTGCTGGGGTGAACCAGAAACTAAGGGTTGTCCAGTTTGAGATGACAACTGTACATTTGGCTGCAACACCTGTTGAAATTGCGATGGATCCCACACTATGTTGATTTCGGGGTACTGACCATAACAGGTTGAGGATATTGAGATCCATAACCGGGTTGAGGGTAGGATTGATAATTGAAAGGTACATTTCCCATTCCTTGAACATAATATTGACCTTGGGGTGGTTGGAAACCTTGGTTCGAGTACTGACCTTGGGGTAGATACCCTTGAGGCATGTACTGATACTGGGGTTGACCTTGAGGTATAAATTGATACTGGGGTTGACCTTGGGGTACATATTGAGTCTGGGGTTGACCTTGAGGAACGTAATGTATCGTAGGCACGTACTGTCCTTGAGGTTGCCCCCCAGATGCAAATTGTGTACCTTGAGGTTGCCCTCCAGGCGTTAATTGAGGCTGCCCCCCAGGCGGTAACTGGACACCTTGAGGTTGAGAATTGGGAATAGAACCTGACATCATAAGAATGTCTTCTACACTCAACAGCTTTGCACCGTTGCTTCCAGTGAATACCCTTTGTTCAATGGGTTGAGGAGATGCTCCCGAAAAAGTACCAGACAGTGACTGATACCCAGAGGGAACAGAAGGACCACCGTACAAAAAAGATTTAGGCAATTGAGTAAACATGGACGACTGACCTGACATATTTACGGGAGTATAAATACCCCTAGGTGGATAAGAAACATGAGGTGGTGAAAAACTTAACACTAAGTTGTCCAAATAATTAGTCAAAGAAAGATACCAAGTAGTACTTCTAGGTGGACTGTAAAAAATTGATTCACGCTCCCTTAGATCAATATTAGGTTGATTTTCAGGGATAGGGATGCCTATTTCTTCTTCCGGAGCAAGTTCTTCAATAGCTATCAAACCAGAAGGAAGATTTTCGGTGATTACTCTTTCTACCCTAGGTGAATCAGGAGCACTAGAAGTCGGAGAGACAAACCTCGATGTTGGAGTAACAGGCTCAGATATCTCAGGTTCTTCGCCTATATCACTAGTAGATGAAAAACTACCAGCAATTTCGGAAACCGAAATAGCTTCAGGATTATAACCTGTTTCTAGAGTTTGGTAATCAGGATGAACAACCAACGAGGACTCTCCTTCTTCAGGTGACCCTACTTTACTGCCACTAGGAGTTACAAGGACTTTCAAACCTTCGTAATGGCCCGGGACTTCTTCAGGAGGTTGGCCCCGAAGTCTACGGGACTTCCTCAACAAATCAGCCACGGTTACAACCTCAGGAGACTGGCCCCGAAGTCTACGGGACTGTCTTGGTAATTCAGCCACAGCGAAAAACTTTTAACTACTGCACACGCAAACAAAGTAAAATCTCAAAGCAAACCGCCTAAAGTCTCTAAAGAACCAAACAAATTCGAATCACATGCCTAAAGAATCTAGGGCGTCAAACCACACACAAACAGTAACTTTCTGGACTAAAAACACTAGTTGGTGATGAAATCCAACATCGAAGAATTCAGTACAGAAATGGCGGGTGGAACAGTTACCCCGACAACGTGCTTAATGAATAGACTGGACCAAGTTCCTCCACTTTAACCGTCTCGAGTGAATTGAACCCCCCAGAAAATCCAAGTGAGTCTAGCCGACGTCTGCTCTAGGTATAGTGGGATCTTCCCTCCACCGTCACCTTAGGAAGAATCCTAAAGATAATAGTCACTAAGGTCACCAACAACAACAAATATACCTGGGGGAACATTCTACGATATGATACACACGCAAGGGCAGAGTAACAAGCTCAATCCCCTTGCCGGCTCCTTGACAATAATCCAAGGTTTACCAACAAGTGACCCCAGGCTCCTCGACAATGGTTAATCCGAGGTTTACCGTTTGTAGTATGTGCATATCTGGCGTTGTTCCCAATGAAGGAGGATTGATTCCCTCACTGGTTCGGACACGATCTCGTGCTTCTCCTTTAAGAGGAGATTTCCCAGAGCATAAATGTAACAGTTGGATTTATCCTACCGCAAGATAAGCTACTTGTTTGTTTTTACTGTCTTGGAGAGTTAATTACTCTCCTACTCCAAGACACTAGCCTGATCTATGTTGGTGTATCAAAGCCCTAGTAAATAAAAAGTTACTAAGTTAATTTTACTTTAAGCATTAATTTTTATGGCTTTTCTTTAGGACAAAAGGTAGCGCAGATGAAACTTATGATGTGTAGACTCGACTCAAATCCACTAAAAAGATGCACCTAGGATGAAAAAACAATCTTTTCTTTTCAATGAATTCCTTAGCTAAGAGTGTTGGAGAATGCAAAATTTATAAAGACAAATTTCTTGGCAATGAAAATCAAAGAAACAATCTCTTTATCTTTTCCAAAGCACACAACACAAGACCACTAATTATTTCACGAAAACTTCCTTTCTCCTTTCAAAGACTTCAAATACTACTAAAACAAACTTTCCTCAAAAGAGATTTTGTATTTTTTTCTATTTTAACAAAGCATGTAAAACTACTTAACAAAAATCAATTTTAAAATCTATGAAAATCTAAGAGAAATTTGTCTAAAAGCAAATCTAAGAGAAATTTACCTAAAAGAAAATCTAATGAGGTAAAAGCCTACAAAATATAATTCCAGGTTGTTTTACTCAGTTACAATTCAACCAAGGACTAATTCATGCAAAATCATAAATCAGTCAAAAACAAAAATAAAAAGCTCTTGTTCTTTTTCTTAAGAATGAAATTCACAGCTTAACAAACAAGCCTTCTCGAAATTCCGCAAAGAGACAACACAACGGTAGGTTTCTCAAACAAAGGTGGATTTTACGAATGGTCTGACTCCTAAGAAGACTGAAAAGACCAGGGATATCCAAGGTTTTTACAACTTCTAAAGCCAAAGTCACTACAAGACCAATACAAAAATCAAACCTAGGGCTAGAATTTCTATGAACTTCACTAAAACCCTTAACGCTAATGAAACAAGCCTAGATGAAAACATCTGACAGGTAACCAGTGGATCTGGGCAACAATAGATAAACTATAAACAAAATCTAATAGGTAAAAAGGAAAAAATTGAAATTTTCTAAACTTTTGACAGGGTATGCAGGCAGCCTGTTTGCACAGGTGCGGCCACGCTCTGTGTACAAAGCAGAAGTGCGTACAGGTACGCACTGTGCTTAACGCAGAGGGTGCGTACTGCTCTCAAAATCAAGAAAAATAAAAACTAACTGAATCCTAAGCTATTCCACCCAAATTCACAGTCAATCAGTCAAAAACTAGAAAGAAATCAACGTTTCTCAAATCAAAGTATCAATCAAAAGAGAAATCAATCAAATCCATGGAATCCCCAACGGAGTCGCCATTTTGTCATGCGAAAAGAGTCAATTTTGCGGACAAAACCGACCTCCCTAGAAAACAAGGCTTTTCTAGTGACAAACAAAACAATCAAGCATTATCTTTCCCTAAATATGCATTTAAAATAAAAGCAACCAGGTGTTTAAGGCTTACCTCTAGTCCAACGCTGTTTGTAGCAGCCAAGACTCTTCGATCCAGATGAGCTCCTTCTCCTTGAAGCCTGCATTCACTAACACGAAAAAGATTACATAGCACCTGAATAACTCATATAATAAAACATATTCATCATAAAGACCAAGGACTTTATGAAACAAATTATCTATAACAACTTGTTGAGAAAAATGAACTTAATTGTATTAATTGGAAACAAAAGAAACCATTACAACCAGTGCCTTGGTGTTGTGCAGGTCCCTCCCAGGGTCCAGCAAGAGTTATCCTCTACTTTGATCAGCTCACCCACTTCCAAATGAAGCTAAGAAAGGATTGGAATCTCTCCTCTCAAGCTCTATAAGGGAGTCCTAATTTCAGCAACATCTACCCTTAGGAATGTTTAGCTTTCAACCTCTCCTCCCTCTGGCCCAATGCCCGTATTTATAATGCTTTGGAGGAAGTTAAACAGGTCCACCATCAATGGGATAAGCCCCTCTTTCAAAGGGATAGCTCCCCTCTTCATGGGATAAGTTCCTCTTTCATTGGGTTGCATGCACCATCTGGAGGCGCTCAATCCACGTCAAAACATCTTCTAGAATGCTCTAGAATCGACCACAAGTAAGTTTTTTGGAGTAAAACTTGCGCCTTTTGACTTTTACAGGAGTACGCACCCACCCCTTTACAGACAGAGCGTACAAGTACACAGGTATTATATACTTGAGGTGCGTACACGTAGGTAAGAGTAAGAGAAACTGCGTAACCAGAGTTATATTGATTTTTAAAGGCTTTCTCTCTTTTTTGGAGTTTGACATGAGGAGCAGAGGTATAAGACTTGCCAAGGAGGATAGTATGGTTATTGATGGAGCCATACTGACTGCAAATAGTCATGGTGACAAATTTTATTGTAACAAGTTTCTTGCACGTTGTTCTGTAAGCCCATAGTACTACAAGGATGCGCAGGTCCCAATTGCTTCACTGCATGTTGCAAACTTTGGTCAGTGCAGTTTGCAATATTTTATTGAATGCCTCTACTATCCCATTCACTTGTGGGTGATACGGTGTACTCTTCTGATGATATACTTGGAATTCTTCCATGAGCACACTGATGGTTTCATTCAAGAAAATGTGTTCCACGATCACTCATTAATATTTTCACATAGCCAAATTGGGTCAACACGTTGTCAAACAAGAGCTTCACAGTTGTAGCGGCCGTGCAGTATTTAACCGGTTGCGCCTCCACCCATCATCTCAGGTACTTTGTTGTGGTGATGATGTAGCGCACACTCGTATTTTCCTGAGGTTTGATTCATCCCACAAAGTACGTTGCCCATTTCTCAAATGGTTGCAGTGTCATTTGTGGATTTAATGGAATTTCATCCCTTCGCGATGGTTTTCTAGTCCTTTGATAGATATCATAGGCCTCGTTGGAAATAATACTAAGTGGGGGGTGAATCAGTATTAGGAAATCAATAACCTTTTCATTTCCATTATCAGATTCATATACGCTATTTCAGTTAAGACAACCCGCATGTATACACAACTGTGTTTAATGCAACTAGCGTATATCCAGTAAACTTATGATTTAGTTAGTTGATCTTTAATTAGTGCATCAAAACATTATTAACCATATAAACAGTAAATAGGTGTAGTAAAATAGAACAGATCATCACACATAAGAAGCACACATGAACACCATGATATAAGGTGGAAACCCAATGTGGGTGAAAACCACCTGCTGTAATCGTCTATATCTTCCTTTTAATAAGAAAGTTCTTTTTACAATTTTTATGGGCGTAGACTCATACCAATACGCAGGCACCCACCTGCAGAAGGCTACAACCTTCTCTCGTTCTCTAGCTACTACTGGAAGGGAGCTACAACCCCCTAGCTCTTGTACTAGCTGGTGTACTAGTACGTAGGTGCTAACCTATAGAAGGATACAACCTTCTCTTTTCTTCCAAGGACCATGTTTCATAAATTTTCAGACTAGATCCATCAATACAAAACAATCACCACTGCAATACAACCATCAACTATGTCATCATCAATCTCTGAATTACCCAACAAATGAATCACTGAAACCCTGTCATCAACACACAATCACCAGAACACAGAGCAAAACCCAAAACTCTGCAACAACCACTAGAACCAACAACAACCTCAAATATCAAATCTCATAATGTATACACTGCTTGGCTGTGTCGAACCAGCATGTATATGCCCTTTCACCAAAGGGAATACACGTACAGATCTGAAAATAATTACTTATACCTTTGCTACAATTTTCAAATTCAGATATACCTAGAACATAAGATATAAAGGATAAAACATGCATCAATATTCAGATCTATTCATGATCATACCATATAATGATAAAGCATTTTAGTCTTCATGATCCCGATTCATCAACCTTCATTCGCCACATTGGTGCATCCTTAGCAAAGCATCACATATCCATAACCTGCATACTATATCTCACCCTTCATCATCTATTCATCACTTGCACACTTGCCTTTTGGCCTAATGATCTTCTTCTCCTTATATAGGTTTAGGCCTCTCTTAATACCATGGTCCAAAACCACGTAGAACCAATTCCTTGGACCCAATACCTGGTGTCAACACTTCAGACCAAATACCATGGACCAATACCAAAATACCACGGACCAAAACTTAGATTTCCAACATGTACATGCCTTTCCTTCTTTGAAAGTGCGTGTGTACGTATACGTGACTTGGTATATGGTGAACTTGCGTGTATATGCTTCTTTGTCACAGTGAACCTGCGTATACCTCTCTGATCATTAATTCTTTGCTATTTTCTTGTTGTACTATGATCTGTCATCTGAGTGAGTTGCCATCAAGGATAACACCTGTATCTTAATGCCAAAAATCTCCCCCTTTGGACTTGATGGCAACAACCACACCAAGTCACTCTCCCCCTTTGACATCAAGAGCAAAGGGCGGACCAAGATATTCTCTCCCTTGATATACATTCTGCTGTCCATACTCCCCCTAATTACATGCTGAATTCTCTGATTGACCTCCCCCTTTATATATGCTAAGATGTATCAATCCGTCGATGCTCCCCTTGAGCACATGCTAAGTTTGAATTTTATAACAATGACCAACGACCTAAACAAGACCATGATAGTCATCAGAAACTATCATACACCATATGATCTACACCATAAGCATCTCTCATCAACATCAACAACTTGTAACCTGCAATATCATTCTCTTGACCAATCAACAGTAAGTAGAAATATGTATCATTAAGCCTCATAAGAATTATCACCAAAGTCTTCTAACCATAATTCCAACAATTATTTGAAGCATATGTTCCCCCTGAACCTGTGCCAACCAACACATACTGTGACTAAACCATATCAGACTTCTTTTCCTGAGTCTGTCCTACTAATTGTTCTTCAGAGCTCCATATACTTGACTCTGCAGCCTCTAACTCGCATATATACATGACTTCTCTTCATAATATTTGCGTATGTAAATTGGAATACTTAAGGTCTACACTTTCAGTTTCCCCTGTGTCTGTTATGTCTGCTAACAGAGTTATGCCACATCTTTCTAACTCTAATTCTGTCTTCTTCAATACCTAGAATTGCGATGATGTATGATCCATTTGCTTTGGTGTCTGAATTTTGCTCCTACATTCCTTTAATTTATGTCCAAACTTGTTACATGCATAACATCTTACATGTTTCATATTCCTTTTATTTATCAATAGCTTTGTGACCAAACATATTGCAAGAAAAACAATATCCCTTAAAGTACCTGGAATGTGATGATCTTTCTTGAACCATTCTACTTCTACATCTGGCTGCAACATGTCCAATATTATGACATTCATAACATTCAACATTATTAATCGGAGGAAATAACTGTCTATCACTTCCATAGTTAGCAGAAAAATATTTTCTTTGAAGAATCTCTTTCCTTGGTTGTTGCTAAGGTTGACCTCTTATTTCTTTGTTGAGCATTTCAGGTTTTGCATTAGAGTTCCTTGCCTCACCCTATAAGCTAGATTCACCTTCAACAGTTTCATAGAAATCAAGACTAGTTTTGATAGAAGGGGATCTTTGACTACTAAGAATATCATCCAAAATCTTAGTACTGTCTGGAAATCGTAACAATTTATCCTTTTCGTCTAATTTACCTTTTAAGATATTTACCTCAACCTGATGTTGTTCTTCCTTTTCCAGATATTTCTTCTTTATGTTTTCTTCAGCTTTTCTTCCTTTCCACTTGTTGCCTTAATTCGAGCACTTCATGTTCTTGCTCTTCAAGAGCTTCTTCATTCTACTTCTTTGATTCTTCAATATCTTATTTTAGAGAGAGGATCTTAGATTCAAGTCTCTGAATTGTTATGCTCTGATCTTTTACTACATCCTGTAGTTGCTCCCTTACTCTGGTTACTCTCTCTAGTTGATATTTTAATCTGGTAACTTCTTCTTTTTCTACGTCCTTATTTTCATATGCCATGAGAAGTTTAATTTCTTGATTATCTTCATCACTATTTGACAAGCCATCACTATTATCATGAGTATAATAACTTCTTATACCTTCTTCGGACATCTTTCCTTTGTTATGAGGGAATCTAGCAGCGTAATGACTAACTCTACCACAAGAAAGACATTTGAATGGTAGCTTACCTTTGAACCTTCCAGATCCCCATTGAAGATTATTGACAAAATTTACCTCATATTCTTCTTCTGAAATGTATCCTGATTCACTGAGTTTTTCTTTTCCCTTTGTTGATACTTTAAATGTGGCTTCTCTCATATCTGATGGTCCTCCTTTTCTCATTTCAAAAGCAGTTAGGATTCTGTGAAGCTGTGTCATAGTGATATTCTACAGATCCTCCTTTTCTTCTATGGTAGACACTTTGGATTCAAATTTAGCAGACAAGGATCTCAAAACTTTCTCAACTAAGACAACTTCCTTAATTTCTTCACCCAGATTCTCCATACAATTGACAATCTCATCTATATGTAGGAAGTAATTAGCTATGCTTTCATTACTATGCATCTTAAGAGTTTCATACCATATTCTGATAGTTTGAAGCTTAGCAAGTTTTACCTGATCATCTCTTTCGTAGCTTAGAATGATTTTGTTCCATATTTCTTTGGCTGATTTGAGCTGCATGACCTTGACAAACTCTGATTTTGACAAACTTCCCAATAAGATAGTAAGAGCTTTGGCATTGAGTTCATATTGCTTTCTACCTGCCATATATGTAGGAACTGCTGATGGATAGGTGTATCCTCCTTCCATGATTCCCCAAATATTTGTTCCAAGCGATTGTAGATAGGCTGAAGTTCTTATCTTCTAGCAAACAAAATTGCTCCCATCGAAGATTGGTGGTCTGATGGATCCCTCTCTTTCTTGATTACTCATGATGAAATATCTTCCTTCAAGCGATCAAGCTTCTTCAAAAGGACCTGCTTTGATACCAATTGTTGGAAATAATACTGAGCGGGGGGGCAATGAATCAGTATTATCAAATTAATAACCTTTTCATTTCCATTATCAGATTCATATACGCTACTTTTGTTAAGGCAACCCACGTGTATA
The DNA here is from genome assembly GCA_031772625.1 of Pinus tabuliformis. Lineage (NCBI taxonomy): Eukaryota > Viridiplantae > Streptophyta > Pinopsida > Pinales > Pinaceae > Pinus > Pinus tabuliformis. The sequence goes on along the minus strand of CM062805.1, from coordinate 1,701,681 downwards.
TGCAACTAGTGTATATCGAGTAAACTTATGATTTAGTTAGTTGATCTTTAATGAGTGCATCAGAACATTATTAACAATATAAATAGTAAACAGGTGTAGTAAAATAAAACAGATCACCACACATAAGAAGCACACATGAACACCACGATATAAGGTGGAAACCCAATGTGGGTGAAAACCACCTGTTGCAATCGTCTCTATCTTCCTTTTAATATGAAACTTCTTTTTACAATTTTGTACTGGCGCAGACTCATACCAGTACGCAGGCACCCACTTGTAGAAGGCTACAACCTTCTCTCGTTCTCCAGCTACTACTGGAAGGGAGCTATAGCCCCCTAGCTCTTATACTAGCCGATGTACTAGTATGTAGGTGCTGACCTACAAAATGCTACAACCTTCTCTTTTCTTCCAGGGACCACGTTTAATAAATTTTCAGACTAGATCCATCAACAAAAAACAATCACCACTGCAATACAACCATCAACTATATCATCATCAATCTTTGAATTACCCAACAACTGAATCACTGAAACCCTGTCATCAACACATAGTCACTAGAACACAAAGAAAAACCTAGAACTCTGCAATGACCACTAGAACCAACAGCAACCTCAAATATCAAATATCATAATGTATATGCTTCTTGGTTGTGTTGAACCAGCATGTATACACCCTTTCACCAAAGGGAACACGCGTACAGATCTGAAAATAATTACTTATACCTTTGCTGCAATTTTCAACTTCAGATATACCTAGAACATAAGATATAAAGGATAAAACATGCATCAGTATTCAGATCTATTCATGATCATACCATATAATGATAAAGCATTTTAGTCTTCATGATCCTGGTTCATCAACCTTCATTCGCCACATAGGTGCATCCTTAACAAAGCATCACATACCCATAACCTACATACTATATCTCACCCTTCATTAGCTATTCATCACTTGCACACTTGCCTTTTGGCCTAATGATCTTCTTCTCCTTATATAGGTTTAGGCCTCTCTCAATACCGTGGTCCAAAACCATGTAGAACCAATTCCTTGGACCCAATACCAGGGGTCAACACTTTGGACCAAATACCATGGACCAAATACCACAGACCAAAACTTAGATTTCCAACATGTATGCGCCTTTCATTCTGTGAAAGTGCGTGTGTACGTATACGTGACTTGGTATATGGTGAACCTGTGTGTATACGCTTCTTTGTCATAGTGAACCTATGTATACCTCTCTGATCATTAATTCTTTGCTATATTTTTGTTGTACTATGATCTATCATCTGAGTGAGTTGCCATCAAGGGCAACACCTGTATCATAATGCCAACAGGCCTTACATTATGCTTTCGAATCCTGGTGGAGTGTTGGCCACCACAACCCTACGCAGAGCATTTTTTGTGGAGTTTCTTGTCCTGCATAGTGTCCTCCTACCACACCCCCATGTGCTTCTGCAAGGATCTGACTTTGTTCGAATTCGGGTATGTATCTTCACAATATCTCATCATTGCCCATTTTATATAGGTGCCCCACGATGACAGAAAAATTCACCGCGTGCACCACCAAATCCTTCTTCTGTTGGATAGAGTATTCCTTTGGCACGGTCCCTGCGGTCATAAAGTGGATTATATCTTCTAAATGTCTGTCTGTGACACGCACAACAAAAAGCTGAGTGTCAGGTAGTCCCTATTCCAAATTAGTGGGTTCTTCGCCTGTCTCAATGCGCAACAAGTGATCCGGTCCTGCATTCAGGCGTCCTAACTTTACCACGACCTCAAAGTCATATTCTTGGAAAAATAAGAGCCATCTGCATATGCACCTCCCCAACACAGGATTATTGACCAAGTATTTCAGCGCAGAATGGTCGGTATACATCTTAAAATGTCCCCCTAGAAAATAGTGTCGGTATTTTTGGAGTGCATACACCATTGCCAACCCCTCGGGCTTGGTGGTGGAATAATTCTTCTCATATTTGGACAATCTCTGACTAGCAAATACAATAGGGTGATCCACGCCTTCCGCGCCCTCCTGTGTGAGTACTGCTCCCAACGCAATACACGACGCATCAACATGTACATGAAACTCCACATCCCATTTTGGGAAGACCAGGATTGGAGCAGAGGCCAATTTCCCCTTTAGGACATCCAAACTCTTCATGCAATTGTCATTCCAGCAAAATGTAACGTCCTTTTTCAATATATTTTCCATGAGCGCTATGATTTGGGCATAGCTTTTGATGAACTTCCTATAGTACCCTATATGTCCCAAGGTAGCGCGTAGCTGTTTAACACTTCACAGTGCTTCCAAATTTAGAATAACGACAATCTTCGAAGGGTCCACCATCAGTCCCTGTTTGCAGACCACGTGTCCCAAGAGGTTTCCAAAGGGAACCAAGAATGTGCACTTCTTAGGGTTTAGCGCAATCTAGTGTCATCAGTAACTATCTAGCATCAAGTGTAAGCTTGCTACGTGGTGCTTAACCAAGCCGAAGATAGTCCAATCATCTAGGGTAGACCTCCAGGAACTTGTGGATGTATTCTTTGAACACGGAAACAATGATGCACGAAAAGATGGCTGGCATTTTCTTCAATCCAAACTGCATGACGGTATATTGAAAGCATCCCCATTTTGTTGTGAAGGTTGTTTTACTCCTATCCTCCGATGTGATCTTGATCTAGTGATACCTCGAGAACCAATCCGTGAATGAGTATGCTTCTTGTTCGCCAACATTTTCCAATACCTCATCTGTGAATAGCATCGGGAAAGGATCGTGTACATAGGCATCATTCAGCTTTCTGAGGTCCACACATATTCTTATTTTTCCCTTCTTCTTTTTCTCCTGTACTACCATAGGACTCACCCAGTTGGATTCTTCCACCGGCTCAATAATTATGGCTGTAAGCATTTTATCTAGTTCTACGCGGACCTTTTCCTTGTACTTCGGGTTTAGGCAGTAAGGCCTCTATTTGACCAGCTTCACGTCGGGTTTTACGGTGATCTTCATAATTTCGAAGTCGCCAACGATCCCTTTTAAATCTGTAATTTTGGTCGAAAATAAGTCTTGTTATTCGCAAAGTAACTCTGCGACCTTATCTACCATGGCATCATCCCAATAGTCTCCAAGCATGGCATACTTCAATTCTGCCTCCATCCCAATGTTTACCTGCTTCATTTTTAGCGGCACAGTGATGTTGGGATTTTCAATCAATGGTCCTCGAACCTCACGACATCCTTCTGTTTCTATAATGTTAATATTTCTTGGATCCTCAACATCCTCTTCCACATTTACATTGTAACATTCTAGCGTGTAGCTTAGCGGTGTTGCCCATTTCGGCTGAAGCACTTCCATTGGCTCCTACGGTATTTTGAAAATAACTGCTTTTACTACTTGTAGTGCATCATCAACAGTATCCCACCACCGATCTTCAAATGTGAAGGTTAACAGAAATCCCTCGCGTAGGATATCCCATTCTCTCATACCATAGTGAAGCTTTGTCTCAGTATTCCAATTCATGGGTATGATGTCCAGGGTATGATAGAAAAAATGCACCCATTCAGGTTGTGGCTCTTCCCCGTATACCTTGGTCCATTTCGCGAGGTGTGCACGTGGATCATCACATCTATCATATTTGTCTGTTAGCTACATCTCCAGTTTCCCAAATCATAGGCAAATCATCCTTCTGCATTCGCGCCAGTCCTCAAAACTCCGCTGGTGCGTACCCCACCACCTTGCGGGTGTAGCGCACAGTGCCCATTTCAGAGCATCGAACCGCTGTTGTTCTGGCACTTCACTTTCAAATTTGTTCAGGAATTCATCCACCAATGTCAACCCATCATACATGGGTAGATCCCTTGCCTTTGTTGTTACACAGTGTAATGACCTTACCCACATCTTGCAATTTAACATGGTTACCTCATGTAACCAATTCTGCCATCGTTCTACTTCCTTGTCTAAATCCAAAGTGCAGGAGCTATCATGCTCCCACGAAATTCTACCATCTGCTATTGGATTCACCCAATCCTTCTCTCACATGGTTATCTTATAGATACAGTCGAGATCGTCATCACTATCATTGTCACTCATCGGTTCTGTGTAGTGCGCTCCTTCTGCAGGGTCTAGCGGTACTACTACGTGCAGTGATTTTTTTTCAAAAATCATTTTGCACTTCTTCAGGTTTATGACTCCATTCATATCAGTGGCTCAATCTATGCCTAGTATTGGAGGATAGGGATTGCTATAATTGACAATCTCGATCACTTCGAAATCCACAAGCACGCTCACACCTTCAATATCCACTGTTACTCCTTGCAATCTTCCCATGGGTAGGATCTTTGTTGGTTCGCCATTCGTAATTGAATAGGAGACCTGTTATCAGGAAATCTAGTGTCTATGCAGAGCTGCTAGTCCCACTAAGGCTGGTAGCTACCTTAGCAACAAACAAACTAAAACCACTTTTGTTTTCCTTTATGAAAAGTAGATAAGAGGGGAAAGAAGGAGACCAACCTCTGTCTTGCGCTTGGTTCCTTTCTTGATTCCTCTCCCTTCTGATATATCTTTGCCACTCACTTCCTCATCTACCCAACTTCAAAGAGCACCTATAGAATCAAAGCAGCATAACACTATCCAAGAACAGAGATCTACTATCATAAACAATATAGGACCAGATATATATTGACCACACAAATGCATATATCATCAATCATACAAGAATGTGGAGGAAAACTTGAATAACTTTATTAATAATAAAGAATAGCAAAGAGGATTACAACCAATTGTTCTGACCCAGTGTCATCCTCTCAGTAAGAAAGCCCTTCTTCACCTCATGAAAAGCTTAGATCACCCAACACTATGATGTTACACCAAGAAACCAGCAACACTTCCTTACAAGATACAAAATTCTAGCTTTTGGATCTCTGGGATGAGGGATCCATATATAGAAGTTTGCAAGGGGAGTGAGTCAGATTTTGAGATTTGATTAGTGTCCTCTCTCTAATAGTTCTTCATTCCACTTGAAGATTGATGATCTCTTACTCATCCCTGGGCGAATGTAGATAGGCAAGTGTCACAGGAGAAGTTTCTGGAAGATTCCATGATCCTCCACCTTGCAGATTGACCCTGCCATTTGTCCACTCTCGCCCATCGCACCCCATAGAAGGGCTTTTCAAGATGCATCGCACCTCCCGTGTGTATTTAGGTGGGATGCAGCGCACTTTGACCATGGAGCAGGTGAGATGGTTTAGTTTTGACTAGTTCTGAGTAGTTTTTCATGGAGAACATCTGGGAGATGCTGTAATCAGTTGACCTTGTTCTTTTAGGGGTTGGAACAACACTTTTAGGGACTTAAGAGCCCTTGGTTTATGGACATTTATGATTGGGGTTGTAATTCCCAAAAATGTCTATAACAGTTGCCCCCTAAAGCATGAGGTTGTTAATCTTTTTTGATGTCAAGTGAAATGCTTTATCATGAGGATCCGAAGTTTTTTCAAGCTGGAAGGCGACCTGTAATAAGATACAATACAACATATTATCTTCATAATATTTTCATGATCTAGTTGAGGTGGGAATTCCCATGCTCCGCTTATAAATTCATTTTCATGTACATAAGACAGACAATCATCTGTGTGCAAACTGATGATTCTAGTAGAGCCATCATCCCTTGGATTGGATGATTATTTGTGTAGCAATGATGTACATTTGATGTCTTTATTTTCCTAAATATATATCACAGCCCGGATGGATGAAACTAGATCCGGGGTCTTCAATATTGTTCGATCTTCACTCAAAGTACAAGTCGATCCATGTGAGAGATGTTCTGGAGTCGAACATGGAAAGACATCGCCTGATTACCATCCAGTGATGTAAGTTGTTAACAGGCACGAGAGGAGTCACCGATAATGATGATGACCCTCAAGGTACTACAGTACAATTCACGTGGTGTGAATACGGGACTTGGCGTCGAACACCATGCAAAATCTTTCGGTCAAAGGCCATTGATATAAACCTGTCACCGGAAGTGAGAAACTTGCCATTGAGGCATGCAAGCTTCAAAGTACTGAAAGGGTTGTTCCTAGATTGACTTCTCGGATAATGAGCTGATGTCGACAAGAAGTGATCCATCATAGGAGGGCCTTAGTGAATCCCACATCAATGACACGGAACAGAGCAAATGATTTTAATGGAGGTGAAAACGATCTGACGACATAAGATTCATTGTGGTGGTCATGAAAGAATGGAGCGTAAATGTATTGCAGTGGATGAGGCACATGTGAATTCCCTGAGTGACTTCTCTTGAACATATCGGCGACACTGACATGATGGATTGGTAACGTTAACCCCAAATATGGATGGTGTGATGGACCCATGGTGATATGACCAGTGAACAGAACAACCCAACCCGACTCGGATGCAGAGTCAAAGTGTCATGTTCAAGAGCGACTTGCTACCAATAAAGTTTCTTCAAGTTTTCTTCCCAATTTTTCCCCAATCATTGCTGACTAGTACCTCTTTATTTTTTTCAAGCTTGAGGAGGATAACATATGCTTGTTCTATAATTTTCCCTTCGAGCAAACCCATCGCTATGTTTTAACGAGCCTAGCAATAGTGAAACTCGTTCTTCTCTGCATGGGAAAGTTTGTCACTATTAGGTTTTAATGAGTTTAACGACAAGGATAACTCGGTCCTTTTCAATTTTAGAGAGTCTGAAAAAGGGACGAAAAGAAAACTCCAATAATCCTTTTTTGTCATATAATCCCTTTAGTCCGAAAAAGTATAAGACAATACAAAAGGGATGAATTTTCGGTACTTTTAACGAGCCGAACAAAACAAGCGCTCGATCTTTTTGTGTAATAATCCCTCAGGTCCAAAAAGATTAAAATCTAAAGGAGGGATAGCACTTCCAGTCCCTTTAACGAGCTGGAGAGGCCAATCACTCGGCAATCTTTTCATATTTTATGAGTCAGTTGAAAAGAGCTTAAAGGAGACTCGTCTTTTGAGGAACAAGTGATAAATTCGGGTAGCATCTAATTCCAGGTAAGGTTTGGAATTTTCCAATCACGGTAGTGTCACAAGGATGGCTAACAGGATCACTCTTCATAGTTGTTCCTCAAAAAGGGTAAACAATCAAATGGAGGTGAATGATCGGCTAAAATAGAGTGGAGGCAGTGATGAGAACACGACCAAGGCTTCAAAGGCTGATGATAATACATTCACGATGGTTATTTACCAGAAATTGGTTCATTTTTTAATGAGCTTAAACTCTGGGGGAACATTTTCTTATTACTTATGTTTATTTTTTAACGAGCTTGAACTCCATGTTAAAACTACTTGATCCAGTCGTATAATAAGGCTGTCTCATATAACATGGCATTTTTTCAAAGCTTTGCCCCGCATCCTTTCTTTATGCAAGTTAGGAAACGACCAATCCTACAAGTTTAAGGGTTAGAGGACCCACAAATTTAAAAAATAAATGGTCGCTCTTCGCTTGCATGCCCTCAGGCATAGTGAAGTAGAGTTTTTAGGTTACCCCTCAATTTGCAGACAAAACATTTGTTTTATTGGGAAAGGCCTACCTTTTAACAAAGGTATCTTATTCCAGTCTAACCCCATTTTCCTACATGGACGGGTGTGTCAACCAGTCATATATCCTCTGCAGAAACCTACCCTATACCCAAGGTTTTCCTATCGAAACAGGGCAGGGTACATGCCCCTTGGGTTTCAATCATGTCCTCCGAATCACTCGTGCTCATCTGGAGGACGAACTGGGGATTGATGAGACATTCCTTGTGTGAAAAGGCCATTCAGGGATGGTATTTTACTATTTGCTATGTGTGAATCGGGGAATGAAAGCTGGTCTACAAGCTTGACCACTCTTCCTTCATGCGGAAAACACATTACCCTAAAGAGTGAGGAGACAATGGCTCCCATGCAATAAATTTAGTCACGTCCAAGGAGTAGATTATAATCTAGGGGTCCTTGGACTACCATTATGTTCATGTGAACAATTTTCCTTCTCAATGTTATCGACACATTGGGAAGGATCCCTAACGGTCGACTGGTTCCTTTGTCAAAGCCTGTTATATTTCTCATTTTAGGAAGAAGTAGTGGCGAACCAAGCGCTTTCCAAGCAGTTGAGGAAAGGATACTCATAGAAGCCCCTTCATCTATGATGGCATCGGCCATGACCATTCTATATATTTGAGCAATGATTCGAAATGGTACACTAGCCAGTAAATGAGGTTTGCCTAGTAGATTCCAATCGAAGGAAACAACTAGGTTGCTTGGAGTTGGGACTGAATAGATGGCTGGATACGACTCTGACAAACTTCCTTCCTGCGGTAAAGGAATGGGTAGACTGCCCCCATGTTCATCAGAGTCTGTGCTTACAAAGGGAATTGGGACAGTGTCGTTCTTGTTCTCTCCGGTGACTGTATCATCTGAAGATGGATCCTCTGAAGGCAAGACCAGGTCAACTGCCACCTCGACCTTTTGACGTTTGTCTGGTGTGGATTCAGATGGTTTATCTTCAATGATATATGCTTCGCCCAACCACAATGGCATGTCAGCCGGATTCTCAACTAGTGACAGACTCGGCAAGAGTTTCTTATATCTAGGAGGAAGTCGTAATGGTGAAAACAGACGGTCATCCAAGACTCTTTTAGCCTCGTCTAAGAAGGGACAATAGTGGACGGCGTGATCACCTTCACATAGTTTACAAGGAAATTTACATTTTCCTTTTTGTCCAAGGGCTTCACTTTCACTAGTTGACGGTATATCTTCAACATGATTATCAAGGGTTGATGACATTGGATTGTGCAAACTAGGAGACCAGTCCCTTAAGATCCAAGGGATGCAAGGACAATCTCGATGATAGTGGTCTCCTTTACAAATGACACATGGCGATTTAGGCCTGGACGGTGCAGTGTGTGGATTTTTTCTAGACGATGCCTGGTTTCCCCTTTTTGCCTTTGGCTCCTTCTTCTTCTTCTCTTTCTTCTTCTTCTTCTTCTTCTTCTTCTCAATTACTTGATTTTCGGCTTTACCAGCTTTATCAAGCGAGGAGGAAGGAGGAGAGGGAGAACCGGATGAATTAGAAGGTTGGGGGGTAACTTTGGTATCGTTTAGTTGCTGACTCGCTTGTTCAGGAATCACGGTGTTCTGAACGACAGAGGTTGAGAAGAGCCATACATGCAAGCCAATTGTCAATCCTGGAAGCGACAATGTGGCCATATGGGGTGCACCAACATCTCCCCATGAGGAGAAAGGACTAGGATTTCCCCCAAGGGGAACTCCTTGGTTGGTGGATTCCATTTTTCTCAACCTAAGACCAACGTAGGAAAGGTGATATTTATTCCGATTAAAATAAATTTTAGACGCTTTGACACAACTTGTTTTTTCAATTTTTAAGAGTCGAGAAAAAACAAAAGATGACTCTAGTCGCCTTCGATTTTTAATGAGCTTGAAGTGACAAGTGCTCAGATGGACCTTTTTTTTTAAGGAGTCTGAAAAGGAACAAAAGAGACTACTCTAGAAATCTAGACAGAGGGATTACAAAACCAATCGCAAAACTGCAGAATACTTTTTATGGTACGGTAGTCGATCTTCCCGAATGCTATGTTCAGTGCATTGTGATCGATAGGGAGGCAGATATGGCTTCCTATGGATAAAGGATAAAGCCTATTGTGGTCTCCCAATATATACTTGACAGTACGTGGGAGAACAAGTCTGTACTGGCACTTATCGTCTCAAAGTGGAGGAATCACCCAACCAGCAATGAAAACAATAGTGACCAGGCTTTACGACGCCAGAATACGTCTCTAGCCTAGACTTCTAAATGTTGTGTTTTAGGTTCCAAAGCGTTTTTAGATTCATTACATTTATTTTACAATTGATCTTGCTTAAGAAATTTGCCTTTCAGGTTCACCGCGTGATGTAGATGTACAATTCCTAAAATTCAATCTAAGATGATAAACAATCGTTTAATCTTCTTTTTGCAATGAAAATCCTAGCTACTAAGGAAAGAGAGATGATATTCTTTCAACATAGAGCAGAGAGCACACACTATATGCACTGTCCTAAATCAAACCAATAAACAGTCTAAATGAAAATGCACACGCATGTATTTATTTTCAGCCTTCTTAATGTGTGAATGATAAAAAGAAAGCTAAGCACAAATCTGAATTATTTTTCAAAGCGACATTACTCACAAGTTTCTCTTGAAGACAAAATGAAGACAATGACGACACTTTGAGATTTGAAATTGAAAACTTGCTTTCGACACTTGAAAAACTATAAATTCAAATCAAATACAAGAGTAATAGTGTAATCGACTATCAAGAACAATCGGATTATCTTCTATGACTGAAAACGACACTTGCAACACTTTCAAATCAAGAAATGACAGTTCAATTACGCTACTTCTTTGTAAAAGAGAACTGAAAATGGCTCAAAATTCATAAAAACATTTATAGTTATTTGCACAAAGGAGGCATAATAATGGCAAGGAACGGGGTTTCAATAGAGGTATACTGACTACAGACAGCAAAACTCCTGAATAAAGCTGAAAAGAGTGAACACTGAAACCAAAATATAAGAGCAGAAGAGGTCTTGTCTGATCAGCGCACCTGTAACACAAGAAAAGTGAGATGCAGCGCACCTACCACACTTGGGAAGTGTGATGCATCTAGATTCTAGAGAAGAGACAGTGCGATGATCCAGGGACGAGACTTCAACTAAGTTCCGGGTCATAGTTTGCAGCTCAGTGCAGGGATTTAGGCTGAGCAAGTGGTAATCAGTAAATCAATCATAGGGGTAGATCTAAGGAGGTTACTAGAGCCACCACAAGGGCAATTAGAGATCTTGTAAACCAATTGTTTAGTTTGTAAACAAAACCTGGAGATAGACTAAAGTAGCATTGATCTACTTTGCACTTGCATAGCAAATGCAGTTCGAAGGCTAGTTGGCTTGACTTCAGGCTCCGTCTGTAAGTTTATAAAGAAAACAAATATAGACAAACAAACAATCTATTCGCTCCCCAGCGGAGTCGCCATTTTGTTGTTGGGAAATATAGTGTCTATGTAGAGCTGCTAGTCCCACTAAGGCTAGTAGCTACCTTAGAAACAAAGAAACTAAAACCACTTTCGTTTTCCTTTATGAAAAGTAGATAAGAGGGGAAAGAAGGAGACCAACCTCTATCTTGCGCTTGGTTCCTTGCTTGATTCCTCTCCCTTCTGATAGATCTTTGCCACTCACTTCCTCATCTACCCAGCTTCACAGAGCACCTGTAGAATCAAAGCAACATAACACTATCCAAGAACAGAGATCTACTATCATAAACAATATAGGACCAGATATATATTGACCACATAAATGCATATGTCATCAATCATACAAGAATGTGGAGGAAAACTTGAATAGCTTTATTAATAATCAAGAATAGAAAAGAGGATTACAACAAATTGTTCTGACCCAGCGTCATCCTCTCAACAAGAAAACCCTTCTTCACCTCATGGAAAGCTTAGATCACCCAACACTATGATGTTACACCAAGAAACCAGCAGCACTTCCTTACAAGATACGAAATTCCAGCTTCTAGATCTCTGGGATGAGGGATCCATATATAGATGTTTGCAAGGGGGGTGAGTCAGCTTTTGAGATTTGTTTAGTGTCCTCTCTCTAATAGTTCTTGATTCCACTTGGAGATTGATGATCTCTTACTCATCCCTGGGCGAATGCAGAGAGGCAAGTGTCACAGGAGAAGTTTCTGAAAGATTCCATGATCCTCCAACTTGCAGATTGAACCTACCATTTGTCCACTCTCGTCCATCGCACCCCATAGAAGGGCTTTTCAAGATGCATCACACCTCCCGTGTGTATTTAGGTGGGATGCAACACACTTTGACCATGGAGCAGATGAGATGGTCTAGTTTTGACCAGTTCTGAGTAGTTTTTCATGGAGAACTTCAGGGAGATGCTATAATCAGTTGACCTTGTTCTTTTAGGGGTTGGAACAACACTTTTAGGGACTTAAGAGCCCTTGGTTTATGGAAATTTATGATTGGGTTTGTAGTGCCCAAAAATGTCTATAACAAGACCACTACAACGCAGCCCTGCCCATGCGCTCCCATGTCTGCTTTGGTAGTACATTCGCATCTGATCCTAGATCCAAAATTACCTGATCCATTTCATACTCATCAATTTGCATAGTCAATCTCATCCCCCTTCCTGTTCGTGATGTATGTTTCCCAAGCTTTCGTACTACGCGTGGTTCTCCTGACCCAACACACCTAGTGATGAGCTCCTACAGTCATTTCACAGCCTTGTTGTCTTGCAACAACTTCATACATGTCTCCAAAAAGGTAGTGAGCATTAACGGATCCATCTCCAATTCTAGTTGATCCTTATTGCCTAAAGTGGAGGCCTCCATGAAGCTCTTCTTAGCTTCCATGAATGTCTCCTTCGCATGCTCCAAATCAAATTCAGGTTCCTTTGTAGGAGCCTTGTGAACACACGTACTTTCTCCAGGATAGTTACATTTGTCATCTCCTATTGTGATACCACTTTGAAGCACGATGTTCACATTTGGGTCCTCTTTGCACGGATCAGACCTCATCATTTGTAGGTTCTGAGTCGAGGGAGGTTGGAGTATTCCTTTATCGCGCAACCTCTCTATCATTGTAGGGCAGTGCTCCATCTAATGGTCGAACTGAATACAATATAAACATAATGTTCTCGTCAGATTTGTACAATCACGGGCATAATGCCCTGGTCCTCCGCAATTGTAGCAAATCATCTGTTTGCAACCCCTTCCTGGTCGCATTCCACCTCGACCTCACTGGCGCCCCTGAAATCTAGTGCATGCCATTCCTACATTTTGATCAAGGGCTTGCATTTCAGTCTGCACCTTGTAGGTAGGGGTCCAATCCATCATTAGCTCATAACTTCTGCAGGTGCGCTCATCATGGCCTACCGATCTGCAGAAATTATAGAACAATTGTTGGGATGTCTATGTATACTTTTGTAATAGATGAAAATTGTCCGTAGCATGTTTTCCTCCTATCTGACAAATCACACACCATAATGCAGGCACTGCGCTCAAACCTGCTTGTGCCTCCGGTCTCAATGGCATCAACCCACCTGCCGCCAAGTAGTTTGCGAAGACTGGACAGTGGTCCTTGTCGTGTCCCTATACCTAACATTTTATGCACCATACCTCCTCACACACCTCTGGGCAGTTTGTTCTGTCCTGTTTCAAACTTTGCATTTTGAAATATAGATTTTCCAGTTGCACGTGGATTTGTTGAACTCCCAGGCCAGGATCTTGTATAGGGGTCTCATGCAGTCTCATTGCAATCTCCAATGCTTCGGCCTGGGTGGATAACTTCTGCTGCGACAGTGCCATCCTTAGATGCAGCGTTAGTGACACTACAAACCATGTGTGGTGTTGTGCATCCATCAAGGTCATGTTGGATTCACAAATCATTCCCTTCAACCTCTGATACAGTTCCCAGGGGGTCTCACCTGGAAGCATCACGATCTCCTTAAACCCGATAATCGACTGCATCTCCGATTTTGGCTTGCTAAACTCCCTGTTCAGCATTGATCCAGGTGGCTCCAGAGAGACACACAGGACAAAGAACACTCAAAAATCAAAGTGCTCAGAATGACTTTGACCTAGGACCAGATCATAGATCTCATCATCCTGATCATGGAGGTGTGAATGGTTCGTCAAACCGAGCTCATATGCGAAAGATAGAGCTCTTCAAAGTTTGATATGACAGGGGAAAAGAGGGGCCCACAGTGTGCCACATGGCATCCCAATAAGCACGTGGGACCCACATGGCAGCCCATCAAGCATTAACACTTGGCGTTCTTTCATTGGTCTCCTAAACTTGTATAAGAGACAAAAATCATTTTTAAATATGGAAAATAGTTATTAAATAACCATGTAAAAAAATTCATTTTAATATATAGTTATTAATAGATATATAAAAACAAAATATATACTTGTTTACGATCGGTGGCCATAACCCCCGCCAAACCCTTTAACAACCATTCCAATCGAAACAAATCGCATCAATGTTTTAGGGTCGGCCGCCATAACCTCTGCCGAACCCTCCAAAACTGCTGCATATCATGTTATAACCATATATTGTATTATTCAGGGCGGGCACGGGCCACCGGCGGTGGACCCGGCCCACACCCTATCACCCCAACCCATTATAATATCGCCGATATATATATATATATATATATATATATATATATATATATATATATATATATATATATATATATATATATATATATATATATATATATTGGTGAAACCCCGTATATCACGCTGATATATATGGTTACCACCCTATCCAATCGCCGATTTATAATGCCAATTGCCAATCTTAAAGGCACCAACCGCCAATCACCGATATATGCATCGTCGATATTGGCAGGACCCCTTAAATCATGCTGATAACATTGCTGGCGCCCATGTCAAGCACCGATTCTAAAGGCCAATCGCTGATATTGAGAACATTGATGATGTTGTTAGTGCACGGTTTAAGGGGTGGGCCACCCAATGTGGACCCAACCCCCATTAATATATCATTTTGGGTTTATAAAAATATATATGGAGGGGCGGGATTTGATCCGCCGACCTCTCCTCAACCATATGCCTCTTTTACCATTGAGCCATCACTGCTCCTTGGTTAATCTGCCCATAATTTTATTTAAACAGTCATCTTCACCAGTGCACACAGTTCGAGAAAGAGGAGAGAGACTGTAGGCATAGATTTCGAAGCAGAAGGCAAGCACGCTTTTCGAGGTAGTTAATTAATATTTTAATGGAGTGACCATGAATTTTAGAGGGCAAAATTTTCAATTTGTTAGAATTTGACAAATTTTATATGGATTTTACACCTCTCATCGCCACGAGCACAGTGATGTTGTCCATTTCTCCATCAAAGTTCTACATTTTTTGGTCATTTCCAGAATGCACGTGGAACCATGATTTCAACAAAAATAGGGAGCGGAACCATGAGCCTTGAAATTTTCCCAAGGAGGTAAAATTTTGATATGTCAGATTATAGTCAAGTTTATACTTGTTTTTCATGGTTTTCCACAGGGATCATAATGGTGAGATCAGATTCGCCATCTGAGTTGCAGATTTCCAGTCCATCCATGGAACAAAATCTTTGAGGAATCCCGGGGGAATCTAAAAGATTCCTTGAGCCCAGAATTCTCAACTTCTTAGAATTCGGATTTTGGACAGTCGATTCAGCACTACTCGATGCCACAAATCTGATGGTGTCTTTAGATTTCTTATTCTCTCATTTATTCTTCTAGTCACTTTTCTAAGTGCTAGTGCATCTTTTCACATTCATGTGCGAGCAGCCATCTTCATACGATCGATGCCTTGAGATCGATGGTCCGAGCAACTTTAGCAATGTGACACCCACTTCTTTAGATGGCCCTTGGTTGTGAGGTATATGATGTATTAATGTACTTCTTCTTTATGCATTATGTTGCACAGATCCTTGATTGATGTTGATGCAAGATCTTGTTTATTACATGTTGTCATGATTCCTTGCTTGATTTGATGCAAAATATTTTATGTGATGTACTTGTTGTCATAACTCTTCATGTTATGTTTAGAGATCCCTTGTTTTATGTTGATGGGATACTCTTGTTGTCGTCATGCATGATTTTGCAGAGATCCCTTTTGTGCAGTGTTGGCGGGATACTCATCATGCATGTTTTTGTGTCATACTGATAGGAGTCTTTTGACTGAGAATTCTAGTAGTGGAATATCTCTTAGAGCCACGCTTGCATGAGGGCATTTTTCCTTGTATGATCGGAACATCATCTCTTGTGTACATCATCATTATTGACATCACTTAATGTAGTGGCCTACACCATCTTGACACCGGGGCCCGTAGACGTAGTCCCTCCTGGACGAACTCCGTTATCAGCAGCTTATGTTTTCATGTGTTGATGATTGTCTTGTTCCTCTTCTTTACAACATGTAGATGTATTCATTAATTTTCTTTTAAAATGAAATTTAACACATCATGAAAGTAAAAGGTCTTGGAAGGGTCCTTCATCACATCCAGACCTGGATCAAGCGCAACTTGGATTTCTGCGATCCCTGCATTTAGATTGTCATTAGAGTGCTTAATGTACCACGTCAGTGCTTTATCCTGCAACATGCTTACCAGTGTTTCATTTTTTATGTTGTCATCTGTAACCACTTGCGCTTCCCATACTGCCTTTACCACGAACCAAAATTGGTCTGAATCTTCATTCCCTACTCCTTTGAATACTAGCAACTTTATTACACTCACCATATGGAACTGTGGTGGTGGAGGTGGTATGGGTGGAGATGGAGGTGACGATGGTGAAACTGGTGGTGGTGTAGGTGGGGGTGGTATGCGCAAAATTCGTTGCCTTATCAGACTGATCACGCTTCTCGGAGAAACTTTTGCGAGCTCCTCCTCGCTCTCTCGCGAGGGTGAAATCAAGGGACTAGTCTCTAATTCTTCGATGCTTATGTTTCTGTAGATCTTCCCACTTCACGTAGCCCCAAACGTCAATTTATTCACATAACCTACTTTTCGCATAGTACCATTTTAATCTAGGTATTCAAAGATTTAATATACTTACCTCATGGTCCTTTGAGGAAATGTCGTTCCGCCTCACTGTAGCTAACTAACGTATCTACCATGAACTCGGTGATGGACCATCCTATAATCTGATCGAGCCAATGGTCCACAACGTGCACGATCTTATCTTCCGATGCTTCTAGTCTGCGCACCAGTTCCGAAGTCCACACGATTCGTTTGTCGAGCATACACCTTCCTCGACTGTCTGCTAGCTTCGCGATCCACTCATACAACTTAAAGGGGAAGGATGCAAAGAAAATATCGTGGATTTCCATATACACGTAGTGATCTAACCACTGTTCCTTTGATACTCATGGATTCCAATTTTCTTGTGGTGCGAACTCGTGAATCTTTCTATCTAGCCACTTTTCAATTTCTTTCTTTGTCGGATACCAGTGACAAGACATCAGACATCCCTTGTGCAAAACTTGGTCTTGGCAACGAAACCATTTGTTGGCTTAGTGGGGCCTGACCCAGGTTCAGAGGTGATTTAGCCAAACAAATCCCGGTACTACTGGCCCTTTCGGCAACAGTCCGCAGAGCGCGGACTGAGGTCTCACCTGAAGTAGTATGGGAGGGTGCTAGAACCAAGTTTTTGCACCTTGGAGATGTCTGATGAGTTCAAGTGGTCCGTGGTTGATCTGAATCTGAAACTACTTGAAATTTGTTTGCAAGGTATTCAATTCAGACTTATACATGTTTAAAAGATTTCCATGTCTTGCAGAAAGAAAACAAATGAAATTTTCAGCTGTTCATGACCCATTTAAGTATAGCAGATTTATTTCCTTTTACTGTTTAACACACTAAAATGAATTTGTTCTGCAAAATAAATCAACCACAGATGCAAAAGAAGTTGATAAAGTAGTTCACCCCTCCTGGGCTACGTCTGCTGGGTCCAAAGCTCCCAAATGGGCTTGTCCTTGTTTTCATTAAATGCTTAAATTGAAAATACAGCTGAATAGAAGCATATACAGGTGAAATAGATGGTAAAAATGGATTCAAAACACTTGAATCTTTCAGGATTGACTATTGGATCACCTCCAATGGATACCTGCTACCCTATACAGTCTTCACAAAACTGGGCCCTAGTGGCTCCTAGAAATTTCACGGCTCCAAAACCTCTGAAAATGACCTCAAATGGCTGTAAGACCTGCACCAATGGCTTTAGAAGGTCGAGAATACCCAAAATAAAATAAAAAAAATTGTCCAAAACCGCCTTTCCTAGCCAAAGTTATGGCCATTTAATGATCCCCTCCAGTTTAGCCTAAAAGAACTCCAGCTAACTTTAGTTAATGTCCAGTATTTGGCGGGCCCGCCAATTTTGGTGCTCCTGCCAGAATTTCTGCCAAAACTACAATTACATTTAATGTTTCCCTCGGAGTTCGTGCTGGCAGTTTGGGCTGGCCGTTGGGGCTTAAGCCCTTGGTTCTGGGTTGTGGTCATGTGAAAGGGGAGCTGGCCCTTATCAGAAAGTCAACTTTAAATATTGTTTTTTCCATTCATATAATAAGGAATAACAACGTGACCTAATGGTAAGGTGGTTGATTGTTGTTACATAGGTCGTGGGTTCAAACCACGCGACTTCCAAAATTTTACATGCACACCCAACATCCATTTGCTGACGTCATCTTGGGCCACGTAGCGGCCTCCGGGCCTGCCACGTGGCAGCCTGTGATTGGTTGCCGAAAAGAGAATATTCCCAAGAATATTCTAAGGAATATTCTATGGAATATTCCAAGGAATATTCTGCGAAATATTTCAAGGAATATTCTACCGAATATTCCTTCTTTAATTTTTTTTTCAAAAATTAAAATTTCCAATGTTATTGGCAAATTCTTGTTTTTGTCATAACTTCCTCATACGGCGACCGTTTTTCGAACCGTTTGCGGCGCCAGAATTTGGAAGATGAGCACTTTCTAGTTGTTCAAATTTAAACTAGTTCTGATCACTTTAAATTTTGAGCATTTTACGACACTTGGGACATGAGCACCTGATCACGCCTCCCCATTGGGAAGCTTTTGGACCCCAGAAGCCTTCAACTACCTGTTAATGAGGTGAGGGTACAACTCCCTCACTCTGTCCACCTCCATCCACTTTTCCTTGTCCAGTTTGCTGCCTTTGAAACCAACCCGAACATAATCTACACTGCCCCTCCTTGAAGTGCGTGTCCTTCTGTCAAGGATTGTATCTTCTTTCAGCTCATCTAAGAATTCTGGTGAGAAATCTTCTATAAATGGCAGCTGAACAGCATTTTCATGATCAAAAATCAAAGGAGGTTCATACAAACGTAAGTTCTCCACATTGACAACACAATACATTTGCATGTAGGAAGGCAAATCTAATTGAAAAGCATTATTTCCAACCTTCTTGAGGTTTTTGAATGGACCATAACGAATAGGCTTCAGCTTTTTACCTTCTCCTTACATTCTTTCCTTACTAATGTATAGCCATACTTCATCTCCTTCTTGAAACTTGTGATCGACTCTATGCTTGTCGTGTCTTTCCTTATACTTGCCTTGACTCTTCTCAAGCTGTTCTTGAATTTGCTGATGTATTTGCTGAATTCTTTCAATGAATGAACGAGCTTTGGCAATATCACTATGTCCCTCAATGGCGACATCTTTCTCAAGAATGAAATCAAGAGGTGATTTTGGCAAGTAACCAAAACAAGCTTCAAACGGTGAGGTGTTTGTGGAAGAGTGCCTGGCACGATTGTAAGCATGTTGTATGTAGTGCAAATTTTCATCCCAAAGCTTTGGATGCTTGCTACAATAACCTCTCAAGAGGTGCAAAATGGTTCTGTTCACAACTTCGGTTTGTCCATCTGTTTGTGGATGGAAAGCAGTACTTTTCTTCAACTTTGTGTCCATCATCTCCCATAGGTTGGACCAAAAATTCCCCACAAATCTGGAATCCCTGTCACTAATGATGGAAGTAGGCAAACCAAAGTGAATCCATACACGATGAAAAAATAATTTAGCAGTTTGTTCAGTAATTATAGTTTTCTTAAAAGGCATAAGTATACACATTTTGCTGAAACGATCAACTACTACATATAAATAATCATGCTGCTTTCGAGATTTTGGCAAACCTCCTACAAAATCCATAGATATGCTCTCCCATGGTCTAGAAGGTACCGGCAAAGGAGTATACAAACCAAGCTTCTTATTGCTAGGCTTGCTTGTAGCACATAATGAACAACCCCTTATGAACCTTGAAACAGAATCTACCATGCGAGGCCAATAGCAATACCTCTGTAGATGTGCAACTATTTTGCTCACACCAAAATGGCCAGCAATAAGAGAAGAATGAGCTTCTCTTATGACATTTATTCTCTCCCCCTGTGGTATACACAACTTTCCCAAATGAAACAGCAAATTGTTATGCATGTGATGGTCATTTTCCTCTACATGATTCCCTTTACTCAAGTTAGCATACACATCTTTAAAGTCATCATCAGATGCATATTGTTCTATGTAACTATCATGTACAATGGAATAATTCTTAAGTAAAGTAACAACACCAATAATAGGCCTTGAAAGCATATCAGCAACCTTATTCAAATTACCTTTCTTGTACCTTATTACCAAATGGAACTGTTGCAAGAAGCCCATCCATCTGAAGTGTCATGACTGTTGTAACTTGCTTTGTGATTGCAAGTACTGTAAGGGTTGATGGTCGGTATGTATAACAGTTTCTTTGCCCATCAAATAGTGTTTCCACTTTTTGACGCTTTGTACCAACGCATACAACTCCTTATCATATGTAGGATAATTTACAATAGCACCATTAAAAGTTTCAGAATGAAAAGCAATAGGCTTACCATGCTGTAGAAGAACTGCACCCATGGCATAATCACTAGCATCGGTTTGTATCTCAAATGGTTGTCTCAAATCCGGTAATGCAAGGACTGGAGCTGAACTAATCTTCTCTTTCAAAGATTCGAAAGCTTTTTGCTGCTTGCCTCCCCATTGGAAAGCGTGCTTCACACTTGTCACTGCATGCATAGGAGTTGCTATAGAAGAGAAGTTAGAGATAAACTTCCTCCAATATTGAGCTGCACCCAAAAAACTTCTTACCTCTGTTATGGATTTGGGAGTAGGCCACTTCACAATAGCCTCAATCTTAGCAGAATCAATTCTCAAAGCACCTCCTCCTACTATGTGCCCCAAATAAACCAAAGAAGTCTTTCCAAATTCACACTTTGACATTTTAAGAAATAACTGATTCTTCTTCAAAACATCAAGTACTTTCCTAACATGCATGACATGATCTTCTCTAGACTTGCTGAAAATTAAGATGTCATCTAAGTAGACAATAATGAAATCATCAAGAAAAGGACGCAAGACATCATCCATTACCCGCATGAAAGTTGCAGGTGCATTACACAAACCAGACGACATCACAAGCCACTCAAAGAGTCCTTGTTTGGTTTTAAAGGCTGTCTTCCAAATGTCACTTTCTTCAATTCTTACTTGATGATATCCACTGTGCAAGTCTAGCTTAGTGAAATATCGAGCATCTTTCAGCTGATCTAGAAAATCATCTATCCTTGGGAGTGGGTAACGATTCTTTACCGTTATCGTGTTCAAGGCCCTAAAATCAACACACATATGCCAAGTGCCATCTTTCTTTGGAATCAATACAATCGGTGACCCACATGGCGAAGTACTTAGCCTTATGAAACCCTTTTCCAACAAGTCCTTGATTTGCTTCTTTATTTCAGCATTCTCCATAATAGACATGCGGTACATGCCTATGTTTGGAAGAGGACAATCTGGATGCAAATGGATTTCATGTTGAATCTCCCTCTTAGGAGGCAAACCTATTGGCTCCTGAAACATCTCATGATATGCATCAACTACATCATACAGATCTGATTTAAGTTTTGGATCACAATTGTCAAATGACTCATGATTCACATCAACCTTGGGCTTAATCATAAGAAGAACAAAATTCTTACTTGAATTGACTAGCCTTTTTACCTGTCCTGCATTCACCATCGCTATATTTGTCTTCTTGCGATGAGCTATAACAATGAACTCCTTGCCATCTTTGAAAAGATGATATTTGTTTTCATGGCGATGAAAGATAGCTTTCCTTTCAAACAGGTAAGAACTTCCCAAAACAATTCCTGCTATATCAAAAGGTACCACATCAAGTTCAACTGTGTCAATAAAATGTGCAGTAATTGCAAAGCACAATGTGAACTTTCTTGAAACTTGTAAATTTGCATCCTTGCAAATCCATCCAAGTGGATATGGCTTTGGATGTGGAATGGTCTCAAGTTTAAGCTGCTTGACCAAGTCCTCTGATATAAGGTTTGCTTGTGACCCACTATCAAAAAGTGTGTCAATTTTAGTATGTTTTGAAATCACCCTCACTTGAAACAGTTCAATTCTTTCTTCCTCATTAGGAGCTTGTACATGGCAGTTTGAGGTACTAGTACTGGCTTGAGTTTCAATTTCTTTTCCCTTCAAGTTTTTCAAACCCATGGCTACAATTTTGGTTTCATCACTTAAATCATGTTGTGTGTGGAGCATGATTGTTCAGAGGTCTTTGTTTCAGCCGGATGTATACCCCAGGAAGTTTTGTACACCCCTCCACGTGGGGGGTGCGGGGCTGGGGGGTTCGGGGGCAGCGGTCCCCCGGTGGGGGCTCGGGGGTAGTGCCCCCGAAGCCAAAAATAAATGTAAAATTGCCTTGTAAAAGTATAATAATTTCTAGTCAATTTGGGCCGTTCATTAGGCGGATGATCTGACGGTAGAACTTATGTTTGTTTATGGTTTTTTGCCCTAGAAGGCAACCCCTCTCTTTGTATGAGGGTATTTTATTTGAGGCTGCGTGATAGATGTGTATTCAGTGTGAGCAAGAAACATAGAGGTGAGACTGTGAGAGAAAACAGAGGATATTACAACGGATTTGTTGTAGGTTGTGTCTCTTCATTTTGCTGGATAATAGAAAGGAAGGACTTGCTGTTCGAGGTGGACGTAGCCCAAACTGGGTGAACCACGTATATCTATGTCTCTCTTGTTTTGTGCGTTTTGTGTGTTTATATTTCTGCAATATTTTATGTGTTCCATTGCTCCGTAATATATAATTTTCTGACAAATCATCCCCTAAATCTTGTGGGATAGATGTAGTAGCAGCAGTTTTCTGTTTCCCTTTGGATTTGTTAAATTGAGGTCTTTTTTCAGGATATAATTTCCAACAGTTTTTCTTCTCATGGCCTGGTTTAGAACATTGTTTACAGATCACTTTCTCACTCTCTTTTTTGACAGATGCATTCTTTTTGCCCTTTCCCTTGGAGGTTTTCTCCTTTTTTTTCCCCTTGGGGGGCTTGTTTCTACCCTCTTCAAATGTGTTTTTTCCCCTTGACTCTAAATGGGTAGCTTGGACACAAACCTCGTCCAGGATAGTAGGGTTAAACATCAAGATGGTGTGTCTAAGGTAGCTATGCAAGCCACCGATGTATTTCAGTAAGGTTTCTTGGGTCTGTAAATCTACCCCTAACAAGAGAGCTCTTCTCCTGAATTCTTGGGTGTAGTCTTGGACACTCTGACCCTTAAGTTGTCTGAAATTTTTCCAATTCATGATGGCTTTCTGCATATGAGCAAGAGGATAAAACTGTTTTTTATTGGCTAACAGAAATTTAGGCCATGTTAAGGTAACTTTACCAAATTTCTTGATCTCCTCTTTAGTCTTGGCCTCCCACCAGACCAATGCTGCTCCATCCATTCTCAAAGAAGCCAACTGAATCTTTGTGGCATCATCATGCATATTTTGGATCCTCAAGTAAACTTCCAACTTCCTAATCCAGTTGTCAAGCTTTTCTGCATTCACTTCACCATTAAACATAGGTAATTCGAATTTTACATCAAGCTTCAAAAACAGACTTTTTCCAGAGGATCTATGCTTATGAACAGAAGAAGACGAGGATGAAGAGGAAGAAGGTGAAGATGGGGGTGGTCGATCACCATTTCTTCCATGTCCTTTCTTGGAATGATCATCATCCTTCTTACCTCCTGAAGAGCCCTCTCCTTCATGTGGATGTTTGGACCCTTCTCCAGCCAATTTCTCATTTCTTTCTTGGTACAATATCCTCACCATTTCTGTGAGGTCTAAGAAAGCCTTTCTAAAGACTCTTTCTTCTTCTCTTGGATCTGTCTCTGTAGGAATTTCTCCTTCATGTTCAGACATCCTGGAAGCTTCTTCTGAGACTCTTGAGGGTGAAATTGAAGGTGGAGGTGATGGCTCTCTGGCCTTCCTTGACTGAGGATTCTCTCGTTCTCTAGTCAACTGTCCTTTCCCTCTTTTAAGTTTCAACCTGGTAAGCATCAATACTTGCAAGACAGTTAGAAGATCTTTGCAAAAAACCCTGAGCTCTAATACCAACTTGATCTGAATTTGAAACTACTTGAAATTTTTTTGCAAGGTATTCAATTCAGACTTATACATGTTTAAAAGATTTCCATGTCTTGCAGAAAGAAAACAAATTAAATTTTCAGCTGTTCATGACCCATTTAAGCATAGCATATTTATTTCCTTTTACTGTTTAACACACTAAAATGAATTTTTTCTGCAAAATAAATCAACCACAGATGCAAAAGAAGTTGATAAAGCAGTTCACCCCTCCTGGGCTACGTCTGCTGGGTCCAAAGCTCCCAAATGGGCTTGTCTTTGTTTTCTTTAAATGCTCAAATTGAAAATACAGATGAATAGAAGCATCTATAGGCAAAATAGATGGTAAAAATTGATTCATGACACTTGAATCCTTCAGGATTGACTATTGGATCACCTCCAATGGATACCTGCAACCCTATACAGTCTTCACAAAACTGGGCCCTAGTGGCTCCTAGAAATTTCACAGCTCCAAAACCTCTGCAAATGACCTCAGATACCTGTAATACCTACACCAATGGCTTCAGAAGGTCGAAAATACCCAAAATCAAAAACAAATTCGTCTAAAACTGCCTTTCCTAACCAAAGTTATGGCCATTTAATGATCCCCTCCAGTTTAGCCTAAAAGAACTCTAGCTAACTTTAGTTAATGTCCAGTTATTTGGCGAGCCCACCAATTTTGGCGTTCCTGCCAGAATTTCCGCCAAATATGTAGTTACATTTAATGTTGTCCTCGGAGTTCATGCTGGCAGTTTGGGCTAGCGGTTAGGGCTTAAGCCCTTGGTTCTGGGTCGTGGTCATGTGAAAGGGGGGCTGGCCCCCTTCGGGTCCCGCCCAATCAGAAGGTCAACTTTAAATATTGTTTTTTCCATTCATCTAATAAGGAATAATAGTGTGACCTAACGGTAAGGCGGTTGATTGTTGTTACATAGGTCGTGGGTTCAAACCACGGGACTTCCAAAATTTTACATGTGCACCCAACAGCCATTTGCTGACGTCATCTTGGGCCACGTGGCAGCCTCCGAGCCTGCCATGTGGCAGCCTGTGATTGGTTGCCGAAAAGGGAATATTCCCTAGAATATTTCAAGGAATATTTTGCGGAATATTCCTTTTTTTATTTTTATTTTCAAAAATTAAAATTTCCAATGTTATTGACAAATTCTTCTTTTTGCCATAACTTCCTCATACGGCGACTGTTTTTCAAAACGTTTGTGGCGCCGGAATCGGGAAGATGAGAGCTTTCCAGTCATTCAACTTTGAACCAATTCTAAGAACTTTAAATTTTGAGCATTTTACGACACTTAGGACATGAGCACCTGATCAGTGGTTCGACCCGGCGCGCACGTCGCTATGCGCACTTACCCGTACCTCGTAGCCTGAGATGCTACCTTCGCATAACCCTAATCAGGGTCCAAACACTGTTATTACCCAAGTCCTTACTAGCAATCCAATATTAGTCGATTAACTTAGCTTATTCGTATGCTTTTGGTTATACTTAGCAATATTCACAATTCATATAAGTGCACGTAGTAAATAAACAATATAATTGCAAAAGATATCAAATATGTAATAACTCAGAACATATACACAGAATTGGGAACAAAACTTCTGTTTATTATTCTCTTCCTTTAGTTGCAGACTCTACTCTTCCCTGCGCACTCAGCTACAGGGGTCCGCACACTCAGTTACGGACTCTACTAGGCCTCTGCGCACTCAGCTGCAAAGCCTTTTCCTACTACTACGACCCAAGACACTTAGATTCTTTCTCTATGCTTGCTATCTTGTTCTATCCATCTGATTCCTTGACTTATTGGTTTTTTGTTTACTTTACAACTTAGAGCCTCGCTCTATTTATACAATCTCATGGTTTGCGGACCATGGGTAGGTCGACACTACATTCAAAACCTAGGGCAGACAACCTTATGAATCTAGCATACATTTCGCGCTCCGTGCCTACAATTTTTACTTCGCGCCCGTAATTCACGAAGTCTTTACAACAAAAACAACTCAAAACTTGGGCTTTGAGCCCCAAAACATGTCGTGGGGGGATTCCATGCCTAACAAACAATGTAGTAGCAGAATGCACACGCCTGTTTGAACAGTTGTTCGAGGTCCTAACCAGTCTACAGAAGGATCCTAATGTACAATGGCTAGAGACAGAGGCGCAAGAACTGCAATAGCGCTATGACGAAGTAAAAGGAACAACGCGCATCGTTGCTCTCACACAGAGACTTGCGAATGTACAGGAGGCCAAAAAATTGAAGGAACAGGTAGATGCAGTGCAACACAAAGAGGTAGTGTTGAAGGTGCGCTTGAAGCCTTGGTTGGACAAAGCTTATTTGATCACGACCTCCATAAAGGCAAGCTTGTTAGTCAACAAGCGACTCAGCAGAAGCTTCAAGCTAACAGTTTAGGACCAGTGATGGAGCAGTTGGTTGAAGAAATGAAGCAGGTGGCCGAGCTGGGAGGTCTTCGTGCCAAGATATCCGAGCCTGCAGAGTGAATCGAGGGCGAGTCACCATGTTTGTGTTGGGGACCTATTGGGAATGGGTTCCCCCAAGATCAGTTTTGGGGCTAAAAGCCCATGTTTTGAGAAAATTTTGTAATAAAAGTATAAAGTCTCCACATTTTGTGGTCGCAGAGCATGAAGGTGTCAAGAGTCATAAAGGGTTGCCCACCCCTATTTTGTAAAGTGTCAAGTCGGCTGTAAAGACCTACCCATGGTCCGCAGACCATGGGATTGTATAAAAAGGAACTAAGTAAGCTCTAGGTAGTGAGAGAGTTAGAAAGAATTAAGCCTTGGAAGTGTGGTAGAGAATTCTAAGTGTTTCGGGTCTTAGTGTAGGTAGAGGCTCTGCAGCTAAGTGTGTAGAGGCCTAGGGTGGAAGTTTGCAGCTAAGTGTGTGGACCCCTATAGCTGTGTGTGCGGGGTGGATAGAGTTTGTATTAAACTGGAAGATATCAATAAAGAGAAGTATTCTGCAATTACTATGTATTTAGTCTCTGTTAATGCCTCTGAATATATTGCGTTTTGGGTTTATTTTACAATGTTTAATTGATGTGCGAATGTATGTGATTATATTTGTTAATTGAACGCAAGTAAATATATCACTTTACACGACGCTAACTGTGATTGATTGGTAAGATAAGTAAAACACTTGAGATAACTTTGGCACCTATATAATACATTGTCATAGCTGCACGAAAGTACCTGAACCACGGGTTAGGGATGCGCCAAGGTCAATTGTACACCTTCATGGAGGTACTGAAGGGCGAAATAAAGGGTATATTGATATAGCCCTAAGGCTTAGTGAGCTACGTGAAAGCAGGAGCAGGGGGTATAACCCGACATCACAACCATCTAAGGGTGTGGAAACTTGGTTCCAGCATCCCCACATACTGCTTCAGGTGAGACTTCGATCCGCACTCTGCGGGCTGATACCAAAACGGCCAGTAGTGTAGGGATTTATTTGGCTGTAACGTTGAACCTGGGTCATGGCCCACAAAGCCAATAGCAGAGTCCGCAGTTGAGTGCGCAGACCCCTGCATTTGAGTGTGCAGGGTAAAAGAGTTTGTAATTTAAGAATTGAATATCAATAAAGACAGTTTGAAGACTTACTGTGCATTTCTATTGAATCTATTTATGTTATATTCTGTCACTTAATGATATGTTTTTATGAAATAATAAATGAATGATGCGCGAATTCACTGAATCTATCTTAATGATGCATGATACGAATGGTTATCTACTTTGGCAAAGTTAAAAGCTATTTTTGTTATGTTTTTTGATGAATTAAGTAGATCTGCGTGAACTCAGATCTAGGGTGGTTTATTGGTGCGTTGAAGTAGGTAAATCTTATATTTAAGGTCTGCAAAGACTGATCATGGACCTTCGCAAAGGTTTGGAAGCCATCTTCACTTAGTTACAGTGAAGAGCCCTAGAAAACTACCAATCCGCGTGAAGATAGATCTGAGCTATCAAAGCCTAAGAATCGTTTATCACATGACTTTAGATGCAGAAAACTGGTTCTAGCATCCCCCAATACTACTTTAGTTGAGACTGGAGCTTGTGCTATGCAGTTTGTTTCGAAAACGGCCAGTAGTTCAGGTTTTGTTGGTTGGCGCAAACAACTCTGAACCTGGGTCAGGCCCCCTTATGCCAACAAATGTTTTCGTTTCTGAGACTAGGATCTATTTAAGAGATGTGTAGTAAATGGTTTCCTATGAAGAAAGATCTTGATAAGTTGATTGATTGAAAATCACACGCGTTTGTGGCTAAGGAGAATAGGAGCCATAAATTATCCAAGGAGCATAGGTTGCAAAGATTTTTGTACACGAATGAGACCAATGCGTTCTTTTGTTTCTTCCCTGAAGAACTATACGAGTGGTTATCTAAGTTAGATGATAGTCAAGGGATGTGGAGGCTTGACGGTCCTATAGTGTGAACCCCTAAACTGGTGTGACGTCTGGAAGCATCAGGAAGCAAGATCACGCCGGTGGCAAATCATTGGGTTGACAACACCTTGGGAAGCTTTGTGTCTTATTTCTTGATTGACAGGAAAATAAGCTATAGTGAAGCGGAGTGAAGGATATTTAAAGGACCGCGAGGTAAATATTTGAACTCACTAAAGACTTGGATTAAAATGTTGTTATGTGAAAAGAGGGTTATGTAGTTACCTTGCCTTTTGGGTCTACAAAAAGTGCAAGACTCTTTAGAAGAAACAGAGTATGTAGCCCGAAATATAGTTCACTCATTGAACCCCCTTCAAGTGATGATGAAGGGGCGATGCTCACTACATCATGAAGCACCATTCAATTAATAACTCAAGGTAGTCCAAGGATATCTCATCCATCCACTCCACCTTAACCTCCACCTCCACCTCATACACCTACACCTTCACCTCCTCCACCTCCACTTCCACCATTCAACATGGCAAACACGATGAAGATGTCGATTTTTAAAGGAACAAGCAATGAAGATCCAGAAAAATTTTGGTTTGTTGCAGGAGTTGTGTGGACAACATAGTAGATTACTGATGATAATATTAAGAAATCATAGTTAGTTACAGCCTTATAGGACCACACATTAACATGGTATATCAATTATTGCACTGATAACCCCAACGCGTCATTGGTAGATACCCAACTAGCTTTGAATAAGGAGTTCAGTAGGCCTAAGTCAGAGGCGCAGTTAGTAATTGAATTTAAGGAGATCCGAATGAGAGTCAATGAGACACCTTGGGACTTTGATTAGAGGTTGAAGTGCCAGATCAGGCAAGCTAATATGCAAATCTCAGATACCCAACATTGCGACTAGTTTATAGCATCACTTTTGCCACACTTAAGAATACCTTTGTCACAACAGAAGATAACAATGCAAGAAGAAGCATTGGAGATTGCGATGAGGATACATGCATCACCTATTCTAGATACAAACCTTGGGGTGCAATAGATTCATTTGTAGCTAGAGAGCCTACACTTGGAGTTGCAGAGCCTGAAGAAAGGATGGGAATCTCAGCCGGAGGTACGTGCTGAAATTTCGTGTTTAAAATGTAAAAGCCATGGACATGATAAGGATCATTGCCCGATCTTTAATAATTATATTATGGGGGGGGGGCCTATACCCTTGAAACTAGATATTGGGATGAACAAGGAAGCTGCGCTATGGTGCACTATTTGTTAGGTTACAAGACATCATGTTATAGATAACTGCCACCTATTGTAGAAGTTTCTATCAAAGGGGAGAGAAGAAGAATATTGCCATCAATAACAAAGGGGGAGATTGTTGAACTAGGTTGTCATTGATGTCAATATGGCAATATTCTGGATACTAGAGGATGACATGAAGCCAAGGGGATGCAGAGAAAATTCATGAAGAGACAGGAGCAAAGGCCATCAGTATAGCCGAGCCATATATATATATATATATATATATATATATATATATATATATATATCATATATATATATATATGCGGAAACAGACTTATATGCAAGGAGGTCTTTGAAAAACACTGCCAAGCCAGAGGAGTAGATGGAGACGAGAAGCCAGAGGAGCCACATTGGACATGACTAAAAGGAGCTGCAGGAGGAGCCACATACATATATACATATGCCAAAACAGGCATATCAGAGAGGAGCAGATGGAACAAGAGGAGCCAAGAGGAGACGGACCGAGAAGAGCAGATGGACCAAGAGGAACCAAGAGGAGCCATATATATGTATATGTCACATATATGTGCCAAAGAAGAGGAGCACACAGAGACCGATCAAAAGAGCATAGAGAAAGAGCGGAGGACACAGCCATCAGAGCAACAGAGGAGTAAACAGAGCTATCAGAGCCATAGAGGAAGCAAACAGAGTTATCAGGAGCTTATCGGGAGTAGAACAGCTATCGCAAGAGCCACATATATCAGAGCAAGAGGAGTCATATCGGAGGAGTGCCAGAGCAAGAGGAGCCATCGGAGGAGCTATCAGAGCATATCGGAGCAAGAGGAGCCATCGGAGGAGCCAATGAAGCAAACAGAGCCATATATTTATCGGGAGCTGTTCAGGCGATCAAAACCCATATATGCCTTCATTAATACTATCGGGAGTTGTTCGGGCAATGGAAACCCACATATGCATGTATTAATGTTATCGGGAGTGTTTGAGCGCCCAAAATCTACATATATGCATTTATAATAATCAAAGGCCTTTTTCCTTTTTGGTGGAAACAACACAAGTTAAATGTGTTTCAGCACATATGGACCTGATGACATATATATATAGATATTTCGCCAAATCAGCAATCGGGGAATGGAGAATGGAGGATGCGATATGCGATGGACGCGATCTGCGATTTAGCACTGACCATCCGATCTGAAAGAATAATGAACGGTGGAGATCTAATCGGCAATCGGCATATCGGAGTGATCGCGTCGGAAGGATCAGGGGAAGCGATATGTGACATCACTGATAATTGGAGCCAAAATATTATAAAACAGAGCCTAAAGGAGCATCGGGTCCGCAGACCCATTACATTGGAAATCTGCCGATAGGGAACTGCCGATAGGCGGGACCCAAAATCTCTTTAGAAGGGAGCTTAAAGGAGTATCGGGTCGGCAGACCCATTACATTGAAAATCTGCCGATAGGGAACTACCGATAGGCCAGACCCAAAATCTCTTTAGAAGGGAGCTTAAAGGAGTGTCGGGTCCGCAGACCCTTTGTATTACAAAGTCGCCAAGGTGAACTCGCCGAATTGACGGAGCCGAAATTTGAATAGGCTGGATCATAAAAGGGTGTCGGGTCCATCGCATTGGAAAAGGTTGTTCTATTGTTTACAGCGAACGCTGATGTTCATCGGAACCAAAACAAAATTAAAGGGAGTCTAAAGCCATATCGGGTCCACGTTCCGTTGGAGGATTGGGACTATTGTTTACAGTGAGTGCCGATATACATTGGACCCGAAACCAGTATAGAAGGGAGTCTAAAAGAGCATCGGGTCTGCTCCTCATCGGAGGTCGGAGTAAAGGGATTTATTGTGATCGCTGAAATCTGGACCCGTCGATAACTATAAAGGCGGGCGGATAAGATTTGAAATCCGCGAATTTTCATTTGAGCGTATTTACATGGGTTCCTGTGTAGTAATGTATATGTGACCGAAATCTTTATAAAGGGGTTTTATAATGTTTCCCATATATTATATGTGGCTGTGGATTTAAGCCTTAAGACATATATTGAAATGCTTGTGTTGATTGTATGTGTGGACATTGTTGGGCAGTGGCTTCCGATAGACATAAAAGCGGAAATAAAAGGGTGGATCCGATTCTATAAGTGTGGCGGGTTGATTAAAGCGCTCGGTGATGGTTGATTAGAGGCTCGGTTGGTGGCTTCAGATGGTTAATTATAAAGCACCGATAAAAGGTGGTTGTGATTCTAAGTAAGTCCAAAGTTTATAGAAGGCACATAGCCTAAGGAAAGCTTTCGATAGACATAAAAGCGGTGATAAAAGGGTGGCTCCGATTCCTAAGTGTGGAGGCGAAAATATTGTAAGGAACAGTCCTGATAGCTTGAGAAACCAAATCATGGTGATTATGATTATGATAAGGACGTGGCTGTCCGTTTAAAAATGTCATCCCTGTGTATGCCAGGTAAAGCAGCGCTGTTACAATTTTTTGAACTTGTGTTCTCTACGGATGACTCGATCCTTGCTCATTGATTCAACGTGTCCTATGAAAACTAATGGACAGAGGAAGCTACAACGACAAACAAGCCAACAAGTGAGGAAGCTGAAGCAGGCGAGAAGGAAGCGGAAGATCCAGCGAGAAAGAGGAAACGAATGGATAAAGACAGGTATGCATAAAACAGTAAACAGAGGACTGCACGGGTTGTGAGGGTTGTTGAAAACAAACCAGAATATGAGGTAGCAGAAGCAGCAGAGGTGGTGGAGCATTGTTTGAATTTGCTAGTGAACACTGCTACGACTATTGAACACTGTTGGAGCTACTGTGGGGATGAAGAACCAGAGTGTGAGGTAGTAAAAGCAGTAGAGGCTGTAGAGGCTGCAGAAGCAACGGAGGTTATAGAGGCAGCAGCAGCAGAAAAGGCTATTGGAGACTATGCGTGGGCAGTGTGCAGAGCTGTGAAGACTCATCCATAAGAAGACATGGTTGTCATTGATACTGTAGTTTGGAGACTACAGTGAAGATGTAAATAGACAGAACTCAGCAGAGAAGAGTTCTAAGAGTAGAAGGATTGGAGTCCTTGGGGTTGGAGCCTTAAAAGTGAGAAGGATGGGAGTTCTTGAGGCTGGTGCCTCAGAAGTGAGATTGGATTGGAGTCCTTGGGGTTAGTGCCTAAAAAATAGGAAGGATTGAAGTCCTTGGGAGTTGGTGCTCTTAAGTCCAAGATTGGTGTCTTGGGAAAATAGAGTTGGTGCTCTAGAGGTTGGAGCCTCACCAAAGTCCAAGTTGGAGCTTGGCAACCGATTGTGACCATCTATATATTGTATTTATTTTACTGCACAGTTATATTAATAAAAGCATTTATTCTTGTTGTTCATATTGTGTTCTGAATATATATGTTTTAACTGGTAAAAAAATAGTGGGAAAAAGAAATACTGATTCACCCCCCCCTCAGTATTTCCAACACCCTCAACAATTATTTTGCAATTTCTGTAAGTCTATAGGGAATGATGAGCGCCATTGTAGAAGTTATGAGTTGATGATGGATAGAACCGTGACCTACAAAGTACAGGCAAAAATCCAACCTTAGGATCAAGGCATAGGAGTAGCACGTGAGGGATTCTAAGGTCGAGGATGAGGAGGAGGCACTGGGTGAGGGCGAGGGCATGGGCAGGTAATTTTCTATAATTGTGGTGAAGCAGGGCACTTCACACGCAATTGTCCAAATCCCACGCATCCCTCATGTCAGTATTGTCGACATTTTGTGATGTCATAGAGGAATGTCTAGTCCTTATGGCAAAGATGCAAGAGAAGAAGGCGCAGCCCTAGCATCTTACGCAGAACATTCAAATGATGAGGGTTGAGCCCTGCAAATAGGATCTGAACATAAACATAGTGTTAAGAAGTGGTATAACAACTGGCATAAATAAAAGTAAGTAGCCTGAGGAAGATGGATGGGTATGCAAGGATATTGAGAATGGCGTCAACTTTGATTTGAATTGTGCTAAAGAAACATTCTTGGAAGCAAAGAAGAAATTCATTGAGGCCTCCATCTCAGGAAGTCAAGAGAAAATTCTTGAGACTAACGCAACTCAAGAAGTGGATCCTTCAATCCTAGCTACCTTTCTGAAGACTTGTATGAAACGTTTGCACAATCAGAAAGTAGTTGAAGGATTACAAGACTTAATAAACAAGTGCGCCAATAAGGAAAAGATCCTACAGAGAAGTGTACATTAAGGAAGATTGGAAAGCATAAGGCACGAATAGGGAACGAGATGAGGCTAATCGCACAAATAGGTGAATATGAAATGGACCAGGTTATCTTGGATCTGGGGCCTGATGCGAATTTATTTCCTAAGCATACATGGGAAAGGATGGGGAGACCTGCATTGCAGTGGTCTCCTATTCAGTTGTGCATGGAAAATTAGCAGAATATTATTCCAATGGGGCGCTTATATGGGGTAACAGTGGACATTGAGGGTGCGAGTGTGCTGGCTGATTTTGAGGTTATTGAGATAGTGGCTGACAGTAACCCATAACCCCTGCTACTAGGAATCGACTAGGCTATTGATATGAACAGGGTAATCAACTTGAAGAAGTGAAAGATGTCCCTCTAGAAGAAGTCACTATGGGTAATAGTGCCATTAGACCTTGCAGAGGGAGCACGTTATATTGAACTTGTGTGAGACTATGTAGAAAGTGACAATGATCTCAATCAAATATACAAGATAATCACGCGCGATGAGGATTAGATCAATCCTATAGAAGATGGATGAATCACGTGGGACAAGGATAGCTCTTGTGCGTTAGATTCATATGAAGAACTTGAGAATTGGCAGAATATGTTACATGAAGTATCTACACTTCGCTGCAATGTGATGACCAAGTCGCTAAGGTGTGTTTCGACTAAGGTAAGAAACCTTCCGCATTATGATGGGTTGATTGATGTGAAATTGTTTTTGGATGAATTTGAACGAGAAGTACTGGAAGAGCATCGATTTGAGGCACTGGAATTGGCATTGTGTGCTATACCTACCCATTGGTGAGATACACACAAGGAGAGCTTTGCTAGATGGAGAGAATACCGAAGAATGATGAAGTTAAGGTTTGGTTATGCTAACACCAGGATGACAGAAAAATACAGTGGGAAGGATGATCTGGGCAATCATTTAGCATGATGGACTAAGGCCTGGGGAACATAACCACAACCAGGATGGGTGTGTATATTCTGTCATATGCTAGATACAATCCCAATGAACTAGTATTTGGAGATAGAGCTTTTCCATGGAATGAATAAATGGGGTGTTTTAAGGGAGAGTTTTCTATTAACGTTCATATTCGAGGATGGGTTCAAGAGCATTGATGAGGCCCTCTAAGAAATTAAAGCAGCTATATTTAGAACACCGAAGGAACCTGTCGAATGGACTCAGCTAGATTGGAGTACACAGTTGTGCCATGCATTGGAATGCTATAATGTGACTTTTGAAGAAGAGGATGACCTGCGGAATATTACCATCTTTGAGATCGAAGTACAACACGTTGTTGAGGGATCGAAGGTATTGAATCCAGATATATCGAAGCCTATGAAAACTCGACAGGTAAACATTGGGTCTGAAGAAGAAGCCAAGTTCACGAAGATAGGATATTATTGGGATGAACATACTGTTGATAAGGTAGCTGAGCTGATGCACGAGTACCCAGACTTATTTCCCATGAAGTTTTCATATTTTAAAGGGATTGTCAGAGATTTAGGCATTATGAATATTACGTTGAAACCAGACGCAAAGCCTATTAAACAACGACATTATCGATTGAACCCAAAGTATAAGGAAAAGGTGTGCCTAGAAATGGATAAGATGTTGGAAGCTGGCATTATTGAGCCTGTAGAAGAATCTCATTGGGTAAGCCCAATGGTGGTCTAGGAAAAGAAATAGAAGGGAAAAATTTGCATATGCGTAGATTTGCAGAAGCTGAATGATGCCTGTGTGCATGACCCTTTTCCGACACCGTTAACTGACGAAGTATTAGAGAATGTTGGCGGACATGAAGTGTATTCATTTATTGATGGATTTTTGGGTTATCATCAAATAAAGTTTGCGCCAGAGGATAGAACAAAAACAACCTTCGCCACTGAATGGGGGTGCTTCCAATACATAGTTATGCCATTTGGATTGAAGAACGTGCCTGCAATATTTTCTCGAGTAGTGATCGCAGAGTTCAAGGAATTTATTCATAAGTTCCAAGAAGTATATTTCGATGATTAGACCATGTTTGGGTTGGCGAAGCGCTATGTTGCGAGTCTACACCTCATGCTGGATAAATGTTGAAGATTTCAGATCGCATTGAACTTGAAGAAGTGTATATTATGTGTGCCTTTTGGGATTTTGCTTAGCCACATTATCCGTAAGTAGGGATTGATGGTGAACCCTGTGAAGATTGTTGTTATTGTGAATTTAGAACCTCCTGGGAACATGAAACAACTACGCATGACATTGGGACACACTGGGTACTACAAAAAGTTTATCAAGGCAAATGCCCAGATAACTGTGCCGATGGAAAGGTTGCTAAAAAAGGATGCGATGTTCTACTGGGATGAAGACTATCAGAATAGCTTGGATGTCTTGAAGGAGAACATGGTGACAATGCCTATTTTGGTGTTTCCGGACTGGAAAAAGGAGTTTCATGTGCATGTTGTTGCCTCCTGTATTACGCTAGGAGAAGTATTAACGTAGGAAGGAGAGGGCGAGATTCATCATCCAATAGCTTTTACTAGCAAAAATCTATACAAAGCTGAGAAGAATTACTCCACTACAGAGCGTGAAGGATTGACGATCGTCTACGCACTGCAAAAATTCAGACATTATTTGTTGGGTGGACACTTCAAGATGTATAAAGGTCACTCTGCACTGAATTACCTAGTCAATAAGCCTTTGTTTGGGGAGAAAATCTGCCGTTGGTTGCTATTGTTCCAGGAGTATGCATTTGAAGTAATTGTGAAGCTTGGAAGGCTGAATGTAGGCCCAGACCATCTCTCAGGGATTGAAATAGGCGAAGAACCTAGTTGTCTGGAGGAAGGAGTGCCAGACGTGCAACTCTTTGCGTGCAAGTTGTCGATGATCACTTTGCTGATATTATTCAGTTTTTAACAATGGGAACAATTCCAGAAGGCTATTTCACTCAACAAAATAAGGAATTAGTAGTTCATGCTACAAATTTTTCAGTAATTATGGGTCATTTATATAAAATGGGGATGGACAAGATATTGCATAGATATGTTCCAGAGTTTGAACATGCTAGTATCTTAGCTGAAGCTCATGGAGGAGTGGCAGGAGGCCACTATACAGGGAAAGCGACCGCGTAGAATATTTTACGTGCTGGTTTATGGTGGCCAACATTGCACAAGGATTCTAAGGCATATTGTAAGGCATGTGATGCTAGCCAAAGGGTGGGGTAGCCTTCGTGACGGGATGAATTTCCTTTGAATCCTCAAGTTTCATTGCAGGTATTTGACAAATGGCGCACTGGTTTTATAGGTCCCATACAACCACCAGGAAAAAGGACGAGCGTGCGATATATTAATATTTTTGTTGTAACATTATTTGGTTTTGATAATTTAGTATATTTGTCAAAAATAAATTCAAAATGTTAAGTTAGGATATGGATGAAAAAGAAAATAAAAAGATCAAAAAATGTTAGTATAGTGTCACATATATCCATACCAAAAAATGTTAGGAGTTAGTTTCCCTAAGGAATGGAGGCAAAAGGAAGCAAAAATTTTAGGGAAGCAAAAAGAAAATAAAACCTTTGGTTGCAAATCGAATAAATGCAAAGGTTGCTCATTTAATGCACCACATTAGAAATGTTAAATTTTTATTAATTGATGATTAATTTCCCTTAAAAAGGTATTAATCTTTGTTGTAAACCTTTGACATTAAACTTTATACATATGGTGCATATATTTGTGTAGGAAAAAGTTGTTAGTCAACAAAATGTCTTGTCGACTTTAAATAAAGAGCGTGCATCATTGAATGGTGGATCTACTCCCCGCCCAGATCAATAGCGGGGGAGAGACTTCGCACCCCCTTGACTATGTCCCGTTAACGCGGGGGGGGGGGGGTCCGAAAAGTAGTTTTAATGGGAGACGCCCCAACCCTACGTGTCACAATCTCATAAATTTGTACCCCCCTGGCTCAAAACCACAAATCATTCGCTACCCACTCCAAAATCCGCCAACATTCTCCATCCCGCACTTTGACCATTATCCCTTGACAAATCTAATACTACCACCTCACATACTTGTTGCCAAGTTGTTCTATCCATTTCCACCTCACATGTATCTTGCCTAGCTATCATACCTGTTTCTATTCATCCATTACAGCTCTGCTCCTAAACATTAAAGACGCTATGGTCATAAAATAAACCGTTAGCCAATCCTGCATGCTATAAATAAACCTAAACCCCTATCTTTGTCACTTTCATATGATTCCTTATTTTTTGTTGCAGGTGAAACATTTTCCTGTGAAAAACTTCTTGCCATTTAATCAATCCATTCAGTCGATCACCTCATTCTTCTGTTTGTCAACATGGCCCCAAAAGAGAAATCTAAAAAGCTGAGTATAGAAGAAAGTACTTCTACCACCATCCCAGTCGATATTGACCTTGTTATCCTTGTTGAATCTCTTTTCAAGATTGTAGATGACAAGTGTGAGTTCGAATTCCACGAACTGCACTTATGGCTCAAACAAAAATATCTTGACCAGCAAGACCCAGTCATATTCTAGGAATCATTGTTTCCTTTCTTCAGCTTCCCAAAAACACATGATTTCCCTGACCTGATTACCTTGTTTCAAGCCAAATATGACCTTGTACAAAAAGCAGTGGTGGCGCAGAATGGAGACATTCTGATCACCATCTCTGCTGAAATCATTAACCAGATGCTCCTAATTCCTCAATTAGACTCTCTCAACCATTTTTCAGCAGCAACACATATGGATCTATAACATAATCTAACCTTTCCACAAAGAACCCAAATCTTTGAAATCGTTTTACTTGAGGATGCAAAATTACCAAAAAGGAATCCACCCTACCCATCTTCCATGTTTCCTGAAGCCTCCAGGCATTGTGTTTATCTACTTTCCTACTTGTTAGGATATCTAGATCACCAGTCTGTTGAGGAACCCATCCTTGGATTTCTTTCCATCTTCAACAAAGATTAGCAACCATCATTCATGTATATTTTAGTCAATTTCTGGCTGATAATATACATGAACAATTCATGAATCTTACTATACAAGGGGTGTGCAGCTACAGCTCTGTAATTATCCACATGTTTCTTTTTCAACAGGGAGATCATTTGCCCATCAAGCTCAGCAAACAAGATGAACAAGGAGTGAATCAATCAGTGATTCATTGGACCAAAATAGTTAGGACCACTTCCACAAGATCTTCATTTTCAGATTTTATAGATACATTTATACATCCAGTGGCATAGCTTCTCAACAATTAGACAAAGCCAAGGATTGGAGATGAAATAAAGAGGATTTTACATTTAAGTGAGTAGACTAAAACTGGTGACTGGTATTTATACAAGAATTATACAGAGATAAGGGTATATGGTTGTGAGCTTGCACCATATAAGCTGCCCAAGTATGTTCCTATGAGAATATTTTCTCTAGAATATATTAGGCAGATGATCAACATGGATGACCTACACTTTGTGTCAGGCAAAAGGAAATCTCAGTTTAAAATCAAGTCAAATATTGGATCATTCATTTGTAATACCAGATCAGTTGGTGTTGAGGTAGATACATTGTTAAAGAAAATGAATTTCCAACCTAGATTTACCTAGTATTATGACCCTTTTGGTATTATTTATGCCTTTCGAGTTGAATTAAAAATGACTCCTTATAATCACACTCCAAGACCAGAAATCGAGAAGTTCATGAATCAAGAGTAGTGGGCTAATGTGACACTTTAAGAGGCATATGAATAGGTTGCATCCACCCCCAATGAATGAACTCCAGTTGCTTAGAGAAAGCAATAGAAAAGGGTGAGAGAGTATACTTCATCTACTGAGGAGATTATGAAAGGATTCATTCTACAACAGAATAAGGCAAAGGTTGGCTTGGAAACATCAATAGAAGAAAATCAACCACTAATAATTGATCTCATAGATTCAGAAGTTTCTACATTAGTAGGAGCTAGTGTTTCAACAACTCCTCCTACAACTTCACCTTCTAGGGATCCTCTAGATATAATTCAGTCCACAGGAACCAATTCCTCAAATGATTAAAACATCTTCTCAAGGTTCCTTGATATTAAACAAAAGAATGAGACTTTGAAGTCTAATGTATACAACCAATTCTGGAAGCAGACATCAACTTCCCAGCATAGAATTCTTTCTGCTTTTGACATTGAGAAAGGAAGAATGAAGATGGATTTCTTGCAAGCCCAAATCACATTTCCTAAGTCTCCATTAGATTATAAAAAGACCGTGTTTTCATTTGATGCCATTCAAATCCATCCAATTGACTAGATGGATATGCACAGACATACTAGTGAGATGTTGTTTTCCACCATGAAAACTGCAGTTATGTCTCTTTCTAAACTTAGGATTGCCCTATCCCATGTTCAATCTTAGCTCATGATAGAAAATATTTCTTCATTAGCCAAAGATAACAGAATAAAGGCACTAGAAGACTTAGTTATTAAAGTAGGATATGATCCCAAAGATGTCAAAGCTACAAAGTTACTCCTCAAGAAGAAAGATGTAGACATTGCTACATTAAAGAAATAGTTGAAGCTGCCCTCTACAAAAAATCCTTTAACAAAGGACATAGCAGAAAATGAACAGCAA
Organism: Pinus tabuliformis; assembly: GCA_031772625.1. Lineage (NCBI taxonomy): Eukaryota > Viridiplantae > Streptophyta > Pinopsida > Pinales > Pinaceae > Pinus > Pinus tabuliformis. Next base: position 1,661,100 of record CM062805.1, on the reverse strand, counting down.
AAGGAGGACATGCCCAAGGTTATCATTGAGAAAAATATACAGCTAAAGAAAATGGAAGAGAAGATTGAACAGTTACTAAAGAAGAAAGAGGCATTACAACTTTCTATGGTTCCAATCACAACAGTCCCAATAGGAGTTGTATGTACAGAGCCTAGTTCATCATCAACAACCATTGATTCTACATCAACAACAGCTGATCCAACAAGATTATCACAAGAATTGGCCATACAGAAACAGGAAAATGAGAAGTTACTACAAAAGTTCCAAAGTTTAGAATTGTAGAAAGTCAAGAATGATACTTTGTATGTGCAGGAGATGCAGAAGTCCCACAGATTGGAACTTAAGATCCAAAAGTTAGAAAGTGAGTCCCTAATGGTAGATACTTTGGCCCAAGCCAAGGAAAATATTTGGACACACATCAGCCAATCTATGACAGATGTATGGCCATCCATACAAATAATTTTTGAACAACAAGAACTCATCACTAGATGCAGAGCAGTAATAGAAGAACAGAAAGAAGCTTTGAAGACCAAACCAACAAAAGCCACATATATGATAAAGGTGTTAAATTCAAAAAGTAGAGGAGTTCGAAGAAATAAATATTTATGATAGAACAACTACCATCTTAGAGATTAAGAAGGTCTTACAAAAGAAGAATTTGATTAACCAGTTAGAAACAAAATGTCAAACCCTAGATATTGTTGTCCAAAGGTTTCATTCAAAATTTAATATTTTAAATCAGAAAGGACTACCAGGATTGGTAGTTCTAAATGATAAGTTGATCAAATTAGAAGATTATTGCAAGGAATTGTATACTATTGCAATGGACAAAGACAATTTTGCAGGAATCAAAGGACATATAATATGGAGGCCTTTCTAGAAACCTTGGAGGTTGATTTGACCATCAAGCATGAAATTAGACATCTGTTCCTTAACAAGCCAACTTTCGAGAGGTACACAGAAGTGGATGAAACATTTAGAAATATGGTGAATTTGGAAATCCCAAGTGAAGAAAGATGGGATCAATTGTGTGAAACAATTGAGTAATTTCTGATCCTAATAGTATGACAGCTCGTCATCTTTCTCAGGCAAAATCATCAACAGATTCCCAAAAGATAGAGCCACCTCTTCAGCAGTTTCTCGGTTCCTACAATATTGTCCTATTTTTGTAATTTTGTCCTATTTTGGTATGTTGTTCCAACAGATCATAGATATTTTTCAAATATTTTTATAAATAATTTCTTCATTGTGTTATTATGGGTTGAACCCTTGGACAAGCTATCAAACAAATTTTTACTAAGCTAGAGCATTTTTTTTGGAATAATAAAGGATTCTGAATTTATCTCATATGGTCTGTTTCTTAGTGAGTTCTACTTCATGTTATTCATTCATTATGTTTTCTTCATATAAATTAAGTCTTTTGCAGTAATATGGGAAAAATCTAACTGAGTTTCAGTCTTATTATTAATCCCCTGTGAAATTGTGTTTATAAAAAGAGAATAATTTACATAACTATTTGTTATTGTAAGTTCCTCTTTAATTATAAATTACATTAGATATCTGTGATAGTTTAAATTATATTTTGTTGATTAAGAAAACATTGTTTTCTTAATTTATTCTTATAGTTTCTTAAGTATTCATCTTGAATATTAAATGAATTATACTTCTTCATGCTCTACTTTTCCACCCCATTAAAATCAAATTAACTATGTGCAGTTGAAGAACAACCTTTTATTTTACTTGGAAATCTATTTGAGTTCAAAGCGCTTGTTTATAAATTTTTCATTGGTCATCCAACAATTAAAAACAACAAAATATTATAGGTTATTTGGCATAACTAATTACCTAGAGTTATCTCAAAAGACAACATCAGATTGGCGTTGTTTGCGGGGAGCGAATGATTGAAAGATTTATTTTCCCTGGGAGAAATGATTTTTCTCTTTTCCTTTAATGTGAATAAAGGACTAGATATAGGTTAAAATATTTCACCTGGTGACTCCACTTTTTCAAGATGGCTCCTTTTAAGCATACTAGATCATGCTCTAATTTTGAGATTGTTAACCCTCTACCAGATCCAAAGAGACTTATTAGGGGAGCCTCTTTAAGGAGAAGAATTCAAACCTTTTCTTCTTCTTGAACATTACACCCTGAAGATATATCATCTATAGATCCTTTTTCATTTGTTCCATCTAATCCTAATTGGACTGAACTACCTCCTAGGGTTTTTGAACTCCATTCAAAAGGAGTAGATCTTCCATCAGCCGTTTTAATTCAATCACTTGAGTCATATCAAGTGTCATACATTCCAATAAAATCACCTTCATTTGAGGAAGAATTGGGTTCACATTTACATGAATTCAAGCCTACAGATTTCAAATCTCCAACTCCTTATTCTATTCCATCAACTTCTATTAATCTTCAAGAGACATTTTCTCTATATTAAAATATTTTGTTTGAAAACAATGAAGACTTTCCATCAGGAGTTCATAAGTTCGTTATTAAAACTCCTTTGAAATCCTCAAGGAGTTCTCCTCCTTGTTTCTCTCCCCCACATACTAATACCCCTTCCGATTCTCCTTCACCTTCACCTTCATCCTATTCTTCTTCATCATCTACTCAATCACCCCAGACTCCACCTTCCACTATCGATTTTCAACCCATTGTACAAGCAAGATATGTTGCTTTAGTCCTTCCTCAAAAATTGGAAAGTTTTCTTGATAGATATCTAAAGCATATACGAAGATTCAATGGTGAAACTGGTCCTTCAGCAGAAGATCATGTAGCATCTTTCTTAGATTTTGTAGATAATATGAACATAGAACATGAAAATGTTTATATGAGATTATTTGTGCAATCATTAGAAGGAAATGTTAGGATCTCGTTTGGACAACTTAGACCTGACTCTATTAGAACATGGAATGAGCTCATAACTATCTTTATAAATCAATGGGGGATAAAGAAGGATCTTATCTACTTTCTCATTGAATTTGAAGAATTGAATAGAAACCTTGGTGAACCAGTGGCCGAATTGATCAAGAGATTTAATAAACTCTATCATAAAATGCCTGCTAATTGTAAGCCACCAGTAGCAACTGCAAAAGTTAGATTTTCCAGAGCATTTGAAGATGAATTTGTAGTCATGCTAAGAGAAAGATTATCCAACACATTATAAGATATGCAGACAAATGCCATAGAGGTTGAAGCTAATAGGTATGCTTCTAGAAAACTTAAAGCTAAAGCAGAGAAAGAAGAAATAAAATTAAAATCTAGGATTGATGACTCATCTTCTTCCATATCTAAACTTGAAGATCAAAAAATTGATGAAATCACATATTTACTTAGAAACCTTTCCAATTGGATTTCCAAAATTGAAGCACAACTAAAACTACCCAGAAAATTGTTGTTAGGCCTCAAGCTCAAACTCAATTTCGAAGAGATCCTCAAATGTAGATCCTTCAGAGACTAGGTTCTGATCAAAACATCCAACCACCATTATTGATTGATAATCAATAGCCTCAGGATGCAGATCTTTTAATTACTGAAGACATCAATAATCTTGTTTCTTCATTAGTACAGATGGAAATAGTACCTACATCTTCCCCTCAGTCTTTTGAACAAGAGCAAGGAGATGCTTAACTTTCCAAATATCAAGCTTTTTCTAAATTTTTGATTGCAAATTTAAATAAGAGATATGATCTAAGACCTAGATCAGGCCTACGTAGACCTCCAAAATCTACAACTATAATTGAACCTGCAATAAAATCTATCCAAACACAAACTCCAACACCTCAAACTATAAAGTCATCTACTGAAACCTTTTCATCTGATAAAACCATTTTGACAACTTTTAATATTGAGAAAGAATTGGAAAGAGTCAAGATTCCTATCCCTTTAGCTGAACTTTCCAAGAACCCTGGTTATAAAAATCAAGTGTCTAAATGGATACAATCCTCTAGTGTAGATGCTGAGGGAGATATTATTATTTTACAAGATGAAAAACCCTCAGTATTTTTTGGCCCTAGTTCTAACATGATTGACAAGATCGTTCCACCCTTTTATGTAACTTTAAAGGTCCGTGATTTTCTCTTATATAACTACATGTTGGACTCTAGAGCTTCTCATAACCTTATACCAAAGGTATTATGGACCAGCTCCAATTAGAAGTTACGCATTCCTATCAGGATCTCTACACCTTTGATTCAAAGAAAGTACCATGCCTAAGACCGATCAAAGACCTAGTTGTGACCTTAGTCCAAATACTTGTTAAGAGTGTAGTCTTAGACATCATTTTCACTGATATTCCTGCCAAGTTTGGCATGCTTCTGTCTGGATCATGTTGTGCTAAACTTGGAGGATCACTTCATATGGACATGTCTTTTGCTACTATTCCAGTCTATGGAGGTGAACATTTAAGGTTATATAGGGAGGTTAGATTCCTCAATACTGTCTGTAGGTATGATCAAGCAAAAAATCACCCCATCTATGTTGTAGATTAGGATTTTGGTTGCTTTTTTTTATCATCGAAAAATTCATCAAACACTCAACTTTCCATCAAAAATACAGTTACCAAACCTGAAATTGTAAAATCAGATATCTGGAAACTTTATTTTGATGGATCTTGCTCTAAGGAAGGAGCTAGAGTAGGGATTGTTTTAATATCACCAAATAAAGAAAATATTACTTAGTCATGTAAACTTGAATTTGAAGTCACCAATAATGTGGCCAAGTATGAGGGTTTTCTTCTTGGTATTGAACTAGCTAAGAGTCTAAAGGTTCAAAACTTGAGCGTCTTTTCTGATTTTGAACTAATAGTCAAGAAATTTAGAAACCTGTGTCAAACAAAGCACCCAAGACTTAGATCTTATAGAAATGAAGTTTGTGATACAATTGAAAATTGCTTTCAAGGATTTAACATAACTGCTATACCCAGGGATGAGAATATGCATGTTTATTCACTTGTTGTTTCAAAAAGCTCTTTCAAAATCCCTAAGCCATTATTATTGGAATATCAGATTAAATTCAATTACAGGCCATCCATTCCTGATAACCTTAAACACTGGCAGATTTTTGAGGATGATGAGAAATTAAAATCTTTCCTTCAAGCTATTGATGAATTTTCAAATATGCAAATTGAAGATCAAAAATATGTCCAAGAAACAAATCAACAGAGCTCAGACACTTCTTTTAGTCCAAAAATTCTTGATCATGATATCATTCAGTTATCTAATAATTTTATTCCCAAAGGATTAGTTTGATTGGAAAAACTATTTGATAATAATGATGTCTCCAAAAATCCCTTATCTAATTCAGCTGAAGAAGGAATTGAAGAGTGTAATATTGGGACTTTAGATGAAGTTAGAAATGTTAAAATATCATCGTCTTTTCCTTTGGATGTTAAAAAGAAATATTTGAATCTTCTTAAAAATTATAAAGATGTTTTTGCCTCATCTTATAATGAGTTAAAAACCTATGATACATATTTGATTGAGCACAAAATTCCTTTAAAACCTGAGGCAAAACTCTTCCAACAAAAATTAAGAAGAATCAATCCAATACTTCTTCCAACCATTGAGAAAGAACTTAAAAATCTGCTTGATGATCATATCATAGTACCTTTGAGGTATTTTGACTGGGTGGCTAACCTAGTTCCTTCAAGGAAGAAAAATGGTGAAATTAGGTTATGTGTAGACTTTCAAAATCTGAACAAATCATCTTTAAAAGATAAATACCCACTGCCCAAAATGGATCATCTACTTCAGAAAGTTTCAAGTGCAAATAGGATTTCCATGCTGGATGGATTTTCTGGTTACAACCAAATTATAGTGAATCAAGCTGACCAAGGCAAAATTGCTTTTACTACTCCCTGGGGTACATTCATGTATGCCAAGATGCCATTTGGACTGACAAACGTTGGAGCCACTTTCCAGAGAGCCATGGATCTAGAATTTGTTGGTAAGACATCTGAATTCACTATCATTTATCTAGATGATTTAACTGTTTTCTCTGATTCTGATGAAAATCATTTAAAACACTTGAGCAAGGTTTTTGACAGGTGCAGAAAATATGGCATATCCATAAATCCAAAGAAGTCTTTATTTGCTGTAAAGGAAGGGAAATTACTGGGGCATATTATCTCCAAGGAAGGAGTTGTCATTGATCCAAAGAGAGTTTCAGCTATTCAAACTCTGTCTTTGCCTAGAAACAAGAAGGAGATACAAGCCTTCCTTGGGAAAATTAATTTTCTCAGAAGGTTTATCCCTAATTATGCAGAGATAGTAAAAGATATAACTGATATGTTAAATAAGAAAAATGAAGTGAAATGGATAGTTTCTGCCAGATATGCTTTTGATCAGATAAAAAAGGCTATATCTAAAGCCCCTACATTAGCCAGTCTTGATTACTCTTCCCCTTTTAGCATATTTTCTTTTGCATTAGAGACAACCTTAGCAGTTGTACTTTTATAGAAGAATATAAATGGTGATGACCAGCCCATAGCCTTCTTTAGTAAAGTCATGATAGATTTCAAGCTTAAATATGATATTATTGAAAAGAAAGCTTATGCTTTAATCCAAGCCCTCAAAGCATTTAGAACCTATGTTTTCCATTCACACATTACAACCTATGTCCCTAATCACGCTGTCAAAACTGTTTTGGCCCAACCTGATACTGATGGAAGAAGATGGAGATGGATTGCCAAAATGATTGAAGTTGATCTTGAAATCAAGACCACAAAGCTAATGAAAGGTCAAGGTTTGGCCATATTGCTGGCTGAATCCAATTGCAAAGTATTGGGAATAAATCTTGTTTCTGAACTTTCATTTGAGAAGAATCCACAAGAACCTTCCTTAAATGCAGAAGGGGAAAATCCACATGAACCTTCATTAAATGTAGAAGGGGAGAATCCAAAAGAACCTTCCTTAAATGTAGAAGGGGAGAATCCACAAGAAACTTCTCAAAATTTAGGGGAGAATCCACAAGAACCTTCTCCAAATTTAGAAGAGAATCCACAAGGACCTTCTTCCTCAGATCAAATTATTCCCATTCATATAGATCATAAATATCTACTCTCTCATTGATATTATGATATTGTGAAGTTTCTTAGAGATTTTCAATGTCTAGTTGAACTTGACTTAAAGCAATGTAAAAACCTGAAGCTCAAAGCAGTTAAATACTGTATTATCAATGCTAATCTATACTGGAAAGATCCTCTCAATATCCTTCTACTCTGTTTGACTGAAAATGAAATAGATGGAATTATAGATCAGTTCCATGTGGGGTTTTGTGGTGGACACTATGCCCAGAGAGCAACAACTTACAAAATTTTAAAATTAGGTTTCTACTGGCCCACACTATTTAAATAAGTTGGAGCAAGAGTTAGAAGTTACACAAAATGTAAATATTTGCAGGGAAACAGAAGCTATCTACACTCCCTCTTGTTCCAATATTCATTCAGACACCTTTTATACAATGGGGGTTGGACTTCATAGGGGAGATTCATCCACATTGAAGTAATCAACATAGATGGATTCTAATTGCTACAAACTATTTTACCAAATGGGTGGAGGCTATACATGTTAAAAATACAACTGATACAGTTGTAATTAAATTCCTTGAGGAAAATATTCTGTCAAGATTTGGATGTCCTCAACAAATTGTTACAGACATGCAGCAGCTTTTAGCAGTGTTAAAATGATTGAGTTCTGTCAAAAGTATTCAATTATGTTACATAATTCTACACCATACTATCCACAAGGTAATGGACTAGCAGAGTCCTCCAACAAAAGCTTAGTTAAGGTCATTAAGAAGACTCTTGAAGACCAAAAAAAGAGTTGGGACAATCATCTGATCTATGTAGTTTGGGAAAACAAAGTTTCTCCCAAGAAGTCCACAAGCAAGTCTCCTTTCCAATTAGTTTATGGTAAGGAAGCAGTTTTTCCCACTCATGTAGCTTTACCAGTCATGGGATTCCTTCAGGAATCTTATGAAGAAAAAGATGATTTTTCAAGAAGGATTAATCAAATCATTGAGTTAAATGAGATCAGGGATGAGATTCAGTACAAGCTAAAGAAATATCAAAACAAGATGAAGGAACTGTTTGACAGAAAGGGCAGAGAAAGAAATTTCAAGAAAGGAGACTTGGTGCTTAGATGGGATACAAGGAGGGAATATAAAGGCAAGCATTCAAAATTTGACAATCTTTGGTTTGGTCCATTTAGCATCATAGAAGTCAAAAGAAATAATACATTCATCCTATAGAATTTGGAAGGACAATATTCATCATTGCCAGTCAATGGGAAATACTTGAAACATTATATCTAGTATTAGATTTTCATCCATTCATTTGTCATCTGTGAATATCCATAGAGTTCATTTTATTTTGAAAATTGCAAGTGTATAATTGTTTCAGCAAAGACTCCATAGCCAGAGGACAAGGCACTTGGATCTGCTTGTTCTCTGCATCCCACAGGGGGAAGCAGTCCCCAGCTGGAGCCGATGTTGTAACATTATTTTATTTTGATAAGTTAGTATATTTTTCAAAAATAAATTCAAAATGTTAAGTATATTATACTTCTTAGCTTTCTTAAGGGACATTTGTTTGTATGTTTGTAGTCCTAAAAATACCCAATCACCCACATCAAAATGTCTTTCACTATGATGCTGATTTGCCTGTTGTTTCATTCGATTTTGCACCAATGTCAGGTTATCCTTTAAGAGTTGGAGAAATTGATGTTGATGCTTGATTTGATTTTCCATTTCATGAAACTTAGGATTATTTCTTAAATATGATGTGATGGACAGTGGATGATATCCATAAAGTGCCAAAAATGGTAACATTTTTGTTGCGGTATGGAGGACGTGTTATGCCACCATTCTTCTAGAGGTAACCACTTGACCCATTGTGTTTGTTTATCAAATATGAAGGAAAAAAATATCCTTCCAAACATTTGTTCAATATCTTAGTTTACCCATCATATTTAGGATGATAAGATGAGCTAACAATTAATTGAGTACCAAGACAAGAAAATAATTATGTAAGAAAATTTCTAGTGAAAATGGGGTATCTGTCACTTACAATAATCTTTGAGTTTCCCTGTATCTTTTGAATAGTTTCCACAAATTCACTAGCAACTGTACTGACTTTGAAAGGATGAGAGAGTGCACAAAAGTGTACATACTTAGTAAGTTTATCAACTACCACTACGATGACACTCTTTCCTTTGAGCTTAGGTAAACTTGTGATAAAATCCATTAAGAACTCCTACCACCATTGACTTGGAATGACTAATGGTTGTTAAATACCCAAGGTTTTAATTGTCTCCACCTTATTTTATTTGCAAACAAATCATTTAAACAAAAACTTCTGAATATCATATTTAAGGACATCCCAAAAAATTTCCTTCTTCACCCTGTGGTAAGCTTTTAAAAATCTTAAGTGCCCTCCTATAGGGGAGGTGTGCAATTCTAAAAGAACCTTTTGTTTTATTTGGTAGTTCTTAGATAGATATAAGAAATATATGTACCATAGTGAATCATTTTTCCAAATAAATGTAGCAGATGCACTGGGATCTTCCTGCAACTTTTGAATGAGTTTCCACACCTCTTCGTCATTCTTCCATTAACCCCTTGCTTCGATCATCTAATCAGATTGGATATTATAAATGGCACAAAGAAATGCTTCCACATCATCATCCCCTCTTGAGAGTGCATCTGGAAAAAATAATTCTTCCCTTTTTTGTAGATGATTAGAAGTCATAACCCAACATATTTGTGACCCATTTTTGTTGCTCTTTTAAAGAAGATATTTTTTCCAAGAAGTATTTAAGACTATCAGGATCTGTTTTTACCTTGAGATATCTTCCCATTAGGTAAGGGTGCCACTTATTCAGAGAATGTAGTATTACAAACATTTCCTTCTCATAAATAGGTTTGTGTAAATACTTTCCTTTGATTGGACAAATTTGAAAAGAAACAGGTCTTCCTTCTTGCATTAAAACAACACCAATTCCATTTCCTAAGGCATCACATTCAGCAATAAAGGTTTTTTTGAAGTCTGGTGTAGCTAAGATAGGAGCTTGGTACATTGCATCTTTAAGATGTTCAAAGGCCTTAGTTTCTTATGGACATTTCCTCTTTAAGATGTTCAAAGGCCTTAGTTTCTTATGGAGTCCAAAAAATGCATATTTCATCAGTAAAGTTGTTAGTGATGTTGTTATTTTCCCATAATTTTTAACAAACTTGCGATCATACTCTGTCAACCCAAGAAATCCTCAAATGAAATTTAAGGTTGTGGTGATTTTCCATTCTTTTATGCCTTTAATTTTATTAGGGTCTACCTTACCACCATTGTGAGAGACAATATTACCCAAAATAAACATTTGGAGGGGTTGACATGCAATTGTTTCTCCACCAATAGTTTGAGCACCTTGCCAACATGTTGAACATGATATTTCCAAGAGATGTAGTAGATTAGTAAATCATCAAAAAATACTAACACAAATTTTCTAAGGGTTTGAAAATAGATTTCATCAAACCTTGAAATGTGGAAGGTGCATTAGTAAGGATGAAAGGCATGACCAAAATTTTTGAATGACCTTTATGAGTTATGAATGCCATTTTTGAAATGTCTTATGTATTCATTCTAACTTGATGGTATCCTGAGAAAAGATCCAACTTGGTGAAGTAAATTTCTCCATGTAGTTCAACCAACAACTCATCAATGTATGGGGGATTTACGCAGTGCATTATATTAGATATCATTTTTGGGATTCAACTGCGTTAAGTAAGTCATTCAAACGTATGACCATTTCCATGAGAGGTAGTCGTAACTGACTAATTTCTCATGATTTTTGAATAGTTCACTTAGCACTCATTGCATCGGGTGATGCTCACAGGGGTGAAGAAGTGGGATTGAAACTAATGAAATGTGGAGAACGAATCAATGACAGGAATGGGAAATTTATCCTTAGTAGTGATCTTATTGAGCTCTCTATAATCTGGCCACATATGCCACGATCCATCCTTATTGTGCACCAATACTACTAGAGAAGAGAAAGAACTTTGAGTAGGCTGAATTATGCTTGCCTCTAACATTTCAACAACCATACGTTCCATTTCACTCGTATGGGAATAGGGATATCTATAACGTTTAATGTTTGGAGGAAGACTTCTTGGAATCAAGTGAATAGCATGATCATGATCACGACTAGGTGGGAGACCGTTGGGACTCTCAAATGCCTTGGAATAATTGTTAAGGACTCTTTGGAGATCTGGAGAAATGGATGACTTATATGTTTGAACTTATAGTGAGAATAAATGTTCAATTACCCCTCGTTATTCCTTCTTTAAAATCCTTGTCATGCCATTAGAGCTAATTATCTTCCTAGGTTTCCCTATGATATCCCTAAATTCAATTTCCTTTCCTTCCTAGAAGAATTTCAAGAAAATTTCTTGAAAATTAAAAGCTATTGTCCCCAAATATTGTAACCATTGGACTTTTAATACAACATCAACACCACCCATTGGAATGGAAAGCATTGGAATATTCAATACATATTCCCCCATGCTTATATTGATATGGCACTGCCATGAGTAATTTATAGTTCCTCCATTTTCAACCATCACTAGACATGTTGGTGTTGGATATAGAAAGCAATTCAAATCCTTGATTGTCTTACAAAGAATAAAATTATAGGTACTACCTAAATCAATCAACACTATTACCTTTTTCTTCTTAATATATCCTTCTATCTTGAGATTTCGAGGAGTCATAATTCCTGCCAATGCATTACAAGATATGGTGAGATTCATTTTTCCTATTTCAGCCATTGGGGTTGATTCCTAATGTTTTTGTAGTGGCTACAACACCCTCCAAAATTTTGGCTTGAACTTAAATTTCAGAGCCTTCCTTGGTATTTCCCTTTATTCTTGCAAACACTTGAGCTCATTTGATGAGATTTCTTAGAGTCTTTTCACCCCTTGTTCTTATTTAATCAACTATCATCTTTTGGCATATTTGATTGTTTTTCCATTCTTGTGGTCCTTTTTTGGTGATTTCAAAGGTTGGTATTTGTGTATTTGAGTTGTCTTAGCTATGTAAACGTCCATCACACTCATACAAAAAAAAGCATCGTTGCACAACTTTTGTCATGGTCGTCCTAATTCCATCTCAATTGTCACACTTGTCATTTTTCATTCTAAGACAACCTTATAGAGGGTAATTCTTTGCCTTGTTGTTCTAGTGGTCCATGTTGTTGTGTTGTTAAAGTATGCAAAATGTGTGATCACAAGTTCAAGTTCCTCACCAACTCACTTTCCTCCTGTAATTAGCCATTTCTCCAAAACTCCTTCCTACTGGGAAACTAACTTTCACTAGACCCCAACTGAATTGTGCACTGTGAAGTCTCAACCCTCAGTCATGCAACCTTGATTCCTGGAACTGCATAGTGTGTAGTCACTTTCCCCAGGGTAGTTGCACTGCAAAATCCTAGAACTGAGAAGTCTTCCTGAATCCCCGTAATTGCGCAATAAATTCTCCCAGTCTAACATGAACTATGCATTTCGCAAGACCGTTCATCAAGCTTCTTCCCTGCCTTCTGGAACCCCACAATGTGCAAAAACCAAGCTTGCCTTGCATCCCATAACTACACAAAAGTGTCTCCCTAGTGTCCTCCCTAAGCAAGGACTCACTGATCTTAGGAACTATGCAGACCTATCCTCCTAGGCCCTTCTACTACCCAATCCTTCCTTGCCTCTAAAAAATGTGCATAACTGCCTCCCAAGGTCCCATACTACATCAACCACTGACTGTCTCAACTGCACAATCCTGTCTCCCAGTGGATTCTGTGCAATTTTTCCTAGCAGTGAGGAATGTTCTTAGGAGTTCCTCAACCAAGCCTAAGTTGCGCTTTGTGAAGTCTCAATGACTAGCTTCCCTCCCTGTCCCTTGGAACTACAAAATAAGCAGTTACTAGGCGCTCCTTCCCAGCCGATCACCTGTCTCAAGCCCAGTCCATGGATAACAATGCTTCATCTTAGACTAGGGAGTTTTTGGAGTTGATGTCATCTCGTCATGAGTGAATTACAGGAACAGGTACACTATTAGATCATGGTGAGAGGGTGAAGAAGGAGAAGAAGGAGTGAACATGTTAGAAGACTCACTTACAATTGGATAGATAAAGAATCTTATCAAGAACAAGCAAAGGGAAAACATGCATGCAATCACCTCTCAAGATCGAAGATCATTGAAGACCCTGCATCATCAAGCTATGCAGAGGAGAAGAGAAAGCATATCCAAGAACACATCTATCACTCAGCAACAGAAACAACTTGACATTGCCACCTGAGCAAGCTAGTCTATGTTAGCAGTGTCATGTCCAGTCATTTCGTGAGTTGTCAAGGGCCACATCACTGTTATGAGCCATGTATATTGTAATGTAAAGTGGAATTCCAATAGACACACATGAATACGAAGATTCATGTCAGTTGAAAATTCATAGGAAGTTGAAACCTCATGAGGGTAGTCAAAGAGTCACAAGGTTCAGGCATCAACCCTTGGTTATATATACCCCCTCATTGTATGAGAAAATGAATTTTCACCTTGGCTCCCCCCGCAAATCATAGAGAGTTTTAGTCAGTTATTTGAGGAGAAAGGAGTGGCTCCAATGTCCCACTAATAGGGCTACTAATGTATAATGTGAATATGTGTCTGTTGATGCCTCTAAAATCATTGCATCAACATCAGGAAAAACCACCTGGTCCGGACCTTAGTGCAGTTCCTCTTCCATTTTGTATGGTGGCTCCAACCGGATATAATGGGACCAGTTTCCCAGTGATGTATGAGTTGATGGGTGATTGTTTTATAATGTGTAACGAGGGTGATAAGTGTTTTATTGATCCAGGTGGATATTGGTGGCCACTTTCCAAGTCCACCTAGACCCCCACCATTGTTTCTCTCAGCATTTCAGTTTCCTTAATTGTAGCACAACTTACTATTTTTAGTAGTTTTTCGGGTCCTAAACTTCTGGAGCCATTTTGAGGCCCTAAACGACATTTTTTGGGAAATCTGGGGGCAACATGGGTACATGGGCCAATGTTTCCCTTCCCAAAGTGGTAGTGCTCGGATAGATCTTTCTAACAAGCTATTGTACGCGTCAAACGGAGATCGTATGCCAAAGTTACGACCCCGGGAAGTTGATGTACCAATTTACCCAAACGGGGCCCACAGTTTGGCGTTTCATCTCCTAGGGTTAGGTTTTGGAATGTTAAGGGTTTTCCATTGTTTCTCAACAATAAATAGGCCTTCGAGCCTCATTGTAACACAGTTCAGAGGCATGTAGCCACCACATCTCTTCTGAGAGATAAGCTACCATCGCCCTAGCTGGTTTATTTCCATTTTTGGTTGTAAGCATATTTCAGTATTTTCCATTAATGAAATGAAGTATTATTTCCATTGCATCTTTGTGTATATGGTTATCTCTGTAATTTTTTGCGTTCCTGTTTAAATCCGGATCAGTGGTATCAGAGCGATCTGCTTTTTCTCTGTTTTTCTTTTCATGTACCCAACAAGGTCGGGATATAAGGAGTTAGGGCTCGAACTGGTTGAACCTTTGCAAGACCAGCCTCGCAAATCCTGACGGCCTCCCATGGCGGATGAGAAGAAAGATGAGGGGGCAGGAGATCCCATCAAAATCTTGCTCGAAGAAGCCCTCGAGCGACAACGGAACACGATGATGGACAACTTTGCCTAGATCCTTCAGCGGCTACCCAGAAGCGACGCATCGGCTTCCAGCAGCTACTCTAGAAACGCCACGCCCTTTAAGGTACAAGTTAATTTTGAAATCCCCATATTTGAGGGTCAGATAGACGCAGATGCCGTAGATAAATGGTTAAATCTACTAGAGGGTTATTTTTCTGTTCATGAATTTTCGAGTCGGGAAAAGATTGTTTTCGCTCTTCTCAAAGCAGCCCCCCACGTCAAGGACTGGTGGGAAACCTACTGCGAGCAGAAGGATGAAAGTACTGGCTCACTATTTTCAGCCGCACCCACCTGGAATTCATTCCGGGATGCCACCAAGGAGAAGTACTACCCTGTCGGAAGCTATGAGGATGAATACACAAAGTGGACCACGCTGCGGCAAGGAAGGGACCAAGACATGCCAGAGTTCACCAATCTTTTCCATACCCTTCGCACAAAGTTGGTGTTACACTAAAAAATGTCACCATGACTATTTACAGTTAGTATGGCTCAATCAGCAGTCATGCTACCCTCTTAGGCAAGTCTTATGCCTCTGCTCTCCATGTCAAACTCCAAAAAAGAGAGAAAGTCTTGTATAAATGTATTTATCTCTGGGGACGCAGGTTCTCTCAACCTTACCTGCGGGGACGCTCCCAATGTTCACAAAAGCTACGTCCAAAGACGCTCTGTATGTAAAGGGACAGGTGCGTCCCCCTGTAAAGGTTAGAATGCGCAAGTTTCATCTTTAAAAAGTTACTTGTGGTCATTTCTAGAGCATTCTAGAAGGTTGTTCGACGTGTATTGGGCGCCTCCTGATGGTTCATGCACTCCTATCAAAGAGGAACTTATTCCATCAATAAGGGAGCTATCCCACCCAAAGAGGGGATTATCCCATTGATGGTGGACCTGATTAACCTCCTCTTGAGCACTATAAATACAGGCATTGGGCCAGAAGGAGGGGAGGTTGAAAGCTATACATTTCTAAGGGTAAATGCTGCAGGAATTAGGACTCCCATTTAGAAGCTTGTGAGGAGAGATTGCCATCTTTGCTTGTTCTATTTGGAAGTGGGTGAGCTTTGTCAAAGTAAAGGAAAACTCTTATGGACCCTGGAAGGAGCTTGCACAACACCAAGGCTCAGGTTGTAATGGTTCCTTTTGATTACCTTTAATGCAAATTGGTCCATTCTTCTCAATAACTTGTTGTTTATGGGTTATTTCATGTACTCCTTGGTCTATATGTTGAATATGCTTTGTTTTATGTTATAATCAGGTGCTATTTAATTGTTTGACTGTTGGTGATTGCAGGTTTTGGAGAAAAGGAGGAACTCATCTAGATCAACAAAGCTTGGACTTCTACAACAGCGTTTGGACAAAGATAAGAACGAAACGCTTGATTTCTCATATCATAATGCATGTTTAGAGAAGGATAGCTCCAGTTTGTTTTGTTTGTCATTAGAATGTCTTAGACTTCTAGGAAGGTCGGTTGTGTCCGCACTTTTGACTGTTTCCGTGTGACAAATTGGCGACTGCGCTGGGGAATCCATGAATGAAAAAGATTTTTCCTTTGAATGAACTTTGCTCTGAGAAAATTGATTTATTTTTCTGGTTTTTGACTGTGTGAATTTGTGTCTGGGTGGGTTAGCTTAGGATTAGTTTTATTTTGGTTTTTCTTGAGTTTTTCAGTAGGACGCACCCTCTGAGTGCTGCACAGTGTGTCCCTGGACGCACTTTTGCTGTGTGCACAAAGCGGGCCCGCACCTGTGCTAACGGGTTGCCTGCGTCCCTTGCCAAAATTTGAGAAAATTCCATTTTTTACACTTTTTGCTCTTAGATTTTGTTTTTTCTTAGTTTTTTCTGCCCAGATCTATTAGTCTCTTGTCAAAGATCTTCACCTAAACTTGTTTCATTAGCATTCCTGCTTTAAGCTTTCATCAATTGGGTGTTTTTGAGTCTCTTTTTTGAGAAATTCTTAATTTGATTTCCTTTGGTCATTACTTGGAGGTTTCTCTCAGGTTCCTTATGTATGAGTGTTAATCGCCTTTGAGTGTTTTTATGTTTTGATCTTTGGAACTCTCACCCAATTTTCTCGACTTGCACTTGATTGGTTCTTAGATTACATTAGAATCATCTTGTGTTTGAGAATTCTCTTGCATAGATCACATTTGCATAATTAGAATTCTCATTTTCGGAATATGAATGGAAAATGTGCATAGATTACATTTGCATACTTTTCAAGTGAATTGTGCATAGATTACCATTGCATAGTTTACATTCTGAAAAATCAATCGTAGATTTAGATCAGCTTTCTTGGATTTGAATTTACGCAAAAATAAAAATAAAAAATGGTTTGGAATTGATTTGCATTAGTTTTTCTTGATAAAATTAGTGCATTAGAGAATTTGTTATATTTTCTCTTAGTGATCAATTTTTTGCATTGTTGGAAGTGAATGGAAACTCTCTCCTTACTTTAGTTAGGATTCATCGAATTGAAAAGATTACATTATCATATTCGATTGCATTCAGTTGAGTCGAGTCATAACACCATTGGTTTCATCTCCATTTACCCATTTGAGTAATAACAGCCTTAATAACACAGCGCTTAATTAAAATTCATCTAGTAATTTTTACATTTCTAGGGCTCTGAAACACCAACATAGCTTAGGCTAGTGTCTTGGAGTAGGAGAGTAATTAACTCTCCAAGACAGCAAAACCAAACAAGTAGCTCATCTTGTGGTAGGATAAATCCAACTGTTTCATTTGTACTCTGGGAAAGCTCCTGTCCGAACCAGTGAGGGGATCAATCCTCCCTCGTTGGGAACGACGCCAGACACGCACGTATTACAAATGGTAAACCTCGGATTAACCATTGTCGAGGAGCCAGGGGTCACTTATCGGTAAACCTTGGATTGTTGTCAAGGAGCCGGTAAGGGGATTGAGCTTGATACTCTGCCCTTGCGTGCTGTCGGAGTGTAGACTGTTCCCCCAGGTGTATTTGTTGCTGTTGGTAACCTTAGTGACCATTATCTTTAGGATTCTACCCAAGGTGACGGTGGAGGGAAGATCCCACTATACCTGGAGCAGACGTTGGCTATACTCACTTGGAGCTCGTGTCCGAACTAGTGAGGGGATCAATCCTCCCTCGTTGGGAACGACGCCAGACACGCACGTATTACAAACGGTAAACCTCGGATTAACCATTGTCGAGGAGCCAGGGGTCACTTATCGGTAAACCTTGGATTGTTGTCAAGGAGCCGGTAAGGGGATTGAGCTTGATACTCTGCCCTTGCGTGCTGTCGGAGTGTAGACTGTTCCCCCAGGTGTATTTGTTGCTGTTGGTAACCTTAGTGACCATTATCTTTAGGATTCTACCCAAGGTGACGGTGGAGGGAAGATCCCACTGTACCTGGAGCAGACGTCGGCTATACTCACTTGGATTTTCTGGGGGGTTCACTTCACTCGAGACGGTTAAAGTGGAGGAACTTGGTCCAGTCTATTCATTAAGCAGGTTGCCGGGGTAAATGTTCCACCCACTATTTCTGTATTGGATTCTGCGAGGTTGGGCTTAATCACCAACTAGTGTTTTCGGTCCGGAGAGCTTACTGTTTGT
The DNA here is from genome assembly GCA_031772625.1 of Pinus tabuliformis. NCBI lineage: Eukaryota > Viridiplantae > Streptophyta > Pinopsida > Pinales > Pinaceae > Pinus > Pinus tabuliformis. The sequence continues at coordinate 1,642,759 of CM062805.1, read as the reverse complement.
GTGTGGTTTGACTCCTAGATTTGATAGCGCATGTTAATTTGTTTGTTTTTACTTTTAGAGACCATAGGTGTGAATTGTGAATTTTAATTGTTAGGTGTGAATTGTGAATTGTTAATTTTAGTTTTAAATTGTTAATAAAATTCACTGAAGTTGAATATAATGGCAAATGTTCCGGAATTTATCAACCTAGGAACCCCTCCTAATGAGAATCCTAGTACTTTTCCTTACTTTGGGAATGTTGGTCCTCCTTATATGGCTACTTTGTCATTACCTGGATTTACAATAGGTTTACCGATATGGTTATTTTCAACTTCGTTGGCCCAAAGTACTCCAATTGTTCCATCTCAACCAGATGCTTCACCTCAACAGAGTTCACCATCTCAACATCACCAACCTTCTGTTGACCCTTTACCTTCTTCGCCTAATTTTTCTTCCTCCATTTCTTCCTCTTCGCCTGGTAAAAGCCTTGATCCTAGTAACCAGGAGGCTAAGAAGAAGAAGAAAGGGAAGAAGAAAAAGAAGAAGAAGAAGCAAGATAAGAAAGAAGTCAACCAACCAACCATGGCTGTAAGTGTTAGTTGTGTTGAGGAAAATTCCGACATGCACCGTAAACCCAAATACCCTTGCAGGCTTTGTAAGGGTGACCACTTCCTTGTCAATTGTCCTGGTATTCCAAAGGTCTTGGAAGTATGGTCGAAAAAATCTCATCAACTTTCCATCGATCCATCAACCAGTGATAGTCAGGTTCCTGGGAAAAAGGGTAAAGTTAGGTTTCCTTGTAAGTTATGCAAAGGGAGTCATCAAACTCACATTTTCCCTCACATGGATGAAGCCTCAACATTGTTGGAAAACCTTACTGTTCCACAACAAGAATTTCCAACTGGTTACCGTAAACTTTCTCCCAACCTACCGTCAACTGACGGAGTGATTGATCTAAATTCAAGTACAGTCGATCACACTTTCCCATTGGAGAGTGAAACTCATGTCACTCAGGTTGATGATCCATTAGTTGATCAAGTGGTCGATTCAATTTCACATTCGGTCGATCACACTTTCCCTTTGGAGAGTGAACTTCATACCGCTCAGGTTCTTCTTGTTACATCAGATTCTTCTATGCCGGGGGGCATTTCACCTGTTCATACAGAACCCCCTCCAAGCACTGAGGTCTTTTCCTTTGATTGGAATAGACTGACAGAACCTCGTCTTCCTTCCTCCATCCCTTTCCAAATCATTGTCAAGGCTGGTGGTAGGGACATACATCGTACTCAAGTAGATGAAGGTGCTTCTGTCAGTATTTTATCCTCAACTGTTTGGAAAGCTTTGGGTTCCCCTCAGCTTGCGCCTATTACGCAGAATCTGAAAGCTTTTAACAGAACCATCAGTGAACCTTTAGGGATTCTTCCTAAGTTTTCTATTACCTTGGAAGGTAAAACTATCTGTATTGATCTTATGGTAGTTCGAGGTCCCTTGGATTTCAATTTACTCCTTGGGCGAGACTATGTTTATGCAATGAAAGCTGTCGTATCGACACTCTTTCGCGTGATGTCTTTCCCTCACAATGGCAGTATTGTGACTGTAGACAAGCTTTCATTCCCTAGTCTTGTCTCAACTACCAATACTATGACACCCCTAAATGTTCCTAATTCTAAAGTGGTATCTACCCTGCCAAGGGTTAATTATGTGGCAACTGGTCCCATGTTTTCAGTTACCGATGTAAGTGAGCCTCTCACTGTTGATTTAGATCCGGTAATTGACATGGAAAACTCTATGGGATTATTTGAACACGATGTTCTTATCCCTTTTGAGTCCCTTGACGTGTGTTCCTTCCAAAAAACTATTCTTCCTTCGGATGAAGACCTTTTGGAAGCCATGATCAAGGTGTGTCCATTGACATGTCTTTCTTCCAGTTGGAAGCCATGATCAATGTTACGAGGATAGTTTGTTCCTCTCTCAACCTCGTTAAAAAATGAAACTGGATGGTACGAGGAAAGTTCCTTTTACTGTGTCGACCTCGTTAAAAAATGAATCAGTGAGTACGAGGATAGTTTTGTCCTGTATCAACCTCGTTAAAAAATGAAATAGGCTGTAATGAGGATAGTTCTTTTACTGAGTCAACCTCATTAAAAAATAAATCAGGTAGATTTTAGGTTATGTAGGTAGACTGTAAAAAGTAGGGTTTTGAGGATAGTTCCTGTTACTGAGTCGACCTCGTTAAAAAATGAATCAGGTTTGAGGACAGTTCCTGTTACTGAGTCGACCTCGTTAAAAAATGAATCAGGTTTGAGGATAGTTCTTTTCTTGTGTCAACCTCCTTAAAAATGAAACAACTCCCTTTTCAAGTTAAATATTGAAAGTAAACCTTCATTTCATCCAGCCGGTTGAATGCAATGAAGCCTGGGGGGCATGTACCTCACTTTGCATCATTATGCTAGGGGCATGCGAATTTTTTGAGCATAGTTCCTTGTCTTGTGTCAAGCTCGTTAAAAAATGAAACAAGGGTAGGTTAAATAGGTAGATTGTAGAGCGTAGTCATGAGCATAGTTCCTTGTCTTGTGTCAAGCTCATTAAAAAATGAATCAAGGATTTTAGAGCACAGTTCCTTGTCTTGTGTCAAGCTCGTTAAAAAATGAATCAAGGTTTTTCGAGTAGAGTTTTTGTTAGGTAGATTGTATAGAGTAGTTATGAGCATAGTTCCTTATCTTGTGTCAAGCTCATTTAAAAAATGAAACAAGGGTTTTGAGGATAGTTCTTTTCCTGTGTCAACCTCACTAAAAAAAATGAAACAGCTCCTACAAGTCTTTCCAAGATCTTGAAAGTAAAGCTTCATTCCATCCACCTCATTGAATGCAATGAAGCTTGGGGGGCATGTACCTCGTTTTGCGTCATCATGCTAGGGGCATGTGGACTTATAACAAGCATAGTTTTTCGTTTCAAGCTTGCGTAAACATGAAACCGAATCCGAGCATAGTTCTTTTCCTGTGTCAAGCTCGTTAAAAAATGAAACAAATCCTCCTCTACTTGAGTCGAGAGATTGACGAGATCTTATAAATGTTAAGTTTTTAGGTTAGTTATTTCAGTTTTTGCATAATTTTCTTATAGTTTTAGGTCGAGTATTTCAAATGATCTCGTTCATGAACCTTCATTCCATCCAGCTTGTACTTAGTTGAATGAAATGAAGCTGGGGGGCATGCGCTCTAGCAGTTATGCTTAGGGGGCATCAAGCACAGTTTTCTCTCTGTTTCAAGCTTGTGCAAAAATGAAACTACTTTTGAAGCATAGTTTTTGTCTGTTTCAAGCTTTTGTAAAAATGAAACCTATCTCGAGTCAATTTCAGTTATTTTCAAGACTCGTTAAACTCATGAAAATCCCGAGATTATTTTTCTATCTTTCATTCTCGTAAAACAAAAGAAAATGCCGAGTTCTTTCCGTCTTTTCCTGCTCGTAAATTAAAATTGAAAGTCGGCCATATGAGTACATTTTTATCATTTTTTCGAACTCATTAAAACTTACGAAAAAGTGAAAACCATGAGTACATTTTTATCATTTTTTCGAACTCGTTAAAACTTACGAAAAAGTGAAACCTTGGAGTTCTCTTTTAAGCCCTTTTCAGACTCCTAAAACATGAAAAGATTGCCGAGCGTTTCTTTTACACTCGTTAAAACGGAATTAAAAGACGGTCCCCTTATAGCTCTTTTCTGACCGTAAAATCAGGAAAAGATTGCCGGGTTTTTGTCGTTTCAAACTCGATACGGAAATAAAACGACGTGTCCTTGATCGCTTTTTACTTTTCAGGTCAGTGGCATTAATTATGAAAGTACTCCTTGGTCGCAAGATCAAGCGGTTCCCCCAGGTATTATTTTATACTTTTTCGGGCTTGAGGGACACAAATCTACAAAAAAGTTCAACTTGGAGTCTTCTTAAGTTTTTCAGACTCTCTAAAATTGAAAAACGTCGAGTTTCTCCTATACTGGGCTCGTTAAACATTTCACAGTAAAGGACCTGTTCAATTACAAACAGGAACGAACCACTCCTTCCTAAGGTTCGAATCAAAACTAGGTTGGACTCATCCGAAGGATGAGCTTATAATCAAGCATATGTTATCCTCCTCAAGATTGTTAAAAATAAAGAGGTACTTGCCAGAAATGGTGGGGGAAAAGAGAGAAGAATGAACCTGTTTGTTACCTTTTGTCTCAAAAGAAACTTTATTACCACTCTTGAACACGACACTTTTCATTCACCTGGGTTGGGAAATCTTTTACCTCACAGTTGATCAAACCACTTTGAAAGTCTTTAACCGGGTTCCAGGGATTAACTTTGAGTTATTCGTCACCAAGCCATCTGTCGTGTCGTTATGTGTTCAAGAGGTCTACAAGCAAAACTTTCATCTGCAAAATACTTGTCATCCATTTGACCATCCCTGAGTCAGTCCTTACAGCAACATTTCTTCAACTTGAACAATGATTTCGTGTTGCGGGCTTGCCTGCAACGGGTCGCTTTCTATCGACATCAGCACATTATCTAGAGAGATGACTTAGAAATCGTCAGTACCTTGAAGTCTGCATGCATCAATGGCAGGTTTCTCGCCTTTGACGTCAGTTTACATCATTGACTTTCAATCGAAGGATTCCGTGAAATGTTCGACATCAACTCATTCATTCACATCTCATGGATTGTACTGGGTACTTTGAGAACCATTGACATTACTGGTGGTCTCTCTCACGCTTGTTAACAGTTTACATCATCGACTGGTAATCAAGTGGTTTCTACCATGTTCGACATCAACTCATTTATTCGCATGGCTAGAATCGTACCAATTCGGGAAGTAGAAATGAAGACCCTGGATCTAGTTTCCACCATCCAGGCTGCGAGGAGTTTTGTATTCATTATCTAAGTAGACTAATCATAAACAGATGGCTGCGTCCATACTGTGTCTACAAAAGTCTATGATTGTGATGTACTGCAAGATCATTCCTGTATCAGAGTAGTTAGTCTGTTAGTTAAAGTTTTGATCTGAGTATGGGAATGCCTACCTCAGTGATGATATAATCTTATACATGTATTTTGTGTTGAAAATTGTAGGTTCTGACCAGGCTCTCCACGGGATAATCCTTGAAATGATAAAGCGCTTCACCCTTCCTAGATATTACAAACCCTAATCTATTCCAGGCTTCGCACTTTAGGGGGCAATCTGTTACACTAAAAAATGTCACCATGACTATTTACAATTAGTATGGCTCAATCAGCAGTCATGCTACCCTCTTAGGCAAGTCTTATGCCTCTGCTCTCCATGTCAAACTCCAAAAAAGAGAGAAAGTCTTGTATAAATGTATTTATCTCTGGGGACGCATGTTCTCTCAACCTTACCTGCGGGGACGCTCCCAATGTTCACAAAAGCTGCGTCCAAAGACGCTCTGTATGTAAAGGGACAGGTGCGTCCCCCTGTAAAGGTTAGAATGCGCAAGTTTCATCTTTAAAAAGTTACTTGTGGTCATTTCTAGAGCATTCTAGAAGGTTGTTCGACGTGTATTGGGCGCCTCCTGATGGTTCATGCACTCCTATCAAAGAGGAACTTATTCCATCAATAAGGGAGCTATCCCACCCAAAGAGGGGATTATCCCATTGATGGTGGACCTGATTAACCTCCTCTTGAGCACTATAAATACAGGCATTGGGCCAGAAGGAGGGGAGGTTGAAAGCTATACATTTCTAAGGGTAAATGCTGTAGGAATTAGGACTCCCATTTAGAAGCTTGTGAGGAGAGATTGCCATCTTTGCTTGTTCTATTTGGAAGTGGGTGAGCTTTGTCAAAGTAAAGGAAAACTCTTGTGGACCCTGGAAGGAGCTTGCACAACACCAAGGCTCAGGTTGTAATGGTTCCTTTTGATTACCTTTAATGCAAATTGGTCCATTCTTCTCAATAACTTGTTGTTTATGGGTTATTTCATGTACTCCTTGGTCTATATGTTGAATATGCTTTGTTTTATGTTATAATCAGGTGCTATTTAATTGTTTGACTGTTGGTGATTGCAGGTTTTGGAGAAAAGGAGGAACTCATCCAGATCAACAAAGCTTGGACTTCTACAACAGCGTTTGGACAAAGGTAAGAACGAAACACTTGATTTCTCATATCATAATGCATGTTTAGAGAAGGATAGCTCCAGTTTGTTTTGTTTGTCATTAGAATGTCTTAGACTTCTAGGAAGGTCGGTTGTGTCCGCACTTTTGACTGTTTCCGTGTGACAGTTGGGTATCAAGGATTCGGAGAAACATTTGATACTCAAATACCATGGCTGCCTGCACAAGTACATCCAGGAAGAAATACAATTCCTGAACATCTCCTAGCTCAGCGCAGCATACCGATATGCCGTCAAGGTCGAGCAGAAGTTTAAACAAAAGAAGCGAGACTTTGGATCTGCGAATCCAAAGTAGGGGAAAGGTGCCCCTAAACCACAGAACAAAGGACAAAGCCAAGGCGAGACAGCCCAAGACAACCCAAGACAACCCGCCAAAGCTACAAGCAAAGAATAGCGCCGCGAAGCAGAAAAAGGACACTGGAAAATGGTGTGAGTTCCATAAGAGCTCCACTCACAACACGAGTGAGTGTCGGACCAAGTAGTCATTGGTGGCTGAGCTAAAGGATTCAAAATCAGATGCATGTTCCGACTCTGAGTCAGAACCCAATAAGGGGAATGAAAAGGGGAAGCAGATCATTGATGCGGATCCCAATGCCACTGTTGCTACCGCCAAGATCCAGAAAAATGAACCCGAAGATCTAGAGGAGGAGGAGCGACTCTTCCACTCCTAGATGTGGGTAAAGGGCTCCTCGATACAATTCATTGTTGATAGCGGGAGTCAAAAGAACCTCATTTCGGCAGAGGTCGTGAAGTGGTTGGGCTTACCAACCACAGCACATCCACAACCATACACCATTGGGTGGCTTCACCAAGGACAAGATCTTCGTGTGAGCCAGCAGTGTCGCCTTCCATACAACATCAAGCCCTTCACAGATGAGGTATTGTGTGACATTGCTCCCCTTGAAGTTTGTGATGTATTATTAGGACAACCATACTTGTGGAAGTGACATGCTGTTTATGAATCAAGGCCCCGTGCTGTTATTATTACATTGAGAAATAAGTTGTACAGGATACCAGAGGTAGCACCACCTACTGCCATCTCTTTGATTATTGCAAAACAATGCAGTAAGATCATTTCCAAAACCAGGAAATTTGTTTTCTTGATGAAATGCCCTCAAGGAAAGAAGAAGACGGTGGCCGCGGCTTCCAAATGGGGTCCCTCTGCACGACAACTACAAATGGACAAGGTTGTGGAGGAGTACGAGGACATCTTCACCTCCCCTGCAGGGGTTCCTCTGCACTGTCAGGTCAAGCACTCCATCAATCTGACCCCAGGTGCGCCGCTACCCAATGGACCAATTTATCGGCGCTCTGTTATGAAGAACAATGAAATCAAGAGGCAGATTCAGGAGCTCCTGCAGAAAGTTCACATCCGTCCGAGTTCATCGCCTTGTGGGAGCCCGATCGTGTTGGTACAGAAGAAGGATGGGACGTGGAGACTCTGTATTGACTATTGGGCGCTGAACAAGATCACTGTCCGTAATAGGTACCCGATCTCGCGGATTGATGACCTCCTGGACCAACTAAAGGGGGCGAAATATTTCAGCAAGATCGATCTGAAGTTAGGATATCACCAGGTACCAATCGAACCCTCTGATGTGTGGAAGACTGCCTTCAAATACAAGGAGGGCCTTTTTGAATGGTTGGTTATGCCTTTCGGATTGACGAATGATCCTGCAACCTTCATGAGGCTAATGGATGACATCTTACGGCCATTCACCAACTCCTTTGTAGTAGTATACTTGGATGACATTCTGATCTTCAGCCAGAGTTGGGAAGATCACCTCCACCACATCCGACAGGTTCTCCAAACACTGTGGCAACACAAGCTATGTGCCAATTTGGAGAAATTCACTTTTGGCATGACCCAGGTTCAGTATCTGGGATACATCATTGATGAACAAGGGGTGCATGTCGATCCAGCCAAGATCCAAGTCATTCGGGATTGGCCATCTCCAACCACTCTAACAGAGCTCCGCAGCTTTCTAGGTCTTGCCAACTTCTACCGCAGGTTCGTGTTGGGATTTTCTCATATTACTTGGCCCTTGAGTCAAGTCACCAAGGGAGGGGCGAAAGCAAAATTATTTTGGTCTGAATCTCAACAGAAGGCATTCATGGAGTTGAAGGATCGCCTCTGCATGGCACCAGTGCTTGCGTTACCAGATTTACAACAACCATTTGAGGTCGAGACAGATGCCTCTGACTATGCTATTGGGGCAGTCCTTACTCAACATGGACATCCAGTGGCATATCACAGTGAAACAATTTCAGACACAGTTCGGAAGTACCCCACTTATGATAAAGAGATGTATTCCATTGTACAGGCCTGCCGACAATGGAAGCATTACATTTTGGGGAAGGAAATGGTCATCCACACAGACCACCGACCCCTGCAGTTCATACAGACCCAAGGGAAATTGCAGAATGATCGCCATCAAAAGTGGTCTACATACTTGCAACAGTTCCACTTGAATATCAAGTATAGGAAGGGCAGCACCAACAATGTTGCAGATTTCCTCAGTCGACCACCGATCATGGCGTTAACCACCGTGCTCAACTCTTGTGGGCACGAGACTTCTGATTGGCCACTTCTCTACAAAAGCGACCCAGAATTCAGCCACAAATACCAGACACTCTTGGAGGGTCGGCATGTTCCATATTTTCACCTCCAGGATGCCCTGTTATGCAACCTCGGTCACCTTTGTGTTCCTTCAAATGAGCGTGCAAAGATGATTTGGGAAGCACACTGCAGTCAGGCTGCTGGGCATTTCGGGGTTGAGAAAACAATGGCAGTACTGCAAAATTATTTCTATTGGCCGAATCTTCGACGAGATGTTGGGAAGTACATCAGATCATGTACTGCTTGTGCCATTGCCAAACCGACCATTAAGAAGCACGACCTCTATACCCCGTTGCCTACCCCTAGTCGACCTTGGGATTCCATCTCCATGGATTACATGTCAGGCCTTCCTTCCACTAAGCATGGAAATGACTTTGTTTTTGTGTTCGTTGACATGTTCTCGAAGATGGCCATTATGGTGGCCTACAAGAAGAATATCATAGCAGAAGCCACTGCTAAACTCTTCTTTGAACGAGTGTGGGTGCACTTTGGGATCCCACAGTCTATCATCAAATGCCAAGTACAAGCAGCGACATGATCAACATCGGGTGCCACACAAGTTTCAGGTGGGCGACAAAGTCTGGTTGCATTTGCAAAAGGAATTCCTTACTGGAGCCTATCGGAAATTGAGACCACTCTGATATGGTCCTTACACCATTACTAAGGCTATGGGAGACAATTCATTTGAGCTCAGCATTCCCCCATTCCTTGGCCTGCACCTAGTGTTCAATGTGGACCGCCTTCGACCATACTTTCCACCATTGCTAGACACTTCTGACATTGCAGAACAGCTCAAACCCACAGAATTAAATCTGAATTGCATGGAACAAGATGCAACTGATCGAATCATGGACACACAGATCAAGAACACTCGCCAACAGAATATCCAACTGTATCGAGTTGTCAAAGCAGGCCAACTCCTTCAGCAGGGCAAGTGGCTCACCAGGGAACAAGTTCAGCAAAAGTTTCCTCATCTCATGGAGGAACTCAACACAATGGGGACCATTGCTTCCTAAGGGGGGAGGAATGATCCAGGTGGATATTGGTGGCCACATGCCAAGTCCACCTAGACCCCCACCATTGTTTCTCTCAGCATTTTAGTTTCCTTAATTGTAGCACAACTTACTATTTTTAGTAGTTTTTCGGGTCCTGAACTTCTGGAGCCATTTTGAGGCCCTAAACGACGTTTTTTGGGAAATCTGGGGGCAACATGGGTTCATGGACTGATGTTTCCCTTCCTAAAGTGGTAGTTCTCGGATAGATCTTTCTAACGAGCTATTGTACGCGTTAAACGGAGATCGTATGCCAAATTTACGACCCCGAGAAGTTGATGTACCAATTTACCCAAATGGGGTCCACAGTTTGGTGTTTCATCTCCTAGGGTTAGGTTTTGGAATGTTAAGGGTTTTCCATTGTTTCTCAACAATAACTAGGCCTTTGAGCCTCATTGTAACACAGTTCAGAGGCATGTAGCCACCACATCTCTTCTCAGAGATAAGCTACCATCGCCTTAGCTGGTTTATTTCCATTTCTGGTTGTAAGCATATTTTAGTATTTTCCATTAATGAAATGAAGTATTATTTCCACTGGATCTTTGTGTATATGGTTATCTCTGTAATTTGTTGCATTCCTATTTAAATCCGGATCATTTATCCTACAATTCAAATATATACAAATATAACTATATAACCCGGGTATCCTGTTAACAATGTGATTTCTGATTATTTCTAATAGACAAATAATCATAAAGATGGCTTATTCATAAATAGAAAGATGTATTCATATAATGATTACTTTGTTTGAGAAATTAAACAAAGTAATTATAAAAACATTATCGCATTCATCACAATATATATCGTTGACATATATCCTTTGAAATAAACAATTCTCAATCCTCAGAAATGATATAATAAAGAATTGTTTGAAAAAGCATACATATATCAACAATAGCAATTTTTAAGAAATGTTCATTCACATAAAGAAGTTAGACAAAAATAGTGATAGTAGTACTGCATGCATTTGAATTCTTTTGATGTAAACAACACTCTGATTCCACTTTCCTATTTGAGAAAACCTCCAAAAGATGCAAAAGTGCAAGTCTTGAAAAAGATTCTTTCACAAAAATGTGGAACCTTGATCCACTTTTGATAAAGAAATATTTAGAAGTACAGAAGTGCAACTTCTTAAGTCAAATATTATAAAAATTGAAGACCCTTCCTGAATACATGAAAGGGTCTTAAATAATAAAAATAAAACTACCTATCAACAAAAATCACTATGAGTTGTTTTAATTGTAGACATGAAAATCTGGGATTTGCTATAAAAATAGTAGCGCGATAGCGATAGAACTAATTCATTGAATTGGATTTCTTTCTTGTGCTTGTAGCTGACAGATTGTGAGCATCGGCTAGATTTCCAGAGGTTGACTCATCCTGGAATGTAGCTGGGCTATGTAGGTGGCATCAGAGAGCTCGGGAATCATGCAGTTGACTGCATCGGAAAGGCATTTCATGGCTATCTACTGGCTATGTGGTTTGACTAGAAAAGACCCGAATGTATCCCATGTCAATTTTTTCACTTCTTCGATATATTTTTCTCTGCTTGCCAGCTCCTGTCTCCAATGATGTTCCAGTGCCTTTGCTTTCGGGAGTTTACCTAGAGAGCAATCGGAGATCAAATTAGACATATGTAAACTGTTATTTACTAATTCGATTACACCGTTCATTGCAGCTCTGGATCTAGAAGTTGCTCTTTCGGCTTTCATTAGCTGGGACTCCCATTCCGAAAACAGGATTTCCTTGTGTGATTCTTGTATTTTTGGCAAATTGGTAGCCATTCCTTCTTCGGAATCTTGCCAAGAAAGAAAATTTGTTATCCTTTCATCTGCTTTTTCCAATTCCAGTCTGGTGTCAACTGCCTTCTCAATCAGTGATGCAGAGATATCGCACAATGGGTCAGCCAATGATATATTATGGCAAAGGATGTTCAACTGCTAGGACAAGGCTTTGGTTATCTCCAAGGCTTCTTTTCTGAATTCACTAACCTGTGGATAACCGCTGTACTTTTCTATCTGTAATTGCATTTGTGCAATTTGATCTTCCTTGGCCTTCTTTTCTTGCTCAATTGTCATCTAAAGCCTTCTTAGTTCCTGAGACAACTCCTATTGTTTCTAGACAGTCTGCTTATCAATCTTCTATTTCTCCAGTTTCAACTACTCTTTTAGTTGCTCATTTTGTTGTGTCTGCTCTACTAGCTGTTGTTCAAGCTGACTAATCCTTTGTTGTTCTTCTACCGATTGCACTTCAAGTTGAGTGATCCTTTGATCCTTTTCCATGATTAGCTGGCTGGCCTCTGAGGATTTTTCTATTGTTGCTGTTGTATAAGCCCCTACATACTGAGATAATTTAGTTAAATCCTCAGAAAGATTGACTTTTGCCTTCCGTACCACATTCATCATTTCGGCCTGAGGAGTTAGAAAAGGTCCTTGATCAATTTTCCTCTTTTTCCTCTGTCTTTTAACCACAACCCTGTGCTTCGGACTGTAGAATACATCTAAGGGTGGTATTTCTTGTGCTTTTAGTACAATCTCCTCTGTAGGATTTTCAGGAATGATTTCTATATCTTGTTGAATCTTGGGTATGCCACTTGTCCTTTCAATCAGAACACTAATAACCTTAGGATTTTGTGTTGTGGGTGATTTTGGTGTAGTGAGCTTTTTGGAATCATTCGGGTTCTTGATGATTAGATCGAACTTCTCCTATTCCTTGATTAAAGCAGGATCAATATTTAAATCAGTATCAAGGTTCTCACTCGTTCCTTCCTTTGTTTTCTCCCTTTCAGGGATATTTTCCTTTTCAGGAGTCCTTTCAATAGTTTTTTCTTCACAGTGGCCTTCCAGTTGCAGCATAAAGGTAGTATTTAACAAGTCCAGAGGTAGCGTTTGCAACCTCTATGTCCTAAACTTCAAAAATTCCTCTAATCTTTCTGCTCCCAATCTGATTTTTGTTAGATGTTTCACTTGAGAAAATAACTCAGCTGAAGTGAAAAAATCATTATAATCATCCTTCTCATGTTCAAACTTTGCAAGTTTGACATGAGAGGTGAAATTGTAGGCGACTGCTTTTGGATCATACTGTCTCTTTGGGATGACTGCTAACTTTAACATTTTAATTTTCTCAGCTTCCGTCTCTGTTTAAAGTCATGCAGTGTGAAAGTACCACATCGGAGGGGGAATGAAGGCCACATTTTTTTTTTGGACTCCTTTAGGTTCCTTGACGTCCCTACTTCTGTTATTTGATAAGTTATTTCTCTCGCAAATAGTTTATCAAGAATGTATAAGGGGAGAACATGTGGATCAGTAGTGCTACCAAAAGGTCTAATGTGCGTGAACTTGTCTTCATTGAACCAACTAATAATTGATGTTAGGTCGACACTGGCTTCATCGGACAACCGAGGAGCGGGTTTTTTTAAATTAACATAATGAACAGGCAAGACGAAACCATGACAGATTCTATAAAGATGATTTTTATAATGGGCTTTCCACAATTCCTTATGATAGATATGAATGGGGGTCGGGTCTTGTGGAGTCCATTTCCAACCTAAAATGGGGTAATCAGAATTGAAACAGATGGTGTCCAAAATGTAGGCACTCATATAAAACAGGGGTATTACCTAGGTAGTCACAAACCTGTTTCTTCTATAATCAAGGATTTGGTTGGCCATTTTATCAGATAAAATGGTTGCCCAATCCATGATATAAGAGTTAACTGTTGCTTCCATTAAAGGCACCATTTCTATAGAAAACTTAGCTGAATCATGGACTCCAAAGAGTCTGCATATCATAGCACCAGCATAGCAGTAAGGAGATGCTAAGGAGTCTACGGAGTACATACTCGATGATTCATGCTTGTGTTTGTTTGGGTAATGCCTCCACTGCCTGATAGGGTCTGACTCCACGGCATTTTCCTTGGCGAAGGATTCCAAAAATGCCTTGTTGTACTGCTTCTGTGGTTCAGGAAAATGGTACATCTTTTTTATATCTTCCGCCCTAAATGACCCGAACATCCTTCCATCAGTCGTAAAGAATGCCATGTCTGTTATGTTGATACTCTCAATTACCCATCTGACCAAGTCATTGTAGGGTAATATTTTAGTGTGGGTTGTTATTCTGTGAAGATAAGAGTTGGCCAAATCCTTAAGAGTACTCTCTGACTTGTCAGTGGAATCTGTTGTTCCCTTTTCTTCTTCAATCTCTTCTAGATCCTCGACTTCCGGTAGATTATATATGCTTTCCCATGAAGCCTTGGTAGGACCAAGGTAGGTAGTATCAACGATTAGTACCTTCTTTACTAGTTCATATTTGGTTATGACAAGGACTCTTGCTTTCTTCGCTTTCTTCGTCATTTCTATTGGATTGATGAATTCAGAATTGTTCTGCAAAACAAAACAGAAGAACGTAATAGAGGATAAATTTGTTTAATGATAGTACACAATATACAATAATAATAACAATTAAGCTCAATGGGTGATACAGATTTTGATATATTACGCTATTACGGATGAAATCCTTCAAGGACTCAACCATAACTACTCTATTAATGATTTTCCATAACTACCAACGTGACACTTAAATGCCATAAAGATATGTTGCATCACAAATCTTGATAACGATTCTTTTAAAATAAATATCGTAACTTCCTGATCAGCAATAAGCGATTAATCGCATATTTTAGATCGGGAGGGATAACCATTATGCTTAACTGTTTCCTTTGTAAAGTTTCGATTGTGATAGATGGTAAGTGGGATCACTTGAATAAAATGTTTTCTTTTTATTTATAATTTACTTATAATTTAGACCTACAAACATTCTCTTAATGATTATATTTCCCCTTTATTGAAAAGAGTGCTTTCCAATAATGAAATCGCATCGACAGATTCCAAATGGGCATTTGTTATGCGTTTCGTGCTTTCAGCGATGGCCAATTGTGATTGGCTTATCACATCAGAAGATTTATATGGCCCCTTGGAATGATTCCTTGATAAGTTGCGATATGTGCTTTCCGATGGCGTTATCGCGTCGGCGATTGCCAATGGAAACTTTAAGTCTATCTTTTAAACAAAGGATGCAACAAATTCATTTATATTTGCTTTATGACAAGGTCTTGTTTAATATTTAAATCGGATAGGACCTTTTCATAACGATTTTCATGTGTTGTATAGATTTTGCAAAGTTGCGATTGTTATTGAACTTAACCTAAAAGCAAAAGACTTATCACAACTATTGTTTTTTTAAAAGTTTTATTGATTTTACCTAAGTTCTAAAAAGGGGACCCATTTCTTGTTAAAGTTTTAGATAAAAAATTTTGAAATGGGGAGGGTTGTTGTATAGAACAACAATTGGCGATTCACTAGGAGAAAGAGTTATCTCTGATAAAATAATGCAATATCTATCAATTTCTTAATTTGGAAACCATTAAGGATAAAGAAAACCATCTAAGAATAGTTAAATAAAAATTAACTTTGAATATAATGACAATTTTTTGTAATTTTTTTTCCAATCTTAAAAATAAAAAACATTCTGGGCTTCTTCAAGCTTTGATTTGTTGATATAGATAAAGCAGGGGGCTTCTCAAAATTAGCTTTTAAGTTTACTCTATTGTCACAGGTAGTTCCTCTGCTGCCAACAGACATTTATAGTCTCGACAGGGTTACATTTTAACCACTAATCATTCATTGTCCCATCCATCTAAGAGTATAATTTTTGAAAGATAAATTGAAAAAGATATGTTTACATATATTTTTTTCTTTTTTGATTTTTATTCTTTCAATTTTTTAAAAGATAAAAGTCCATTGTCCTGGTTTGGTGGCTAGTTGTTGACAATGCCATTCACTAGTTGTAATTGAACTGAACAAGCTAGCTCGTGATGAGACCCATTGTCTTATGATTATAAGCCATTACCCTATTTTGATATGTAGTATTGGTAATGTCAGTTTAATTAGTTCCCTATGATCATGGTAAGCAGGATCATGATGAGACCCCTTATCTTTTATATCAAACATATTTTAGAATTACACACTGAAAAATCATAAACTTAGTGGATGGGGTGAATGACTTTCTCCTTAAGATTTTATGGATGACAATTTTAGAGTTGTAGATGATAAGTCTGGAAAAGTCTTTACTTCTTACAAATAACCTCTCTTGGCTCTTTAAAACTTGGAATGATTTACAATATTTTCAAGGCTTGTGAAAATTTTACAAATCTAAAAGAGGTTCTCAGAGTTTTATATTTTATCTATCTTTCTAAAATTGCAGTCTTTTCCTTAAAGGTTTCCATCTATTGAAAGTAATTATTTACAATATTTTCTTAAAGAACTTTCCAATAGTAAAAGGTCAATGGAATACTATTTACAACATTGTTATCTACAAATAAAATTTAAAATAAACAAACTTGCATAATAAATATTTATAGGTAAGAAGGGGTTACCTCCTTAAGTAAAGAATTTCTTCAAGATAAGCCCATTGACAGGAAGAGAATCTCTCTTTCCCGATAGGTCTTGCAGTATGAACATTGATGAGCCTATCTTCTCAATGATTTGAAGCTGTCCAAGCCACATCTTTTGAAATTTGGTATGTTTACCTTTGTCTTCGTGCGCTTTGTCCCATTTCAAAACAAGATTATCGATTTGTAAAAATTTTGGGCTGGTAGAATTTGCATCAAAGGAAGATTTTATGACCTGTTGATGTTTTGCATGTGTGATTTTGGATTTTTCCCTTTCCTCCTCTAATTTAAGGATTTCAACAGATATTAATTGAATAGAGGGCGAAGGGTTTTCTTCAATAAATTGTACTAGGGCTAGAGATGGGAGTGCTAAGTTTGTTGGTATTACAACTTCTTTCCCATACACTAAGTTGAATGGAGAAGTACCTATTGAGGCCTTTTGAGTTATCCGGTCTTCTCGTAATGCAAATATCAAAGACTTATGCCAATTCTTTTGATTCTGATCAACAATTCTTTTAATAACCTTAATGAGATTCTTATTAGTTTAGTTTGCCAAACCATTACCTTGAGGGTAGTAGTTTGCAGAATACTTTAATTTAAATCCTCTCTTAAGAGAAAACTCAAGTATGGTACATCCAGAAAAATAAGATACATTGTCGAAAATAAGGGCATTAGGTACACCAAACCTCGTAATGATGAATTGATCAATGAAATAAATGATTGCATCAGAATTGGCTACCTTCAAAGGAATTTATTCTACCCACTTTGTAAGTAATCTATGGTTGTAAGGATGTATCTATGTTTCTTGGAAGAATGTGGAACAATCTCTCCTATGATATCCAACCCTCATTGTTCAAATGGTTGCTCAATGTTAACTGGTTGTAAAGGAAAGGCTAGTTTCCTTTGTCTTCCACTAGCAGTTTGGCATATCTTGCATTTCCTTACATAGTCATGGGCGTCTTTAAACAAAGTGGGCCAACAATATCCAGCATGTTATATTTTGTGAGCTGTTGTATCACCTCCAAAATGTCAACCTGTTGGACCATCATGTAATTCCTACAAAACCTTCTGTGATTTAGTTTTTTCGAGGCATCTCAACAAAATTGAATCATAATTCCTTATAAATAACACATCATCAATGATTTCAAAGTGTTTTTCTTTTAATCTTAAGGTGCGTTTGTTTTTATAACTAAAACTAGGAGGAGCATATCCATTTTTCAAATAAAAGACCAGATCTGCATACTGAGATTCAGAATTCATGATACATATTTCGTTTACTTGAAGAGCATTATCTGAATCTTCATGTTCTGGAATATTAGAAGCTCCTGCTAATAACCTGCAAAAACCTTGTTCTCTTACAATTTTGGCTAGTTTAATATCTATATCATACTCTTGTAATGTTGTAACCCAGTTGGCTCTCTTTTCTCCTACTTCCCTTTGGACTAGCAATTGTCTCACTACAGAGAATGGGACTATTACTTTTGTATGTGTTTTTAGGAGGAATGGCCTAAAGTGTTTGATAGATTTAAACACAGTGAAAACATGTTTTTCTACTTTGGAATAGTTAAGTTCAGTACCTTGTAAATTAGAACTCAAGAAGGAGATGGGCGCTTCAATTTGCTGATCATTGATTTGTGTTAACACAGCTGCATAAGATGTTTTGGTGGCTAAAGTGTACAAAATGAAATGATTAGAAAAACTGGGAGTATTCGATGCAGGAGCATTAATAATTGCCTGTTTGATTGAATCAAAGGCTTCTTTTTCATTATGTCCCCATTTGAAAACTGAATTTTTCTTAGTCATGGTCTATAAAGGTAAAACAATCTGAGAAAAATCAAGAACGAATCTTTTTACAAAATTTATCTGTCCTAAAAATGATTGCATTGATTTTTTATTGTGAGGCAGAGGAATATTAGAAATCTCTTTGAGCCTATCTGGATCAATGTAAATTCCATCTTTAGATACAATAAATCCTAAGAGTTTACCTTCATCAAGAGCGAAGAATGATTTCTTGGGATTTAAAAAAATCCCATACCTTTTACATCGTTCAAAGATTTGTTTCAAATCATGTAGATGATTTTCTATTTTTTTGGAAAAGACAGTTATGTTGTCTAGGTAGACAACAACTAACCTGTTAATCAAACCCTTGAATGCTATATCCATTGCTCTTTGGAAAGTAGCTCCAACATTAATCAAACCGAAAGGCATTTTCTGATAGGCATATGTTCCCCATTTGGTTCTGAATGTAGTTTTTAGTCTGTCATCTGGATGTACTAGTATTTGGTTATATCCAGAAAAGACATCAAATCTGAACCAACTACTGGCTGAAGTCTCTGCTCCATTGTTGGTAGTGGGAAATTATCTTTTTGGCATGCCTTATTGAGATTCTTGAAATCAATGCAAATCCTAATATCACCATTCTTCTTCCTAACAGGTACCAAGTTTGAAACCCATTTAGAATGTCTGACAGGGAAAATTATCTTAGCTTTCAAGAGTTTATTCAACTCTCCTCTGATCTGACTCTCCAAATTCGGGTGAATTTTCTTAATTTTTGTTGTACAGGTATCTCCTTAGAAATCATTGGAATTGTGTGTTGTATGATAGAAGTATCATACGTTCTCAGATAATCATAATTCTAAGAAAAAAAAAAATTATATTTGTTTAACAATCTGATAAAAGAAAATCTTTCATTTGAAGTAAACCCTAGTCCCAGATTAACATTTTATGATTTGGACTCAGTGCCGAGATTTACTAATTCAAACTTCAAAGTAGAGCTTTGAAGTTTTGAAATAGTGACTTTTTTGAACCTATCTTTGATATCATAGAGATCTTCAAGTTTGACCACAGATTTAGGTATAGAATTCTCATTCGGTCTTTGTTTTATTTGAATATCATGATCATCTTCATCAATAATCTGGTCATCATAAGATTTTTCAAAAGTTAAGAAATTTAAAATGTCTTTGTAATGATTAAATACCAGCCAATTGGTGACATTGTCTGGAACAGATGGTCTAAAAATTAATTCAACTGAAAACCTGTCAGGACTGTAATCCTCGGACGGAAGAAGCTTAGAAGCAACATTAGCTAATAAATCAGCTACTGCATTCTGAGATCTAGGGATAGGAGAAATATTAAATGCTAAAAAATGAGATATGAGGTCTTGAACCAGGGACTAATAATGCTTGAGATGTCCTAAAAGGCAATGGATAGTGTTTCTTACCTGTTTGATCACAATCTAAGAATCACCAAATACCTTTAGATATTGAATCTTTAGGCCCATTACTTTATAGAGCCCTTGAATCAATGCCTCATATTCCACACTATTATTTGTACACTCAAATTCTAGTCTGCATGATAGCATAGTTTTTCCCCTTCAAGACTAACTAAAATAAATCCAGCTCCTGCACCGTCATCGAATTTTGATCCATCAAAATATAAAGACCAAAATACAGGCTTATCTACAGGTTTATTTACAATTTCCTCAGCAATAGTAACACACCTTGAGGTATCCATATGATAGAAATTTTCTATCTGTGATGTGAAACTATTAACAAAAAAAGGTGATGATTGAGAATTAAAATTACCAAAGAATGATTCGGCTGATTAATTTCCGATAATGTTATTATTGAAAGCTATAGGTTGGTTTTCCTGCTCAAACTCCGTTATAGTATGGGTCATGTGTTTCTCTCGATCGATTTTTATTTGATTTGGTTCCCCTTTATAGGGAAGCCACATATGAGACCAATCAGTAGAAATATCACCATGGAGTTTCTCAGACCAATCCCTGCTTAAAATTAAACCATAAAACTTAGGGATGTCAGCAATCAATATATCAATTCTCTGGACTACTCTAGGATTAGTTGATAACCCAATGGTGACTGAATTAATCTCTCCTAAGACTTGAATCTTAGTTCGATCTAACTGAACAATATGTACTGCAGATATTTGGGGCTCAATGTTTAATTTTGAGCAAACTGAGGCTAGCATTATGTTTGATGAAGCCCCTGAATCTATTAAGCAGCTATGCAGATTTCTATTGTAGATCTCATAGGTCAAGAGAAAAGGAGGAGTATGAGAATTAGATCTATCTCCGATCAAAACAGCATCAGCAGCATCTACTTTATCCGATGGTGGCTTCCCAAATCCTTTAGCCACCTTGGATAATACAACATTTGGAAGAGGAGAAGAAGGTACTGTATTTAACTCTTTGAGCAACAATTTCTATTGATGTTTGAGCTTGCTAAGCTCAAATAAAGAAATATTCGCTCTAGTCTTCTTCATGTCTTCAATAATGTTGTAATCCATAGAGTCAGAGACTACCAATGTCTTAGATGATGAGGGTGGATTGGAAGATGATGGCTGATTTTGGGTAGGAAAAATTGGAGTTTTCTTCATGGGAGCCTTATCTTTGGTAGTAGGGCTTGTATTTTTCTTCTTTTGAGTTGTTTGAATAGGCTCTGTAGCGATTTTACTTCTGGTATTTACTGGGAGAGCTTCCTGTTCATTTTCAGTATCAGAGTTAGGCAAAATGAAGTCCCACATACCATGACATTCAACTATCTCATCTTCTTCTGTTTCCTTTGATGACAAAACTGTGTCTTCATCCTCATCGTCATCTGGATCTGATTCTGCATTAGATATGGCATTAGGTGGTTTTGATTCAGCTCTTTTGAAGTTCCTAAATGGTTTTTTAGTGGAGGTTTCAACTACCTGTTTCTTTATCTCTACCATTTCATTGGACATAGTCTTCAAAATGTTTTGCAAACCCTCCATATCGTATGGATCTTTAGCTGCTTTCTTTTTCGAATCATCTTTAAAAGTAACTTTTTTGGACTTTCTTTCCTCAAGAGCAGTTTTCTTTTCTAAAGCAATAATATGTTTTTTAACGGCGATTGCTTCTTTCACATTCTCTGCTAAGGTGGGCTTTGAAACCCTATCAATGAAGATGGCTATATTCAAAGTTAAAGTAGAAATATACCATTCGCTTCGGACTTGTCAATACTCTAGAAGTAAGTGTGGTAGATGGAACAGATGTGGCGGTAGTTGCAGCAGTCGTTTGAGATGGAGTACGAGGCGAAATAGGCCCAGACTGAGAAACTACCGAAGGTACAGAAGTTTGAATATTAGACTGGACTGGTTGCTGGGGTGGACCAGAAACTAAGGGTTGTCCAGTTTGAGATGACAACTGTACACTTGGCTGCAACACCTGTTGAACTTGTGATGGATCCCACACTATATTTATTCCGGGGTATTGACCGATAACAGGTTGAGGATATTGAGATCCATAAACGGATTGAGGGTAGGATTGATAATTGAAAGGCACATTTCCCGTACCTTGAACATAAGATTGACCTTGGGGTGGTTGGAAACCTTGACTCGAGTACTGACCCTGGGGCAGATACCCTTGAGGCATGTACTGATACTGGGGTTGACCTTGAAGTGTAAATTGATACTGGGGTTGACCTTGGGGTACATATTGAGTCTGGGGTTGACCTTGAGGAATGTATTGTACCATAGGCACGTATTGTCCTTGAGGTTGCCCCCCAGATGCAAATTGTGTACCTTGAGGTTGCCCCCCAGGCGTTAATTGAGGCTGCCCCCCAGGTGGTAACTGGCCACCTTGAGGTTGAGAAGCGGGAATAGAACCTAACATCATAAGAATGTCTTCTACACTCAACGGCTTTGCACCATTGCTTCCAGTGAACATCCTTTGTTCAATGGGTTGAGGAGATGCTCCCGAAAAAGTACCGGACAAAGACTGATACCCAGCAGGAACAGAAGGACCGCCGTACAAAAAAGATTCAGGCGATTGAGTAAACATGGACGACTGACCTGACATATTTACGGGAGTATAAATACCCCTAGGTGGATAAGAAACACGAGGTGGTGAAAAACTCGACACTGAGTTGTCCAAATAATTAGTTAAAGAAAGATACCAAGTAGTACTTCTAGGTGGACTATAAAAAATGGATTCACGCTCCCTTAGATCAATAGTAGGTTGATTCTCAGGGATAGGGACGCCTATTTCCTCTTCCGGAACAAGCTCTTCAATAGCTATCAAACCAGAAGGAAGATTTTCAGTGATGACTCTTTCTACCCTAGGTGAATTAGGAGCACTAGAAACTGGAGAGACTAACCCCGATGTTGGAGTAACAGGTTCAGATATCTCAGGTTCTTCGCCTATATCACTAGTAGATGAAAAACTACCAGCAAGCTCGGAAACCGAAACAGCTTCAGGATTATAACCTGTTTCTAGACTTTGGTAATCAGGATGAACAACCAATGAAGACTCTCCTTCTTCAGGTGACCCTACTTTACTACCACTAGGAGTTACAAGGACTTTCAAACCTTCGTAATGGCCCGGGACGTCTTCAGGAGGTTGGCCCTGAAGTCTACGGGACTTCCTCAACAAATCAGCCACGGTTACAACCTCAGGAGACTGGCCCCGAAGTCTACGGGACTATCTTGGTAATTCAGCCACAGCTAAAAACTTTTAACTACTGCACACGCAAACAAAGTAAAATCTCAAAGAAAACTGCCTAAAGTATCTAAAGAACCAAACAAATTCGAATCACACGCCTAAAGAATCTAGGGCGTCAAACCAAACACAAACAGTAACCTTCCGGACCGAAAACACTAGTTGGTGATGAAATCCAACATCGCCGAATTCAGTACAGAAGTGGCGGGTGGAACAGTTACCCCGGCAACCTGCTTAATGAATAGACTAGACCAAGTTCCTCCACTTTAACCATCTCGAGTGAAGTGAACCCCCCTGAAAATCCAAGTGAGTCTAGCCGACGTCTGCTCCAGGTACAGTGGGATCTTCCCTCCACCGTCACCTTGGGTAGAATCCTAAAGATAATAGTCACTAAGGTTACCAACAACAACAAATATACCTGGGGGAACAGTCTACGACCCGATAGCACACAAGGGCAGAGTAACAAGCTCAATCCCCTTGCCGGATCCTTGACAATAATCCAAGGTTTACCGACAAGTGACCCCAGGCTCCTCGACAATGGTTAATCCGAGGTTTACCATTTGTAGTACGTGCGTATCTGGCGTCTTTCCCAATGAAGGAGGATTGATTCCCTCACTGGTTCGGACACAATCTTGTGCTTCTCCTTTAAAAGGAGTTTTCCCAGAGTACAAATGAAACAGTTGGATTTATCCTACCACAAGATAAGATACTTGTTCGATTTTACTGTCTTGGAGAGTTAATTACTCTCCTACTCCAAGACACTAGCCTGATCTATATTGGTGTTTCAGAGCCCTAGTAAATAAAAAGTTACTAAGTTGATTTTACTTTAAGCGTTAATTTTTATGGCTTTTCTTTAGGAAAAAAGGTAGCGGAGATGAAACTGATGGTGTGTAGACTCGACTCAAATTCACTAAAAAGATGCACCTAGGATGAAACAAAACAATCTTTCCTTTTTCAATGAATTCCCTAGCTAAGAGAGTTGGAGAATGCAAAATTTATAAAGACAACTTTCTTGGCAATGAAAATCAAAGAAACACCCTCTTTTATCTTTTCCAAAGCACACAACACATGACCACTAATTATTTCATGAAAACTTCCTTTCTCTTTTCAAAGACTTCAAACGCTACTAAAACAAACTTTCCTCAAAATAGATTTTGTATTTTCCTATTTAACAAAGCATACAAGACTACTTAACAAAAACCAATCTTAAGATCTATGATAATCAAATCAATCTAAGATTTATGAAAACGAAAATCAATTTTAAGATCTATGCAAATCTAAGAGAAATTCACCTAAAAGAAAATCTAATGAGGTAAAAGCCTACAAAATATAATTCCAGGATGTTTTACTCAGTTACAATCCAACCAAGGACTAATTCATGCAGAATCATAAACTAGTCAAAAACAAAATAAAAAGTTTTTGTTCTTTTTCTTAAGAATGAAATTCACAGCTTAACCAACAAGCCTTCTCGAAATTCCGCAAAGAGACAACACAAAGGTAGGTTTCTCACAAAGGTGGATTTTACGAAAGGTCCGACTTCTAAGAAGACTAAAAAGACCAGGGAGATCCAAGGTTTTTACAACTTCTAAAGCCAAAGTCACTACAAGACCAATGCAAAAATCAACCCTAGGGCTAGAATCTCTATGAACTTCACTAAAACCCTTGACGCTAATGAAACAAGCTTAGATGAAAACTTTTGACAGGTGAACAGTGGATCTGGGCAGCAAAAACAAGCTATAAACAAAATCTAAAAGATAAAAAGGAAAAAATGGAAATTTTCTAAGCTTTTGACAGGGGTACGTAGGCAGCCTGTTTGCACAGGTGTGGCCACGCTCTGTGTACACAGCAAAAGTGCGTACAGGTACGCACTGTGCTTAATGCAGAGGGTGTGTACTGCTCTCAAAATCAAGAAAAATAAAAACTAACTTAACCCTAAGCTATTCCACCCAAATTCACAGTCAATCAGTCAAAAACTAGAAAGAAATCAGAGTTTCTCAAATCAAAGTATCAATCAAAAGAGAAGTCAATCAAATCCATGGAGTCCCCAGTGGAGTCGCCATTTTTTCATGCGGAAAGAGTCAATTTTGTGGACAAAACCGACCTCCCTAGCAACCGAAGGTCGTCTAGTGACAAACAAAACAATCAAGCACTATCTTTCCCTAAATATGCATTTAAAATAAAAGCAACCAGGTGTTTAAGGCTTACCTATAGTCCAACGCTTGTTTGTTGTAGTCCAGCCTCTATGATCCAGATGAGCTCCTTCTCCTTGAAGCCTGCATTCACTAACAAGAAAACGATTACATAGCACCTGAATAACTCATATAATAAAACATATTCATCATAAATACCAAGGAGTTTATGAAACAAATTATATATAACAACTTGTTGAGAAAAATGAACTTTATTGTATTAATTGGAAACAAAAGAAACCATTACAACCACTGCCTTGGTGTTGTGCAGGTCTCTCCCAGGGTCCAGCAAGAGTTCTCCTTTACTTTGATCAGCTCACCCACTTCCAAATGAAGCTATGAAAGGATTGGAATCTCTCCTCTCAAGCTCTATAAGGGAGTCCTAATTTCAGCAGCATCTACCCTTAGGAATGTTCAGCTTTCAACCTCCCCTCCCTCTGGCCCAATGCCTGTATTTATAGTGCTTTGGAGGAAGTTAATCAGGTCCACCATGAATGGGATAAGCCCCTCTTTCAATGGGATAGCTCCCCTCTTCATGGGATAAGTTACTCTTTCATTGGGATGCATGAACCATCTGGAGGCACTCAATCCACGTCAAACCATCTTCTAGAATGCTCTAGAATCGACCACAAGTAACTTTTTTGAAGTGAAACTTGCGCCTTTTGACCTTTACAGGAGTACGCACCCACCCCTTTACAAACAAAGCGTACAAGTACGCAGGTTTTATGAACTTGAGGTGCGTACACGCAGGTAAGGCTAAGAGAAACTGCGTAACCAGAGTTATATTGACTTTTAAGGACTTTCTCTCTTTCTTGGAGTTTGACATGAAGAGCAGAGGTATAAGACTTGCCAAGGAGGATAGTATGACAATTGATGGAGCCATACTGACTGCAAATAGTCATGGTGACAAATTTTAGTGTAACAGGACTTCTTCACTGAGCTTAGACATAACAGGAATTTTATTTAAGAGCTTGTTAAATCGTGAGTTGAAATCTTTAATAGGTTCTTTTGATTTAGTTTTAAGATTGGAGAGATCATTGATTAGTGTCGCTGTGGACCTATCAGCTCCGAAATTAGTTAAAAACTGCTCTTGGAAAGCATTCCAACTATTAATGGATCTTGGTGGTAATGAAAAATACCATGATTCAGCTGCTCCTTGTAAGGTCTATGGGAAAAGCCTAACAAAAACATCTTCTTCTATCACTCCATTTAAGTTTATTGACAACATAAAGTTGTTTATGTGTTCTTCTGCTAGTATGGCAATGTGAGGATTAAACTTTGGTAACCACTTTTCAGGATGGGCCGGTAATTGACTCAAAGGTGTAGGCATTGCGACTGCCACTAGATTTGTCCATAGCCTCGGTTGTGGTTGATTTTGTGCCATTGTCGCACTAACAACAGAAGAAAGTGAGGATGTAGTCAAAAGTGGTCGGGTAGAGGTTGTCGGAGTACCTGTACCTTGTTGGACTATGATATGAAGTTGGGGAATGGATGGTTGACTTTGCAATGATTTGGATGAGATGGATGATGATGATGAAAGAGTCTCACTATCAGACTCTAAAGCTGTCTTCCTAGCTCTTTTCCGACTAGGTAGAGGGAATTTTGTTGGTTCGATACCAAGATTTTCACTCTGTAATCTTGTAAGAGGCTAAGAAGGAATGTATTGCGAAGTCACACTGCCTTGGGATAACACAGATTGTTCTTGGGATATTGAAAACCCTTGAATTTTATGAATCAAAGACTGACATTCAGGGGGTTCAAGGGAAGAATTGTTCGATGTGTTCAAGTTTTTGGCAGTGGGTGTTGTCTTTTCAACTTCTCGCTTGAAAATGGGAGATTTAGAATGCGAGGGAGAAGTTGGAGGAGATGGTGAGGGATATTTACTCTCAGAATGGGCTATGGATTTATATTTTCTCACCATTCACAGTTCATGCCCTCCTTCTAGTGCCAAAAATGTTGATGCCTCTAAAATCATTGCATTAACATCGGGGAAAACCACTCGGTCCAGACCTTACTGCAACTCCTTTTCCATTTGGTATGGTGGCTCTGACTAGATATAATGGGACCAGTTTCCCAGTGATGTCTGAGTTGATGGGTGATTGTTTTATAATGTGTAACGAGGGTGATAAGTGTTTTATCCTACAATTCAAAGATATACAAATATAGCTATATAACCTGGGTATCCTATTAACAATGTGATTTCTGATTATTTCTAATAGACAAATAGTCATACAGATGGCTTATTCGTAAATAGAAAGATGTATTCATATAATGACTACTTTGTTTAAGAAATTAAACAAAGTAATTATAAAAGCATTATTGCATTCATCACAATATATATGGCTGACATATATCCGTGAAATATATAATTCTCAATCTTCAAAAATGATACAATAAAGAATCGTTTGAAAAAGCATACATATATAAAAAATAGCAATTTTTAAGAAATGTTCATTCACATAAAGAATAAGACAAAAACAATGATAGTAGTACTGCATGCATATGAATTCTTTTGATGTAAACAACACTCTAATTCCAATTTCCTATTTGAGAAAACCTCTAGAAGATGCAAAAGTGCAAGTCTTGAAAAAGCTTCTTTTACAAAAATGAGGAACCTTGATCCACTTTTGATAAAAAAATATTTAGAATTACAGAAGTGCCACTTCTTAAGTCAAATCTTATACAAATTAAGGACCCTTTCTAAACACATGAAAAGGTCTTAAATAATAAAAATAAAACTAACTATCAACAAAAATCGCTATGAGTTGTTCTAACCGTAGACATGAAAATCTAGGATTTGCTATAAAAATAGCAGTGTGATAATGATTGAACTAATTCATTGAATTGGCTTTCTTTCTTGTGCTTGTAGCTGAAAAATTGCGAGCATTGGCTGGATTTCCAGAGGTTGACTCATCCAGGAATGTAGTTGGGATGTGCAGGTGGCATTAGAGAGTTCAGGAATCATGCAGTTGATTGCGTCAGAAAGGCATTTCATGGCCATCTGCTGGCTATGTGGTTTGACTAGAAAGACCAAAATGTATCCCATGTCAAGTTTTGCACTTCTTCGATCTGTTTTTCTCTGCTTGCCAGCTCCTGTCTCCAATGATGTTCTAGTGCCTTTGCTTTCGTGAGTTTACCTAGAGAGAAATTGGAGATCAAATTAGACATATGTAAATTGTTATTTACTAATTCAATTACACCGTTCATTGCAGCTTTGAATCTAGAAGTTGCTCTTTCAGATTTCATTAGCTGGGACTCCCATTCCAAAAACAAGATTTCCTTGTGCGATTATTTTATTTTTGGCAAATTAGCAGCCATTCCTTCTTCAAAATCTTGTCAAGAAAGAAAATTTGTTATCCTTTTATCTGCCTTTTCCAATTCCAGTCTGGTGTCAACTGCCTTCTCAATCAGTGATGTAGAGATATCGCACAATGGGTTAGATAATGATATATTATGGCAAAGGATGTTCAACTGCTGGAACAAGGCTATGGTCATCTCCAAGGCTTCTTTTTTGAATTCACTAACCTATGGATAAACCCTGTACTTTTCTATCTGTAATTCCATTTGTGGAATTTGATCTTCCTTGGCCTTCTTTTCTTGCTCAATTATCATCTAAAACCTTCTTAGTTCCTAAGACAACTCTTGTTGTTTCTTGAGAGTTTACTTATCAATCTTCTATTTCTCCAGTTTTAACTACTCTTTTAGTTTCTCATTTTGTTGTCTCTGCTCTGCTAGCTACTATTCAAGCTGACTAATCCTTTGTTGTTCTTCTGCCGATTGCACTTCAAGTTGAGTGATCCTTTGATCCTTTTCCCTAATTAGCTGGCTGACCTCTGAGGCTTTGTCTATTGTTGCTGCTGTATAAGCCCTTGCATACTGAGATAATTTAGTGAAATCCTCAGAAGGACTGACTTTTGCCTTCCATACCACATTCATCATTTCGGTCTAAGAAGTTAGAAGACGCCCTTGATCAATTTTCCTCTTTTTCCTCTATCTGTTAACCAAAGCCCTATGCTTCGGTCTATAGAATACATCTAGGGGTGGTATTTCTTGTGTTTTTAGTACAATCTCCTCTGTAGGATTTTCAGGAATGATTTCTATATCTTTCTGAATCTTGGGTAGACCGCTTGTCCCTTCAATCGAAACACTAGTAACCTCAGGATTTTGTGTTGTGGGTGATTTTGGTGTAGTGAGCTTTTGGGAATCATTCGGGTTCTTGATGATTAGATCGAACTTCTCCTATTCCTTGATTAAAGCAGGATCAATATTTAAATCAGTATCAAGGATCTCACTCGTTCCTTCCTGTGTTTTCTCCCTTTCAAGGATCTTTTCCTTTTCAGGAGTCTTTTCAATAGTTTTTTCTTCACAGTGGCCTTCCAATTGCAGCATAAAGGTAGTATTTAACAAGTCTAGAGGTAGTGTTTGCAACCTCTGTGTCCTAAACTTCAAAAATTCCTCTAATCTCTCTACTCCCAATCTGATTTTTGCTAGATGTTTCACTTGAGAAAATAACTCAGCTGAAGTGAAAAAATCATCATAATCATCCTTCTCATGTTCAAACTTGGCAAGTTTGACACGAGAGGTGAAATTGTAGGTGACTTCTTTGGATCATACTGTCTCTTTGGGTTGATTGCTAACTTTAACATTTTAATTTTCTCATCTTCCACCTCTACATGTTTGAAGTCATGCAGTGTGAAAGTACCACATCGGAGGGGGGATGAAGGCCACATTTTTTTTTAGACTCCTTTAGGTTCGTTGACGTCCTTGCTTCTGTTATCTGATATGCTATTTCCCTGGCAAATAGTTTATCAGGAATGTATAAGGGGAGGACATGTGGATCAGTAGTGCTTCCAAAAAGTCTGAAGTAGGTGAACTTGTCTTCATCGAACCAACTACCAATTGATGTTAGGTCGACACTGGCTTCATTGGACAACCGAGGAGCGGGTTCGTTGAATATAGCATAATGAACAAGCAAGACGAAACCATGACAAATTCTATAAAGATGATTTTTATAATGGGCTTTCCACAATTCCTTATGATAGATATGAATGGGGGCTGAGTCTTATGGAGTCCATTTCCAACCTAAAATGGGGTAATCAGAATTGAAACAGATTGTGTCCAAAATGTAGGCACTCATATAAAACAGGGGCATTACCCGGGTAGTCACAAACCTGTTTCTTCCATAATCAACGATTTGGTTGGCCATTTTATCAGATAAAATGGTTTCCCAATCCATGATATAAGAGTTAATTGTTGTTTCCATTGAAGGGGCCATTTCTATAGAAAACTTAGCTAAATCATGGACTCCAAAGAGTCTACATATCATAGCACCAACATAGCAGTAAGGAGATGCTAAGGAGTCTATGGAGTACATATCCCATGATTCATGCTTGTGTTTGGTTGGGTAATGCTGCCACTGCGTGATAGGGTCCGACTCCACGGCATTTTCCTTGGTGAAGGATTCCAAAAATACCTTGTTGTAGTGCTTCTGTGGTTCAGGAAAATGGTACATCTTTTTTATATCTTCCACCCTGAATGACCTGAACATCCTTCCATTAACCGTAAAGAATGCCCTGTCTGTTATGATGATACTCTCAATTACCCATCTGACCAAGTCATGTAGGGTAATATTTTAGCGCGGGCTGCTATTCTGTGAAGATAAGAGCTGGCCCAATCCTTAAGAGTACTCTCTGATTTGTCAGTGGAATCCATTGTTCCCTTTTCTTCTTCAATCTCTTTTGGATCCTTGGCTTCTACTAAATTATATATGCTTTCCCATGAAGCCTTGCCAAGATCGAGGCAGGTAGTATCAACTATTAGTACCTTCTTTACAGGTTCATCTTTGGTTATGACGGGGACTTTTTCTTTCTTCGCTTTCTTCATCATTTCTACTAGATTAATGAATTCAAACTTGTTCTGCAAAACGAAACAGAAGAATGTAATAGAGGATAAATTCGTTCAAAGCTAGTACGTAGTATACAACAAGAACAACAATTAAGCGCAATGGGTGATACAGATTTTGATATAGTACGCTATTACGGATGAAATTCTTGAAGGACTCAACCATAACTACTCTATTAATGGTTTTCCGTAACTGCCAACATGACACTTAAATTCCATAAAGATATGTCGCATCGCAAATCTTGATAATGATTCTTTTAAAATAAATATCGTAACTTCCTGATCAGCAATAAGCAATTAATCGCATATCGCAGATCAGGAGGGATAACTGTTATGCTTAACTACTTCCTTTGTAAAGTTATGATTGCGATAGATGCTAAGCGGGATCACTTGAATAAAACATTTTTCTTTTTATTTATAATTGACTTATAATTTAGACCCGCAAACATTCACTTAATAATTATATTTCCCCTTTATTGAAAAGAGTGCTTTCTAATAATGAAATCGCATCGACGGATTCCAAATGGGCATTTGTTATGCGTTTCATGCTTTTAGCGACGACCGATTGTGATTGGCTTATCGCATTGGAAGATTTCTATGGCCCCTTGGAATGATTCCTTGATAAGTTGCGATATGTGCTTTCCGGTGGTGTTATTGCATCGGCGATTGCCAATGGAAACTTTAAGTCTATCTTTTAAACAAAGGATGTGACACATTCATTTATATTTGTTTTATGACAAGGTCTTGTTTAATATTTAAATCAAATCGAACCTTTTCATAAGGATTTTCATGTGTTGTATAGATTTTGCAAAGTTTTCATTGTTATTGAACTTAACCTAAAAGCCAAAGACTTATCACAACTATTGATTTTTTAAAAGTTTTATTGATTTTATCTAAGTTCTAAAAAGGGGACCCATTTCTTGTTAAAGTTTTAGATACATAATTTTGAAATGGGGAGGGTTTTTGTATAGCACAACAGTGTCTTGGAAATTTTTCTTAATACAAAGGCCTTTTTAGGCCAACACTTTTCCATGCATGACTTATGGATGTTTGTAAGACTATTTTGTGAGAATTTATATTTCATGTTTGTTTCATTGTACTAAGATAGTTAAACTATTTCGGTTGTTTAGTGATTATCTTGGTGGGAATGTGCCGTAATGGTTACCATTGTTGTCTCATCCTTGTGGACTACACTGCATGATACTAGAAATACCTTTCCCCACCCATCGTTTATAACAACTGTCACATCTATTGTGGACTATTTTGTTGGATGGTAGACGAATATTTCCCTATTCTTTGGTTTTAATAACTGCTGCATCCGATGTGGACTATTCTATTGGATATCGGATAGGTCTTTCTGTTTCACGTGTGTCTCTTACTGGATGGTACTATTACCTCTCACTTAGAGGCTCACTTTCCCCCCCCCCCCCGTAGTAAAAGAACCTAGACAGAGTTATGTTGCACACTCACCAGGGACACTCACCTTGCTTTTCGAAGGTACCATTGTGTTGAGGGCCCCGAAATCGGGTCAACAACAAGGGGGATACCCACCCGGTCCGGAACCTGGTTGGTGGCTCCTTGCCCGTTTGGTGTAGCGGGTTCGACTGGGGATAATGGGACCAGCTTCCCAATCTAAAAGATGTGTGTGTGTGTGTGTAGATTTTTGAAGATACTAATCTAAAGGTAATTTTAAGCTAATTTAATTCTAGACTCTAAACTGACTCTACGCTACTGTAATCTAACAAAAACAACACATCTAATCTATACTAACCCGGGGTAAAATTCTTTCATTATGCGATCTAAAAACATTTCATACAACAACTGGTAATAAAGATCATTCAGCTATCATAAGAAGATAAATCAATTAAGATAAACCATTCTGCATAAGAAGTTAGGCAGAACAATTGTGAACAGCATATCGCATAATCAGTTATTCACATGTCAAGCACAAACAAATGACTCCACCGTACAAAAGTGCCAAATGGTAACCCACACATTCATACATTAACATATAAACAACTCAGCTATATCACTCTAAGAATATGAGCAGAAATTAATCAAGAGATAAAAGTACCATTTATGACTGATTTCACTCACAAACTTCAAGCAATAATGATTTATCTCTACTTACTTCTAACATCTACTAAGAGTACAGAAGTGCAACATTAGTAGCAGACATTAAAATGTAAACATAAATAAATCTCGATCCATCCATTCATCAAAAACCCCCTCCGAGGGTGCAAAAGTGCATGTTCTGAGGACAAGTTTTTTGACAAATTTCCGGACCCTTCTCCAAATGCCATGAGAAGGGTTAAATACTACTAACTAACTAATCTTAATTACACAAATTTAGGAAACGGCTTCAAATGACCGCCCTTTTACCAGGGAAAATTTTAAGAACCCCCCCTAAATTTATAAATATAATAAATGGGCGAATCTCCATGGTATATAGGAAAAATGGAAGGCGATTTTATCAATAATATAATATGTATATATAAATTTTTGGCGAATCTCTCACCAAGCATGGCGAATATTTTACTCAATTATAAAATCTTGTAAGGTCTTGGCGAGTCTTTCACTAAATAATAAAACTTTGTAAAGTCCTAGTGAATCTTAGCATAGGCTACATGTTGGTTTAATTCCCCCATTTAAATAGGCTACATTCCAGGTGAATACCATGGGTCAATACCATGTGCCATTTTGGTGAATACCATGGGTCAATACCATGTGCCATTTTTATTTTTATTAGAATATTTTACTCAATTATAAAATCTTGTAAGATCTTGGCGAGTCTTTCACTAAATAATAAAACTTTGTAAAGTCCTAGTGAATCTTAGCATAGGTTACATGCTGGTTTAATTCCCCCATTTAAATAGGCTACATTCCAAGTGAATACCATGGGTCAATACCATGTGCCATTTTGGTGAATACCATGGGTCAATACCATGTGCCATTTTTATTTTTATCAATTCTAATATTAGGGTTAATAATGGTTTTTTGCATGGTATTAACAACAATCTAGTCCATGGTATTTGTCCCATAGTATTTTGGCCATAGGTTTCACCTAAATATAACCCATTTTTTGAGTGTTCGTAAATATAAGGTGACTTATGGAGTAAATATAAAAAAAAAATTATTTGTTTACCATACCTCTCGTTTATTTATATTTTTTATTAATTTACCATACCTCTTTTACAAATATGGTATTTGGCCCATAGGATTCACTTAAATAAAACCTCTTTCTTGAGCCTTCATAAATAGAACGAGGGTTATGGACTAAATATAAAAAGAGGTTTTATTTATTTACGATACGTCTAATTTATTTATATTTTTATTTATTTACCATACCTTTTGAGTAAGTATAAAAAAAAGTTTTATTTATTTACCCTACCTCCACTTTACTTATATTTTTATTTGTTTACACCCTTACATGCATATAAGGTGACTTATGGAGTAAATATAAAAAATGTTTTATTTATTTACCATACCTCTCATTTATTTATATTTTTATTAATTTACCATACCTCTTTTATAAATATGGTATTTGGCCCATAGGATTCACTTAAATAAAACCTATTCTTGAAAATGGGCGAATGGATTCACTTAAATAAAACCTATTCTTGAAAATGGGCGAATGGAAGGCTGTAAGTCCTAATTTCAAGGGCTAAATTTACATTTTTTACCCTTTCCCTTAAAATAAGGTGGGCTATTTGAGGTGATTTGTAAAAATGTACTATGATACAAAATATTCGCCCACTAAAAATTTAAAACCCCTTAATTTCGCCAAAGGGCGAACATTCGCCCCTAAAATTATCCTTGCCTTTTACTAAAACAAATTTATTTCTAAAAATTGAATCTAATTTCTAACCGTTTCTGTATCTGCTCCTTAGTGCTGTAAGCAATGCAAGGTTCGCCTGGAAAGAGTCGGCTGGTTGTCTTTTCCTTTTGCTCGAGCGATAAAAGTAGAAATAACAAAAGCTGGCACCTCTTTCTGACAAACTAGAAGATATTTTTGAAAATATTCCTCTGGCTGGGTGTTTTTTGCTGTGTGTATACTTAGTATAACCCAGATTTCTTTCAAACTGATTGTGTTGTTGCTATTTCGGTTTCCGGCCGTGCGAATGACTCAATGAGTTAGGGATTTCGTTGCCTGAACAATCTTACGTATTGAAAATTGCTTCCGTTCTTTGTTCCAGGCTTTTCTGAAGCATCATCCCTTTTTAGCGTTTTTCTTTTTGCTTTATCCAATCTGAGCTTCAGGATATTTTGCAAACATGCTGCTTTTGTGCGCCTTTGACTCTGAGTCTAGGATAGTCTATTTTCATCAGTGCCTGTTGAGTGATACTCTGGAATCCGCGGCCCTGCTGCATGCGGCATTCATCTGCGAAGGCATCTCCTCTCTGTTCTACTAGTATTGGTGCTTTCCCCTTTTCCTTGGATGTTTCCTGCATATAGATTTATATTAGTTGCTGCCTTGCAGTTCACGCAAGGGAAAAGAGAATTGACGAAAAGATTGACATGAAAGCTTTAAGTTCTAATGAATGCATAATCATGACACTCATAATGACTTGACTCTTCGAAAAACGCAACACGATCATCTTTGGATACTCAGGCGTGAAATCATTAATTTTCCTTAAGGTGCGCGCTCAATTTTGGGTTTACAGATCATGCCGAAGAAACTTTGCGATGAGTGGTTTCTGCGATTCGCATCGCAGCAATTAATAGTCTCATTCGTCGCAGATCGCAAATCACAAAATCGCAGTTTGTAGGATCGCAGATCGCAAATCGCAATATCGCAATTTTCATTTGCTCATTGTGTGCTTTTGTGACGTTCGCGATATGCGACGTCGCATATCGGCCGTCGGTGATTCCTTTTTGTTTTCTTTTAAGGGCGCTTTCAAAATATGCGATGCGATGAATTTCGCATCGCTTCTTTGCAGCTTATTTACGCGCATAGGAAAACGCTTCACTCTCTCTTTGCGATGCGATATAGCTTTTAGGGAGTTAAATACAAAAATTTTGATAAAAATATTTTTGGGATTTTTTGTTAAGGGTCCCCCTTTGCTTGATGTTATTGCTAATATCAAACAAAGAGGGGGGTTGTTGGTGACCACAACAATGGCGATTCACTGTGAAGAACCAGTTATCTCTGCTTTTCTATTGACATTTCCACTTCCGAAACAGAAAAATTTTCATATGTCTAAATTTTGTTATGGACAGATAGAGTAGATTACCCCTTATCCTGTCAATGATACTTTGTCTCAACCCTTCTTTTATTCCAATTGTCTGCTTCCTTAGGCTTAGTTCTTGCATTCATACCAGACATTACTTGGTCCTTTTTTAAAGATAAAATAAGGTCTTCTCTGCGTACTGGCTTTAAAATATGCTCATTTGTCGTAGGTAGAGCCTCTGCTGCCCGCAAGCGTCCATAGCCTCGACAGGGTTACCATGTTATCCAACAATGATCCTTTTTCCTGCTTGAAGTTATTTACAGCATTTCAGAGAAAAATCCTTTTTGACACTTTTTCCTTTTTTACCCTCTAAAAGAACAATGTCTTGGTTTGGTGGCCAAATTATGACACAGTCATTCACTTGATTTACACTTTTGCTGAACAAGCTGGCTTGTGATGAGACCCCTTGTCTTTTGATTGCAACAATCTTGAGTCGTTGCCCTGTTTTGATAGACAGTATTGGCAAAGTCAGCAAGTTATAATATCTGTGATCATGATAAGCCGGCTCGTGATGAGACCTCTTATTCTTTGAGATATAGTTTTTTCTCGGATTGTTTCTCTGAATGCTGCGGTTTCCTTTAGCAGGGAGGAAGTCATTGTTTCTCCTAAAGAAAGCTCTGGACAACAATAATAGAGTTTTGAAAACAACAGCTTTGTAAAGAATATTTATTTTATTATTGATGATACCTTTCATTGTGCTGGCATAAAACAATTTTTTACCAAAGGTTGTTCTCATCAAAGTTTTTTGAGAGTTTGAAACTAATATCAAATCCAGGTTAAATTTAACTCTATTTGTCAATAATAAAAGTCAGATTTTTTGAAAAGTTTTGCTATTTGTACAAGTGAAATCAAAATCTGATAGAGAGTTAGTGTGCTCTTTCATGAATCCTTTTCAATGATCATTTACAACCGGTTTTATTTATAAGAAAGAGAAAAACAAAATAAAAGAAACTAAAACTATCCTACAAAAATAGAAGAGTGATCTTCTATGGAAAATACATTTTAAGAATCTGTCCATTCACAGGCAAAGAATCTCTTCTACCTGCCAAATCCTGCAACACAAACGTCGATGGGCTTACGACTTCTACAATCTGAAAACGACCAAGCCACAGCTTCTGAAATTTTGTATGTTTTCCCTTTTCTTCATGAGCCTTATCCCATTTCAAAACTAAATCTCCCTTCTGAAAGTTCGTTCTGGTTATGATCGCTGAGTCAAAAGAGGATTTTATTAGCGCTTGGTGGTGAGCATGGGTTCTCTTAGCTTGTTCTCGGTGTTCTTCTAGTTTGATTATCTCCATTTGTCTCAATTGCAAAGAGGAAGTAGATACTTCATCGATGTGTTGTACTAAAGACAAAGAGGGAATGATTAAGTGAGTTGGAAGAACCACTTCTTTCCCATAAACTAAATTAAAGGGAGAAGTGCCGATTGAAGCTTTCTTCGTGATTCTCTCTGCCCATAAAGCATTTACCAGCGCTTTGTGCCAATTCTTTTGGTTTTGGTCAACTGTTCTTTTGATAATCTTGATTAGGTTTTTGTTTGTTGATTCAGCCAACCCATTACCTTGCGGGTAGCAATTGGCAGAATATTTCAGTTTGAACCCTCTTTTTAGTGAAAACTCATTCATTGCATTTCCAGAAAAGTATGATGCATTATCAAACATTAAGGCCGTTGGCAATCCAAACCTAGTGATGATAAATTGATCTATGAATTCAATAACGTTTTCAGAATTAACTGTCTTGAGAGGAACTGCTTCTACCCATTTAGTAAAATAATCTGTTGCCATGAGGATATACCTATGCTGCTTAGAAGAGTGAGGAACGATCTCACCTATTATGTCCAAGCCCCATTGGTTGAATGGTTGCTCGATGTTAACCGGCTGTAGTGGCATGGACGATTTCCTTTGTTTCCCCACAGCGGTCTGGCAGATTTGGCATTTCCTTACGTAATTGTATGAGTCTTTGAACAGTGTGGGCCAATAATATCCTGTACGTAAGATCTTATGCGCAGTAGCTTCTCCAGCATAGTGTCCACCTGTTGGTCCATCGTGGAGTTCCTGCAAAACCTTTTCGACTTCAATTTTCTCAAGACACCTAAGAAGTACAGAATCATAATTCCTTTTAAACAGAACATCATTTATGAGCTGATATTGTTTAGCTTTCAACCTCAGAGCTCTTTTCTTGGTGTGATCCAGGTGTGATGGAGCATACCCATTCTTAAGATAATAAATGGTGTCCGCATATAATGATTCTGCGTCGTTTAGGCTTACCTCATACGTGTGTACCTCTTCAGATGAGTTCTCAAGAATTTGCGACGCTCCAGCTAACATCTTGCAGAAACCTTGACCCCTTACGATGTTTTCTGGTTTGATCTCAAGATCGTATTCTTGTAGAGCGGTAATCCAATTTGCTCTCTTTTCGCCCACATCCTTCTGTACCAAAATGTTTCTTACCGCTGGAAACAGTACTACGACTTTGGTATGGGCCTTAAGTAAGAAAGGTCTGAAATATTTGATCGCTTTGAAAACGGCATATGCCTGTTTCTCCACGTCTGAATAATTAAGTTCAGCACCTTGTAAGTTCGAGCTAAAGAATGCGATTGGAGCTTCCGCCTTCTCTTGATTTTCTTGAGTCAAAATCGCGGCATAAGATTTCTCTGAGGCAAAAGTGTATAAGATGAAAGATTCTGAAAAATTTGGGGTAGCTAAAGATGGAGCATTGATGATAGCTTGTTTGATCAAGTTGAATGCTTCGTGCTCATCTTGACCCCATTTAAAAATTGAATTCTTTTTTATCATATTTTTTAAAGGAGAAATAATACGTGAAAAATCCGGGACAAACCTTTTTACAAAATTGATCTGTCGAAGGAAAGATTGCATTGCCTTTTTGTTATGAGGTATGGATATTTCAGAATTTTCTTTGATTCTGTCAGGTTCAATGTGAATACCAGATTTCGACACTATGAATCCAAGCAATTTCCCTTCACTTAATGCGAAAAAAGATTTCTTTGGGTTAAGTGAAATTCCATACCTTAAGCATCTTTGAAAGATTTGTTTCAAATCTTTGAGATGGTCGCTTCGCTTCTTGGAGTACACTGTTATATCATCCAGGTAAATCACTACCGATTTATTGACCAAACCTTTAAATGCGATGTCCATGGCTCTCTGAAAGGTAGCGTCGGCATTGATCAAACCAAATGGCATCTTCCGATATGCGTATGTGCCCCATTTGGTTCGGAATGTGGTTTTCAACTAATCATCGGGATGTACCAGCGCTTGATTGTATCCTGAAAATCCATCCAGGAAAGACATTAATTCTGAGCCCGCTACTGCCTGTAGTATTTGCTCCATAGGTGGGAGGGGAAAATTATCTTTCTGACAGGCTTTGTTGAGGTTCCGGAAATCAATACAGATTCTAATATCTCTGTTTTTCTTTCTAACGGGTACCATATTGGATACCCATTTGGAGTGTCTGACGGGGAAAATTATTCTGGCTCTCAACAATTTATTTAGCTCAGTCTTTATCTGATTTTCTAAGTTGGGGTGGATTTTTCTGAGCTTCTACTGGACAGGTTTTTCATTGTCAATCATAGGGATAGTGTGCTGAATGATAGAAGTGTTGTATGTTTTCAGCTCATTGTAATTCCACGCAAAAACGTTTTTGTATTGTCTCAGAAGACGGATATATGCTGATTTTCCTTCAGGGGCTAGGCTGTGGCCTAGATTAACGTTCTGCGGCTTCTGAACGGTTCCTAGGTTCACTAATTCATAGTTCAGAGTTGAACTGTAGATTTTAGAATTGGCAGACCTTTTAAACCGACTTTTCAAATCATATAAATCTTCTAACTTAACCACCGATTTAGGTATAGCATTATCAGTGCTATTTTGCTGAATTTGGTGATCATGATGGTCTTCGTCAATTATTTGATTTGAGTAGGATCCTTCATAAGTGAGGAAATTTACAATGTCTGGATCGTCGTTGAACACTCTCCAGTTGGTGATGTTGTTAGGGATGGATGGTTAAAATATTAATTCTATTGAAAACCTATCGGGACTAAAATCTTCGGAGGGAATAAGTCTAGAGGCTACGTTAGCTAACAGGTCTGCGCTCGCATTTTGGAGTCTTGGGATTAACAAAATATTGAATGCTATGAAATGTGAAGTCATATCTTGTACTAATGATTGATAGTGCTTTAAATGACTTGACAGGCAATGTATGGTGTTACGTACCTGTTTGACAACAATTTCAGAATCTCCAAAGACTTGAAGATACTTAACATTCATCCCGATTGCTTTGTATAGGCCTTGTACCAAGGCTTCGTATTTCGCTGTATTGTTTGTGCAATCGAACTCAAGTCTGCATGTAAGCATGATCTTGTTCCCATCTGGGTTAATCAGAATGCATCCTGCTCCTGCTCCCTCGTTAGATTTAGAGCCATCAAAATATAATTTCCAAAATAAAGATGTATTTACAGAATTATCTAAAAAATTAAAACACTTTGAATCATCAGTTTGGGAAAAATTTTCAACTTGGGACACAACTGAATTTTCTAAGTAAGGTGAGGTGTGAGCATTGAAATTGCCGAGGAAAGAATCTACCGAGTAATTGCCTATGATACTGTTGTTGTATGCTATTGCTTCATTCTCTCCTTCCAATTCTATCACTATGTGCTTTTGGTGCAATTCTCGTTCAACATTTATTTGATTCGGTTTGCCGTTGTAGGGTAACCACATGTGCGACCAGTCGGTTGAGAAATATCCGTGGAGTTTCTCGGACCAATCCCTGCTAAGAATTAAACCATAAAATTCAGGGATATCAGCTACTAGAATGTCGATAACCTGACGTACTTTCGGGTTAGACGACAATCTTATGGTCACCTGGTTAAGTTCACCAATCACTTCGACTTGAGATCGATCAAGTTGAACTATGCGCACTGCGGTTTTCTGAGGCTGAACATTCAATTTGGCACATATTGATCTGGGTAGAATATTCGTTGAAGCACCAGAATCAACCAAGCAATTGTGCACGTTTTTATTGAAAATTTCATAAGTGAGGAGAAAAGGAGGAGTATGGGATCTTGACCTTCCTCCAATCAAGGCAATGTCATTCGGATCAATCTTATTGATCATGTTGGTTGGAGGTCTTCCCATGTTGTGGGAAGCTACAGCTGTAGGTAAAAATGTAGTAGGCACGGCATGTAATTCTTTCATCATTATTTTCTGTTGATGTTTCAATTTGCTCAATTCGTAAAGAGTGATATTAGCCCTAGTCTTTTTCATGTCATCGATAATGTTATACTCCATTTCATCCGACACTATCAGTGTTCTTGATGGAGGTGTTTGATCTGATTGGACTAGGCTAAATTGGGTCGTTCTAGCAGTTGTTTTCTTTGATGCGACCTTATCTTTTGTTGCAGGGCTTGCGCCCTTCTGTTTAGGGGTAGTTTGGGGAGGATCAAGTTGATTTTTGCTTCGTGTGCTAACCGGAAATGCTTCTTGATCTTCTTCTTATGGGAGGATGAAATCCCACATTCCTTGTAGTTCCACAACTTCTTCATCATCGGTCTGCCCTTCAGTGGTATTCTCTTCTTCTTCTTCTTCTTCAAATTCGATGTTTGAGACAGCATTGGGTGGTTTCACCTCCATGGGAGGGTTTCTTTTAAAAGATCTGAAGGGCTTTTTGGAAGAAGTTTCTACTACTTGTTTTCTTATGTCAATCATCTCATTGGACATGGCCTTTAACACTTTTTGTAATCCTTCCATATCGAAAGGTTCCTTCGTTTTCTTCTTCTTGGTGTCTTCTTTGAAAGAGATCTTCTTAGATTTGCATTCTTCTATTGCAGATCTCTTTTCTAGGGCAGCTACGCGTTTTTCTACCGCTAACGCCTCAGTTAAGTTTTCAACTAAGGTCGTCTTGTTTGCCCTATCTACAAAGATAGCCAAGTTTGATGGTAAGGCTGTGATGTACCATTCACATCTTACTTCCTCGCTGGGTTGAGAAGCAGCGGGAATTTTGTTGAGGATCTTATTGAACCGTAAATTGAAATATTTAATGGGTTCTCTAGCCTCAGCTTTAAGATTAGATAGGTCATTGATCAATGTCACTGTTGATCTGTCATCGCAAAACTTGGTGAGGAATTGACTTTGAAAGATGTCCCAACTTGTGATGGACCCGGAAGGTAACGAAAAGTACCATGACCCGGCTGTTCCTTGCATTGTGTAAGGAAAAAGTTAGAAGACAACATCTTCGTTAGTAACTCCGTTGAGATTAACAGAAAGCATGAAATTATTGATATGCTCTTCAACTAGCATGCCTGTTTATGGATTGAAATTAGGTAGCCATTTCTCCGGATGGGCCGGTATTGGGCTCAGGGGTGGAGGCATTAAAACTGCCCCGGGATTGTTCCATGGAGACTGGGCCATCGTAGAGCTGCTAGTTGATGAAAGTGCAGAAGATAATCCCTGATGATGAGAAGATGAAGATATTATGATCTTTGATGATTGAAGAGGAAGTGTTGCGGAAGATGGATGAGTGATTTGGGATGAGGATGTGGGTGATTGACTTCGCGGTGAGGGTGTTGAAATGGACGAAGTGGATGAAAGAGTCTCACGGTGAGACTCTGGTGGTGCCTTCCTTGCTCTTTTCCTAATAGGGAGAGGGAGTTCACTTGGTTGAATACCAAATTTTTCACTCTTCAATCTGGTCAGAGGATGAGCAAGATTGTACTGCGAAGTCACGCTGCTGTTAGATTTATCAGATCTATGAGAAAAAAATAGAGAATCCCTGGAGTTTACGAATCAAAGTTTGAATTTCAGGGGGTTCAATAATGAGTTGGTCTGATATATTGGAGTAGGTAGCAGCGGTGGATACTCGAGCGACTTCTAACTCGGGTTTAACCGCAGTGGAGAAGTCGGGGGAGTTGATGAGGGTGATTTACTCTCAGAATGGCATTTAGATTTTGACTTAGTTGCCATTCATAGTTCGTGCCCTCCTTCTAGCACCAAATATGTTGAGGGCCCCTAAATCGGGTCAACAATAAGGGGGATACCCACCTGGTCCGGAACCTGGTTGGAAGCTCCTTGCCTGTTTGGTGTAGCGGGTCCGACTGGGGATAATGGGACCAGCTTCCCAATCTAAAAGATGTGTGTGTGTAGATTTTTGAAGATACTAATCTAAAGGTAATTTTAAGCTAATTTAATTCTAGACTCTAAACTGACTCTATGCTACTATAATCTAACAAAAACAGCACATCTAATCTATACTAAGTCGGGGTAAAATTCTTTCATTATGCGATCTAAAAAGATTTCATACAACAACTGGTAATAAAGATCATTCAGTTATCATAAGAATATAAATCAATTAAGATAAACCATTCTGCATAAGAAGTTAGGTAGAACAGTTGTGAACAACATATCGCATAATCAGTTATTCACATGTCAAGCACAAACAAATGACTCCACCGTACAAAAGTTCCAAATGGTAACCCACACATTCATACATTAACATATAAACAACTCAGCTATATATCACTCTAAGAATATGAGCAGAAATTAATCAAGAGATAAAAGTACCATTTATGACTGATTTCACTCACAAACTTCAAGCAATAATGATTTATCTCTACTTACTTCTAACATCTACTAAGAGTACAGAAGTGCAACATCAGCAGCAGACATTAAAATGTAAACATAAATAAATCTCGATCCATCCATTCATCAAAAACCCCCTCCGAGGGTGCAAAAGTGCATGTTCTGAGGACAAGTTTTTTGACAAATTTCCGGACCCTTCTCCAAATGCCATGAGAAGGGTTAAATACTACTAACTAACTAATCTTAATTACACAAATTTAGGAAACAGCTTCAAATGGCCGCCCTTTTACTAAAACAAATTTATTTCTAAAAATTGAATCTAATTTCTAACCGTTTCTGTATCTGCTCCTTAGTGTTGTAAGCAATCCAAGGTTCGCCTGGAAAGAGTCGGCTGGTTGTC
The DNA here is from genome assembly GCA_031772625.1 of Pinus tabuliformis. NCBI lineage: Eukaryota > Viridiplantae > Streptophyta > Pinopsida > Pinales > Pinaceae > Pinus > Pinus tabuliformis. The sequence continues at coordinate 1,598,721 of CM062805.1, read as the reverse complement.
TTTTCCTTTTGCTCGAGTGATAAAAGTAGAAATAACAAAAGCTGGCACCTCTTTCTGACAAACTAGAAGATATTTTTGAAAATCTTCCTCTGGCTGGGTGTTTTTTTGTTGTGTGTATACTTAGTATAACCCAGATTTCTTTCAAATTGATTGTGTTGTTGCTATTTCGGTTTCCGGCCGTGCGAATGACTCAATGGGTTAGGGATTTCGTTGCCTGAACAATCTTACATATTGAAAATTGCTTCCGTTCTTTATTCCAGGCTTTTCTGAAGCATCATCCCTTTTTAGCGTTTTTCTTATTGCTTTATCCAATTTGAGCTTCAGGATCTTTTGCAAACATGCTGCTTTTGTGCACCTTTGACTCTGATTCTAGGATAGTCTATTTTCATAAGTGCCTGTTGAGTGATACTCTGGAATCCGTGGCCCTGCTGCATGCGGCATTCATCTGCGAATGCATCTCCTCTCTGTTCTACTAGTATTGGCGCTTTCCCCTTTTCCTTGGATGTTTCCTGCATATAGATTTATATTAGTTGCTGCCTTGCAGTTCACGCAAGGGAAAAGAGAATTGACGAAAAGATTGACATGAAAGCTTTAAGTTCTAATGAATGCATAATCATGATACTCATAATGAATTGACTCTTCGAAAAACGCAACACGATCATCTTTGGATACTCAGGCGTGAAATCATTAATTTTCCTTAAGGTGCGCGCTCAATTTTGGGTTTACAGATCATGCCGAAGAAACTTTGCGATGAGTGGTTTCTGCGATTTGCATCACAGCAATTAATAGTCTCATTTGTCGCAGATCGCAAATCGCAAAATCGCAGTTTGTAGGATCGCAGATCGCAAATCGCAATATCGCAATTTTCATTTGCTCATTGTGTGCTTTTGCAACGTTCGTGATATGCGACGTTGCATATCGGCCGTCAGTGATTCCTTTTTGTTTTCTTTTAAGGGCGCTTTCAAAATATGCGATGCGATGAATTTCGCATCGCTTCTTTGCAACTTATTTACGCGCATAGGAAAACGCTTCACTCTCTCTTTGCGATGCGATATAGCTTTTAGGGAGTTAAATACAAAAATTTTGATAAAAATATTTTTGGGATTTTTTGTTAAGGGTCCCCCTTTGCTTGATGTTATTGTTAATATCAAACAAAGAGGGGGGTTTTTGGTGACCACAACACATTGCAACACTCTCTTGTGCTGAAATATAGATCTGAGGAAAATCTCTAAGTACTTGGAAACCAAGCCGTCATACTGGATGGGACTCCTACACCAAATGGCATGAGTTTTGATTGGGACCTCATATTAGGGAGATCCCCTAAATGTTGGCAGATCCAGCACCATCAACACTTCTTGTGCTAGAAGGAGGGTAGCCAGTATTTTATGGCTGATTGTCCCACCGACCCCACTCTTCCATTTTCTGGTCTGTTACACTAAAAAATGTCACCATGACTATTTACAGTTAGTATGGCTCTATCAACAGTCATGCTATCCTCTTAGGCAAGTCTTATGCCTCTGCTCTCCATGTCAAACTCCAAAAAGAGAGAAAGTCTTTATAAATGTATTTATCTCTGGGTACGCAGGTTCTCTCAACCTTACCTGCGGGTACGCACCCAATGTTCACAAAAGCTGTGTACTTGTACGCTCTGTATGTAAAGGGGCAGGTGCGTCCCCCTGTAAAGGTCAAAATGCACAAGTTTCATCTTTAAAAAGTTACTTGTGGTCATTTCTAGAGCATTCTAGAAGGTTGTTCGACGTGTATTGAGCGCCTCCAGATGGTTCATGTACCCCTACCAAAGAGGAACTTATCCCATCAATAAGGGAGCTATCCCATCCAAAGAGGGGGTTATCCCATTGATGGTGGACCTGAATAACTTCCTCTAGAGCACTATAAATACAGGCATTAGGCCAGAAGGAGGGGAGGTTGGAAGCTAAACATTTCTAAGGGTAGATGCTGCTGGAATTAGGACTCCCATTTAGAAGCTTGTGAGGAGAGATTGCCATCTTTGCTTGTTCTATTTGGAAGTGGGTGAGCTTTGTCAAAGTAAAGGAGAACTCTTGATGGACCCTGGGAGGGACTTGCACAACACCAAGGCTCAGGTTGTAATTGTTCCTTTTGTTTCCTATTAATGCAAATGAGTCCATTCTTCTCAATAACTTGTTATTTATGAGTTGTTTCATGTACTCCTTGGTCTATGTGTTAAATATGTTTTATTCTATGAGATTACCAAGTGTTATTTAATTGTTTGATTGTTAGTGAATGCAGGTTTCAAAGTGAAGGAGGAGCTCATCCGGATCAGTGAGGCTGGACTGCTACAACAGCATTGGATTACAGGTAGGATCTAAACACTTGATTTCTTATATAGTAAATGCATGTTTAGAGAAGGATTGCTCTTGTTTGTCTTGTTTGTCACTAGAGAGTCTTAGGCTCCTAGGGAGGTTGGTTGTGTCCGCACTATCGACTCTTTCCGCCTGAAAAATTGGCGACTCCGCTGGGGACTCCATTGATGTGAAAGTCTTTTCCTTTGTATGCAACTTTGATCTGAGAAAAGTCATTTATTTTCTAGTTTTTGGCTCTGTGACTTTGTTTTTGGGTGGGTTAGCTTAGGGTTAGATTCAATTTAGTTTTTCTTGGTTTTTTTAGTAGGACGCACCCTCTGAGTATTGCACAGTGCGTACTTGTACGCACTGTTGTTGTGTGCACAGAGCGGGCTCGCACCTGGCTTAACTGGTTGCCTGCGTCCCCTGCTAAAAATTAAGAAATTTCCATTTTTTGCATTTTTTCTCTTAGATTTTGCTTTTTCTTAGTTTTTACTACCCAGATCCATTAGTCTCTTGTCAAAGATCTTCACCTGAACTTGTTTCGATAGCATTGAGTGTTTTAGTGGATTTCATAGAAGTTTAAGCCCTAGGGTTTGATTTTTTAGTAGGTCTTGTAGTGACTTTGGCGATAGAAGTTGTCAAGCCTTAGATCTCTCTGGTTTTGTCAGCCTTCTTAGAAGTCAGACCTGTCATAAAGTCTACCTGTGAGAGCAACTTACCTTTGAGTTGTCTCTTTGGCAAATTTCGAAGTACTTGTTGATTGAGTATTGAATTCCATTTTACAAAAAGAACAAAAAGATTTGAGTTTTGTTTTGACTGGTCTTTTGATTCTGCATTAGCTGGTCCTTGACTTGATTGTGGTCAAGTAAAACAACCTAGAATCATCCTTGTAGGCTTTTGCCTCGTTAGGTTTGCTTAGAGTAAATTTCTTTTTGATTTGCTTGTGAGTCAAGTTTTCATAGATTTTATAACTTTTGAGATTGATTTTCGTTAAAATAGATTTATATGCTTTATTAAATAAGAGAAAATACAAAAACATCTCCTTTGAAAAGTTTTGTTTCAAGTAGCTTTGAAGAGTTTTGAAAGAAAAAGAGTTTTTCGTGCACGTAAGGAGTGGTCATGTTTGTATGCTTGGAAGATAAAGAGAATTGTTTCTTTGATTGTCTTTACTAAGAAAGTTGTTTTCTATAAAATTTGCATTTCTCAACTCTCTTAGTTAGGAATTTCATTGAAAGAGAAAAGTAGCGTAAATCATCTTAGGTGCATCTTTGTAGTGGTTTGAGTCGAGTCTACACACCATTGGTTTCACTTCCGCTACCTTTTGGCTTTAAGGAAAACCATAAAATTAACGCTTAAAGTAAAATCAACCTAGTAATTTTTATTTACTAGGGCTCTGAAACACCAATTTAGATCAGGCTAGTGTCTTGGAGTAGGTGAGTAATTAACTCCCAAGACAACAAAACCAAACAAGTAGCTTATCTTGTGATAGAATAAATCCAATTGTCTCATTTGTACTCTGGGAAAGCTCCTCTTAAAGGAGAAGCACGAGCTCGTGTCCGAACCAGTGAGGGGATCAATCCCCCCTCGTTGGGAACGACGCCAGACACGCACGTATTACAAACGGTAAACCTCGGATTAACCATTGTCGAGGAGCCAGGGGTCACTTGTCGGTAAACCTTGGATTATTGTCAAGGAACCGGCAAGGGGATTGAGCTTGATACTCTGCCCTTGCGTGCTGTCGGAGTGTAGACTGTTCCCCCAGGTGCATTTGTTGCGGTTGGTAACCTTAGTGACCATTATCTTTAGGATTCTACTGAGGTGACGGTGGAGGGAAGATCCCACTGTACCTGGAGCAGACGTCGGCTAGACTCACTTGGATTTTCCGGGGGGTTCACTTCACTCGAGACGGTTAAAGTGGAGGAACTTGTGCCGGTCTATTCATTAAGCAGGTTGTCGGGGTAACTGTTCCACCCGCCACTTCTGTACTGAATCCGACGATGTTGGGTTTCATCTCCAACTAGCGTTTTCGGTCTGGAAGGCTACTGTTTGTGCTTGGTTTGACGCCCTAGATTCTTTAGGCGTGTGATTCAAATTTGTTTGGTTCTTTAGAGACTTTAGGTGGTTTGATTTGAGATTTTACTTTGTTTTCGTGTGTAGTAGTTAAAAGTTTTTAGCTGTGGCGGAATTACCGAGACAGTCCCGTAGACTTCGGGGCCAGTCCCCTGAAGTTGTTTCTGTGGCCGAATTGTTGAGAAGATCCCGTAGACTTCGGGGTGAACCTCCTCGAGACGACCCCAGTAATCTAGAAGGTTTAAAGGTCCTTGTAACTCCTCCTAGTGGCAGTAGAGTAGGTTCACCTGAAGAAGGAGAATCTTCCTTGGTAGTCCATTCAGATTACCAAGGTCTAGAGACAGGTTATAATCCCGAAGCTGTTACAGTTTCTGAGCTTGTTGGTAGTTTTTCGTCTGCTAGTGATACAGGCAAAGAACCTGAAATATTCGAACCTGTTACTCCGAATTCTAGTGTTCCAGATTCACCAAGAGTAGAACGAGTTATCACTGAAAATCTTCCTACTGGTCTGATTGCTATCGAAGAACTTGCTCCAGAGGAAAAAATAGGCGTCTCTAACCTTGAAGATCAACTTACTATTGATCTCAGGGAGCGTGAATCTATCTTTTACAGTCCTCCTAGAAGTACTACTTGGTACCTTTCGTTAACCAATTATTTAGACAACTCAGGGGTAGGTTTTTCTACACCTCGTACTCCTTTTCCACCTGGAGGTATTTATACTCCTGTAAATATGTCTGGTCAGTCGTCCGTGTTTACTCAAACTCCTGAATCTTTCTTACACGGCGGTCCTTCTGTTCCCACCGGGTATCAATCACTTTCTGGTACCTTTGCGGGGGCATCTCCTCAACCCATTGATCATGGGTTATTAGCTGGAAACAATGGTAATATACCATTGGGTGTAGGAGACATTTACATGATGTCAGGTTCAGTTCCCGTTTCCCAACCTCAAGGTGGCCAATTTCCACCTGGGGGGCAACCTCAAGGTACACAAATTGTGTCTGGGGGGCAACCTCAAGGTCAGTATGTACCTATGGTGCAATACATGCCTCAAGGTCAACCCCAGCCTCAATATGTACCCCAGGGTCAACCTCAGTATCAATATTTACCTCAAGGCTATCAACCACAAGGGTATCAACCTCAAGGGTATCAACCTCAAGGTCAAGGTCAACCCCAGTACCCGTATTTACCTCAAGGTTATCAACCTCAAGGTCAATACTCGGGTCAAGGTTATCAACCACCTCAAGGTCAGTCATATATTCAAGGTATGGGAACTGCACCTTTCAATTATCAATCCTATCCTCAATCCGGTTATGGATCTCAGTATCCTCAACCTGTTACGGGTCAATACCCCAGAATGATAGTGTGGGATCCATCACAGGGTCAACAGGTGTTGCAGCCAAGTATACAGTTGGTACCTCAAGCTGGACAACCCGTAGTTTCTGGTCCACCCCAGCAACCGCAACCTGTCCAGTCAAATGTTCAAACTTCTGTAACTTCGGTAGTTACTCAGCCGCCAATTGCACCTAGTACTCCATCTCAAACGGCTGCTGCAACTACCGCTACATCTGCCACACTTACTTCTGGAGTATCGACAGCTCCGGTTTCTACTGTCTCTGCAACCACTCCTCAGACATCTTTACCGTTGTCTGGATCTACGATTCAAACCACGGTCCAGATGCCTACAGGTCAGCCTGGTATAAGTACGGTTGTCACTACTCAACCTCAATTTGTTCAACAACCGTACCAGGGACAGTACCAACATGGGCAAGCTGTCCAACAGCCGGTTTACCAGTATCAACCGTATCCTGGGTACACTTATCAACAACCTCAACAACCCCAGTACGGTCCGGTTAATCCTGGTTTTCCAGGAGGATATAATATCCCTAATGCGACTCCTGTTCCTAGTTATCCTGGATATCCTCCTCCTGGGACTGGTCTTGTGACCCAGAGTTTTAGAGATCCTAACCGGCAGTTACCGTTTATCGCAACTTTGGATTTACCAGACTTGACGCGCCTAACGAATGATCCAATTCAATATCTTCCGTTCTGGCCGCCAATGCCAAATAAGTTGCCCAGTGATATACCCAAGTTCGAAGGTAAGTCTGGAGAGGATCCGTCCAATCATGTGATGACTTACCACCTCTGGTGTGCTTCAAATTCTATCTCGGATGATTCGATCCGCTTACGTCTTTTCCAGCGTACACTCATTGGTCTCGCGGCCAAGTGGTACATTGAGTTACCACGGGCCTCTTTTTACAATTTCAGCCAGTTAGCTACCTCGTTCTTAACTCACTTTCAGTTGCCGGTCAGATACGATAATGGCACGGAGTTATTAACTTCACTAAAACAATCGACGTCCACGTATATTTCTGATCACATTCATGAGTGGAGACGTCGAAGAAGACTAGTGAAAGTTTTTATTCCGGACCAAATCTTAGCTGAATGGTTTGTTAAATCATTATTACCGAAGATTACTGAAGATGTAGCTAAGGCCGGAGTAGTTACTGAGGAGCAAGTCATTGCTCAGGCGCAATACCTTGACTTAGTTTATACTCAGTCGGGTACGTTACACGAGAAGATTCCAGATCTTCCAAAATCGAATCAAATCGCTGCTGCTCCTTCGGGATCTCATGCCGCTGATGGTATGATTGGTATCGTGAATACAAAGAGTAAGAAGAAGTCTTCCAAGGCTTCAACTACTCCTATAATCACTTTGCCTGATTCCCCGACAGGAGAGTCTTCTCCTGAACTTTCCGCCGATATTCACGCTGTAGAGTCATCTACGGCCAAATCAAAAAACGGTGGAAAGAAGAAAGGAAAGAAGAAGGCTAAAGCAGACAAGGCTCCGAAGGAGAAAACGGAAAAGTCGGAAACCAATGACGAAAAGCGCAAACCTCGATATCCTTGTCTTATTTGTGAAGAGGATCATTTTACAAGAGATTGCCCTCATCGGGCCGAGGTTGTGAAAATAGTCAAAGGTTCTCCCACTCCTGCTGTGTTAAAAGATCCATTTCCAAAGCAGGAGAGTAAGATGATAGGTTCTTCCTCGACTGCCAGTGAAGAACCCATTTTGATGATGTCTCATGTGAGGATTGCGACTCGATCGCAAGATTATGGTAGTAAGAATCCTGTTGATGGTAAGGAAGCAGAATCTTCTCATTCTAACCCATCAACCTCAGCTCCTGGTTCCGATCCACTACAGATCGAAAAACCTAACCCAGACTTAGTAATCAAACCGCCCGCCAAGGGTGTACTTCGAAGGTCTGCTTTCAATCCACATGCGAGAGCGGCCCAGAATTACAACATTGTTGAGGACTTAGCTGTTTCACCCTCAGCAATGTCGGCTTTAGAAGTGCTGCAATCATGCCCAGCACAACGAAAATTACTTTTGTCGGCTATCGGAGCTGTTGATGTTCAGGACCCGAATCTGATAATCTTCGATCTAGAAAATAGTACACCGCGTCTACCCCATCAAATGGCTTTCCAAATTCCAGTGATAGTCAAAAACAGGCCTATTCATCGGACTGTGATTGATGAGGGAGCTTCTACGTGTATTATGTCGATTCAATGTTGGAGATCGCTTGGTTCTCCTTCGTTGAACCAATCCCCCACCATCCTTAAGGCCTTTGATGGCCGTGGGTTCCGTCCGTTTGGTATTCTACAGGAATTGCCTATAGGGGTAGAAGGTAAAACCGTTAGTCTGGATGTGGAGGTGGTTGATGCCCCTCTAGACTACAACCTTCTTTTGGGTCGAAGTTGGTCATATGCTATGACAGCGGTCGTTTCATCGGTCTTCAGAGTAATAAAGTTTCCATATAACGGTAAGATCGTGATGATTGATCAGCTGACATACTTTTCATCCGACCCAGCCTCTTCAGAGAGTATCCAGCATGTCGGTAAGACGACAATCCCTTATAGGGACGTTGGCGTAGGTTTAGTTAAAGATTCCGGTTTACTGGGAACTTTTCCTTTCCCTCCAATCAACGCAGACCCTTCATTTGCATCAATTCATATGATTACATCAGACAACATTATTTATGATGATCCTTGGATTGTCCCATCTGAATCTGAGATAGACTCATTCGGTGATGCTATGCCTTTGAGTCCATATGAAATTGCTTATGAAGCTGTCATGTCTTTTACCGACTCGCGTTCAACCCAAATCGACCAAATGAATGTGGTCAGTGAAGAATCACTTTTCACCTCAACCTTAGAACGGATAGCGTTTCCCGAAGTCGTGTCATCTGACGAGCAACTTCGCGAAATCCTAAGTGTAGACGATCTACCATGGGAAGATCTTCATCACAGATCTTCGTTTTTACCTAAGGATGATGTTTTTGAAAATGATTTTTCATCTATCTTTACCGCTGAATATGTCAAAGACGCTCAGAATCCAACGAAACATTCTGATTCAGAGTTGAATTTAGGGAATATTTCTCGCACTATTCCCATTGATATTTCAGTGAAGCCCGGAATTGAGGAAAACATTCATATAGGTGCCTCATGTACAGAAGATGAAATCCAAACTTACAAGGCCCTATTCCAAGAATTCCGCGATGTGTTTGCCTGGTCTTACGAGGAAATGCCAGGAATCGATCCTGCCATTGTTGTTCATGAAATAAAGACCTACCCGGACGCTAAACCCGTCCGGCAACGGTTGCGTCAAATTCACCCTCGGAAAGCGGCTGCAATTAAAGCAGAAGTCGAAAAGCTGTTGAAAGCAGGTTTCATTTATCCAATCCCGTTAACGGATTGGGTATCGAATATTGTTCCGGTCAACAAGAAACAAGGAACAATAAGAATCTGTATCGACTATAGGGATATAAATCGAGCTTGTCCAAAAGACAACTATCCTACGCCTTATATCGATCAAATTATTGATGATTGTGCCGGAAGTGAAATGTTTTCCTTCATGGATGGTTTTTCGGGCTATAATCAAATCAATATTCTACCTGCCGACCAACCAAAAACGACATTCATTTGTCCATGGGGGACATTTGCTTATTGCAAATTACCTTTTGGACTTAAGAATGCCGGGGCCACTTTTCAACGGGCGATGTCTTACGCATTTCATGACATCAAGCACATTGTGCAACCGTACCTCGATGATTTGCCTGCTCATTCTTTACATCGAGCTGATCACCTTGTCCACTTACGAGCAATCTTTATGAGGTGTAGGCATTATCGAATTCGGTTGAATCCCCACAAGTGTGTGTTCTGTATAGAGACAGGTCGATTGCTGGGATTTGTTGTTTCAAAAGCCGGCATTCGCGTCGATCCCTCGAAGGTCGAAGCTATATCAAATTGCCTCCTCCTTCGAGTTTGCGCCAACTCCAAAGTTTGCAAGGGAAAGCGAACTTTTTACGCCGATTCATTCCAAACTACGCCGAGGTCACTAAAGGTTTTACACGGTTGTTGAAACAGAACGCTCAATTCTTTTGGGATGAGATTGCCCAACAATCTTTTGATGCACTTAAACACGCGTTGACCCATGCACCGTTGTTGCATCCTCCCAACTACAACCAGGACTACTTCTTATACCTCGCAGCTTCGCATTCCACTATTGGAATGGTGTTAGTTCAAGAAGATGAATTCGGAGTGGAACATGTGATATATTATCTTAGTAGGACATTAAACCCCACTGAGCTAAAATATTCGCATGTGGAGAAATTGGCCCTGGCAGCCGTTCAAGCTGTCCAGCGTTTTCGTCACTACATTCTTCTCCGTAAAACTACAGTTATTTCGGATTGCAACCCTATGATTTATATTTTGACAAAACAACTGCTAGGGGGCAAGTACTCTAAATGGATCGTTATCCTGCAAGAGTTCGACTTGGAGTTTGAGAAGTCCAAGTCTAAGAAATCCTTAGTTTTTGCGGAATTGATGTGTGATTTCCCGCGTGCTGACACAGAAACTGTGGCAGAGGAGTCCATTGCGGACGAATCTTTGTTTCTTATCAGTACTTTAGATCCGTGGTACGGGGATATAATCATCTATCTCCAAACCCAAACCTTTCGGCCTGAAGCTTCAAAGTCGGAACGTCGAAAAATTCGGTTTCAATCCCAGCAATACAAGATTATTGGAGATACACTTTATCGCCGGGGGGCAGACTTAGTTTTTCGACGTTGCTTAACTCACGAAGAGGCTGAGAGGGTTTTGAATGATTGTCACTCTGGAGCATGTGGCGGTCATATGTCTGGGTATGCCACAGCTCAGAAGGTGTTGCGCGCTGGCTATTTCTGGCCGTCCATGTTTAAAGATTGTATCATTGCGGTCCAGAAGTGCCACAACTGTCAAGTGTTTGATCGCAAGATGCGCGCACCACCTGCTCCTCTCCATCCTATAATTTCCGTTGGTCCATTTTCCAAATGGGGTATCGATTTTATTACTTGTAACCCTCACTCGGCCGGGGGGCATGCGTATATCATCCTCGCGGTTGATTATTTTACTAAATGGGCCGAGGCGATGCCTACATTCGACGCAAGCGGCAAAACAGCTGCAGTTTTCGTATTCAATCATATTATAACTAGGTTTGGTGTCCCACAAGCAATCATCACTGACCATGGGAGCCATTTTCGAAACATCATGATGACTGAGCTTACAAGCCAGCTTGGTTTGCGCCACGATAGCTCTACTCCTTATTATCCGCAAGCCAACGGTTTGGTTGAGTCTATCAACAAAGTTCTGGTTATCATGATCCGACGAACCATTGGTATTCATCGGTCGAATTGGCACAACATGTTATTTTCAGCGCTATGGGCATACCGAACCTCAGTGAAAACTTCAACAGGGTTCACTCCTTTCCAGCTAGTTTATGGCTTGGAAGCTGTGTTACCCATTGAATGCGAAATCCCATCACTTCAAATGGCTGTCGAATTACTTCCAGCTACTTTCGAAGAGGAGAAACATTTATTATACTTAGCTCAATTAGATGAGACTCGACGTGACGCTGCATTGGCAATCGAGACTCACGCGAAGCGAATGAAAGCTCAGTATGATAGAAATGTGACCCCTCGAAGTTTTTTGGAGGGAGACCTAGTGCTATTATATGATCAAGCTAACGATAAGCTAGGTGCTGGAAAATTCGTTCCTATGTGGCATGGACCCTACATTGTAAAGCGAAAGCTAGCAAAAGGGGCTTATGAGCTGGTAGATTTTGATGGGGACTCTTTGGGTAAACCCAGAAATGGACTTTACCTAAAGAGGTATTATGCTTAAATGGTGGGTATGGAGAATTTTTAGTTAGGTTAGGTTTTCTTTCTAGCTAGTATGTTTGTTAGTTTAGATAGTGTGCTTAGTTTAGAGAGTGTGTTTTTCGTCGTTATTCTGGCTTATCTTGGTTTTACTCTTGATATTGCAGATGTCGACGCCTCTCCAAACATACATTGGATTTGCTGATGGTGCTTGTCGTAGTACACGGAATATCTCTTCCGCAGCTTGGGTTATCTATTCGCCCTCTGACGAGTTAGTTTCTATGCATGGGGTAAGCCTCGGTCAAACGACGAACAACATTGCAGAATACAGTGCAGTGGTTGAATTATTATCTGAATCTATTTCATTTGGAATTCGACGTTTGATAGTGAGGTTAGATTCTGAACTTGTTGTATTACAGCTTAATAGAGTATATGCCATTAGAAATCCTGTGTTATTAAGGTTGTTTTTGAGAGTGCGTCTCTTGGAACGTGAATTTGATTACATTGAATATCAGCATATTCCAAGGTCTTTAAATACATTAGCAGATGCAATTGCTTCTCGAATGTTGGACAGACATTTACAATAATCATGCAAGTAAATTTAAAAACATTTCATCACATATGTTAAACAAGATAAGCCGGTAATAATGATATATATATAGATAGGAGTGTGTCAAAAAATATACATCGTCTTCGATCATAGGTTGAAAAACACCTTATGATCGGCAAAATGATAAGTACAAAAAGTCAAAAATGTCACATGTGTCTACAAAATGACCATCCAATCACTGGTGGTGCTCCCTATACGACACCACTGCACGGGCTACCTTACACAAGAACCTCCTAAACGGTCCAGGGACTGCGACTACATAGCGCTGAAGTCTGATAGGAATATCATCTATGGTAGTCTCAGGTATATCCACCGTCAGACGCTCTAGATCCTGCTCCAACTCAGCTAGTGACTCTGCAGCCGCGTCCTGTGGAGCCGGTACCGGTGCAACTGGATGTCTCCTCTCAAAAGGCCGGAGGTTGGCTGGGCGCTGTGGACCAACATCTGCATTTTGAAAATTTTTACTGTCAGTTTTGAGACGATATATATAAAAAAAAAAAAAAAAAAAAAAAAAAAAATAGATAAATTTAAAACTTGTGAAAAATAAAGTACCTCTGTCGTCCCATTGTTCTCCCTGTGGAAGAACCATGTCTGGATCACCTTGAAAATCTACTCCGGCATACGGAAAGTCCTTGATCGCAAAAACTTGGTCCTCTAACCAGTGAAAATAACCAGCAGGGAATCGAACAACTGCCGCGCCCTCGTCAGGATGCCGGGCCATCACCGTAACCCATCGTATCAGCTTTGGCTCCCGAGGACCCAAGATATCAACAGTGAGATGCTGAGGGATTAGCATCGAAACTCTCTCTAAGGCAAAGCTCGCAACTAGAGGCCCATATCCAAAGGTCTTCAGTTGTCCGTTCTTTGCCCTAGTCAGTTGGCCCTTCATATTGGCCGACACAGCATCACACCAGTTGAAAATGGTGCCTTGGAAACAGTCCATCGCCATCCGCATTTGGGACCCGGTGGCAATATGTAAAGCGGTTGCGCCGCAAATTCTGGTAACCGTGAAAGCTATAACCATGAGTTCACGCCGAGAGATGTATTTGATTTCTATGCCTTTCGCATGGTGTTGATTGGGTATGCACCAATCTGCCCGGAGACCAGCAAGGGATTGGCCACCCGGCCTAGTCCCGGCTAGATTGAGTTGCTCGCCCCTATTTGGCAAGCCAGTGAGAAAGTATATGTCAGAGGGCTCTATCTCGAGATGGTGCCCTTCGATGTAAAAGCATTGCTCGTGAATGTTCCATCTCTCAACCAGCCACTCCAAGAATCTCACCTGAGCCCTCATGCCAGGTATGGCCCAGTATTTATATAGTCCGCATGCTTTTAGGGCATCAATGGAAGGTTGGTGACCAATTGTGGCTAAATCAATGTCCTCGTGCTCTCTTTCTCTCCAATCCAACATGGTGAGTGCCCTACACACCAAGAAATAAAGATTAGAATTAATTTGGGAAATTTTAAATGGTTATTTTTGGGGTTTGGGGTTTCAAATTCCGCCCTTCGCGGGGGACGCACCCCGCATTTAGGACACAGAGCACCGGGACGCAGCTGGCCTGAAGGTGGGCTGCGTACCCCGACCTTTTTCCTGTGTAGGAAAAGGTCGGGGGACGCAGGTCACCCTTAGGGCACCTGCGTACCCCGCAGAGTGGTTTTTAAAACCTAAAACCCCCCAAAAAACCAAAACTAAAACCTAAAACAAAATTTTAATCGGATGAAATTGAAGAGGAGGATGTTGTGAAATACCTGGAAGAGACGGCGTTCAATTCTGACGGTCGGATTCTCCGCAATGACCACGGGAAGTTTCTTGCCAAAAGCCCTTTTCTCAACCTCAACAGTAAAATGGTAAAAATGACATGGTAAAAAGTCTTTTTATAGGTTTTTTGGATGAATGAATGCTAGGTTTGTTTATTTTTCACCATGGAAGGATATTTTTCAATGTATTTTTGCCTATCTTAAACAGGTATGAGTAATGTGTCGTTTTTGTGCAGGACAAAGGGATTTAGAGGGAAAATTGTCATTTTTCACGAACCAAAATATCAGAGTCATCTTTTAAGCCCTTTTCTGACTCCTAAAATATGAAAAGATCGCCGAGTGTTTCTTTTACACTCGTTAAAACGGAATTAAAAGACGGTCCCCTTATAGCTCTTTTCTGACCGTAAAATCAGGAAAAGGTTGCCGGGTTTTTGTCGTTTCAAACTCGATACTGGAAATAAAACAACGTGTCCTTGATCGCTTTTTACTTTTCAGGTTAGTGGCACTAATTATGAAAGTACTCCTTGGTCGCAAGATCAAGCGGTTCCCCCAGGTATTATTTTATACTTTTTCGGGCTTGAGGGACACAAATCTACGAAAAAGTTCAACTTGGAGTCTTCTTAAGTTTTTCAGACTCTCTAAAATTGAAAAACGCCGAGTTTCTCCTATACTGGACTCGTTAAAATTTCACAGTAAAGGACCTGTTCAATTACAAACAGGAATGAACCGCTCCTTCTTAGGGTTTGAATCAAAACTAGGTTGGACTCATCCGAAGGATGAGCTTATAATCAAGCATATGTTATCCTCCTCAAGCTTGTTAAAAATAAAGAGGTACTTGCCAGAAATGGTGGGGGAAAAGAGAGAAGAATGAGCCTATTTGTTATCTTTTGTCTCAGAAGAAACTTTATTACCACTCTTGAACATGACACTCTTTATTCACCTGGGTTGGGAAATCCTTTACCTCACAGTTGATCAAACCACTTTGAAAGTCTTCAGCCGGGTTCCGGGGATTAACTTTGAGTCGTTTATCACCAAGCCATATGTCGTGTCGTTATGTGTTCAAGAGGTCTGCAAGCAAAACTTTCGTCTGCAAAATACTTGTCATCCATTTGACCATCCCTGAGTCAGTCCTTACAGCAACATTTCTTCAACTTGAACAATGATTTCGTGTTGTGGGCTTGCCTGCAACGGGTCGCTTTCTATCGACATCAGCACATTATCTAGAGAGATGACTTAGAAATCGTCAGTACCTTGAAGTCTACATGCATCAATGGCAGGTTTCTCGCCTTTGACGTCAGTTTACATCATTGACTTTTGATCGAAGGATTCCGTGAAATGTTCGACATCAACTCATTCATTCACGTCTCATGGATTGTACTGGGTACTTTGAGAACCATTGACATTACTGGTGGTCTCTCTCACACTTGTTAACAGTTTACATCATCGACTGGTAATCAAGTGGTTTCTACCATGTTGGACATCAACCCATTTAATCGCATGGCTAGAATCGTACCAATTCGAGAAGTAGAAATGAAGACCTTGGATCTAGTTTCCACCATCCAGGCTGCGAGTAGTTTTGTATTCATTATCTAAGTAGACTAATCATAAACAGATGGTTGCGCCCATACTGTGTCTACAAAAGTCTATGATTATGATGTACTGCAAGATCATTCCTGCATCAGAGTAGTTAGTCTGTTAGTTAAAGTTTTGATCTGAGTATGGGAATGCCTACCTCAGTGATGATATAATCTTATACATGTATTTTGTGTTGAAAATTGCAGGTTCTGACCAGGCTCTCCACGAGATAATCCTTGAAATGATAAAGCGCTTCACCCTTCCTAGATAATACAAAACCCTAATCTATTACAGGCTTCGCACTTTAGGGGGCAATCTGTTACACTAAAAAATGTCACCATGACTATTTACAGTTAGTATGGCTCTATCAACAGTCATGCTATCCTCTTAGGCAAGTATTATGCCTCTGCTCTCCATGTCAAACTCCAAAAAGAGAGAAAGTCTTTATAAATGTATTTATCTCTGGGTACGCAGGTTCTCTCAACCTTACCTACGGGTACGCACCCAATGTTCACAAAAGCTGCGTACTTGTACGCTCTGTATGTAAAGGGGCAGGTGCGTCCCCCTGTAAAGGTCAAAATGCGCAAGTTTCATCTTTAAAAAGTTACTTGTGGTCATTTCTAGAGCATTCTAGAAGGTTGTTCGACGTATATTGAGTGCCTCCAGATGGTTCATCTACCCCTACCAAAGAGGAACTTATCCCATCAATAAGGGAGCTATCCCATCCAAAGAGGGGGTTATCCCATTGATGGTGGACCTGAATAACTTCCTCTAGAGCACTATAAATACAGGCGTTGGGCCAGAAGGAGGGGAGGTTGGAAGCTAAACATTTCTAAGGGTAGATGCTGCTGGAATTAGGACTCCCATTTAGAAGCTTGTGAGGAGAGATTGCCATCTTTGCTTGTTCTATTTGGAAGTGGGTGAGCTTTGTCAAAGTAAAGGAGAACTCTTGATGGACCCTGGGAGGGACTTGCACAACACCAAGGCTCAGATTGTAATTGTTCCTTTTGTTTCCTATTAATGCAAATGAGTCCATTCTTCTCAATAACTTGTTATTTATGAGTTGTTTCATGTACTCCTTGGTCTATGTGTTAAATATGTTTTATTCTATGAGATTATCAAGTGCTATTTAATTGTTTGATTGTTAGTGAATGCAGGTTTCAAAGTGAAGGAGGAGCTCATCCGGATCAGTGAGGCTGGACTTCTACAACAGCGTTGGATTACAGGTAGGATCTAAACACTTGATTTCTTATATAGTAAATGCATGTTTAGAGAAGGATTGCTCTTGTTTGTCTTGTTTGTCACTAGAGAGTCTTAGGCTCCTAGGGAGGTTGGTTGTGTCCGCACTATCGACTCTTTCCGCCTGACATGGTCAAGGCAGTAACATTCACTCCCTCTCCCCTACCCGAAATTCTAAATTTGATAATTCCTCACCTCCCAAGCTTGAACATGAAATATCGTACCATCAAATCCAGGCTCTCCGTCCCATCACCTATCAATTTGAAAAAGTTGTTGGACTGATTTCGGGAATGTGCGCTCTTCCATATTCTAAAAAGAAGAGCATGATTGCCCCCATAGAAGTATTATTTACATCTATTGAAGAAGCAATATTTTCCACTCTTGAAGAGCTAGCCGAATTCGTGGAGAAAGAAGAAGAACCTCTGCTCTTTCAAGGAGAAGAAGAAGGCAACCCCCTACACTCGAGTTTAGGTTTCAGCGAAGGAGGCTGAGGGGAAGGAAACGAAGGAGGAGGATCAGAAGAGGAGGAACCAACAAATTCAGAAGAGGAATCATCATATTCAAAAGAGTAAGAGGAATACAACGAAGAAGACAACATGGCATACCAAAATCTAGATTGGATGACTCAGGGTCCTGTTATCACCCCAAGAAACTCACCTAGGTTGTATATCAGTGATCAAGAACATTACAAATTCAACAAAATGTTGGATAAAATGATGGATGAATGAAATAAATGTTTTATATTCAAGCCAGATATCCACCCCTACTATGATGGACCCCAGACATGGGTGAACACCCCCAAACTACAAGGCTTTTAACCACCAATTACTCACAGTTTAAACAAAATGTGATGATGGAGAAAACTGACTGTACCACCAGATACATAGGACCCTGTGATGGCTGGCTGCAACCAGAAAGGAGGTCTGTAAAACTGTTATCTAATACACAGAGAGGATGAAAACTCTTTATGCATTTAAACAATAGAAACCTGCAAGCAATTTTAATGAAAAACTAAATTCTAACACAGAGGTGGGATTACAGCCCCTCAGATGCTAAAATTTCATAGCTCATGAATTAATGCAAGACAGGAACAACCTGGAACAAGAAGAAGTGAAAAGTGAGCAAATGACAACTAAAGAAGCTTGTATTAGTTGGAAATGAAGACCAGAATTTGCAGGTCTCAAAGTAGTTACAGTCTCCAGAAGTTGAAGCTTACAACACACTAACACTCACCTCACACTCATCAAACTGATTACATCATTTTTCTGAGTATATATAGAATCAGTTTACAAAAATCTCTGCTAGGCTATGTGTGGAGGGATCATAATGGACCACCTACCACTTTAATTATCTAATATGGGTCTCTGCTACGATCTGACTGTGTCTACAAATGAATTTGACCCTCTCGGATGTTTTGTTGTCCTTCTTGGGATGGTAGAGTGTAATATGAAACAATCTCCATAACTGATAAATGTTGTTGCCGACTCAAGGCATGTCCTTTTCCTTCTCGGCCATTCTACTTGTTAAATATGGTGGTTGAAGATTAATTGCGCAGAGTGCTAAATACTAGCCACCTTCTTCCTTGGGATGCATGGGACTAGCTATGGATGTGTAAAGTATGGTGGAGGCATGAGCAAGGGTGGGGAAAAGACATTAGCCATTGGATCGCACAGATGGATGGAGGATATGACTCAGCGGGAGCATGAAGGCAAGAAGATTGAGTATAGGCAAATACACTATTAGAGGCGGAAAAGCGAACATGAAACTTTATACAAAGGAATGGTGAGTCATATCGGGTCCGGCACCTGATATCGCATTGGTGGAAATGGAGTGGTCTATATTAACATCAAGCCATAACCCTGCAACTTGCGATTGCCGATTAACATCACATCGGTAATTCGGAAGCGAGCGCAACAAACGTGGGCTATTGGATCATTGGGAGTGATCAGATGGTGGAGGAGCGATCGCGATTTCACATTGGTGGAAGACAAAGGGTGGAGTTTTAACACACATGGGTGCGATTTTCGATAGTGATCAGATCGCATCACAATATCGTAGCGGTGGAAGACAAAAGGCGATAGGAGGCAGCAGAGTAAACGTGAAATTGCGATCCGCCGATCAAATCTAGACTGTTGACCGGCCAGATCTAACGACTGCTGTGCCACCATCATTTAAGCCTATGCCTAAGGGTTTTTTCATGGTTTTGTAGTGTTTTTGCCTCCCGATAGTGCTTTGTCGACCCTCCAAGGGCTCTCCTCTTGTAACTATTTCGATCGCTGGATGACCTTTGACCAAAATTGGTGGCATGATTTTAGGCAGATTTGTAGACTTTGGGATTGTTTTTGGATCCATTTTTATCCTTTTGTATAGCAGTGCTAACACTGGCTCCTTCTGGGGATGAGACCCTCCCTGTGCAGATCAATGCCTTCCTGACGAAAAACAAATTAGCAAAATTCCTAGTGTTCCATTGCACATGGAGTCTGACAGATCCTACACTACAATTGATAAAACAAAATATTTACAATTTTTTAAGGCCAAAAGACCCTAAGCCACATAAATTTTGAGAAAATGCCCATTAACTGGGCTGTCAAAATCTGCTTCTCCCCTCATACTTTTCAGTATAAAGGTGTTGTTCCCTTGAATCTATGAAATAATAAAAGGGCCTATCCAGAAAGCATCGAACTTTCCATGATTGCCTTTCTTTTGCTTCAGTGCATCCCATTTCAGGACCAAGTCTCCAACCTGAAAATTATTTGCTTTTGTCTTCCTGTCAAAAACATCCTCGATCTTTTTCTAACGTGCTGCAGCCTTTTCAACCAACTGTTCTCTAATTTGATGTAACTCTGCCAAATCAGTGATCCTTCTTGCCATGTCTTCTTCCTCATCCTGCTCTTCTTGAAGGAACTTTGCCAGAGGGAGGGTAAGTTGAATCGGAAATACTGCCTCTATGCCATACATCAGCTTGAATGGAGAATTCCCTATGGATCTTTTGATGGTCACTCTGTCAGTCCAAAGTGCATATTTGAGCTTGGAATCCCAATTCTTCTTGTTATCCTCCAACAGCTTCTTAATTATCCTTATTAGACTCTTGTTGGAAGATTCTGCTAGACCATTACCTTGAGGCTAATATGAGGTGGAATGAACCAGTTTAATGCCCATTGAATTACACATTTCCACCAATTATTTTGCTCTGAAGGCTACTGCATTATCTGTTATTAGCTTATGTGGACAACCAAATCTGCTAAAGATATTTTCCGTCAAAAACTTTATGACCACATTATGATCAACCTTCCCTGTAGGGACTGCTTCAATCCACTTAGAAAAATAATCAGTGGCAACTAATATCCACCTATGTTGGCCACTAGAATGCGGATTAATTTCACCAATGAAATCCAGACCCCACTGCTGAAAAGGTCCTTTTACCTGAATTGGTTTTAGGGGCAAGGATTTTAACTACTGTTTTCCTTCAAATCTCTGGCACCTGTCACAAGATTTAACAAAAGCAAAAACATCAGAAAATAAAGTGGGCCAATAGTACCCGACTCTTAGGATTTTGTGGGTTGTAGTTTTCCAATAATGGTGCCCTCCACACATGCTATTATGAAACTGCTGCACAACTTCTTCTGATTGCTCTTTGTCCAGACACCTTAGAAATATTCCAGATGGATCCCTCCAGTAGAGCAGGTTATTATTGATGCAATATTTTGCTGCCCTGAGTTTTAAAGTTCTTGCTTGACTTTGAGAATATTCTGAAGGGATCTCTAGCTTCTGCAAGAAATTAATTATTGTAGCGTATCAATTACTTGAATCTAGATTCCCGGCCACTGACTATTATTTTACTATTTTAACCATTTCCTCTTCTTCTACCTGACCATTTTCTGAAATTGTGTATAGGAATTCAACCTCTAAAGACCTATAATTTTCTTCAGCCAATAACTTGGCAAGCCCTTGACCTCTGACCGGCTTGGTGGGCTTCAGCTCTATGTTAAATTCAATCATTTTAGCAATCCATTTTTCCCTTTTTCTATTAGCATCACGTTGTGTTAGGATATATTTTGTTGCAGCAGAAGGCACATATGCAATTATTTTTGAACGCAAGATATAAACTCCGAAAGCCTTTAAGGATTTAATAAGAGCATATACCTATTTTTCTATAATATCATACCTAAGTTCAGCATCCCTCAAATTATTGTTGAAAAATGCAACCAGATGCTCTGAACCTTCTTCATCTTGCTACAACAAAACAACTGCAATGGTATCCTTAGAGGAAAATAAAAACAGATGGAACTCCTTACTGTAGTCAGGACATATTAATGTGGGAGCTTCCATTATAGCCTTCTTGATGGAATCAAATGATTTTCTTGTTGTTTTGGTCCATATTACCTCTGCTCCTTTCTTCAACATGGAGGTTACGTGCTTTACGAGCTCTAAAAAATTTGAAATAAACCTCCTGAAAAAATTAATTTTGCCCAAAAAAGACTGTGTATCTGTCTTTAATCTGGGGGCAGTTAAAGCCTAAATTGATTTGACTATTTGTGGGTCAATCTAAACATCTGCAACAGACACAACATTTCCTCACAGCTTGCCTTCATGTAAAGAAAATTGTGATTTTTTTGGATTGACTGATATTCCAAACCTCCTGCATTTCAAGAACACTTTTTTCAAATGTTGAAAATGGCTTTGATGGTTGCTGGAATAAACAGCTATATCATCAAGGTAGATAAGCACAAATTTGTCCCCCTCTCCCACAAATGCTATATGCATAGCTCTCTGAAAAGTGGCTCTAGCATTCATCAATCCAAATGGCATTTTAGCATACATAAACGTGCCCCATGGAGTGGTAAATGCAGTATTTTCTTGGTCATTTGGGTGCACAACAATCTGATTGAAGCCTGAAAATCCATCTAAAAATGACATCACTTTTGCTCTTGAAACCTTTTGCAGCAAATGCTCCATCTTTGGTAAGGGATAATTATCTTTCTTTGAGCATTTGTTTAGATTTCTGAAATCAACACACAGTCTGATCTCTCCACTCTTCTTCCTCACCACCACTAGATTGGCCACCCATTTTGAATACCTAAGAGGGACAATAATCTTGGCAGCCAGCAACTTTTTGATTTCTTTTTCAATCAATGGAAGAAGCATGGGATTTATTGGTTTCATCTTCTGTTTGAAAGGAATAGTTTCTTTTTCTAGAGGGATTTTACATTGAATTATGTCCTTGTCATATGTTTTCAGATCACTATAATTCCAGGAAAACACATCAACAAATTGCCTCATTAAATTGCAGTATTCAGCACTTTGATCAACAGATAGGTGAGAAGACAAATTTATAAATTTGGGTTGACCTGGACTACCTATATTATGCTTACATACTACTAATTGATCTTCTTTTTGGGTAGCTTTGTATGGCACATCATTCTGGTCAAACAGTCCTTCAAGAGGAATTAGACCTTTAGGCATATGGTTACTAGGAGGTTGGACTATGTTGTCTTTACCAATTTTATTTCTAAGCTGGGACTTGGGGTTTTCTAACAAGGCTTCATTATCTTGGTCAATTTGAATTTCGGAAAACTCATCAATGACTTGCCGAAATCTATTTATCTCATCATCATCATAAAAAACTTTCCAATGCTAGACATTATCAGGAAAGGATGGTCTATACTTCACTTGGACTTCATAAACTAGTCTAGGAGGCATATGGTTACTAGGAAGCTGGACTATGTTGTCTTTACCAATTTTATTTCTAAGCTGGGACTTGGGGTTTCCTAACAAGGCTTCATTATCTTGGTCAATTTGCATTTCGGAAAACTCATCAATGACTTGCAGAAATCTATTTATCTCATCATCATCATCAAAAACTTTCCAATGATGGACATTATCAAGCAAGGATGGTCTATACTTCACTTGGACTTCATAAACTAGTCTGGGAGACATAAGAGGAATAAATAGACTAGCAGAAACAGCAAGGGAATCAGCAAGCTGATTTTGGGCTCTAGGAATGTATGAGATATAGGAAAAATAAAAAGAATCTCTGATTCTCCATACCTCATTTCTGTATGCTTTCAGCCGTGGGTGCTTTGCCTGAAATTTTTTATTTACTTGTTGAATAATAAAATCAGCATCTCCAAATACCTTTATGCTCTTGATTCCTCTATCTTTTTCCGCATTAAGGCCCAACAGAAAAGCCTCATACTCTGTTATATTGTTGGTCACTTGGAAGGCCAGCTTAAAAAACAACACTATGCTTTCTTGTTGTGGAGATACTAGCACCACCCCTGCTCCTGCAGTCTCCTTGGAACACGCTCCATCAAAGAAAATCTCCCAAACCTTACCTTCTTGCTGTTTTGGGGCCTAAACAATTGGTTTCCTAAGTTGCATTATGGCCTTCTAAGACTCTTCAATTTGGAGAATGCATGCTCCAAAATCAATGTCCACTGCATATATAGGATGATTTGTAGGATTCTTCTCATCACTGATAATATATGCCAGCTTTGCTTCTCTATACAATCTCTTGCTTTCACCTCCAAAAACTGGGACAATTGCATAAGGTAGATCATTCTGGAGTGTCCCACCTAGTCTCTTAATCCACCCTCTGGACAACAGCATGCCAAACTTGGGAGGCACATCTACTACCACAATATCCATCATCATGCTCTTCATAGGCATCTGAGTTAAGGTAATGGCCAGATCTTTAATCAATCCAAGACATTTCACCTTCCTTGAATCAAAAGAAAATAGATCATGATAAGGTCTAGTGATATCAAGGCCCAACTTCTCCATAACAACTTTTGGCATTAGATTATGGCTGGCCTCTGTGTCTAGCAAGCAATCATGGAGGATTTTATCATGGATGGTCAATGAGACATAGAAAGATGGAGAATTATTATCAACAGGCTTGTCATCTTGCAAATTAACAGAGTCAGTGGAGGTTTGTTTGATTTCCAGATCAAGGGCCTCAAGAATAGGCCTCCTAAATAGTTCACTCTTCATCAACTCAACCAAAGGCATAGATATTTTCAATTTTTGGACCTCTGACTCAAAAATGAAAGGAGAAGGTGATTTATCAGAACTCTTTACCTCTTGAACTGGAGCTTTGAGGATGACAGGATCAACTGTTGGTATTTTTTGCCTGGTATTATGTGGTTTTGTTTGAACAACAACTCTTTTTGCAGGGTTTTCTTTGACATTCTTTACATTCAACCTGAGGTTCTATCTTAGTTGATCACCAGTTTGTAGAACAGCTCCTTTGTTCAATTCCTGACTATTTTGTTCTTGCAGCAATGATTCTTCATATTCGGCCAATGTCAAAAATGTAGCGCTGCCTTTATCTTCCATGCAGTGAATTTCATCCTCATCTTCTTCAAACTATTCTTCCTCCATGACAACATTCTGTAAGGGAGTTTTTACTTTATGATCTTCTTTTGTTTCTTCTCCCTACTTCATTATTTGTAGCTGCTCATTTTCTCTTCTGAATGGATTCTGATTTCTTGGAGAAAATGCATTTTGTTGCCTCGTTTTTCCATAATTCTGCTCAACCTTGAGCTTAGTAATTTTAGCAGCTAATGACTCAATCATCTTGGTCATTTTATCTAATTTAGGCTCTGAAGATGATGCAAAAGAAGTAGATGCTTGATTTCTCTGTTGTCTTCTGTCAGCTTGACTCTTTAGTTTTTCTGCTGCCATGATATTAGATTCTACTTCTAATGTTGCATCTTCATGTCTACTAGGGTAACACATCTCCTTTCTCTCAATAACAGACATAAATTAGAGTCAAAAGCACTGGCATATGTGAGTTTGGCAGAGGTAGGAGTAGGCTTTACCTCAACAGGAATCTTACTATACATTTGGTTGAATCTTTTATTAAAATCAAGAATAGATTCACCATTCTTCCTATTCAGATTACCAAACTCAGTATGGTAATACAGAAATTCTTTTTTATCTCCCCATTGCTTCAAAAATGCATAATCTAATGCTTCTATATCTGTAATAGATCTATGGGGTAATTCTCTAAATGACTTCCTAGCCTCTCCATCAAGGCTCTAGACAAAAACTGTCATCCACACATCATTTTCACTTATATCCAAATTATCAGCATAACTGTAAAAGGCTTCTAAGTGTTCTTCTGCTATTACTCCCTCTATACCAGTAGATTTAGGCATATATTTATGATATTCTCCCATAGGAATAGGATTTAGATGGATAGGAAACACCAATGGTCCATATCTAGCAGCTACAATTCTCTCTATTCTAGTAGCTGCTTGCTGTCCTACTATATTTGGAATATTTGGAAGAATAATAACAGATGAAGGAGTAGGAAGTAATGTGATGGATTTCAATGATAAATGGATGTTTTGGATTGAATGGGAAGCTTTCTATGGACTAAGATTTAGAGGGGAACTAACTGTACAAGGGGCTGAATTAATCTCTGAAGGAATTTCTTGATTAACAATGCTGGGCTCTAAGTCTTCAAACTGTAATTCTTCAGCTATGAATTTATCTTTTAGATATAAATTAGACTTCTTAGACTTACCTAATCCTGATGCCCCTCTCTGTAAAGATTTCTTCGATTTAACAATCTTTTCAGGTTCAGGCACTGGTTCAGCGGGAGATTTCTGAGGATTTCGTCCAGTGTGTCTCATAAACTGAGCTAGAACTTCAATGTAGAGTAGCCAAAAGATGGTCTTCCACCAATGGAGTCGCCAAAAAGATGATTACAGCTGAAATACTGTGTTCAAACCTTGTCTTTCATCAAATATTGAAGTTGTGTCATTCTCCCAGGGAAGCTGAGCTTCGATTCTCCTCTCCCCGACAATGGCGCCAATTAATGTTATCACCCCAAGAAACTCAACTAGGTTGTATATCAGTGATGTTCATGAACATTATAAATTCAACAAAATGTTGGATAAAATGATGGATGAATGAAAGAAATGTTATATATTCAAGCCAGATAACCACTCCTACTATGATGGACCCCAGACATGGGTGAACACCCCCAAACTACAAGGCTTTTAACCACCAATTACTCATAGTTTAAACAAAATGTGATGATGAAGACTGACTGCACCAATAGATACACAGGATCCTGCGATGGTCAGCTGCAACCAGAAAGGAGGTCTGTAAAACTTTTATCTAATACACAGACAGGATTACAACTCTCTATGTATTTAAACAACAGAAACCTGCAAGCAATTTTAATGAATAGCTAAATTCTAACACAGAGGTGGGATTACAGCCCCTTAGATGCTAAACTTTCACAGCTCATGAATTAATGCAAGACAGGAACAACCTGTAACAAGAAGAAGTGAAAAGTGAGAAAATGACAGAAAAAGAAGCTTGTATTAGTTGGAAATGAAGACCAGAAGCTGCAGGTCTCAAAGTAGTTACTGTCTCCAGAAGTTGAAGCTTACAACACACTAACACTCACCTCACACTCATCAAACTGATTACATCATTTTTCTAAGTATATATAGAATCATTTTACAAAAATCTCTGCTTGGCTGTGCGTGGAGGGATCATAATGGACCACCTACTACTTTAATTATCTAATATGGGTCTCTGCTGCGATCTGACTGTGTCTGCAAATGAATTTGACCCTCTCAGATGTTCTGTTGTCCTTCTTGAGCCGGTAGAGTGTAATATGAAACAATCTCCATAACTGATAAATGTTGTGGCCAACTCGAGGCATGTCCTTTTCCTTCTCAGCCATTTTGCTTGTTAAATGCAGTGGTTGAAGATTAATTGCACAGAGTGCTGAATACTGGCCACCTTCTTCCTTGGGATGCACGGGACTGGTTATGGACATGGAAAGTATGGCGGAGGCATGAGTAAGGGTGGGGAAAAGACATTAGACATTGGATCGCACAGATGGACGAATGATATGACTCAGCGGGAGCATGAAGGCAGGAAGACTGAGTATAGGAAAATACACTATCGGAGGCAGAAAAGTGGACATGAGACTTTATACAAAGGAATGGTGAGTCTTATTAGGTCCAACACCTGATATCGCATCGGCGGAAATGGAGTGGTCTACATTAACATCAAGCCCTAACCCTGTGACTTGTGATCACCGATGAACATCACATCAGTAATTCAGAAGCGAGCATAACAAACATGGGCTGTTGGATCATCGGGACTACTCAGACGGCGGAGGAGCGATCGCAATATCGCATCGGTGGAAGAAAAAGGGTGGAGCCTTAATGCACATGGGTGCGATTTGCGATAGCGATCAAATCGCATCACAATATCACAGTGGCGGAAGACAAGGTTAATAGGAGGCAGCGGGGTAAACGTGCGATTGCGATCCACCGATCAGATCTGGACCGTTAACTGGCCAGATCTAATGGCTGTTGTGCCACCATCATTTAAGCCTGCGCCTGAGGGTTTTTTCATGGTTTTGTAGTGTTTCCACCTCCCGATAGTGCGTTTTCAAACCTCCAAGGGCTCTCCTCTTGCAACTGTTTCAATCGGTGGATGACCTTTGACCAAAATTGGAGATTTCAACAGCATGCATGGATCCCATGGCATGATTTTAAACAGATTTGCAGACTTTGGGAGTGTTTTTGGATCCATTTTTATCCTTTTGTATAGCAGTGCTAACAGGCCCATTAGCACTTTCGGGTGTCCTGCACAAGATGCTAAGACACACGGAGAAGCTCTTAACTAAATATGACCCAAACAAGACAGTGAAGGTAGAAGATCACTTAGACACTTTCTACCTACATCTACAGACACTCGAGGTACGTTATGATGATGTTGCATGTAGACTATTTCCATGTACCTTGGATGGTAGAGCAACTGTATGGTACCACAACCTTCCTCCAAACTCCATCCAGAATTGGAGGGTGTTCAAAAGGATCTTTCTTGAGAAATTTGCTAAAAACAAGACCCCTCCCATGTTACTAAAGGAGTTGGGTAGTCTCAAGATGGAGCAAAAAGAAAGTCAAAGATTTCAATAAGAGGTTCAACCATATTTTGAACAAGTTCTCGGATGATAAAAAACTTCATGACTCCATCACTATCAACTACTATACTTTTTCCTTGCTAACCAGTATTGCACAGTTTCTTAAGCGAGTTGTTAAACCAACTTTAACAAAAAACTACGAAGAGGCCATTGCCATAGAGAAGGACCTTCTTGCTATTGGAGTCATTACAGATGATGAACCTACTAAGGACTCCAAAGACATGGGTAAGAGGTCTCAGACCTTTGTGAGTAAGGCCAAAGAAAAGGAAATCAACGATATTGAGAAACTTGTCTCGTCAAGTCCTTGACCACTTAATGGTTGAACTTAAACATAGGACAAGTGAGACTATAGTGAGCAGCAGGCCCCCTAGGTTCTTGCAAAGGAATAATGTAGCTTCTACCAGTAGCAACAACCAGCCGGCCAAATATACGCAGAGCTCCAATATGGTTCTGAACATTAAGAAAATCACCACAGATTCATACTGCACATTTCACCACAAACATCATTTGGAAAAAATGTGCCCAGAATGGAACCATGGAATGACTATTCTTGTACACAGTTGTGTGACAAGGTCATGGTTGATGAAAAACCCGAGCCTAATGAAGAAGAAGAAGCTAATACAGTCGATGAAGCTCCAAGCACTAGGCATGTAGTAATCGTGTATCGGTATGCTCTCACAGCCCATAAGACCACCACCGATAAGGAGCATTTGAGTGATAATCCAACCTAGAAGAAAAATAACCGATGCAAATTGAGAGGTCAAGGGGGCACCACTATGATTGAGGTACTGAAACATAAATTCAGACAAAATTTGTTAAGGAAACTGGGTCCTCCATTCAACTCAACACTGGACACTCAGAGCAAGTCCAGGAAGACAAATTCAATGAAAAGGGTTTACAAAAGCAGTAAAGACATAACCATACCACTAGAAACCATGAATTCAGTTCCACCCCCGGACACCTCGGTGATTCTCCTCGCAATAGAGTACAACATTGTAGAAGACATGAAGAAGGATTTGTAAATATTTCTATGTTTGAACTTACAAAAATCACGAACCAACGGGACATTCTTCTACGAGCACTTGGGAAAATCTCTACTAGTGATGCCACCTCTTCAAACAAGAGATCTAGTAAGTCTCCTAACACTCTCGCATATGTGCTTAACGTGCTCTGCATGGAGGAGGCAAACTCACTCTACCCACCATTCTTGTTGTCATTTGAAATCTTTAACTTCAATGTTCATAATTTCTTGGTTGATTCTGGTGCATCGGTTAATGTCATGCCACTCTCCGTGGCCAAGAATATCAACGCTTAATGGAGTAAGATAGATGCACAGATCATCCAACTGGACAAAACTTGTGTGCCATCAATTGGTGAAATCAAGGATGTGATCATCCGACTATCATCTGATGAATGATTTCATCAATGCATCAATATTGTAATTGTGGACATCCCGGAAGCATACGGGGTATTGTTGAGCAAAGACTAGTCAAGAAAGTTGCAAGGATACCTTGCCACTAACTGGCCACACTGATGGCTTCCATATAAGGGCAAGAACAACTAGATACAAGTAGTTTAAGAGAGATACATGAAGCACAACATAACTCCGTTGAATGGACATAATGAGCCATTGGCTTTTGCAGAACTTGTTTTCAGAAATTGTTTTCTAGAGACACAATTGGGGTGTTATCTTGTAGAGCCATCTCCTCTCCCACCAGACACACAATTAGACCTCCCTCCATGTTCAACTGGAAGAAACAAAACTTGTACAGTAAGTAGTAGTGGCAGTAGTACCAGTGCGGTAAGCAGTCCCTGTACAAATGATATATGGAGCATGTACTTTGATGAATCCAAAACACAGGAGGGCTCTAGAGCTGGTTGTGTTTTAATAGACCCACTGTAGAGAAAAAATTAAACTCTAGTCGCTCGGAATTCAAGTGCACGAACAACACCGCAATGTATGAAGCACTCGTCTTGGGCTTATAGAAAGCCATTAATCTCAAGGTTGCGGTCCTGAAAATGGTAGGTGACTCTGAAATCATGGTGTGTTAGATACTAAATTTTATGGCCAATGTTGGTGTATTCAATGATGCATCAATAGATGAGGACAATCATGAATAGTCTCTATAGGACGCAGCTAGTACAAGCAAAGGCGACCTCATCCCCAAGGGTGTAGTATCACTGGAAAAGATGTATGACCTGCAGAACTATTTTTAGGAACCTGTGAATGCTAAGATCCATAGCTCTACATTATCACATGAGCATATCAATATGGGAATAGATAAAGATTTGAAGCGAATCTCGGTACTTGTTGTACACCACAAGATCGACAAGATTTTATCTACCTATTCAAGTAGTTTTGTGATGTCTTCGTGTGGACGTACGATGATCTTAAGACATATGACACGTGAATAATCCAGCACATGATACCAATCAAAGAAGGGGTCAAGCCTTTTTAATAGAAAATGAGGAAATTTCACCCAACACGTTAACCTTTCATACAGAAAGAATTGACAAAATTTCTGGATGCTCAGATCATTTATAAATTGCGACATTCAACTTGGGTATCTAATCAAGTCCTTGTAAGGAAGAAGTCCAGGGAGAACTACCTGTGTGTAGATTTTTGAAACATCACTCACGCCTCAGACAAAGACAATTACCCAATGTCATCCATGGAGCACATATTGCAGATAGTATTTGGGGCATAGATGTTTTCTTTGTTAGATAGTTTCTCAGGTTACAACCAAGTTCTGGTAGGAGAGCCTAACAGACTAAAGACAACATTCCGTACCAAGTGGGGTTTGTTTGCTTTTTGCCGAATTCCATTTGGTCTAGTTAACGTAGGTGAAACATTTCAATGTGCAATGGACATTGCATTCCGTAGGCTTATCGGACAGAGCGTAGTGGTCTACCTCGATGGCGTAACAATTTTTCAAGACAGCAGTCAGACCACCTTCGCCACCTCAAGAAAAATTTTGAGTGATGCCATAAATACATAATATCCTTGAATCCAAAGAAAAGCATCTTCATAGTGTCTGAGGCTAACCTGCTTGGACACATTGTTGCTAAAAGTGGGATCAAGGTATATCCAGACAGGGTTCGAACAATCACGCAGATTCCCCAACCCATGATCAAGAAAGCCATGTAATCTTTCTTAGGGAAGATCAAAATCCTTAGAAAGTTCATCTTCGACTATGCTCAAATGGTCAAGCCTATATAGGAGATGATCAAGAAATACATGGTTTACAGTTGGAGAAAAAGGGAAAAGGATGCACTCACCCATATAAATCAAGCAATAGCAGAAGCACCAATGTTGTAGAGCCCAGATGTTATGAAACTAGCTCAAGAAGAGATAGAAAAGATAGATCAACGCCTTAGAATTCAGCCTCTTCGAGGGGGCAACCTCCTTTACATTACATAAATGAACAATTCTTGGATGCCTCAAATGAACAAACCTCATTTCTATATATAGGAGTGTAAGGAGTCACAATATAATCCAGCCGACCTAACAATAATAATATAAAGCCACAAAAATAACAATAGAGGGATTCTGTGGGGCACAGTAATAACGATATGGAGGCAATAGGGGCACAAAAATATTAATAAGGGGTATAACTAAAATAGTAATGGGGTAATCACTAGTATTATGGGGACCCAACATGCCCCTCTCCTTCAAAAAAGTGTTGTCCTCAATGCTTGAGTAGTTCTGGATACTTTTGCATAAAATTCTCATCCTCCCATGTGGAATCTTCAACGGATAAGTTCTTCCACTTGATAAGATACTCTGAAATTGATCGATTTCGTAGCTTTCAAGTTCTTGTTTCTGTAACTGCTTCCGGTTCCAATATAATTTTTCCTTCCTCGTCAAGTTCTGGCAATATTGTTTGAATTGGGAGCTTTGTCACCTATAACCTTCTTTAAACATGAAACATGGAAAATTGGGTGCAATCAAGAAGCTGCAGGAAGTATGCCATAGTACCAATCTTTTGCAACACCTTATACGGACCATAATACTTTGGTGATAATTTATTATCCTTCTTAGCTTGCTTGAGGGAAATTTGATTATATGGTTGTAGCCATAGGAATACCTAATCACCTACATCAAAACTTCTTTCACTGTGATGTTGATCTTCCTGTTATTTCATTCTATTCTGTGCCAACACGAGGTTATCCTTTAAGAGTTGGAGGACATGTTGTTGATGTTTAATGTGATGTTCCACTGCCTGAACCTTAGAATTTTCTCTTAAATATGATATGATGGATGGTGGT
This sequence comes from Pinus tabuliformis, assembly GCA_031772625.1. Taxonomy (NCBI): domain Eukaryota; kingdom Viridiplantae; phylum Streptophyta; class Pinopsida; order Pinales; family Pinaceae; genus Pinus; species Pinus tabuliformis. The sequence goes on along the minus strand of CM062805.1, from coordinate 1,566,723 downwards.
TGATACCCATAAAGTGCCATAAATGGGGTCATTTTTTTTGCTGTATGGAAGGAAGTGTTATACCACCATTCAGTCAGAGGCAACCATTTGACCCATTGTGTCTGTTTATCAGATACAAAGCAACGAAGATATCCTTCCAAACATTTGTTTACTATCTCAGTTTGCCCATCAGATTGAGGATGATAATATGAGCTATGAGCTAACTGAGTACCAAGACAAGAAAATAATTATGTCCAAAAATTTCCAGTGAAAATGGGATCTCTGTCACTTACAATAATCTTTGGGTTTCCATGTAGCTTTTGAATTGTTTCCATAAATGCAGTAGAAACTGTACTGGCTTTAAATGGATGTGATAGTGCACAAAAGTGTGCATACTTGGTAAGTCTGTCAACTACCACCATGATGACACTCTTTCCCTCATCGGTGGAATTCTTACAGAGGTATAAGCGATCTTTGTACCATAACGAATCATTTTGCCAGCTAAATGTATTAGACGTACTGGAATCTTGTTGTAACTTTCGAATAAGTTCCCACACTTATTCGTCATTCTTCCACTCCTCCTTTGCTTCATTTATCCAATCTGGTTGGATAATAGAAATGGCACACAACAATGCTTCCACATCCTCATCCTTTCTTGAGAGTGCATCTGCCACCACATTTTGCTTCCCTCTTTTGTAGATGATTTCAAAGTCATAACCCAACATCTTTGTGACCCACTTTTTTGCTCTTCAGAGGATAGTCTTTGTTCTAAAAAGTATTTAAGGCTATCATGATCCGTTTTTACCTTGAAATGTCTTCCCATTAGGTAGGGTCGCCATTTCTTAAGTGCATGGAGTATTGCCAACATTTCCTTCTCATAAATAGATTTGCTTAAAAAATTTCCCTTGATTGGATGACTTTCAAAAGCAATGGGTCTTTCATCTTGCATTAGAACAGCACCAATTCCATTTCCTGAAGCATCACATTCCACAATAAAGGTTTTTGTGAATTCCGGTGTAGCTAAGACTGGTGCTTGGCACATTGCCTCTTTAAGATGTTCAAAGGCCTTTGTTGCTTCCGGAGTCCATGAAAATGCATCTTTCTTCAATAATGTTGTTAGAGGTGCTGCTATTCTCCCATAATTCTTAACAAACTTGTGATAATAGCCTGTCAACCCGAGAAATCCTCGCAGATGCTTTATGGATGTGGGGATTTTCCATTCCTTAATGGCTTTAATTTTGCTAGGGTCTACCTTAACTCCTTCATGAGATACAATATGACCCAGATATTCCACCTCCTGGACTCCGAAGAAACATTTGGATCTTTTTGCATATAATTGTTTCTCCTCCAATAGTTGTAGCACGTTATCAACATGTTCAACATGATCCTTCCAAGACTTGTTGTAGATTAGTATATCATCAAAAAATACTAACACAAATTTTCTAAGGAATGGTTTGAAAATTGAATTCATCAAACCTTGAAATGTTGAAGGTGCATTGGTAAGGCCAAAAGGCATGACCAAAAATTCATAATGACCTCATGAGTTCTAAATGCTATTTTCGGAATGTCTTCAATCTTCATTCTGATTTGATGATATCCTGAACGAAGATCCAACTTGGTGAAGTAAATTGATCCATGCAATTCATCCAGTAATTCATCAATGACAGGAATGGGGAACTTATCTTTAATAGTGAGCTTGTTGAGCTCCCTATAATCCAAACACATGCACCATGATCCATCCTTCTTGTGCAACAATACTACTGGAGCAGAGAAAGAACTTTGACTCGGTTGAATTATACCAGCCTCTAGCATTTCTGCAACCATACGTTCAATTTCACTCTTTTGGACATAGGGATATCTGTACGGCCTGATGTTTGGAGGAACACTTCCTAGAATTAGATGAATAGCATGATCATGATCACGCATAGGTGGGAGACCTTTGGGAGTCTCAAATACCTTGGAATGATTGTCCGGGACTTTTTGGAGATCTGGAGAAATAGATGATTCCGATGTGGAAACATCTAGCGAACATAATTGTGAAATTACACCTCTTTGCTCCTTTTTTAGAAGCTTTGTCATACCATTAGAGCTGATTATCTTTCCTAGTTTCCCTGCAATACCCCTTAATTCAACTTCCTTTCCTTCTGTAGAAAATTTGATGAAAATTTCTTGAAAATTAAAAGATATTGTACCCAAGGATTGTAGCCATTGGACTCCTAGTACAACATCAATACCTCCCAATGGAATGGAAAGCATTGGACTAGTCAATACATATTCTCCCATGGATAGCTTGATATTATGGCACCTTCTAGAGAAATTTATTGTTCCTCCATTTGCAATCATCACTTGACACTCTGGTGCTAGATATAGGAAGCAATTCAATTCTTTTGCTACCTTACAATGAATAAAATTGTGGGTGCTTCCTGTATCAATCAACACTATTACCTTTTTCTTCTTGATTTTTCCTTCTATCTTGATGGTTTGAGTGGTAATTCCTGCCAATGCATTACAAGATATGGTCGGATTTATTTGTTCTTCATCTAGGCTTTGTTCCTAGAGTATATCCTCTTCTTTTGACATTTCTTGCTCCTTTTCTTCTTCCTCTTCACAATCTATGTAGAATAATTTCTTCTCAGCACACTTATGACCTTTAGTGTATTTGCTATCACAACTGTAACAAAGCCCTTTTGCTCTTTTTTCTTCCAATTGTTTTGGTGTCAACCTTATAGGTTGTGGAAGACTAGGGGCAACAACACTTCCGTCTTTATAGTTGTGAGTGGTATGCTTCCTGGTTGCCATAATTTTGCTTTCCATTTTTCTTGCTAACCTGAATGCCTTCTCTAATGAATCAGGTTCCCAAAGGCGAACATCATGTTGGATATTATCCTTTAAAGACCCTATGAACACATCAATCCTATGCTCCTCTAGAATATATTTTACCCTTATGTTCAATTTTTGGAACTCCTCAATGTGCTCCATTATTGAACCCTTTTGTTTGAGACTTATCAATTGGCTAAAAAAGTGTTGCTTTTTGTATCCTCATAATGTTCTAGCAATTCTTCCATAAAAATTGCCCAAGTGATAATTTTTTTACGAGAGCAAAGCCATTGATACCATACAAACTGATTTGGTTCCAAAAATAAAGTTGCCATACGTACCTTTTGTGTGTTTTGCACATTATTGAGATCGAAGAATTGCTCCATCTGTAATATCCATGTTGCGGGATCCTGGCCATCAAACTTCCTCATATCGATTTTTTGAATATGGTGGGTCTTCGATCCAACATTAGAGTCTATGGAATCATGATTAACATTTCTTTTGTTCTCATCATGAATTTCCTTTACTACCCTTTCACCATTAGTGACCCTTTCTTGTAGCAACTTCATCAATTCTTCCATGTTTGTCTTCAAATCTATCTTCAAATCATCCATCTTAGCTTCTACGCCTTTCTTTAAACCATCCATCTTAGCTTCTACATCTTTCTTTAAACCATCCATATTAGATTATGTTCCTTTTTGTGCAAGTGACACTTGTTGCACTTGGTCTCGTAATTTTGCTATATCATGTTGCATTTCTTCCTCTTCTTCATAAGTCATGCTAGATCTTTCAAGTTGCTTACTAGGTGTTTAAATTTTCTTTCCTCGGGGCATCAATTATCGATAATAATGCTTTACTATGCCCTTTGAATTCCTTCAAACCAAGCTTACGCAAAAAAAAAACTACACACCTTTTTTCACTTTGTAGAAGCCTGATATTGAATCTGATGTATCTCTGTAATTTCGAATCATCTAGTTTTGAAATTGTGATCTATAGTAGCCTTCTGTGTCCTATTTCCAATGCCACTAGTCTGATCCAAATTGGATTCTCCAAGAAAGAGTTATGCGCAATATCCCGTAGTGACCTGATTGTAGACTAGTTTAGTAGAGCGAATGTGTACGAAGTGACACGTGTCACTATTTTGACCTTTGACTCTGAAAAATATATACACGAAAACTACAGTCCATCCTCTTTCTGTACCTTCTTGCGAAATTTCAATCCGATGTTCAGAAAGAAAGTTATGAAGATTTTCCCCAGGTCACCTGTTTGGAATGTAATTCAGGAGTCTGCAAAAAGACCAACTTCCTCAGATCATATCTCCGCAAATATAGCGCGACAAGCTCTGAAATTTGGACCAGAGGTTCAGCGCGATTTCTTCTCAAGTGGGTTTTTTTTTCAACTTTTGAAACATCGCAGAAAAAAAGTTATAGCGAAAATTCCACGATGACCTGTTTGGAGTAGCAAAACCCTAGAATCCAAAGCTCTGATACCAAATGTTATGAAACCAGCTCAAGAAGAGAAATAAAAGATAGATCAACGCCTTAGAATTCAGCCTCTTCGAAGGAGAAACCTCCTTTACATTACATAAATGAACAATTCTTGGATGCCTCAAATGACAAAACCTTCTTTCTATATATAGGAGTCTAAGGAGTCATAATATAATCCAGCCGACCTAACAATAATAATATAAAGCCACAAAAATAACAATAGAGGGATTCTATGGGGCACAGTAATAACAATATGGGGGCAATAGGGGCACAACAATATTAATAAGGGGTATAACTACAATAGTAATGGGGTAATCACTAGTATTATGGGGACCAAACACCAGACTTCAGCAAAGGCTTCTTGCTCTACACTCTCGCTTCCGATACTTTTGTCATTGTTGTGCTCACTCAAAAGGATGAGTTGAACAATGAGTGACCCTTCTCCTTCATGAGCGTGAGCCTACAAGGACTAGAGCTCAACTATCCCGCCATGGAAAAACAAGCGTATGCATTATACAAGGCGGTGAATTACTTCATACCCTACTTGTTGAAAAACCATTGTATTATCTTTGTCCCACACCCAGAAGTCATATCATTGCTTGTTCAACAAGATCTGGGTGAGAGAAGGGAAAACTGGATGACTGGATTACAAGAATATGATCTTGACATCAAACTAGTTCACACCATCAAGGGTCATGGTATTTTCAAGTTATTAGTGGAAGCGGTCAATGCACAAGAGAAGAAGATCTTGTAGGCTGGGGGCAAGAAATAGAAATGTATAATGTTGAGCGAGCCTCTCCCACTTCAAACAGAAACTCTTGGTATGTAGATGTGTGTCGGTATCTTAAGCATGGCACCACGCCCTCTCACTTTCCTATGCGGAAAAAGAGGGCACTCTAACTCAAAGCATTATCATACCAATTGGTGCATGGGGTGTTATAGAAAAAGAACCATAATGGGATCTTGCTTAGGTGCCTGGAAGCACAAGATTCAGATAAGGTTTTACATGATGTCCATGACAGACCAACCGGGGGACACTTCACGGGTAACACCACAACACACTAGATCATGCAGGACAATTTATATTGGCCTACATTATTCAAGGATGCCCATGCCTAATCCTACAAGTGTCCATTTTGTCAAAGGTGCGCTGATAGAAATCAGAATTTAGCAGCCCCACTGTAGTGGAAGAACCATTCCAATAGTGGAGCTTGGTTATCATAAGGGAAATTTTCCCACATTCATCGAAGCAACACTGGTATATTTTCACTGCTACAAATTATTTTATGTGGTGGATAGAGGCAGTTCCACTTAAACAAGTGAACAATCGGGAATTCATCAGCTTTCTATAGCAGAATATCATTTCCAGGTTTGACGTTCCTACATCACTTGTTTTTGACAATGTAACATACTTTTCTTCATTAAATATTTACGAATTTCATTGGAAAATGGTATTGTCTTGAAACATTCTTCTAACTATTATCTACAGGGGAATGGTCTTGCCGAATCCACAAATAAGAACCTCATTCACATCATCAAAAATACCATATTCTCTTAGCAGCAAAACTAGAACTCTGCTTTGGTGAATGCTTTATGGGCTGACCAAGTCACATCTAAGCCTTCTCTGAATACTTCCCCCTACTTCTTGGTGTATGGAAAGGAAGCCATCCTCCCACCAAATATATACTTTCCTACTCTCCAATTGTCCCAAGAATCCCAAGGCAAACCTTGACACTTAGTTCAGCTTAGGATGGACACTTTGAACAAGTTACATGAAGAAAGACTGAAAGCAAAAGAAACAAATTATCTCCATCAGAACCGTATCAAGAGATGGTTTGACAGAAAGTCTATAGGGAAGACTAGCTTTAGTGTGGGTGACTTAGTCTTGAAGTGGGACAAGGACCACGAAGAAAAAGGAAATCACACTAAGTTTAAATCCCTATGGATTGGTCCTTACACAGTCCATGCAAAGCTTGGACGATACATGTATCTTCTTCCATCACTTGACAGGAATATTGACTTTCTCCCTATCAATGGCCAAGACTTAAAATATTACTTTTAATGAAGATCTAGGGTTGCACCCCACACTATGTACATTGTCTTTTGTCATATGTTGTTATGTTTTCATTGGTTTTCTATTATTTTTCTTATGTAAATAGTTGTTGTGCCTTACTGCGTTCTGACTTCCAAATGTGTGTTTGGCTGAATTTCAAAGTGTCTTATGACACTGTATCCCTTGGCCAGTCTTGTGTCCACCTTCTTTGTATTGGTTGTAGCTTTTGGCCGATGAAGTTTTGACGGAAAATACGATCCGTCTGTAAGGAGATTTTTGGCTCAACCATGAACCTGTGTCCAGTCTGGGAACCTCATGCCTATACTTAGTTTTCTACTTTTGGTGTTTTCAAGCTTATCCAACTAGTAGAAATGGAGAAGGGGAAAATATGACTGAGAAAACCTAAATAAAAGGTCTTTATATGCTTCTCTGAAGGAAGAACCTCTCCTGCTCTCAATAAGTCAGGATCCCTCTTCCGCCCCAAAATAAATAAGTGTTGATGCACAATTCTATTTAAATAAATAAATAGGGGTGAAAGAAGAGAAAGGCTTCCTACACACAAAGGTGAAGAAAGAAACTCCACCAAGGTATTGTCTAGACTTGCTGGAATTGGAGCAATGATTATGTTCCTGCATGACTTTGCTGAGGTACTATCTAGGCCTGTTGGCAGCGGAGAAACAGCAGAGATGAAAAACTATACTCTGAAAATCTTAAGCTTGTGAGTTAAACTACCCTTCCCAATTCGAAACATTGTGATATGGCTTAATCTTATGTTGTGTTAAACTGAGAAGGTACAAAGGGAACCATGTATGCACATGGGGTAAGTGGAGAAGCCAAAGTAATATGCATGATGAATGAATACTCCTTAAAGGACCAAGGCCTTGCACTTAAAAAATGAACTAAGATAGAGAAGTTGGTATTCAACCAGTGTGTTGCCAAGTGTTGTAGTGGCTATAACACCCTTCAAAATTTTGGCTTGCACTTAAATTTTAGAGCCTTCCTTGGTCTTTCCATTTATTTTTGCAAACACTTGAGCTCATTTCATGAGATTTCTTAGAGACTTTTCACCCCTTGTGCTTGTTTGATCAATTATCATATTTTGGCATATTTAATTGTTTTTCCATTATTGCGGTCCTTTTCTGTTGGTTTCAAAGGTTGGTATTTGTGTATTTGAGTTGTCTTAGCTATGTAAACATCCACAACAGTCATACAAAAAAAAATTAAGCATTATTGCACAAGAATCATCATGGTCGTCCTAAGTCCTTCTCAACTGTCGCACTTGTCTCTTTTCATTCTAGGACAACCTCACAGAGGGTAATGCTTTGCCTTGTTGTTCTAGTGGTCTATATTTTCATGTCTTCAAAGTATGCTAAGTGTGTGATCACAAGTTCAAGTTCCTCACAAGCTCACTTTCCTCTTGTACTTAGCCATTTCTCCGAAAATTGTTCCGACCAAGCAACTCACTTTCACCGGACCCTCATTGAACTACGAACTGCATAGTATCATCCCTCAGTCATGCAACCTTGCTATGTAGAACTACATAGTCTAGAGTCATTATCCCCAAGGTAGTTACACTGCCCAATTCGAGAGTTGAGCAGCTTGCTTTCATCCCCAGAATTGCGCAGTAACTTCTCCCAAACTAACTAAACTGCTTATTTCGCAAGACCAGTCATCAAGCTTCTTCGAAACCTGCTCGAACCCCACAATGCATAGAAGACCAAGCTTTCCTTGCCTCCCAGAACTATGTATAAGTTTCTCCCTAGTGTCCTCCATCAACCATGACTCGCTGATCTAACGAAATGTGTAGACCTTTCCTCTCAGGCCCCTCTACTACTCAGTCCTACCTTGCCTTAAACTACGTAGAACTACCTCCCAGGGTCCCATCCTACATCAACCACTGACTGTCTCAACTATGCAATCTTGTCTCCTAGTGGCTTCTGCGCAATTTTCCCTAGAAGTGTGGACTGTTCTCAAGAGTTCCTCAACCAAGCCTGAGCTGCATTCTTCATAGTCTCAGTGACCAACCTCCCTCCCTACTGAAACTGCATAATGCACATTTACTAGGCCCTCTTTCCCATCATATCACCTGTCTTGTGCCTGGTCCATGAATAAAAATGCTTCATATTATACTAGGGAGTTTTTGGATTTGATGTCGTCTCGTCATGAGTGAATTTCAAGAATAATTACACTATTATATCATCGCGAGATGATGAATAAGGAGAAGAAGGAGCGAACATGCTAGAATACTCACTTATAGTTGGACGGACAAAGAAGCTTTTCAATAACAAGAAAATGGAACACATGCATGTAACCACCTCTCAAGACTGAAGATCATTAAAGATCCCACATCATCAAGCTATGTGGAGGAGAATAGAAAGCACATCCAAGAACACATCTATCACTCAACAGAAACAACGACTTAAAATTGCCACCTCAGCAAGCTAGTACATGTCAACAATGTCATTTCAGGTTGTGTCATGAGTTGTCAAAGGCCACATCACTATTATGAGCCATGTATATTGTAATGTAAAGTGGAAATCCAATGGACACACATGAATATGAAGATTCATGTCGATTGAAAAGTCATAGGAAGTTGAATAGTCATGAGGGTAGTCATAGAGCCACAAGGGTCAAGCATCACCCCTTAGTTATATATACCCCCAATTGTATGAGCAAATGACTTTCCACTTTGGCTCCTCCTGCAAAGCATAATGAGTTTCAATCAATTCTTTGAGGAGCAAGGAGTGGCTCCAATGTCCCACTACTGGGGCTAGTGATGTATGATGTAAATATGTGTCTTGGAACTTTTTCTTAATACAAAATCCTTTTTTGGACTATTCCTCTAGATGGTAAATCGATCTTTCCCTGTTCTTTATTTTTAACAACTGCCACATCTGTTGTGGACTATTCCGTTGGATTTTGGACAAGTTATACTATTATGTCTCACTTAGAGGCTCACTTTTATCCCCCCCTTTGCAGTAAATAACCTAGACACAGTTACGCTACAAGAAAAATGGTCATTGGTGAGGGTCATGCCCATGATGGACCTTTAAGGTCTATCACCAATGTCGCATACAATGACAGTCTTTAGAAAAATGTTGTTGTAAGTGTATATAGTGATGGTCCTTTAAGGTTTGTCACCAAAGCCATTTTCAATGACACTTTTGGTGAGGGTCGTTAAAGGGTTGTCACTAATTCTCTCTTTGGTGACACTTTTGGTGAGGGTCATTAAAGGCCCATCACTAATTATCTCTTTGGTGACACTTCTAGTGACAATCTTTTATTGACCGTCACCAATGATTTTTTTGGTTACTTTTGGTGACGGTCAATAAATGTTCGTCATCATTGATCATTCCAATGAGTTTTTGGTGATGCTTCATGCCTGTGATAGACCTTTAAGGTCTATCACCAATGTCACATATGGTGATGGTCTTTAAAAAATAACTGTTGTAAGTGTATATAGTGATGGTCCTTTAAGGTTTGTCACCAAAGCCATTTTCAATGACACTTTTGGTGAGGGTCGTTAAAGGCCCGTCACTAATTCTCTCTTTGGTGACACTTTTGGTGAGGGTCGTTAAAAGCCCATCACTAATTATCTCTTTGGTAACACTTCTAGTGACGATCTTTTCTTGACCCTCACCAATACTCTTTTTAGTTACTTTTGGTGACGGTAAAAAAATGTTCGTCATCATTGATCATTCCAATGAGTTTTTGATGATGCTATGTACCTGTTACTATATTTTTTAGTCAAGAGATAACGATTTAAGACCATTGTTGTGGAGTATCTTTCATTATGTATCCAAGGTCATAGTGGTTATAATAGTCAGTCAATTTGTTAAGAAGTAATTAGTGTGTATTATTTCCCTCAAGTCGTAAGAATATAGTTTTCCTATGAGTCAACACATGATTCATCTCTATTAGGTTTATTATCTAGAAAATTTCCTTTAAATAAAGTTCCACTAGTGTGTGTAGGAACTATATTATTTAATACATAATCAAGCTCTATCGATTCTATTAATGAGAGAGACCTAGCACTCCTCGACACTCATGGCACACCTTAACATGCTTTGGAATAGTACACTAACAATCCTTGGCACCTCGTATATCTTGGAAGATCTTTGTACCTCAAACATTTTTGTACCTAGAACATCTTTCCATGAGTAGGATGCCCAAGCACATGTTGGCATGCCCTAGCATAGCATAGCACTCCCCTATCATGTGTTGGCATGCCCTGTAATCCCTAGCATACCCTATAACACCTTGGCATAATATTGCATTAACAAACATTAGCACTTGGCACACATTGGCACTTGGCATGTATTGGAACATATTATAGTGTTCCTAGCATGCCCCTTTTGAAAAAGATATAGTCTTGACTTATTAACCCTCTTATGTGTTCATTTCCTAGCATTTTAGCTTGGTTATTCCTTTTGTTGCCTTGAAACTCCTTGACACATATTGGCATACTGTGGCACCTGCACATCCTAGCATGTCTTAGCACCTAGCATGCCTTTGCACTATTTGGCACATGTTAGCACACCCCAGAACTACCTAGCACAATCTATCACTTCTTGACATTCCCTGATATTCCCTAGCATGCTTTACCCATGACTAGCATACCTTGTCACTCCCTCCTTGGCATGACAACTAGCACTCATTGACACTCCCCGACACACCCTCATATTCATTCACTTCCATGCATTTTGATCTAGTGCTCCCTTGTGTTGTCCTAGTACTCCCCAACACTCCTCAGCATGCATTGGCACTCTCTAACACACCTTAGCACTCTTCGATATGCTCTTCCACTTCATAGCATGCATCACACTCCCTGACGCACATTGGCACTTGACACGTGGCATGTTGTAGCATGTTTGGCATGCGTTGAGATGACTTGGTATGCTTTGGCATGGTTTAATATTAAATTTATTTGAGATCAATTATTGGAAACTAGATGAGAAGAAACAAAGGAATATTTGGCACTTAGAGTGCATTGACACTTGGCACTTGGCACCTATTGGCACCTAGTGTTGGTGTGCCTATTATTCCCCTCATGGAAAAGGTAAATTGATGACTTATTAACCCTATTATGTGCTCATTTCCTTGTATTTTAACTTGTTCCTACCTTTTGTTGCCTTGACAGTCCATGGCATGCATTGTCACGCCCTTTACATCTTGGCATGCGTTAGCACTTTCCACATATTAGCTTGTTTGACATGTCTTCGTACTATCTAGCATATGTTAGCATGCCCTAACATTCCCTAACACACCTTGGCAATCATGACCTCACAACTAGCATTGCATTTTTCCATGGCTTGGTAACCTTACATTCACTAGAACACCTCGACACTCCCTAGTTTTCATGCCCTCTGTTATATTCCTCCAGAATCTCCCAGGCTAATGAGGAGATCGATGGAGGTAACCACAGATCATGATTTTAGTTTGGTATCTAGCCCTACAAAACTAGATAGAGATCTCTTAATGAAATCACAGGCAAGAGATGACTAGAATGTAAAGGATTTTAGGCTAGATAGCTAGGCTCAGGTGGGTTTTGGAAAATTTAGGCTCATCATGTTTGCTTGATGACCCCACCTCCATAGGTTGTATTGACATGGTTTGGTGTTGTCTTGGTGAAGTGGTTATATGCGTTTTCAAGGCTTCCTCAATGAAGGTGTCCTATGTCATGTTCTTCTCTTTCAATTGATGGAGTACTATAACCTTTATCAGGCTATGGTGAAAGAGGTTGGGATAATGCATTTTTCCTTTCAATTGCACCCTTTCAGACATTTTGTTTAGGCTCCTATACAAGTAGCTGGACAAATTTGGAGGCTTGGTAGCTGTAAAGTGCATGAGAAGTCTTATGTGGTATTGATATAGCCTAGAAAATATGCCCTCACATGTGAAGAACTTCATGAAAACCTTCATCAATGGTGCATATCTCTTCAACAAGTATCTGAAAGGGAGAACATGTGAGTGAGCTCCTTTGTATTGTGATTTCAAGTAGGTTTTGTACTCTTCTAGGTCTAGGTTCATGCCTTTGAACCAATTTTCATTGTGGTTTGGTATTTTTGTAGCTTGAGAGATGGTATCTATTATCACCCCAAGAAACTCTCCTAGGTTGTCTCTCAGAGATGCTCGGGAACATTACAAACTCAACATAATGTTGGAAATGGATGAATGGAAGGAATGATGCATATTCAAGCCAGACAACCACTTCTACTATACTTAACTCCAGACATGGGTGAACACCCCTAGACTACAAGGCTTTAGACCACCAATTACTCATAGTTTGAGGATTAGATGAACATGGATAATACTGACCACACTAGCAGATGCACAAGACCATGTGATGGCTGACTGCAACCAGTAAAGAGGTCTGAAAATCTATTTCCTAATGCATAGATAGGATGACAGCTCTCTGGAACTAGGTAAACATAAACCTGCATAACACATTCAATGATAGATACTAGAGTCTAACACAGAGGTGGGATGACAGCCCCTCTAATGCTAAACATCAAGAGCACATGAAAAATGCATAACAAGCATAGCCTAGAACATATTAGAAAGGGAAAGTGAGCAATTAAAAGCAAAAGAAGCTTTTATTAGCTGAAAATGAAGACCAGACGCTGCAAGTATCACAGTAGTTACAGTCTCTAGAAGTTGAACCTTACATCAAAACAACAACCATCAACCCTCATTACATCTCTGTTCTGGGTATATATAGATTTTCTTTACAAAGATATTATGCTGCTTAATGCATGGAGGGGTCATAATGGACCACCAACCACATTATCTATCCAAAATGGGCCTCTGCTACAATCTGCGTGTTTTAATGAATGAATTTGACATTCTCTGGTACTCTGTTGTCCTCCTTGAATAGGTGGAGTGTAGTATAGTAGACATTCCATGACTGATAAATGCTTGTAACTTCTCGAGGCACGTCCTTTTCTTTTTGGCCACTTTTTTCCTTAAATGCAGTGGATGAAGATGGAATGGTCTGGCTATTAGTAGGTGATCACCTTCGTCCTTTGGGAGCACAGAACCATCAAAGGTGGCGTACTGCATGGCGGATGGAAGATCTGGTTAGCAAAGAAGGATTGGCAGTCGGATCGCACAGATCGATGGTGGAGATGGTTTTGCAGGAGTAATCGAGCAAAAGTGGGAGCGGGTGGTCGTGAGCCGTTGGATTTGGATGCGGCGGATCCAACGGTCATCAGGCGAGAAAGGTGCGTGGGGTTTAACGCGTGGGGAAGGTGGTTTTGGTGGCGTGCGATATCCCCTGCACTGCTTTTCGAAGGTAGGTGGTATTCATACAAAGGAGCACAATCACAATCAGCTGGTGACGCGTGGCAGATGTGGGGGGGGGGAACTGCTTTCCCCGCGGGTTAACGCGTGAGCAGTTCATGGGATTGGGAGTAGCATATGCGTTGGATCGTGAGGTGGGGGATCGGATGGCGGGGATTAACTTCACATGCTTTTTGACTGATGTGACAGGGAAAGACTTTGAGGTAAGCGCTTTTTGCAAAGGCACGTAGTTATATGGGTTTGAAACCTTAGCGCTGAGGGGCTTGATGGAAAAGGGGCTTACACAGGGTTTTAGAGGCAAAACGGAGGTAGCAGAGTTTATAAGAGTATAAGCAGAGTGAAGGGGAAAGGGTGGGATGGCTACTACAAATCCCTTTTTGATCATAGACAACTCGATCAGGCATGCATTTTACCTTCAAATGTTGAAATAAATAGCAGAGCTAACACTCACTCCTTTTGGGGATGAGATCCTCCCTGTGAGGTCTCAAGAACCTGAAGATCAATGCCTTTGTGATGAAAAACTTATTAGCAAAATTTCCCAGTGTTCCATTGGGCATTAAGTCTATTAATCCTACACTAAAACTGATAAAATCAAATATTTACAATTTTAAGGCCAAAAGACCTTAAATCACATAAATTTTTAGAAAACGCCCATTAACTAGGCCATCAAAAACTACCTCTCCTCCCATACTTTTCAGTATGAAGGTGTTGTTCCCTTGAATTTGAGAAATGGTAAAAGGCCCTATCCAGAAAGCGTCAAACTTCCCATGGTTGCCTCTCTTTTCTTTCAGTGCATCCTTCACAACCAAGTCTCCGATTTGAAAATTATCTGTTTTTGTCCCTTTGTCAAAAGCTTCCTTGATCTTTTTCTGATATGCTGCAGCCTTTTCAACCAGTTGTTCTCTGATTTGATGTACCTCTGCCAAATCGATGATCCTTTTTGCCATGTCTTCTTCCTCATTACATTCATCTTGCAGGAACTTTGCCACAGAGAGAGTTAGCTGAATTGGGAATATAGCTTCAGTGCCATATACCAGCTTGAATGGAGAATTCCCTGTGGATTTCTTAATGGTCACTATGTCAGCCCACAGTGCATACTTGAGCTTAGAACCCCAATTCTTTTTATTGTCTTCCAGCTGCTTTTTAATTATCCTTATCAAACTTTTATTTGAAGACTCTGCTAAACCATTGCCTTGAGGGTAATATGAGGTGGAATGAACTAGCTTGATGCCCATTGAGTCACACATGTCCACCAATTCTTTTGCCCTGAAGGTTGCTGCATTATTTGTGACTAATTTATGTGGAAAACCAAATCTGGTAAAGATATTTTCAACTAAAATCTTAATGACCACATTATGATCAGCCTTTCTGGTAGGGATTGCTTCAATCCACTTTGTAAAATAATCAGTGGCTACTAATATCCATCTGTGTTGGCCACTGGAATGTGGATTGATCTCTCCAATGAAATCCAAGCCCCACTGCTGAAAAGGTCCTCTTGCATGTATTGGTTTTAAGGGCAGGGACTTCAACTGTTGTTTTCCTTCAAATCTTTGGCACCTGTCACAAGATTTAAAAAATGAAAAGACATTAGAAAATAAGGTAGGCCAATAGTACCCAGCTTTGAGGATCTTATGGACAGAGGTTTTCCAATAATGGTGCCCTCCACACATGCTGGAACGAAACTGCTGCATAACTTTTATTGATTGTTGTTTGTCCAAACACCTCAAAAGCACTCCAGATGGATCCCTCCAGTAGAACAAATTTTCATTAACGCAATATTTAGTTGCCCTAAGCTTAATAGTTCTGGCTTAACTTGTGCTTGAGCCTGGAGGGATTTCTAGCTTCAGCAAGAATTTAACTATTGCAGAATACCAATCACAAGAAGCTAGATTTTCGGCCACTGACTGCTTTCTGTCTGGTTCAGCTACTTCTTCTTCTGCCTGACCATTTTCTACAATTGTGCCCATAAAATGCATGTCCAATGTTCTGCAATTTTCTTCAGCTAATAACCTGGCAAGACCCTAACCTCTGAAAAGTTTGGTGGGCTTCAGTTCTATATTAAATTCAATTAGCTTTGCAATCCATTTAGCCCTTCTTCCATCAACATCAGTTTGTGTTAAGACATCTATTATTGCAGCAGAAGGTACATATGAAATTATCTTGGAATGCAAAATGTAAACTCTGAAAGCTTTCAAGGATTTGATAAGAGCATATGCTTGTTTTTCAATAATGTCATACCTCAGTTTAGCATCCCTTAAGTTTTTGCTGAAAAATGCCACCGGATGCTCTGAGCTTGCTTCATCTGCTTGCAATAAAACTGTTGCAACAATGTCTTTAGAGGCAAATGAAAATATATGGAACTCCTTGCTGTAAACTGGACTTATTAAAGTGGGAGCCTCCATAATAGCTTTCGTAATGGACTCAAAAGATCCTCTTGCTATATCGGTCCATTTGATCTTTGACCCCTTCTTTAACATGGAGGTAATATGCTTCACAAGTTCTGCAAAATTTGGGATATACCTCCTCACAAAATTAATCTTGCCCAAAAAAGACTGGATGTCCTTCTTTGATCTAGGGACAGACAGGGTCTATATTGCTTTTACTCTTTCTAGGTCAATTCAAACACCTGCAGCAGAAACAACGTGTCCCAACAGCTTTCCTTCTTCTAAAGCAAATTGTGATTTTTTAGGATTGACTGAAATCCCAAACCTTCTACACTTCAAGAACACCTTTTTCAAATGTTGCAAATGGTTTTGATGGCTACTGTAGTATACTATTATGTCATCAATGTAGATAAGGACAAATTTATCCTTCTCTCCCACAAATGCTATATGCATAGCTCTCTGAAAGGTGGCTCCAGCATTCATCAATCCAAAAGGCATCTTGGCATACATAAAAGTGCCCTAAGGAGTGGTGAATGTAGTCTTCTCTTGGTCATCTGGATGAACAGCAATCTGATTAAACCCTGAAAATCCATCCAAGAAAGACATCACTATGCCTCTTGAGACCTTCTGCAGCAAATGCTCCATTTTGGGTAGGGGATAATTGTCTTTCTTGGAGCACTTGTTTAAGTTTCTGAAATCAACATAGAGTCTGATTTCTCCACTTTTCTTCCTTACCACTACTAGGTTGGCTACCCACTTGGAATATCTAAGAGGGACTATGATTTTGGTAGCTAGCAACTTTTTAATTTCTTTTTCAATCAAAGGAAGGAGCAAAGGGTTTATTGGTCTCAACTTCTGTTTGAAATGTATGGTGTCTTTCTCTAGAGGGATTTTATGCTGGATGATATTCTCATCATACATTTTCAGGTCACTATATTCCCAGGCGAACACATCAACAAATTGCTTCATTAAATTGCGGTATTCAGCATTTTGGGCAGCAGATAGATGGGTGGACAGATTTACATATCTTAGCTAACCTGGACTCCCTGTATCATGCTTATAGATTGCAGATTGATCTTCTTTTTGGGCAGCCTTGTAAGGCACATCATTCTAGTCAAACAGTCTTTCTAAAGGAATTAAACCCTTAGTAATATGATTGCTGGGAAGTTGAACAATGCTATCTTTGCCAATTTTATTTCTAAGCTGGGACTGGGGGTTTTCTTCCAAGGCTTCATTTTCTTGGTCAATTTGCATTTCGGAAAATTCATCAATGACTTGCAGAAACCTATTTATTTCATCATCATCATCAAAAACTTTCCAATGCTAGACATTATCAGGCAAGGATGGCCTATATTTCATTTGGACTTCATAAACTAGTCTGGGAGGCATGGGAGGGATAAACATGCTAGCAGAAACAACAAGGGAATCAACAAGCTGATTTTTGGCTCTAGGAATATATGAAATACATAAATCATCAAAAGAATCTTTGAGTCTCCATACCTCATCTGTATACGCTTTCAGCCTTGGGTGCTTTACTTGAAATGTTTTATTTACTTGCTGAATGATCAAATCAGCATCCCCAAACACCTTTATGTTCCTGATTCCTCTGTCTTTTGCTGCATTAAGGCCCAATAGCAGAGCCTCATACTCTGCTATATTGTTTGTGACCTGAAAAGCCATCTTAAAATATAGATGGGTGCTTTCTTGTTTTGGAGATATCAACACCACCCCTGCTCCTGCAGTCTTCCTGGAACATGCTCCATCAAAGAACATCTTCCAAACCTGACTTCATTGCTCTTCTTCGGTCTGAACTGTTGGTTTCCTGATCTGCATTAAGGCCTTCTCGGATTCTTATATTTGGAGGATACATGCTCCAAAATCAGTGTCCATAGCATATATGGGATGATTAGTAGGATTCTTCTCATCACTAATGATGTATGTCAATTGTGCTTCCCTGTAAAATCTCCTGTTTTCTCCTCCAAAAACTGTGATCGTGGCATAAGATAGATCATTTTGTAATGTCCCACCTAGTCTCTTAATCCATCCTCTAGACAGCAGCATGCCAAACTTAGGAGGGACATTTGCTACCACAATATCCATCATGATACTCTTCATGGGCAACTGAGTTAAGGTAATGTCTAGGTCTTTGATTAATCCTAGGCATTTCACTTTCCTTGAATCAAATGAGAATAATCATGATATGGTCTAGTGATATCAAGGCCTAACTCTTCCATGACAGCTCTAGGCATCAAATTGTGGCTGGCCCCTGTGTCTAGCAGGCAATTGTGGAGGATTTTGTCATGAATGGTCAAGGAGATATAAAATTATGG
Source organism: Pinus tabuliformis (assembly GCA_031772625.1). NCBI lineage: Eukaryota > Viridiplantae > Streptophyta > Pinopsida > Pinales > Pinaceae > Pinus > Pinus tabuliformis. The sequence continues at coordinate 1,548,371 of CM062805.1, read as the reverse complement.
AGAATTATTATCAGCAGGTTCAATCATGGGGCTAAGCACAACCGCAGGCTTGTCATCTTGCAAATTGACAGAGTCAGTGGAGGTTTGTGTGGTTTCCAGCTCAAGAGCTTCAAGGATAGGCTTTCCAAAAATTTCACTCTTTACCAACTCTACCATAGGCACAAATATTTTTAACTTCTGGACTTCTGACTCTAAGCTGAAAGAAGAAGGTAGCTTGTCAGAACCTTTTACCTCTTGAACTGGTGCTTTAAGGATTACTGGATCAACTGCTAGTCTTCTCTGTCTGATATTTTGTGACTCTATTTGGATAGCAACTCTTTGGGCAGGACTCTCCTTGACATTTTTTGCATTTGACCTCAGATTATATCTCCACTGCTCCTCAATTTGTAGAACTGATTCTCTGTCCCACTCCTAACTGTCTTGTTCTTGTAGCAATCATTCTTTATATGCAACCAATGTCAAAAATGCAACACTGCCTTTATCTTCCATGTAGTAAATTTCATCCTCATCTTCAAACTATTCCTCCTCCATGACTACATTCTGGAAAGGAGCCTTAACTTTCTGTTCTTATTTGGGTTCTTCACCCCTCTAAATGATTTGTAATTACTCATTTTCTCTTCTGAAAGGATTTGGGTTTCTTGGAGCAAATGTGTTCTACTGCCTTATCTTTCCTAAGTTCTACTCAACCTCCAGCTTAGATATCTTAGCAGCCAATGACTCTATCATTCTAGTCATTTTATCAAATTTGAGATCGGAAGATGATGCAGAGGAAGTAGAAGCCGGACTTCTCTGCCTCCTTCTGTCAGCTTGATTTTTGAGCTTTTCTACAGCCATGATATTAGACTCTACTTCTAGGGTTGCATCCTGCATGTCTTCCAGAGTAGCACATCTTCTTTCTCTTAATAATAGGCAGAAATCAGAGTCAAAAGCATTGGCATAAGTGAGTTTAGCTGAGGTAGGGGTTGGCTTTACCTCAGCTAGTGTCTTACCATACATACGATTGAATATTTTATTAAAATCAGGGAAAGATTCCCCATTTTCTCTCTTCAGGTTACCAAACTCGGTATGGTAATATAGCAAGTCCTTTTTATCTCCCCAGTGCTTCAAAAATGCATCATCTAAGGCTTCAATATCAGTAATAGATCTAGGGACTAGTTCTCTGAACCACTTTCTAGCCTCTCCATCAAGGCTCTGGACAAAAACCCTCATCCACACATCGTTTTCACTTATATCTAAGTTATCAACATAATTATAAAAAGCCTCAAGGTGTTCTTCTACTGTCACTCCCTCTATACCAGTAAACTTGGGCATATATTTATGATATTCTCCCACAGGCATGGGATTCAAAGGAACAGACAAGACCAAAGGTCCATATCTAGCAGCGACAATTCTTTCTATCTTCGTGGGTGCTTGCTGGCCTACCATGACTAGGGTAGGTGGAGTGATATTGGTAGATTGAATGGTAGGAAGTAATGAAATAGATGACAGATATGAAGGACTATGATGGACTGTGTAGGAGGCCTTCTTTGGATTGAGATCCAAAGTGGAACTAACTAAAGAAGGAGCTATATTAATCTCTGAAGGAATTTCTTTACTAACAGCATTGGGCTCTAAATCTTCAAACTGTATATCCTCAGCTATAACCTTCTCTTGCAGAGATACATAAGGTTTCTTAGGCTTACCTGATCCTGATGCTCCTTTCTGTGATGTTTTATTCTGCTTAACAATCTTCTCAGGGTCAGGCACTGGTTCAGCTGGTGATTTCTAAGGATTTCTTCGAGTATGTCTCACAAACTAAGCCATGACTATACTATGGAGTCGCCAAAGATTGGTCTTCCTCCAGTGGAGTCACCAGATAGATGATTACAACCAGAAATGTGCCCAGACTTTGTCTATCATCAAAATCTGGAACTGTGTCGTTCTCCCAGGGAAGTTGAGCTTCAATCTCCTCTCCCTGACAACGGCGCCAATTAATGTTATCACCCCAAGAAACTCTCCTAGGGTGTATCTCAGAGATGCTCAGGAACATTACAAACTCAACATAATGTTGGAAATGGATGAATGGAAGGAATGATGCATATTCAAGCTAGATAACCACTTCTACTATGCTTAACTCCATACATGGGTGAACACCCCTAGACTACAAGGCTTTAGACCACCAATTACTCACAGTTTGAGGATTAAATGAACATGGAGAATACTGACCACACCAGTAGATGCACAAGACCATGTGATGGCCTGCTGCAACCAGTAAAGAGGTCTGCAAATCTATTTCCTAATGCACAGACAGGATGACAGCTCTATGGCACTAAGTAAAAAGAAACCTACATAACACATTCAGTGATACATACTAGAGTCTAACACAGAGGTGAGATGACAGCCCCTCTAATGCTAAACATCAAGAGCACATGAAAATTGCATAACAGGCAGAACCTAGAATAGAGTAGAAAGGGAAAGTGAGCAATTAACAACAAAAGAAGCTTGTATTAGTGGAAAATGAAGACTAGACGCTGCACGTATCACAATAGTTACAGTCTCCAGAAGTTGAACCTTACATCAAAACAACAACCATCAACCTTCATTACATCTCTGTTCTGGGTACATATAGAGTTTCTTTACAAAGATATTCTATTGCTTAATGCATGGAGGGGTCATAATGGACCACCAACCACATTATTTATCTAAAATGGGCCTCTGCTACAATCTGCATGTTTTAATGAATGAATTTGACATTCTTTGGTACTCTATTGTCCTCCTTGAACAGGTGGAGTGTAGTATAGAAGACATTCCATGACTGATAAATGCTTGTAACTTCTCGAGGCACATCCTTTTCTTTTTGACCACTCTGTTCCTTGAATGTAGTGGATGAAGATGGAATGCTTTGGGTACTGGTAGGTGATTGCCTTCGTCCTTTGGGAGCACATAACCATCAAAGGTGGCGTACTACATGGCAGATGGAAGATCTAGTCAGCGAAGCAAGATTGGCCGTTGAATCACTCAGATTGATGGTGGAGATGGTTTTGTAGGAGGAATCGGGTAGAAGCGGGAGCAGGCAGTCATGAGCCATTGGATATAGATGCAGTGGATCCGATGGTCATTGGGCGGGAAGGGTGCGTGAGGTTTAATGTGTGGGGAAGGTGGTTTCGGTGGCGGGCAGTATTCCCCGCACTACTTTTTGGAGGTGGGTGGTATTCGTACAAAGGAGAATGATCGCAATCAGCCGGTGATGCGCGGCAGATGCGATGGGGGGGGGGGGGGTGGGGGGAGGGGGAAACTGCTTTCCCCGCGGGTTAATGCGTGGCTAGTTCGTGGGGTCAGGAGTAGTGTATGCCTTGGATCGCGAGGTGGGGGATCGGACGGCGAGGATTAACTTCACATGCTTTTTGACTGATGTGATAGGGAAAGACTTTGCGAGAAGCACTTTTTGCAAAGACGCATGGTTATATGGGTTTGAAACCTTAACACTGAGGGGCTTGATGGAAAAGGGCCTTACACAGTGTTTTAGAGGCAAAACAGAGGTAGCGGAGTTTATAAGAGCGTAAGTAGAGTGAAGGGGAAAGGGCGGGATGGTTGCTGCATATCCCTTTTTTGATCAGAGAGAACCCGATCAGGCGTGAATTTGACCTTCAAATGTTGAAATAAATAGCAGAGCTAACAGTATCCACTAAAAACATGAAATCAGTCCCTGCAATGGTGATCTTGTCTTCCTTCAAGGTGAGGGAAAATATACCTATGAGATTCTCATGGTAACCTACTTCCTGCACTCTTTGACAAAACCCTAAACAGTTAACATCTTCAAAGAATTTCATGAAAAATGGGGAGGAGGTGATTTCATTGCAATTAGAGGGCTCAAACCTTAGTATATTTCCCCTATCAGTATCTTTAGACAAAAGAATTGATGTTATTATAGCTAGGTGCCTTTGGGCTAGGCCTAAATCCACAAATAAGATACTTTTGGTCTATTTAGAGGTGCTTGCGAGACATGAGAAGGATTGAGGGTGGGGTATAAAGGACACATAATGTTTTAGTAAGGCTTTAATTGTCAAGAAATTATGGAAAACTTTCCAAGGAAAAGGTATTTGGTAATAGGTTATTAAAGAGAAATATCTAAAAAATAGACAGCTTAAGGAATGGATTAAAGAGGCAGCTCCAAAGAAGAAGGTGGCATCTTATATATGGAGAAGCATGATGAGAAACAAATATTGGCTACTACGAAATCTGAGATGGGAGGTTGGAAGGGGGAATAGGATAGAAATAGGACTAGATGATATCAAAGGGGTGGAGGGAATACATACTCTTTCTATTCACATCCTTGAGCATTTACATAAGAAAAGGATTTACTTTATGAACTATATCTCTTGTGATTGAGGATCTTCTTCTGTTACAAGTTATTGGATTAATGCATTTGAACTTGGATTTCCAAAGGATCTATTTGTGGAATGGGCACGTTTCACAACAAAATTAAGTCTAACAGGTTTAAAACTCACTAAGAAGAAAAAAAGCTAAAATGGGAAGGTGTTATGTATAATGAGCAGATCTTGGTTAAAGAGATTTATAAACATATTTCTCATGGACATGGCTTGAATGATAATGCTTTTTGGTTTCATAACACGTGGAGATGGGATATACCTCTCAAATTAAAATGTTTTATGTGGCTGGTGGTCCACAATAATATTTTAACTTGGGATAATATCCATAAAAGGGGCTTTGAGGATCTTGGAAGATGCTCTTTATGCAAAGAAGATTTAGAAGACGTGGAAAATCTATTTCTAACATGTCCTTTTGTGATCTCGGTATGGAGTGGGGTTCTTCAAACACCTAAAATACATGTAATCTAGAACATGGTTTCCATTTAGAGATGTCTCACTCGATGGTTTGAAGTTTTCAAGACATATCGTTCCATGCCTTTCTATATTTTGTGGGGCATATGGAGAAGCAGGAATGAGAATATTTTTGAACAAACAGAAACGGATACTAGAAATGCCTATTTAAAGATATCTGCATATTTTATGGAGATATGGCTAATGAAGGAGGAACAACCTAGAAGACATTTTGACTCATGGAGCTATGGTCATACTTTATTCTTTTATTTTTATTTTTTATGGTGCATCCACCAACAGGGTTTGTGGAAGTGGGACACATTTGGTTTTGAATCCAGACAACACCTTCCATTTTAGTTGGTATAGTGGCATAGGGTCAAATAATAGCGTTGATCTAATGATACTCTTGGGGGTTCTTATATGTGCTAACTAGATTGCAATTGAAGATTTATCTATGTTTGGAGATTCCAAGATGATCCTAGATTGGGTACAATTGAGAAAAAAATTTGGACCACCTTCCCTTACTTTCTAGATGTAATGCATAAGATCTTTCATGAATACCTTTCAAAGACTGGCCTCTAATAATGTCTATAGAGAGTAGAATCAAGTGGCAAATCTCCTATCAAAGAAGGGATGAAACTGTACATGTGCTAAGGAGGATTTTCTACTTAGTTTTTGACAAAGGAATCCTTTTGCAACTTAGGGATTTTTAACTTATAAAGGGATGCCCTTGAAAATTTTTCCTTCATCTCATTTATTTGTCATCTGTTCATGAAAATTTTCATAGATCATGATATGTTTTTGTCATGTTTGAATCATATATGTTATAGTTGTCATCATAAAAAACTTTAAGCTCTTTTTTGTGAAAATTGATATAGTAGACAATTTTCAGAAATAAAAGAACTATAATGTAGAGTAATAAGATACTTAGAAATTTAACCATTTTATTTTAAAATCTAATATATGGCATGCAAAAACATTAACAATGTAATACCAAAGTATATATCTACTTTTTATTAATGAAGATCAATAATTTTTTCCTTATTAAAAATAAAAAGAAATTTAATCTATCTAAATTCTTGAATACTCGATTAATCCAAATCTAAAATAAATCTAATAAAAATGTTGAATTCCAATTCCTAGTCCACTCGAATAGTGCACAATACCTCATTCAATAGCATTGTGAACCATTACATGTAGTTACATAAAATAGTCCCACCCAATTTTAAAATTAGCTTCATAAAAAAACTCTAACTTCAATCTAGACCAGCACAGGGATCCAGTTGAATTTTTTGCAGCTTGGTTAATTGAGATACCAAACATCCAATGCTACCATGTACGACACGGTCAAAATCATCAACAACGACTAAAATCTGAACTTTGTCGTAATTGATATTCGGGTAAGTTAAGAGCCGATGTCAGCACTTGCATCAAACTCCCATATATTGGATTAGTTAAACACGTCGATTTGTCTCTGTTCTAATCCCTCAGGGATATTTTTTGTTTTGATTTGGAATCTCAGTTGCGAGCAACCCAGCTTCTTATTATTGGACTTCCAGCATCAATCATCAATTTTCTGTATTCACACTTTGGGTTCTGAATACCTGATTTTGTACCCCCATAGTATATATATATATATATATATATATATATATATATATATATATATCAGATTAAAGATCTTATTCGATGGAATTTATATGCAATGGGGGTTGATTTTGAATATTTTACAAACACAACTTCAAGATCCATAGTAGGGTTCATCAACACTACCATATTGTATCCCTTAGATACATGTAAGACCAATTTCTAGGCGGAGGTTTATGCCGAGGGTCGACAAAAATATAGGTTTGTAGCTCCAACGCATATTTTCCTTGGAATTAAACCAGGTTGTTTCTTTTTCTTGGAATGGGTTTTGCTGAATTCAGTATCTGACACATGTATTTCCTTAGAAGTCATCTAGGTTGAGTATTTTGAAATGGGTTTTGTATTTGGTTGCAATTTGGGTCAATGGATCCTTGTGTTATACTTGGGTTAGTGTGCTTAAATTTGGTGGGGTTAATCCCCCTTATCACACTTGGAACTTGATAACACTCCCTATCACACACTCTTATTCGTTCATTTACATGCAATTGAAACTAGTGCTCCCTTATGCTTCCCTAGCACTCCCTAACATGCGTTGGTGCCACACCCTAGAACCTAGCACATCTTGGCATGTCTTGGCATGACTAACATGTATTGGAACTATCTCACATGTTTTAGAACTTCTTGTCATTCCCTAGCACACCTTGGAACTCCCTAGTTATCATGCCCTTATAGATAAGCTTACTTTTTTTGCAATTTGGGAACCCAACCAAGTCATTGAAAAAATAGTGTTGTGCATAGCCCAAAGTCTCCCTTTATCTGAAAATACTTTTTCCCAACCCCTTATTGCAATCGTAGGCTTTCCTCCTATAAGTTCTTTTTTTTTCCCAACCTCTTTGAAAGGTATTTCATTTTCCTTTTCCTTTTCCCCTTTTAATATTTTGTCATGATTTTTGTTGTGCATTAATAAGGTGAGATTTTCAACCTGTTGCATTTGATATTTATGGTTCTGAAGCTAATCCTCCTTTCGATAAACTTTCTTCCATTAGTCTAACCTTAGGCTTGAGAGTGTTGGGGAAATTTGATTGTTTAGGCTTATTCACTACAATTTTAACCTCTTTAGGGAGGCTTGACAATTCAAGGTCAAAGGGAGGGAGATATGATTAGGAATAGAAGGGGCAAAGAAAAGAGAGGGAAGATGGAGAGGAGAATGCAAAATAATAGGGGAATCCATCAAAGTAAAAGAATTTATATGAAGAGATAAAACCAAAGAAGAATATGAAGGGGAATTAATCTTAGCAGAAGGAGGCGTAATGTTTACTTGAACTTCTCGCGAAACCTTAAGGATAGGTTCCAAATTGACATGAGCTTTTTGATAATTTGAAATTCTAGGTTTTGGTTCAAACTTACTTCTAACTTACTTGCAAATTCTCTTTTTCCTCAAAATGGGAACCATTGGGTCTGAACATGTCCAACTTCGTAATGATTGAAACAATGAAATGACATTTTCCAATAATCAATCTTATGGGTCTAGATGTTTTCCTTGTAAACTAATTCAATGGCCTTGAATAAAAACTCTTTGATATCTACTTTGACTAGAATCCAGATCCAATGCCTATTAATCGAAACATACCAATTAGGTTCCACAAAAATAAATCTACCAAGCTTCTTGCCAATAGTGTGAAGGGCCTCCTCTATCTAGAAGACAAAGGGAAGGATTGACAATATAGCCCAAAGTTGTTTCACCGAGATATGTTTGTGAGCAGGATCAAAATCCACCAACCATGTTTCTAGGACTAGGCTCGATTGCCCCCAATCCAATTCTGTCTTCTTCATCTTATTATAGTCCACCCTCAACCAAAATTGAAAGCCTATCCAACCACAAACAAATCCACAGAAAACTGACATATAACCTAGGGCTGACATCCAATTGTCCAAAACCCATGTAGTGAGAGATGCCTTTTGCACTGTCTTACCATAAAATCTTCCTACCAAAGTAGTTTCTAACAAGTTTGGTATATCCTAGAACCTGATATCCTTACCAATGACAATTTAAAACTTATCTTGTTTCACTCTAACATAGAGCTTTGGCTTAGACAAAGCTCTGGAACCATGGGAGACCAAAAGAGGCTTAAAAATATTAAATGAAAGGGGGTTTGGCTAAGACTTAGGGATAGTTACTACCTCAAAGCCATAATGAGAGCTTAGATCTTTTGCACTACTATTTTTTCTCAAAATGAAAACAACCTTGGACAACTCATGCTCAAATTAAATATCTACCTTGGAACACCATCCATCTTGGGAACACCTCATGATTTGGTTGGAGATGATCTGTTAAGACAATGAAATGTCATCTGTAAATTCATACTAGGATTTGAATGCCTCATGTGGACATGATTGGGCTCATAATTAACAATATCAACTTCCATTCGAAACTGTGGTGGGACGTAATTAATTGTTAACAAGACCCACTATCCGATAACCAAGACAGTGAAAAGCCTTGGGAAAAAGAAAGAGATTACACAAAATTTACTTGTTGTCGGAGAAAAGTGCCTTCAGCTCTAACCACTAGTTCTGAACATGTCCAACTTTGTAACAATTGAAATAATGAAATGACATTTTCCAATAATCAATGTTATGGGTCTAAAATTTTTCCTTGTAAGCCAATTCAATGGCCTTGAATAAAATATATTTGATATCTACTTTGACTAAAATATAGGAAAACCTTGGCACTCCCTAATTTTCATGCCCTCATAGATAGCTTTACTATTTTTTCACTTGGGAACCCAACAAAGTCATTGGCAAAACAGTGTTGTGCCCAACCCAAAGTCTCCCTTTGTATGAAATTGGTTTGACCAACAATGTTGAGCTCTTTGAGATGATAAAGGACTATGATTTTAATGAGGGAATGATGAAATAGACTCTTCATTTGATGTTCATACTCTCTTTTCTGGAAAATATAGGCCATCTTCTCAATGCTCTAGAAAAGATAGTAGGGTATATTGAGATTTTTTACCCTAGTGAAATGCATCAAAAGCTGGATGTAATTGAGCATTTTCAGGTTCACTCTTTTTCGAGCTTTAATTGAGATATTCTTCTCCTAATTTGGATTTGGAGGTTTTCATTGCAATTCGAAGCAGAAAACATGTTGTCCGCATATGGATAAAATTGCAACCTTCAATAACTCCAAGGTGTATGGATATGTTTGAAAGGCATTTTTCTGATCTCATTTCTATGATTTTATTGTTAAAATTTCAAAGAATTTAAACTTGTATATCAAATTATGGAGGAGGGAGGGTTAGGGTTGATAAGAGTTTATAAATTCAATCATATTTTTTTTGTGATTAGCAAGATTGGACACTCCTATGGAATTATGATCTTCAAGCATTTTGGGAAATTCAATGGTGATGTGGATTGATCAAGAGGCTATGGTTGCTTCAGAAGTTCTCCTATGATTGTGTTTCTTCTTGTGATATATGGATCAACTTATGCTGGTCTTTACTTTGTTCCTTGCTCTAATACCATGTAAAAAATCCTTGCACTGCTGTTGTGAACAATTCTAAAACTAAATTGTGACACTAAGATACACAATTTCTTTACTAATTTCAACAAAATAGAACATAATTAAATAACAGTCACACAATCGCAAAACACAATTTTTCTATGGAACTCAACTGGGAAAACCTTCTCCTTGTTTGAGAATTTTATTGATAGAAAATGAGCAATGGATCTCTTACAATACAGCTTTGTTTCACTGGAAACCAATCTAGTTTTCTTTGCTTGTCCTAAGCTTGAAACACCTGCGAACCCTTCATCTAATTCCCTCAATCCATGCACATAGGCTGCTCCTAGCTAACTAGAAAATACTATTGAATTTCCATGATCTTGGGTCTAGGATAGAATCATAGAATCTTAGAATCTCAACAAAGGCTACTTTGCACTACGGAAAATAAATAACAGTAAATCACACATGCACAAGTATACACAACTTTTTCAAAAATATTGTACAAATATGTACATCCCAATCTCTATTATATTAAACCAATCTGAATAATACAATAGTCTATGGAATACAAGGTAAAATGACAATCATGTTGCATACTCTTTGTCGTATCTTGTCCTGTTGGTCCTTCACTCCCATTCTTCTCTCTCGTTTCCCCCTTAGTCCATCAGAGGAAAACACATAAAGTCTTGAGGAGGGCTTCCACCTATCACTGCTGCAATTCGCTTCTACTTCAATGAACACGAGATAATCCAATCTACTCGTCTAGGTTGGCCAATCCGTGAGCTCCAATCTACCTTCTAGTAGCCTCTTTCATCCATCAAAGAGCTACACACAGGCTCCCACTAAGCCCTTAAGCACTAAGCCATTAACCTCTAACCCATATGGACCTCAACCCCATGGAACTCAACCCCCTAACCCTTTTCCCTTTACCCTTGATTCCTAAATCATTAAACCCCTTAAATCCTGGAACCCCTAAGAATTTCTCCCAATCAATAGGTGCTCCAACACTAATATTCTTCATCATATTAGGTTTTTGTATACTAACCCCTCAAAATAAAACTTCCAAGAACTAGTAGGGTCCAAGGAAAAGATCAACAAAGTCTCTAAATTTGAACCACATTTTATGGATAGTCACATTTCTCCTAAATATCTTCTACGTATTTTCTTTCAAAGGGAAAAAATATGTTCTTCTAATGTCCACAAGTGCATCTAAGTTCACAGGAATAAGTAAGGGCGATGGGCCTTGAAAATTCCCATGTTTTCATCATGCAATATTGCCATTCATACCCTAAAACCCTAGGTTTTTAACCCGTTCCGTGCCATAATTCCATCAACTTACTCCTAAATCACATTTTATGTTTTGTGGTTAACTATCATTACTTCTTAGATTTTTATATGATTAAAGATGATTATGCCATTATTTACTAATGACGGTTTCACTAAGCTGACTTTCACAGGGTTCCAACGCCAAGTTTCAGTACAAAGCCAGTAGAGTATGGAAATGACCAATTTGGGACTTTTGACACTTTCGGCATGCTTCCGAAGAAACCGAGAGAGGTTATTGTCAAAAATGATGTTGTAGTACCTTTCCATAAACTGGATTGCGCCCAAGTCACTCCTGTGGGTCTCTAGAAGGAAATTCCCAAAATTTCCCAAATCTGCAATAATTTTCAAACTGCGAACTTCTGCCTCGATTTGTGTGCATGTGAAGATGAATGAAGAAAATCTGGCACATGGGTTTGGATCTCAGTATAGCCAATTTATTGACCTTCAAACAGTTTTATAAAATTATGTACGGTTTGGAAGATATGTGTAGTTCTCTGAGGCCAATTTATATAAAATGTCCAGATTTCTACCTAACAGTGAAATTCGAATTTGCCTATTTTGGTGCCATAGTTACGGTTTGATTAGATCCTTTCCTCCATTCATACATTGATCAACATCAACAACAACCATTAGCTATTCGAAGGCCATCTAGAGAAGTCAAATTTGTTTGTTGTCCGATTTGATTTAGAATGTAATTAATCTCCAGCATGTATAAAAGCAGAGTAGCAAGATAGCACTATAGCACTAAACTTATGAAGAATTTTTAATATATCATCGAACCAGTTTGAATACAATCATAATGCTATTGTTCTGAAGCAGTTTTCAAATGCGTTGATGGAATGAAGTTTATGTTTTAACTGTGCATCGAATCGTTTAAGCTATTGTAAGTTATCCAACCCCAGGTGTGGCTGGGCCAACCCAACTGGGATTGTTTGTATTTGAAACAGCAGTGACACTGCAAACTTATATTTTCTTAATTCCATTTTACAGTTCTGTTGCGTGAATTATTATTTGTTTGATTGATTATTGGTTATGCTTGCAAAAGTCTTTGTCATTTTCTGAGTTGCAATTGAATTTCAGTGTGATACCACGCCCTTCGAACCAGAGCCATCCTGTCATTCGTTGCCTTTGCTTGGAACGCATTGCATAGTCATCAATATATTTGGATTGTCACCCATAGTGAATGTCTGAGTCCTTAATCTTTTGAGTAGCTATAAATGGAGAATGATTTCGATTGAATCAAACCGGCTTTGTCACCTTCCCTTAAATTAACCTCTATTTTATTGACAAGAATCGATTTAAGTTAATCCCAATTATAGCATTGCATTTGAAATCAGGATGAAACTAGCTAGATCATTCGAAATACTTAATGAACTCAATTGAATTGTTGAATTGATAGTTTAAATATGAGAATGTATGGGTTGCACAAATAATTAATTGACTTGTTTTATTGCGGATTGATGCATTGTAAACTGGTATAAACATTACAGGGACGTTTTCAAAAGAACCATTGCATGGTTACCATTTATCTTCTATGTTCATTTAATTGCTAACATCCTCACTTTTGTGCAAAAAGGCGGTTTCCTTTGAATGAATTCTTTCTTGGTTCATATATTTGGGTGTTTACTCCATGAATAAATCATTGTTATGACTTACAGCAGCAAGAGGTAGGGATTTATTTGATTGTAGTATAGAATTAGGTATAGTCTTAGGATTTATAGCTGAGCATTAAGTGAGATAAGTATCATAGTTTCTTTCATTTATTAGAATTTTGTATGTGATCCATCGAATACAAAACAACAAGATAAAGCAAAACAAAGTAATTCTTCCAATTGGTACTTGAACCCTAAACCTTGATTTGGACATAAACCCTTAAGTATAGAATAATTGGTTGATTGAAGCATTAACAGGATAGATCACTTGTTGAATTAATAATTGGATTGCTATAGAATAGCTATCATTATCTGCTCTGGTAATGAATGATTATGGCATCAATAGTTTAATAAGCTGAGTAGCGATTATCATAGGGTTGTTTGATTTCTTTCAAAGAATTGTCGTTATAGAACGCTTGTTGAAACGATTGAGTGATTTTTCATATAGAGTCTAGTACTAGCATGCAAATTTTGATTAGGGTTTGGTGTGAATAGAAGTTCATTTTTACTAGGAATACTCAGTTAAGTGTAGATTTGAATATTGGGATTTGTGAAGATTTTAGGTAAAATTTGATTGTTGGGTTTGCTCATTAGATGATAAGATTTGCAAGTATTTCTTTCATAAATCATTAATAAGGAAAACATTAAACTCTGACATAGCCTGAACAGAGGAAGCGCAAGGCAATTCGTTCTTACGAACCTTGGGTTGACAATTAATCTTAAGGGATTTAATCTGACAAATTAATCTCTCAACATTTTGGCACTGTTGCTGGGGAAGTTGTAATTTCTTATTCAGGTAACCATTATTATCAGAGTTTCAGTATCTTGCAGGACTATCAGAGGGCGGAGAGAGTACAGTAAGACATGAGTGAAGAGCCACGCATCCACTTTTGTTGGGGTTGCTCCAAAGTCTGACCGATCACTGCTTGTCCTTGAATTTTTCTATTTCCTTTAACTTTATGTGTGGAAGTAGAAGCAGTTTCATTTCCGCATTTCATGTAATTTGCAAAAGTTTGTAAATCTCACAATTTTAACATTATATCATTTTGGGGTGCTGTAAGAACCCCCATTACTAATTATGTGTGTGGAGACAGGGACTATCAATCAACCAGATGGAATTGAAGACGAAAAATATGAGGGACCTCTCACAAGACCTAGCAACTGCTGGGATCTTGACCTCTACCTCTTAGGAAGAGAACTTCTTGACAATAGTCAAGAAATTGTCCACTTCTGCACCACCACAAGAGGATTTGGAAGTCTATTTTGATTTCCCTTACCAATCATCTAAGGAGACGAATGAATCATGCAATATAATCAATGGAGGACATGCACTAGAACTTGAGATCGAGGAGTTCTTGACATGTCTATCAGCAGATCCAGAATGTAATCAAGAGACTACTCACCTACAGAGAACAATCAACATGACATGGAAGAAGAGGATGAGTAGCATGGCCCAAATCAAGAAATGGACCAAGAATATCATGATCATATCGAACATTGGTTCCGAACAATGACTCCAGCAAGCGAGTATTCTTCTCTTTTAAAAATCTTGTTGTCATATCAAGTACATTGGTTGGTTTTTCATGCTCATGTGCACTTCCAAGTTTATATGTTAAATCTGAGCATGAATATCTCTTTGCACCTGCTCTGCACATGGCTGCATTGGAAGTATGCCTACACTTAAAGGATATCTTCCTCTCTCTAACTTAGAATAGGGTAGTATAGGAAAATGAATAAAATTGTTACAGTAGTACACATGAAACTACAATTCCTAAGGCATAACCATTCAATTTCTATTATTATGCACTCTTGGGGTAAGACTTGTCAGAAGCAATTCACTATTAATGCCTCATATTTTATAAAGTGACTTTGATTATTGGCTGAGAGTATTCATTAGCTTAGTTAGGGGATTGTTATTGTTATACTTTTCATTCATAAACTTAGTAGACTTTCATCCAAGAAATCTTTTCAAGTTTATCATAGAAGGTTTAACGAAAATCATCCTATGGTGGACCACTCCTATAAAACCATAATGAGCTCTCATAAGAACCCTAGCATGACTAACTCAACGAGTCTTTTAGTCATTATCTAAGATGTCTTCTTTTTCTTGAGTCTTTAGGGTAGCAGGATCAACCACTAAGGATTAGTAATTAAAAACTTTTCACGCCATCCTGCGCTCTTAAGGAGTAGATCTGTTTCCCCACTTATTAAGTAACCTCTAAGGTTAACCATAATCAGAGTCTACAAAAGGATTTAGGAGAGGATAGGAGGTCTCGAAAGGAACCAAACTACCACGATCATAAGACCTAACATGCATGACATTACTGCTCCTGGTCACCAAGCCAGAGTAATGGCTTTCAGCCCAAAAGCTGGAAGACGGGAGGTCTCATCATGAGCCGGCCTGTTCATCCATGTTAATTCTTGTGAGTGGCATTGCCATCAACTAGTTACCAAGCCAGGACAGTGGCCTTTACCTAAAAGTCAAATAAGCTAACCTTGAATCTATATCTAGTAAGTGGGACACAGACATTTCGTTAGGTTAAAAGGCATCCTTGTCGAGGCTATAGATGCTTGCTAGTAGCAGGGCCATGCCTGTGGTATCAAAGTTAACTTTACACTATGATTTACCTGGTTGTTTTTGTCCTTTCCTTGAACTCACCATCATATCTCTCTGAGAATGGCTTTAAGATCCTTTCAGTAATGTGCTCTGGAGTTCTATCTTTTAGAAATGATTTTGTTTTCATGGATGTGGGACCCTTAGTACAGGTGATTCACTCTTCTTGAATAAGAGAATCTTAAATTATAAGCTTGGGTAATGTTAAGACATTCATTCTAGAAAGGTATCACTTTGTCATTTTTCCTCTATCTTCGATCCATTGTAAACCCTTGGTTTTTAAATAAAGTCGCTTTTACTTGTCATAATGAGGTTATTAACTGTAAAGACATTCTGCTTTGGACTACTCTTCAGATTTTTCGTGGAAATTATTATGGTTAAACATTTTAGGATGACATTATCTCTGCAGTAACAATGTTGTTGTCATTATTTTTATAGCCTTAGCTTTAGTTACTCTTTTACAATAATAAAAGTTAATCTGGACATCACTTGGATCCCTAGTTACTGTTTTTATTATCTTATTGATACAAAGGAAGTTGACATCACATGAAACTTACTGACATGCTCTCATTTAATTAGCCCTATGGTTTAAGTCAATGAAACATATTATAAAATAGAAACCCTAGCCCTTCAGTCGTTGATCTCTGTCAGAGGTTTTTCTTGCATGAAGGCATGCAAGATGATAGGCATGGGGGGAGAGGGAGAAGATGTTAGGAGAGAGAAAATTTTCATGAATAAATTAACATTTTCACCCTACGCTTACTTATGGTTTCACAATTGTTGGGCTTGGAGCATGATCAAGTAATTGTTCTTTATTTTACCTATTTCCTTTGTTTCAATAAAGAGGATTATTGATGATGGTGCTTGTGTTGTCTCAGGAAGATGCGATACACATACATCAACATTTGCGAGATAATGGGGATGACACATGCATCAAAATGTTTGGGATAATGAGGATGTCAAGACCTTTTTCCTTTTGCAGTAGGTTCTATCAGCAGTCACAACAACTACAACCTTTCCATTCTTCACTTCATCTTGCGGCACCAGGCACACCAACAACAGGGGTAAACTTGAGGTAGAGGAGGCTTAAGATTCTTTAATTGATTAGAAATTTAAGGGAACTTTTGATGATTAAACCACTACATATTCCATATACCCTCCATTTGCATGCTACCCTAAGTTAGGTCACAATCATATTGGTTCATGCAAACAAAAGCAACAACTATAATGCCTTCCCCTCTTACATTCACACATATTGTCAATTGAATCCTATAGAGGATGAAGTCATCGCTGCCTTTCATAAGGGACCATCCATAAAGCCTTGTAAAAATAGCACATGCAAACACATCTCCATTACCATCTACCATTTCCATTGTCACCTATCATCCTATTCATTATTTTCCTCCTCCTAGCAAAGTATTTGTTTGCATGAGGACATGAAAAACCTCAGGCATGGGGTGATGATGGGCCTCAAAAATGCCCATGTTTTTTTCATACAATATTGCCATTCATACCCTAAAACCCTAGGTTTTTAACCCGTTCCGTACCCTAATTCCGTCAACTTGCTGCCAAATCACATTTTATGTTTTGTGGTTAACTATCATTAGTTTTCTTAGATTTTTATATGATTAAAGATTATTATGCCATTATTTACTAATGACGGTTTCGCTAAGCTCACTTTCACAGGGTTCCAATGCCAAGTTTCTACACAAAGCCAATAGAGTATGGAAATGACCAATTTGGGACTTTTGACACTTTCAGCATGTTTTCGGAGAAACCGAGAGAGTTTATTGCCAAAAATGATATTGTAATATCTTTCCATAACCTGGATTGCACCTAGGTCACTCCTGTGGATCTCTAGAAGGAAATTCCCAAACTTGTCCAAATCTGCAATAATTTTCAAACTGCCAAATTCCACCTCAATTTCCGTGCAGGTGACGATGAATGAAGAAAATTTGGTACATGGGTTTTGATCCCAGTATAGCCAATTTATTGACCTTCAAACAGCTTTATAAAATTATGTATGGTTTGGAAGATATACAGAGTTCTCCGAGGCTAATTTATATAAGATGTCCAGATTTCTACCTAACAGTCAAATTCGGATTTGCCTATTTTGGTGCCACAGTTACGGTTTGATAAGATCCTTTCCTCCATTCATGCATTGATCAACATCAACAACAACCATTAGCTATCCGAAGGCCATCTAGAGAAGTCAAATTTTTTTGTTGTCCCATTTGATTTAGAATGTAATTAATCTCCAGCATGTATAAAAGTAGAGCAACAAGAAAGGACTGTAGCACTGAACTTATGAAGCATTTTTAATGTATGATCGAACCAATTTGAATACAATCGTAATGCTATTGTTCTGAAGCGGTTTTCAAATGCGTTGATGGAATGAAGTTTATGTTTTAACTGTGCAACGAATCGTTTAAGCTACTGTAAGTTATCCAACCCCAGGTGTGGCCAGGGCCACCCATCTAGGATTGTTTGTATTTGAAATAGAAATGACACTGCAACCTTAGATTTGCTTAATTCCCTTTTAGATTGGGCAGATCTACCTATGGTTTTCAGTCCATGGTTTTGGACGCGATGGTTTTCGGTCCATGGTATTGGATGCTTCGACATGTATAAATATGTATTGTAACATTAAAAGGAACATAATGAAAAATTAAGCTGGTAGTCCCGGTTTTGGGATCCAGGGGAAAATCTCTGTGTATGTGTGTTTTATGTGTTATTCTCTCGCATTGTTTATTTTTCTGTGTTTTAGAATTCATATGTAGGTAATTTTTGTACGAGGATAAAACTCACATTTGGTATCGGAGCTGTTTTGGCTTCAAGGGGACGCCTTTGTTGCTGAGGGGTTTTTCTCGGGCCTGTGGTAGACCCTGTTCAGTGGGAGATCTGCGGTTGATTCTGGTGGTGAAAGAAGATGGCGAGCGGTGGAAAGAGAGAGATCGATAAATTTAATGGTCGGAGTTTTGAGTTATGGAAACTCAAGATGGAGGATCTATTGGTGGATAAAGATCAGTGGATCGCAGTAGATCTAGGTACTAAACCAACGGGAGTGTCCAATGAAGAATGGAAGAAGTTGGCTCGGAAGGCAAAAAGCACAATACGATTGTGTGTCTCAGATTCAGTATTGGTGAATGTATCAGGGGAAGCTACAGTGAAGGCTTTGTGGGACAAGTTAGGGACTTTGTACCAATCTAAGTCTTTGGTGAATAAACTATTCCTAAGGAAAAAGTTGTATAACCTGAGGATAAAAGATGGAGACTCAGTGACAGAGCATCTGAACGCATTTAATACTATGGTAAGTAAGTTATTATCTGTTGATATTAAAATTTCAGATGAAGATAAGTACATCAGTTTGTTGTTTTCTCTACCAGATTCATGGGATAGTCTGGTTATTGCAATAGGTAGCAATGCAACTGCCTTGCAGTTTGATGAAATAGTCTCATCCTTGCTGATGGAGGAGATGAGACGGGAAAATATGGAGAGCCGGAATGGTGATGCCTTGTCTGTATGAGGACGGTCATGTAAATCCCAAAAGGGACAGTAAATCTAAAGCTCGTGAAAAAGGAAAGGGATCTGATGATGCTTCTTCTACAAAGGCGAAAACCACATTAGATGAAGGTGGGGATGTGTACTTGGCTTATTCAAGTACACATGTAGATCATGAGGCATGGTTGATTGACTCAGGTGCATCCTTTCACTTCAATCCCCATAGAGAGTGGTTCTGCGAGTATGATAAGTACAATGGTGGTGATGTCTTCTTAGGGGATGATAGGAAGGCTAGAAT
This sequence comes from Pinus tabuliformis, assembly GCA_031772625.1. Classification (NCBI taxonomy): domain Eukaryota; kingdom Viridiplantae; phylum Streptophyta; class Pinopsida; order Pinales; family Pinaceae; genus Pinus; species Pinus tabuliformis. The sequence continues at coordinate 1,529,071 of CM062805.1, read as the reverse complement.
CATTGGTCATGGAAAAGTAAAGTTGAAGTTGCAAGGTGGAAGGGTTAGAACACTTCCGAGTGTTCTGCATATTCCTGCATTAGCCAGAAATCTGATTTTTGTAAGCAAGCTAGATGATGCAGGTGTAAAAACAGTGTTCGAGAAGGATACCTGCAAGATGGTTTGAGGAGCACTAGTATTGATGTGGGGAGTTTGGACTAGAACTTTGTACAAGATGCAAGGTAGCATTGTTGTTGATGGGTGCAACAGTTCTATGGTTCCTAAAAGTGGAGCAGAAAATCTAATGGTCTTTGGAGAGAAGACCATGTTGTGGCATCAAAGGCTTGGACATATTGGAGAGAAGGGCCTTCGAATACTTCATGGTAAAGGTATGGTAGAAGTTATGAGTAATAGCTCTCTGGATTTTGATTTCTATGAAAATTGTGTATATGGGAAGCAGAATTAGGTGAGTTTCCCCTCTGGTGGTAAGAGGGCGAAACATATATTAGAGCTTGTGCACAATGATGTGTTTGGACCTGTGAAGGTTCCATCACTGGGTAAGTTTGTGTACTATGTATCATTTATATATGATTTCTCAAGGAATACATGGATATATTTCCTTAAGAAGAAATTTGAAGTCTTTGACAGGTTTAAAGAATTTAAGGCTCTGGTGGAAAGCCAGACGAAGAAGAAGATAAAGGTGTTAAGGAAAGATAATGATGGAGAGTTTTGTAGTAAGGAATTTGAAGAATTATGTAAGAAGTGTGGTATAGCATAGTAGAAGACTACTCCATATACACCTCAGCAAAATGGAGTTGCAGAAAGAATGAACGAGACGTTGATGGAAAGGGTAAGAAGCATGCTCAGTGGTGCCAGGTTAGGTCAGGAATTCTGGGCAGAGGCGGTGGAGATAGCATGTTACCTGGTCAACAGATCACCTTCATCAGTGTTGGAGGATAAGACTCCACAAGAGGTATGGACTGGTAAGAAACCCTCTCTTGCATATCTGAGGGTATTTCGATGTGATGCATATGTACATGTTCCAAAGGAGAAACAAACCAAGTCGGATAGTAAATCTGAAAAGTGCATCTTTATTGGGTATAAGGATGGTTTAAAGGGTTATAAGCTTTGGAACCCAGCGACAAGAAAGGTTGTGTACAGCCGAGATGTGGTGTTCAGAGAGGTGGAAGATGTTATTAAACATGAAGTCCAACCAAAGGAACCTAAGAAGATAAAGTTTGAACTAAAGGAGGAAGAATCATACTCTACAATAGAGGAGGAATCAGAAAATGAAGAGCCACAAACTCCGAGTGTAAGAAGATTAGTTCGAGAAAGAAGGAAGCCATAAAGGTATAGTCCATTTGCTTTCTATTCAACTTTTGCTTTATCTATTACTGATGATGATCCCAGAACTGTGAAGGAAGCAGTAGATTCAGAGGATGGAAAACTCTGGAAAGAGGCCATCGTTGATGAAATGGCATCTTTGCACAAAAATGAGGCTTGGGATCTGGTGGGATCACTAGCTGGAAGGAAACCCACTGGCAGCAAATGGGTGTTCAAGAATAAGACAAATGCAGAAGGAAAGGTCGATAAATACAAAGCTTTGTTGGTAGCAAAACGTTATTCCCAGGTGCTGGGAATTGATTTTGGTGATATTTTTTCTCCTTTTGCTAAGGTAACTTCTATTAGATTTCTTTTATCTGTTGCTGTTGCTTTTGATTTTGAGGTAGAACAAATGGATGTGAAGACAAAATTTATTCATGGCGATCTGGAAGAGGAGATCTACATGAAGCAACCTGAGGCTTTGTGGTGAAGGGTAAGAAAGAACTAATATGCAAGTTAAAGAAGTCTTTGTATGGGTTAAAATATTCACCAAGGATGTGGTATCAGAAATTTGATACATTTATACGGGGACTTGGCTTCACCAGAAGCAAAGTAGATCATTGTGTGTATTTTAAATTAATTGGTGATTGTGTTATTTATCTGGTCTTGTATGTGGATGATATGTTGCTGATTGGAAATGACAAAGAAATTATCCAAGATTTGAAGAACCAATTGTCCTCCAAATTCAACATGAAAGATCTTGGTGCTGCAAACTATATTTTGGGCATGGAAATTAAAAGAGATCAGGTAAAGAGGAAGCTCTAGTTAAACCAGAGGAATTATATCGAGACAATACTACAAAGGTTTAATATGCAGGATAGTAAACCGGTGAAGGTTCTTATTCCTCTAGGCGTAAATCTATCTGCTGAACAGTGTCCCAAGACACAAGAAGAGGAAGAGGATATGTCCTATGTTCCATATGCAAGTGCAGTCGATAGCCTAATGTATGCAATGGTCTATACTAGACCAGACATTGCACATGATATGAGAGTATTGAGCAGGTTTATGTCAAAACCAGGGAAGGAGCATTGGACAGTTGTGAAGTGGGTTTTCAGGTATTTGTGTGGCACTAGTGATTATGGTTTGTGCTACCAAGGAAGACCAGGATTTGACAGTCTTGTATATCCATGGCTTTGTTGATGCGGACTAGGCTAGAGATTTGGATCAGAGAAGATCTACAAGTGGGTATGTGTTTAACCTATTTGGAGGTGTAGCCAATTGGATGAGTAAGAAACAATCTGTAGTGGCACTATCAACTACAGAGGTAGAATACATGGTAGCCACTTATTCAAGCAAAGAAGCAGTTTGGTTATAGATATTTTGTTCTAGTATGGGGTTAGTACAGGGAGCTATAAGGATAGGCTGTGACAGCCAAAGTGCAATTTTCTTGGCAAAGAACCCTGCTTATCATTCAAAGACAAAGCACATTGATGTTCAGTATCACTTTGTGAGGGATATGATAGAAGACAAAAAGGTGTTTCTGGTAAAGGTGGACACTTTGAAGAATATTATAGATGCATTGAAAAAACCTATGAGCTCTGAGAAGTTCTCTTGGTGTAGAGAAACAATGGGCATTGCAAGGCTAGATAAATGACTAAACTCTCCTGTGGCCCCCTGTGGAAAGAAAACAACAAGTGGGAGATTGTTGGGTTATGTTATATTCTTTCCACGACTAGCCCACGTAGTGAACTGGGGGATTAGAGGGGGGGTGGCAACCCCCCCTGTCCGGGGGGTTTGAGGGGGGTGGGTAGCCCCCCTCTACGGGGTCTGGGGCAGTGCACTGAGAAAAAAAAATTTGGACCCTATATTAGGTTGGGTGGACCTACCTATGGTTTTCGGTCTATGGTTTTGGACGCGATAGTTTTCAGTCCATGGCATTGGATGCTTCAGCATGTATAAATTTGTATTGTAACATTAAAAGGAACATAATGAAAAATCAAGCTGGTAGTCCCAGTTTTGGGATCCAGGGGAAAATCTCTATGTATATGTGTTTTATGTGTTATGCTCTCGCATTGTTTATTTTTCTATGCTTTAGAATTCGTATGCAGGTAATTTTTGTATGGGGTTAAAACCTACAGGCCTTACTGGTGCAAAGAGCTCACCTTGAAAAAATAGCAGCCACATGGAATTTACAAAACTTTTTAAAATCAAGCTCCAAGTAAAGCAATCAAAATATGAACATCATTTTAATCAATAAAGTCTTTGAATTAAAATAAAAGTGGCCTAGAATTGAATGTTATATCAACCATGTCAAGTAACTAACATCGGGTGAGAAATACATGCCATGCATATTGTATTAGCGAAATAATTCACTTGATAAAGCTCAAAATCAAATAGATGACCTACAGCTAAGAAATGCGAATAAATGACTTACAACTAAGACATGAGGTTTCCCTTTCGACACTGTCATTAAATAACTCTTCTTTATGTCACAAACCATTAAACTTTTTATGATACCAGGTGGAAGTGGTATTGTAACATTAACCTCTGATAGAGTCTATGTCCATGACTACTTCTCAAGATCTGCTCCATTACCAGCATTTGGGGCTAGATAAGATACATGCAAAAACCATCAACATGAAAATGAAATCTACATCCTTGTAAAAAAATGGGAGGAAAAAAATAATCCACAAATTGAAACAAACTGTAGGATAACTCATTCCTACAACATGATTATCCTATCATGAACAATAAAAAAAGAAATCAGGAGAAATGTAATTTTTGCCACATTTTGACAATAATTTCCTTTTGCATATTCTATGAGAAATTGATGAAAAAGGTCAGCTAAAGTTTGTCAACATCAAGATTATAGTAAAACATAAAGGAACCACTCCAACACATATAATCCTAAACATAAGTATCTATACATATAAGTATTTATTGAGGACATTGTATTTTGTGAAAATATGGAAGTCAAATCTTTGAAATAACACAATTTATGGTACCACTGCCTTATGAATTCCATTCATTCGAGTATTTACGAAGTCCATTCAGGAATTTATTCAAAGTTCAAAGTTCAAACAATTAACATGTAGCCTAAAAAACTCAGATTTGAAAAGGAGATAACCCAACGACGTAAAGTATACATCTCACATTTAAATATCCTACTTTCCAGACATTGAAATGACACTTTTTAGCATACTATTGTGAATTCAGCCCAAAATGCAAGAAAAAAATATTGATGGTTATTTAAAAGAAAAATGGAAACTAGGGCCAAATTCCACTTTGAACATCTCCTTTTGGGAATATAATTGTGGCATTGAATTCCTCTTTTATCCTCTAAAGAGCGTCAAATTTGGATAAGTAGAAGTGGAATTTTGAATTTATGTTTCTCTCATGTAAATTATTGAGGTCGGCCTCAACTATATGTCGACTTAAGAAGATCAAAAGTCATGTCCCCTCAACTCCACTAAATTGTATATATAGAGGAGAATTCTCTCTCATTTGGGACACATCAATCAAAAGAAAAAGATATCTCTGTGGAAGCGAAGATTAAGGAGGATAAATTCTGGTTATTGTTGGGACTATTTTGGTTAGGGGTTTGTCATAACAGGTCAAGTTTGGAAGCAGTGCTTCACTATGGTTAAGGAAAATCTTATATATGGGTTGTGTCTTGTTTTGTATGGGACTTTTTCCTGTAGTTTGGCTACAGCTAGAAGATATTCTCACAGCTTGACCGCAGGCCTTGAATCACTTGCCCAAGAAGCTGAAATACAACAAAAAGTTGTTGAACTTATATGATAGTATTCAGGTGCTTGTTGAGGATGACATGGAAACTTAAAAACAGGCTAGGACTACTACAAATAATAGAGCCCTTGTAAGAAGAAAAAAGCCACACTATTTACAGAATTCAAGGGCTAGAGCAACATGCTTCAAAAGCCCTAATCCAGAACCACAAAGATAATATCAACGGTGACCTTAATATGGTCATAAACCAACTCCTTAAGCTAGCTAAAGGGAGCATCATCTAAAATAAGGAAGGTCGCAGTACAAAGGAGGATTTTTTGATCAGTCAACTTAGAAAGCAATGGACTATTGTTGCCCTAACCAAACCAATCTTGTACAACAATATGATTTGTCCTCTATGAACAAACTGCCCAGATTACAGGATTGAATGGATCTAAGAGAAGTGATGCTTGATCTTCATATTGGAAAGTTATTTTATATCATTTTACTCTCTCTCTTTCTCTATTGAACATTTTATGATAATAATAAGAAGATTTGATCAAGGGTTTTCCCCATCTTGGGGTTTTTCCCTGGCTTGAGCCATATTCTCATGTCTTTCTGTCTTGGCTTGTCTTTTGCATCTATCATTTATGTTATTTCATCAGTTACTGTTATATAATGTCTAATGTGATTGGTAAATGGATTAATGGGCATATGGTTGAATGAAGTATCTAACCTAAACAAAGAACATGTTAACTAAAAATTAACATGGTATCGGAGCTCAGGTGAGGACAAGCCCAAGCTTAAAGAGATTGCAATCACTAAAGAATTTCATTAATACCTCCATCCCTCTATGGCAAATCAAGTCTGAGTTCAATTCTCGGTTATTTCTCAAGGCCTTATTCAAGCCCTAATTAGTAAACATGGGCACCAATCCTAAAGATATTCAACTATCACGGGCAAAAGTTGGAAGACAACAAGGTATGTTCTTGTAATTTATAGCAGTCCTACTCATCAAGCTTAAGACTGTATCATCATTGTAAGCTTATGGAAAGATATTTTTTATGATCCCTAGAGGTAAGTTCAAGCCTCTATAGATCTCTGTTTGAAATACTATTCTCATCTCTAGAGGACTGATCAAGTGCAGGATATATCTATCTAAGATATATCGAATACTTCAGATAAAAAGTATAGGCTTGCATTCATTCTATCATTACTTTTGAAGCTGAGATTCTTTCCTAAGAAGTTACAATCCTGGACATTAATTAAGAGTACCAAATCCTATACCAAAACATATTTCAGAAGGGTCTCGAAATCTAAAATTCCTCCATCAAATTCTAAGCATGATCACCATGATCATTGATTGGTATCAACTATTCAACACTTATTCTCGTTATCAGTGCCTCTGGTTTTGGAAAGATATTTCGCTTTGAAGATAGAAATTTTTTGCGATAGGGTCAAGTCACTATGATGCCTTGCTTGAAGGATCGAATCATCTAATTTGTTGTAGGAATAAGGTCGAGGGATTGTGTAAGAGAAAAGTTAAAGAAGGATCATATTGATCCCAAGAGACATATTATGGTTATGTTGGAGGTATCCCTAAAACAAAGTTATCAATAATCTGAGCACAGGAAGGTTCAATTAGTCAACACTTGGCACTCGATGGTCATTTTACACAATCGCTTGGCCGCCTTGAAGGTCACTGGTGCAGTAAAATTATAGTATATTCCTGTTGATGAAAGCTGCAGTAACTATGCAAACTTGGTTATTATTATTTGGAAGGCTCATATCTGAACCCTATGGCATATTGAACTTGCTTGTTGATTGAAGCATGATAACCTTGTCATTAACATAACTATGTGGCCTCCTTGAGAGAGAACTGATTCATTATACCATCCTACAACTCACAAGTTGATTGGCTATTAACTTTAGATATGTGAGAAAGAAATTTTAAATAACCCATCTTGGTCAAGATTCTGAAAGAGGTAAACTGCAGCAATAAGACAAGGTGACTCTATTTGATGGAAAACAATAACACAAATGAGACTAAATGAACACAGTCCACATAAAAATGGTTTTAAACTTTTATTGTTGAATATATTACAATTGTGATAATTATCATCAACACATGTATCTATTGTCCTTTGATAACACTACAGTTTGATAACTTAAAAGCAATACAGGTGAAACACAAACAAAAAATTTACTACATGTAGAATTGCTTGCCAAGACTCTCATCAGATTTGTAGTCATGTGTTTGTGCTTTATTGTTGTGACACTCACTATTTCCAAACTAAGGAAAACATGGACAAAGATAAAAATAACTTGGCAAAGTTGAAGGCTCTATTTTCCTTATTAACATCTTCCTTTGACAAGGATATTGGTCATCTATAGGTCTTTGGGCACTCAACACTAGATGTTAATTGGATGAATGCACAAGGTTAGATTCAGGATACTTCCTTATCTCCCTTAGCTACTCAGATGAAAGATCTCTCTAGGCAGTTCCAGATGATCAGAACCTCTCATGTGTTCAGAGAACTTAATAGGACAACATATACTCTCTCAAAGGAAGGACTGCAGTTGTAGGAGAACTAAGTTCTGGAGAAGGAATTCATTGGTGGTCATTTATCTTATTTAAGAGAAAAGCATAATAGGTTCCACCACATGGATACCTTCCTTTAGAGCATTCATATCAAACTACAATTGTTTAACATTTTTAATTTGCAGTAAGCAGAGAAAGGTAATTTTATTGATGTCCAACAAATGACAAAAAAATGCCAATGAGACTAGAATGTACAATCAATAATTACCAATCTATAGGGGTGTCCTGGGCTACCCTGAAAGCATAAAGAGAAACTTGTTTAGTTTTTTTAGATTGCACTTGTGCCAAAGTTTTAATTCTAAATTTGGTTTCTCTTTACAGACAACTTCCACACAAGTCTCCCTGAGATCCCACTTTTATCAATAAATAATACCCATATTTAGTGCAAAAACCACTAGTGGAGTTTTAAGGCCTCCTAGTCACTAGGGAAGTTGATTATTAGGATTACTTGTGACATCCTATGTATTTTTCAAATGCCAATACACCATATATAATTCTTATGTATTTTAGAAACTCCAATACAAAATCAATATTACTAGGAGTCATCAAGGCCAACAAATATATCTTCAACCATATAGTTGGCCTTGACGACTCCTAGTAATACTTTTTCCTTCACTAAATTTATATGTAATATGAATTCACTCACATCCAAATATATGCTTCTAAGAAATAGCTTGCAGGTTATTAAGGATCATTTAAGAGGTAATGTCCAAATCATGCAAGTTAATTGTGTGTGCAAGTGTTGTAAAATTTAAATATACCTGGCTCTGGTGTGCAGTGCTCTATTTACATTTTCCTAAAGGCATATAACATCATGTACCTCATGTGGAGTGCTATGTTTACTTTGTCCTAAAGGTAGATAACATTGACTAGAAGTGGTGAGGTATACTCATCTAGACAATTGAAAAAAGCTATTTTGTTTACTGTCATGTCTTGAGGCTCCACTTCTCAACATACCACAAACACTTGAAACAGTGGTGGTGGAAAGGCATGACACCATGGCAAAGGTTGTACCACACCTGTCAATGAACTTGTATGAAACTGAAGCTTTTGGAATTCCTGGAAACTATTTTTATTGATGTTGTTGCTTACCCTTCCCTTTCTTCTTAGAACACTAAGAAGCATAGTGGCCATCCATACTTGAAGGTTCTACAATTATTGCAAACTATTTTACTGTTATTGTTGCTTACCCTTCCCCTACTTCTCAAGATACTGAGAAGCATATTGGCCATGCTTCTTGCACTTGATATGGCTCAAATTATTCTTCTGCTGGTTAGAAGAGCTTGAATCTTCCTTCTTCTTCTAACCCTTCACAAATCCTATTTTATTCCCTCCTTTCCTCACCCTCCCAATGAGGGCTATCTCTGGTACATCCTCATCACTAGCTGAAACCATCTCCAATCTCATTTCCTCCTCGATAAATGCATCCCACAAACTTTTGATTGAAGGTAGCTTCTCACAAGCACATACAAACTATACAAAATGGTGCCAAGATGGACCAAAGCCATTCAAACTGATCCAAATTAGTCCATTCTCTTCTACCTTGTCATCAAGTGTAGCTCGTTGATATCTTAGCTCTTGATATTTATTAGATAGATAACTACTGTAGTAGTGTTGCTCATGCAAGTAATGGATGATTTCTTCATTAAGAGCATTCTCCTAGACATGTTCTTGCTCCAATACAATGTAATCAAGGTAATATGAATTTCCCTATCAATTTTTCTCTACAATGAAAGGGTTTAGATTATTATTCACCAAATCCAAAACTATTCATTCGAGTTTGACCAATTTCTAATCATGCTCAGCCAGCTCCTTGGTATCTGTTGAAAGTAAAATCTCCTTCTCCACTACATACCACAATTCAACCTCTTCCAAGAGATGCTGCATCCTGAACTTAGAGTTGGAAGTGCCCTCCAACATGTGACAATCCTAAATACCCTAACTACTTGTGATTACAACTCTTTAAACAAACATGAAAACATATCGAGAACTAAGAATCAAACCTGCAACCTCTTATAGGTGGAGGCCACCTTTTGCAAAAACACAAAATAACACTCCAAACCCTGGAACAACTGGGACATCACACCCCATTGGCCACAACCTTTAACTAGTCGAAATTTGCTTCACTTGTTGAAACTCAAGCATCCTACCCTTGAAATGCTTCAACAAATCCCTCTAACAAGTTGCAATCCTATCCATGCACAACTTCCTATTAGTTTCAGTGAAAGTGCTCTGATGCCATGTAATCCAAACAATAGTAAGTAAATTTTGCACTAAAATAATATTCCTAAGATCCCAGGTAATTTAAATCCCTTGATGGGTATACTAGAATCTACAAAAACACACTACTAAAAAATAATAAGAGCATGTACACAAATCTGAACTCTCAATCACATCTATCTTCTATTGAATGCAGAGCAAAGAAAATACAATGCAATACCTCAAAACCAAAAGCTTGCTAACCAACACAGAAGTGTTCACTACATCTCCTTTATAGAATAGGAAGATGAGAAAAGATACAAAGTATCTGGTCACATGCATGAAGCACTCAAGGTGACTCAGTCAAATGCTAGCCCAAGTTTAATCATCTAGTGTACCCTTGCTACATGGATAAGTGTGCTAGGTAAGTGCATCTCCACTAGAAGACAAACAGAAGCATGCATCCCCTTCCTTGAGAATTGTGCCCCCTACCAAGACTGGAACCTTATCATGCAAAAGAACTCTAATTATCTAGGGTTTTGTGCCCTCCAAATATTAGATCATGCATGCAGAACTGAACTAAATTGAATCTGAACTACAAACTAAACTAAACTGAAGAAAAAATGGAATTGCTTAATCTTAAACAACATGCAAACTGAAATTAATTGAGGATAGAAAAACTGGAAATATACCCTCTACTCTCTTACATAACAACACCTCCCTCATACTATAATGTGCACAGGAACCATGACAAACTACTACCATTATTACTGTTGTATGGACCTACAAAAGGTACACCCTTACTACTATTGTACCTGCCAATTAAGTGCACCCTGGTACTGTGGAGAGGACTATCAGAGTTAAACAAGGTAGAAAATCTAACAAAGGATATGAACCAACTAATCAAAAAAATATTACCACAATGATAAATTGAATCCTTAAAAGAGTGACTAGCGTGGGAAGAGACAGAGTTAAGTCAAACAAAGTATAAATCTTTGCCATAGATAAGACAAAATTTACTGCATGGTTTTAAGAAAATTCATCTCAATGGGATAATAAATTGTTTCAAACCCTAAGATTGAAAGGAAAATGACTTAATGTACAACAAAATGTTAGTATTTTATTAAGTTGCATCTACTTTTACCCAGAGGTGTTGATTTTATGTTATATAATTCTTAAATCCATGTTCAACCTACAATGAGTATCTAGCTTTTCTGTTGTTAAAGTTGCAGGCCTATTTTAGGAAAGCTATAGGCTTTGATCATGATGAAATGTAGCTTTTTTTTTTTTTTTCTGGATTTATATATTTTTCACAGTTTAGTTTCAATTATGCATTTTTCATACCAAGTAAGAAATAAAACAAACCATTAGCAAACGAATAACATATCAATGAGAGCTAAACATGTAAAATAGAATGGATAAATGATATACACATGCAAAATGGAAATTTTTAACTCAGAAACTGAATAGACAATGTGGTGTTAATAACACCTATATAGCAGGATTTGATATCAGGAGTAAAGACACACCAAGTCCATCGAATGCCTCTTTCCAAGAACCCTCAATAAGAGTTTGCCAAAGTCCCTTTGATTTCCCAAATGCGCTAGTTTACATCTGAGTAGACGTTGTGTCCAATGGCTTTCGAAAAGAAAATAAACCACCACATAACATAGTGTTTATGTATAAATTTGAGCAAGAAATGTACAAGTCAAAATACCAAAATTTGGCTAGAAAATCCAAATCACTAGGACAAAGCAGGAAGAAAAGGAGTTGTACCTGTGTTATCACAGCTGTGCAAGCTCTAGTTGCAGTAGCTATAGCCAAATTTTCCTTTGTTCCCATATACTTGTTCCTATGTTTTAAGTAAAATCTCTTAGACTATAGCCATAATAGTATTGGTTAAATTTCTGATGTATAATTACTTGATGAAAATTGAATAAGCTAAACTCATGGTAAATAATATCACAAGTAATTATCTGTAGATCAGAAAAGGTTTTTCAACATGGTATCAGAGAAGTGAGATTAGGTAGTGGAGTGTGTCTTGGTGGAATGATCTTGCATCAAACAAATCTGTGTATTTTCCCTGGAACTAGTTTATCTGCAGATCTGATAATTCAAGCATGCATTACGTAAAGATCCATTGTCTCTAGCACCATTATTATACACAACTGCTTTTGAATTTTTGTTTTATCTTATTCTGGAATAGGTGTAAGGAGGTGAGAATGATCATTCTCCATAGTCAAGTTGAAGGGAGTCATAGCATCAGCTGTGTGGAACAATAAATATTAATTCATGACAATTTGCAATCCCAAGGGCATGGTTTTATGCAGTCTCCTCTACTCTGATTTTCTTTGAGCACCACAAATATCAAAAACTGAAGGAACGATGAGCTTGGGAAATTTAAAATGGAACATTTCATCATTTAGCAATGACTGGCAATGTGCTGGAATATATTCATGATAAGCCATTTGATGTGTGTTGACGTGCATTGATGGGGTAACATGAGGCAGAGCCTATTTTCAAATAGATGAGGACCATAAACATACCTTCCAATACCATCTTGTATTCTATTATGATAAATTGATATTCCAAGCAAGCCAAAATGGACGATGCCTTCAAATTGTTTGATGGAATGGTGGTCCATTATATCAAACTCACAGTTGTCATTTATATTGCACTCATTAGTGGTCTCTCCAAAGGAGGCAAGATGATGAAATAAAATGCCCTTATAGAGGAAATGATGCCTAAATGCATGTTACCAAATATTTTTACTTACAATGTTGTTCATTCAAGGATACTACAAGGAAGGGGACACTAAAAATGCATTCAATTTCCTTTCCAAGATTGCAAGCAAAGGTTCTTCCCCTGATATTGTAACATACAACACTCCGCTACATGGATTTTGTAAATAAGGTAGATTGAGGTATGCATTAAATATTTTGAACGAAATGGGTGATCTGTTTCCAAATAATGTAACATATACTACTTTGATTGATGGAGATTTTAGAGAAGATAATATGATTGGGGATTTCAGATTGAAGAATGAAAGGGATAGTGCCAGGAATGGTGACATGCGATGTCCTCCTCCATAAGCTCTATGAGGAAGGGAAATTGGAAGAAGCCAATAAACTTTTGCATGAAATGGAGAAGAAGGGTCTTGAACCTGAGCACTTCACATGCGATATGTTGATCAATTCATAGTGCAAGAGAGGTAACATGGATAATGCCTGGAAACTTCACAACAAGATGTTACAAAGCGGGATATTTTTTTGTGTATACATACAAGGATTTTATTCATGGCTTTTGAAAGTTTGGGAAATAAATGAAGCAACGAAGGTCCTATTTAAAATGATGATTGCAGGTTTATGCCTAATTTTAGTGTTTACTCATGGCTAATTGATGGCTATTGTTTCCAACACAATGAAGAGGAAGCTCTGAAGCTTCTTGATGATTTTTTCGAAAGAGGTTTATCTGAAGATGTTTTTTATATAGTAACACTATTCGAGGTTAGGAAACCTGAGCAGGGACAAAAACACAATCAATAAAATGTTTGGAGGGGTCTTGTTGGTGATGCCCTTATTTATACTACTCTTATTTATGCATACTTGGGAGAAAGTGAGAGAAATAAAGCTTCAGAACTTGTGAAGAAATGGCCTAAAAAAGGATTCTGGTCAATCTATAAAAAAAATGTTTTTGATGTATTCCTTAGATATAGATGGCAAACCTGAAAATTTCTAGAATGGGATGATAGAGAGAGGCTAGGTTGTCAAATGTGCTATCATAATGTGAGAACTATTGCACAAACTTCCATTTCTAGTATGTTATTTTGATATGTAAGTTGTAACATTAAGATTCTATGATCTTTTTGAGTAAAATATTTGTTGTCCAATAGCTTGGGATGCCTCTCTAGAATTTTTTGAATGGTGTTTTGAACAAAAAAAGAAAGTACTTTAATATTGTTGAAAAGAAAACTAAATTGTTCAATGATTACAGAAGAGAATTATAATTAACGTTGCACTCAAAGGCTTCTTCAAAATTGAGATACATAAATTTAGGCTTGCAAAGAATATTAGAATAAGTCCACACCATCCACATCTCAGTGTCTGATATGGGGAACTTAGGTCGCCCCATTTTTGGGGCCTAGTTTCATGGAGAAAACACCCTTATAGAAGTGGAACTCAGAGATTTAGGATAATTTCAACTATTTTTAAAGTTAAAATTGTCCAAAAAAGCAAGGTACTTTTAGTGCCAGATATTCCATGCTCCATTTATCAATTTGGTATGTAGAAATCACTGTGGTTCAAGTTTACATAGAGGCTAATATAATGTTTAATGTTCTCAAGCTTGTGAAATTGAATTTCATGCAATGTAGAAATGAAAGTTCTCAAGAAAATTAAATTGTAGCATGCTCTTTGGGCCAATTTTAAAGTTTCTTAAGTTTAAAAGAAGCACTTTCACAAATCTAGGAGGTTGTTAATGCAAATTGCAAACGTCTTTCAATGTTATTCTGTGTATTTTTTTTGTTTTTCTCTAATAGAATAAATTGTAACCTAAGGCAAGGAGTTGCAGAGATGAAGTCAGTCAGCAAAAAACTGATGTGAAGATGCTAGTAGTCAATTGCCCAAGGGTGACTTTCTATACTCGTGCTGGAACTGAAGGCTATATCCCACTATCCAAAGTATGTTCTCTCAACTACACTTGGTATGCTAATAAATGCTTGTGGGAAAAATTCACAGCCTATTTTGCATAATTCACTAGAAAATGTATTTATTGAACAAGTATTGATTAAGCAATTCAAGGCTTGATCACCTTTTCTAGTTCGAGAGCATACAATAGAAGCCCTTGCTAGCTTGTATGGAAATAGCTACTTAAGTGGAAAGCTCCAAAATGCAGAAGACAAGTGTTTGCTAGTGGGTTTACTTATAAGGGTTGCAGATGATGTTCAGGAGGAACTCATAAGGTCTCTTAAAATTCTCTACAATAGTGAAAATAATATGTGGCATGCCATTCAAGGCAGGGAAGGAGTAGAACGCTTGATTTTGCTTCTTTCCCTTTCTTCAAATAGCAGCAGGAATGTGCAGTGGCCTTGCTTTGTATGTTGTCAAATGAAAATGACAAAAGAAAATGGGAAATTACTGCTGCAGGTGGCATACCTCCTCTAGTCCAGATTTCGGAGATTGGATCTTCAAAATTGAAAAAGCACTCTAAAAATGTTATTGTGAACCTCTATAATCGTAGTGAAGATATCCATTCATGTTTTTAAAGTGCAGATGATGTGCCTGCATTTATTGGGTTGTTGAAAAAGTGGTAGTCCAAACAGAAATAAATTACTGCAAAGATACTGAACCATTTCACCCATAAATCAAATAGTAGCAATATCAGCCAACTCATTACTTTTCTAACTGGTGACTTACCAAAAACAAAATGTCATGTTTTGGAGGCCTTAAGATCTATACTGAAATGATGGAATTGAAACAATGACTAAAATCCTTTGTTCTACTAATGACAATACTTGAGCTAAATTTTCTTAAGTTATTGTTGCATCAATTAACTCCAGTAATTGTTTACGTGAAAGAAATATAGTAATTGAATACATTGGACTAGTCCTAAGGCTCTGCAATGCACAATCAAAATATATTTTAATTGAAGCAACATGTTCTCTTGCTGCTATTTTTTGTTAATAAAACAGAGCCAGGAAGGTGCGAAGCTATTGCTAACCATTAGTTAGCCTCACAAAATATTCAGTGATGTTTTCAAAAAATATGATCGTGAATTTTCCTGCATATAGGGTACTCGTGAGATGTTGGTCTGAATAAGGAAAACTTTTCATAGATTTTGGAGATGAGATGTTGAAGTTTTCCCATCTTTTCTAGCAAGAAATTTATGCTTATTTTTTGAAATGTTAATATATAACAAGAAGGATTGAGGAAGCTCTTGACTTGATCCATGAGATCAAGGAGAGAAGCCTTTTGCCTAAGCCCAAGAGTTTCCATATGCTAGTTAAAGATTGTGCAAAAAATGGAAAAATGGATTACGCTATGCAGTCAATGTCATGAAAATTAAAAATTACATGCCTGATGAAAATGTTTATGGCATCCTTATCGATGATTACTTGAAAATAGGCCAGGTGAAGAGAGGATTTGATACAATGCATATCATGAAAGAACTAGTTCGAATTCCTATTGTTTCAAGCTACACTGCCTTGGTTTAGCATATTTTCAGGGAAATAAAATACAAAGAAGCTAATAACTTAATAGGTACCTTTGGTAAATGCAAGCATGTTGTTGTGAACATGATGCTCTAATTATCGTAGCAATGATTTTTGGAGAAGTAAGCTAGGGCCACACTTCTAAAGCGTGGGAAATTTTCAATGCCACAAAAAGCAAGGGACTAAACCCTACATGGAAACCTACTATATATTCATTTGTATAAGAATTCCAACTCTTCAATTCTGTTGGATATTAACAATCCTGGGAAAGTTGATCCTGAATGAGGAGACACTCATTAAATGTGTTTGAGTCAACAAAAAGTTTCACTGTTTGTCAAAGTTCCTCCGCAACTTCAATGCCACTTTTCCTGTGCAGATATTATTTTAAAAGTTCGGTTGCTTGGCTATAAAACCCCATTGGAAAGTTGATCCTGAATGAGGAGACACTCATTGAATGTGTTTGAGTCAACAAAAAGTTTCATTGTTTGTCAAAGTTCCTATACTTAGTACTTTTCATGGCCACCAGCATTCAAATCAATTGTAAATAAGTAAAAAGCACTCGTTGTTACTAATGCAATGAATAGGAATTAAAAGACACAACACTAGAGAGGCTAATTAGGTGACAGTATTGAGTAGATGGTTTGCACAACGGTAAGAAAAAGTGCAACAATTGCTCCCGCCAGTGCTAGACTTCTCCAGGGCAATGAGAAATGCTCCTTCACAAGATCGGTAAGCCAAACCTTGAATTACCTTAGGGTCACGGTGACTCCCTTGCATAGACCATTGGAGAGCTCGACAACCTCTGAATCACTCCCATGGTAATCTATAATGATGTCACTTTTCCTGAGCACAACAAAATCTTCTTCAGAGTCGATCAACTTGTCCATTAGACTTAAGTAACATGTCACATAATTGATTTCAGATACCTTGCACACCTTAAAAGCGATCATATTACTAAAGAATGCCTTTGTGTGATTAGTGATATTGATGGATGGAAGATAAATTACGACACTTTTATGCTCAAAATTGATCTTCTGGATGCCTCCATCGCATAGCACAAATTTGATCCCAGAATTTCCTAATTCTACGACACAAGGGATGCGTCTGATGCCATTTACTGCTTTCTCCACAGCATTGCGGTCGATTTGTATAAGAATGTCGACTCTTCAATTTTGTTGGATATTAACAATCGTGGGAAAGTTGATCCTGAATGAGGAGACACTCATTGAATGTGTTTGAGTCAACAAAAAGTTTCACTGTTTGTCAAAGTTCCTCTGTAGCTTCAATACCACTTTTCTTGTGCAGCTATTGTTTTAAAAGTTCTGTTGCTTGGCTATAAAACCCCATGGGAAAGTTGATCTTGAACGAGGAGACACTCATTAAATGTGTTTGAGTCAACAAAAAGTTTCATTGTTTGTCAAAGTTCCTCCGCAAGCTTCAATACGACTTTTCCTGTGCAGCTATTGTTTTAAAAGTTCTGTTGCTTGGCTATAGAACCCCGTTAAAGGAGAGTTTTATATTGAAATTATATGTGCACCCAAGAGAATGTGCCTCATTTAATGAACTTGGGTGCCATTCTTGATGGGATTTTACCCTTGTAAAATCTTGGCAATGAATTTTGGATATTTCTTAGAGAATTACGCCCTCTAAGCCATTGAGAACCAGCCAACACTTAATTATTTTTCTCAAGATTTCGTTTAGCAATGGTTGGGAACTAAACACCCTTGATTAAGAATTTCAACCTTTATTCTACCATACGGAACTACTTCAAAAACCAATAGAAAGAGAATCGCACACCAAAATATCTAGAACTTCACTTATCAAACATGCAATTACAAATTTATCTCATGGCATAAATATTTGTGGAAGAATTCATGAAATTAGCACCTTCGTGAGTTCCAAATCCTACCCAATTTGCACCAATGTCAAATTTTGCTTCCATGGCAATGCAGAAATCTCGCGGAAATCTAGCTAGGGCAGCACCAATGTCAAATTTTGCTTCCACAGCAATGTAGAAATCTTGCAATCTAGCTAGGGCAGCACCAATATCAAATTTCGCTTCCACGACAATGAAGTCAATGGTGAAATATAGCTCCAATCTACCTAGGGCTAGTTTATCACCACCAAAACTAATTTTCCCAATGGGTTTTTTGGACACCGTAGCCTCATAGGATTCCAAACTCTCTAAGAGTTTTCTTCTTCAAAAATAGGAGAATGCTTATTTTCCCTTTTTACAATTTCCTTTTCATTTCTAGCTTTTTATTTTATTAAAATTATTATTTTTTTTCAATTTCTCTCCTATTTAAAAAAATATTATTTTTTTCATTTTTACCTCTTTATAAAAGCTAACATAACCTGAAGTGGGAAAGCTAACATAAACTGAAGTGGCAAAGGAAATTGCTTTGAAAATACAAATGACCAAAACTAGGAGAACTCTCATTTTCCCTTTTTATAACTTCCTTTTCATTTTTGGCCTTTTATTTTATTAAAATTATTAGTTTCTTCAATTTCCCTCATATTTAAAAAAATATTATTTTTTTCATTTTCCCCTCTCATTTTATAAAAGCTAACATAAGCTGAAGTGGGAAAGGAAATTGCAAAGTGAGTGAATGATAATGATATGTTGTTTAAATATTACATAAATTTTTTAATTAATTTGTAAAAAAATATTAGAAGATTTATGGAAACGGGTCTATGGATAATGTAATAACATGATCTTTAAGATGATTAAGAATATTTTCACATTGGTTTTTTAAATTGGTCAAATACTATGAGTAGTGATAAGATTGGTGGTACAAGTGCTAATATTTCCATGTTTTGGACAATTATAAGGGCCCTCCTAAGTAGGACATGGCTATGGGTGTATTGTCCCTAACCAATTCTTTCAATTTGAGAGTTTATGTTTAGAAAAACGAACGTCTTCCTATGTGCTTAAACCCTCTATACCTATTGACAGAAGGTGATGTTCAAGGAGTGTATAAGGAACATGTGGTTTTCTTGTCCTCTAAGGAAGGTTTTTGGTTCATTGGAAATAGTAATGATGTAAAGTCATTAGAAGTTGAGGAAAAATGTGTTCTTAGTTGTGGGGGAATATATTGCAGTCAACCAAATCTTGACCTTTCAAGATGCACTTTGGCATGAAATTTTATTGGCAAGAGGGTATGGATGGACTAATTTAGGAGATAGATAAAGTATAGTCGGAGTTCAAGTTTATGCTATATACTAGCCACTCACATAGTAGCAAGAGAGATGCATTCTTTTTGTCTTTTGGAATGAAGAAGATGTAGCTTCTATATCAAACGAAGTTTGGTTTGTGGATAGGTCTTATTTGTCTATAAAACCCCACCACTCCTTTCTTATGCTAGGGATGACACCATGTCAGACACCCTAGTATGGATAAAACTTCTTGGACTCCCCTTGGAACCCTAGACTATTCAAGATTTATGCACAATTGAAAACAAGCTAGGAAAAAGTATTCTCATGGATGACATCTTTGTTTCTAAAAGATAAAGGTCAATTGTAAGGTTGTTAGTTTATATTGATGTAACTATATGTTTTTTTGAGACAACTGAATTGATTATTAAAAAAATGCAAGTGTATTTTACATACACTTTCCCAACCCTCGATCAATTTTCACATTTTTTATGTTGTACATGGTGGCCATACTTGTTGGTCCTTCATTTTGTCATAGTAAATATGACTTGTAACCTTTGCCATTTAACCAAATAGTATTTATATTATTAATGTGACTTTAAATTTAATTGATTTATTATATATAATTCAACCAACTAATTATCCTTCGAACTCTTCGTGTTTTGTAAGCTTATATCCTATAGTGCTTTGAAGTTAGAATATTTTGTTGTGATGGTGGTGTTTGATCATGGATTTGTGGAAAAACATAGAGTTTTCCCCCCTCCCTAAGCCATCTTATGTGAGATTTTTGGCACCAGAGAAATTCTTCCTAAATGCAACCTTCTTCTAATTGAGTGGGAAGCTCACTTTCTTCCTCAACTAATTTGTCAGATCGAGCTTCAAGAATAATGCATTGTTGGACTTATTCCATGACATCCTCTAATTCCTATTTGATTTAGTGGATGTTCCAAATATATTCTCTATTCCATTTTTTTATTTGAGCTTTTAAGAAATTGAATTTCTACTAGAATTGGTGCATAATTGAGCCCAGTCGAGGAGTGGCTTCCTACCACCATTATTTGGAATTTTCCAAGAAGGAAGGATCCCTAAGAAAAAGGCTTTCAAAGCAAAAGGGTCTATTTTTGGGGCTTGCTTTGATATGTGCTTCCAAGCTTACAGGCCAATGATATGATATGCAACAGGGAAGGATTAAAACCTCCACAAAGGTCTCATTGTCCTGAGCAGCTTTTGAGACCAAAAATATGTCAAATCTGGAAGTAATTTGAGGGCAGCCACCTTTTCGATTACTCCAAGTAAATATCCCATGTATAGTATTTTCATATGTGGCATGCAGGTCTTGCATGAGGTCAAGGAAGAGCTACGCATCAAATTCTAGTTATTGCAAGCCACCTTTTTTTCTTCCATCAATTTAATGATGTGGAAGTTACCCACTATTATCCATAGGTATTTTAAAGATATGGAGTGGAGATCATTCAATAGAGCTAGACCACATGCATTTGTAATTCTACCTATTGATTTAAAACTTTTGAATTGAAAATGACCTGAAAGAATGCATGGGGCTATAGTTATATTAGTGATGGTACTTTCCATGGGATTTCATATAAGAGCTAGCCTTCCTACTTTTCCTTTTGCATCCAATTCCACTAAAGCACTACCTTTTTAACATTTCTCTAGGATTTCACTTACACGATCGTTGGAGAATTTTGTTTTTTGCAGTATGAGTACTAAAGGGATTTCCTTATGTTTTTAACCTTTTGGGAGCCTCAACTTTCCTTTTTAGTTGAGGCCCCTAATGTTCCATGTGATTAATTTCATTGAGAATGATGGGGAATGGAGTGGAATACATCTGTCATGAGAGCCACCTTACTTGAATTGGCTAGCATCTCGCTCACTTCTTGTATGAGGTTTTTGTTTCTTTTTTTGCCATTCTTTTTTGCTTCCTTGAGGTGCTTTGAGGGTTCTTTGAAGTTATGATTTTGGATGCCATATCTTGACTAACCTTATCTTTAAGAGGTCATCCCTTTATGATTATAGAGTTTCAAGTAGGGTTGATGCAACATCTACACTATTTGTTCAGGATTGTTTACAAATATTTTCCTTTTAGCTCTTCTACCATGCTTGCCAAGGTTGCTTCTTCCACATCCATTTCTTTTGCATCATCCTAGGTATCTCCTGGAATTGTTTTTTTGCTTCTGGTTTGTCTTCTTGTGGCTCTTCTTGGCTGGTTTTTGGTGCCTTTATTTTGATAGAGCTTTGATCTATATTTGGATCCACAAAGTTTATTTCTTGTGATGGGTTATCCACATCTACACCATTTTTTCCGTTATTATTTGCAATTTTTTTCTTTTAGCTCTTCTACTATACCTGTCACAGTTACTTACTCTACATCCATTTCTTTTGCATCATCCTCCATATCTCTTGGAATTTTTTCTTTCTTTTTGGGTTATCTGTTCATGGCTCTTCTTCGCTGGATTTTGGTGCTCGCCTTTCTTTTGATAGAGCTTTGATATGTATTTGGATCCATAGAGTTCACTTCTTTTATTTATTTATCTGACATTTCCATGTCCTCATCTAAGATAGTTTATTTGTTCTTTTATTTATCAACTTCAATTGCATGAAGCAAAAGAGATATTGGGAGAAAAAGTCAAGGAACTTGGAAAATTGAAAGCGGTTGTTGAAGAATTAATGGAATGAAAAACTAACATGAATGTGGGTAAATAAAATGGTGGAGTTAATCCAAAACCATCAAACAATGTAAGAATTACATGTGTAGACTATTTAATTTTTTATATATGTTTGATGTATGTTTGATAATAAGTTTGAGTTTGACCTTTGTTTTCTCCTCTTAATCTGCCTGATAGCCCCACATATGTTGAGAGTATTTGTGTAATTATGTTTAGAAGAAATCCAATACTAAAGAACGAGGTGGTATTCTCACCAAATGCAAAAGGGAGATCCAATTGTAAGATGACTTTGGTTAGCTTTGCATTGAAGGAGCGCTTATGCAATTTAAAAAAAATAAACATATCTTTTTTGCCTTTAGGAGCTCAATATTGAAACTATTTTATCTCTGTAATTTCAAACTCCCAAGGTCTAAAATGTCATCCTGAGGTAGATTTCTGTGTCTTCTTTCCAACCCACAAGCTAGACTAAAATTAGATTCTTCAAGGTAAAGTTATACGAAATATCCCACGATGACCTGATTATGCACTAGTTCAGTATAGCAAACTTGTACAGACTGCCATGTATCACTGTTTCATCTTTAAACCCTGAAATCTATCCTCAAGAAACTAAAGTTCATGCAATTTTAGATACTTTTTACAAAATTCAAATTTGATGTACGAAGAGAAAGTTATGATGGTTTTCCCTAGGTCACTTGTTTGAGACTGAATTATGGAGCATGCAAAAACACTAAATTCCTTGGAACATATCTCTGAAAATATAGCGGACGAAGAGCTAAATTTTTTACTGAAGTTCATTAAGATTTCAAATTTTCATGGTGAAATTTTCAGCTTATGAAGCCTTTCCAAAACAAAACAAAAAAGTTATAGTGAAAATAACAATATGACCTGTTTGAAGCAGCAAAACCCTATGATCCAAAGCTCTTATACCAAATGTTATGTAACTAGATCCCAAAATATAAGAAAATATAGGTCAATGACTTGAAAATAAGCCTCATCAAGGGGAAACCTCCTTTTACATCACATAAATGAGCAATTCTTAGATGATTCAAATGATAAGACCTCCTTGATATATATAGGTCCGAGTCTAAAAGGTCAAAATGTAATTAGGGCCTACATAACAATAATGATGCTTGTTTGAAGATTTATGTGGATGTTATCTTGAGTTTTTGTGTTCAGAATCAATTCCACAGTAGCCATATTTTAGAATCGACATTTAGCATCCTGATGATGAGCCTTGTTATATACTCGAAACATCGATTCTAAAATATGGCTACTGTGGAATAGATTCTGAACACAAAAACTCAAAAATAATAATGTAAGAGCTCAATAATAACAATAGTGGGTTTTTATGGGGTACAACAATAACAATATCTACTCAACAATAACAATATTAGGGTTTATATGGGGACAACAATAACAATATGGGAGCTACACTAGTATTATATGGACCTAACATTTTTAGGTGATAACAAGTAGGTTTAGGCACATTTGGAGAAAAGGCTAAGGAGGATTAAAGGAACTTGGAGCTATAAATCACTTCAAATTGCCTTAAGGTATTATCAAATTGTCGTAATTTTCATGTTTATAATATATATCTATAATTTTACCCCCCTCTAATGGATGTGATTTTCATTATTTCAAGTTTCAACTTGGTAGATCCAATTCTAACCTAAGAGTATTAGATTAGTTGTGATCATAATTTAATTATTTCATGTTAATTAGGGTTAAAGAGGGCACACGTTGTTGTTTATCTGTGCAAGAACCATTATGGGAATTTTGAGTTGTAAAGTGAACCTCTTAAAGAAAGTAATAAAATAATAGTAAACATAATTAAATACGACTTATGAATTTTTAAAGGAAAAGAAGGAAAACTACATTTTTAATTGTATTTTCAATTTCTCCTAATAGGTTTACTCAAATTTCAAGTCTAGGCACTCATTGAATGCATAATCAAATTCCACATCAAATGAGTACCCAATATACATACTTTTGAGTAGACCCACATGGAGGAAAATTGAAAATATACAAAAAATTATTGTTTCTTTTTACACACTTTTGCATAGATCCACAACGAGAAAAATTGAAAATATACAAAAGAAATGCACTTTTCATGTGTCTTCAATTTTTCTTAGTGTGGATCTACTCAAAATTATGTAGAGTGGGTAAGAAACGTGTGATCCGAATGGAAAATGGCATCAACCCATGGTATTCATCCACCTATGTTATTCATCCACCCATGGTATTGTAAGTGGCACTCACCCATGGTATTTATCCACCCATGGTATTGTAAGTGACATCCACCCATGGTATTCATTCACCCATGGAATTGACCCGTGGTATTGTAACTGAAAATACTATAAGTAACACGTTGCATTTTGTAAAAGGACAGTTTTGTCCACCATAATGTAGTCCTTACAGTTATTATCTGTTTAGTAAAAAAAAAACTTTGTGGTTTTGTTTGTTGGGCATTCTACTCTTTTTCTTCTGGCAATTTCAATTTTTCAGATCTTGGGGGCCTCCCCCCAACATCCATTTCAATCTTTTAGATCTTGAGGGCCTCCTCCCAAGATCCAGATTAGTGGTATCAGAGCAGGTTACGATTCCATGGGAATGAGGGTTTCATGCATATTTCAGTTTCAAATTTTTGCAGCAATATTCAACAAACTTCAGGAATGTGCTACGACCTCCACAGAGCACTTTCTTGGGCCAAGTAGGAATAATTTTCATTTCTTCATTTTTCTGCATGAATGTTTTTGGGCGGCGAGTTTTCAAATCAGATCTGAAATTTTTGGTGAAAATTTTATGAAAATAAATAACATATCTGGATTCCTTGCAAAAAAATACCCAAATTCAAAAAAAAAATCGGCCGAATCGGAGTCCGGATGAGGGAGATATCACCGATTTAAAATTAGCTATGTTGTAGAATTTTCTTTTGATGACAACTAGTGGACGGTTACTCTCCTATCATTTTTTGAAATTTTTGTGCTGAATTTTAGAGAAATGATAGTATATCTGAGCTCCTCTTGAAAAATCACTCAATTTCAAAAAAAAGGGTTGAATTGGAGTTCGGACGTGGGAGATATTGCTGATTTAAAATCAATTATTTTTTTAGAACTTTTGTGACGACGAAAAAATTGCAACGCGAATATGAGATTCTAGAGTGTCCAGATAAGGATTTCCAACACATGGGAAGATGCAAAATGGTCATTCTGCTTCCAAAAAACAAGTTATAATAAATATTCTAAGTTTTATTGACCAAGTTATGTCCATTTTAATTCTGGAGCAACATTCAAAGCGGGTTCCCATTGGAGATGTGCCCTCCCACCCCACTTTAGTAGGCACCTGCTTCACATTCATTAGTTTCAGCATAGCAGAATTTGGCTTGGGTTATTTGGAGATGTACCCTCCCACCCTAGGCTATGTAGGCACCTGCTACTTCATCAATAACCAACATCATAGTTATGGGTCAACTGTAAAAAATCATTGTCATTGAAGTCCATTTGCTAGGCCGCACACTGTTAGTATCACAGTTGGTCACAAGAATTACACGGTATCTCTATCCTTGGATCTTCGTTTGTCATGGTTATGGGTCATCCACAAACCCACATTTCATCGAAGTCCATTTGCTAGATTGCACACTGTAAGTATCACAGTTGGTCACAAGCATTACAAGGTATCTCTATCCTCGGATCTTCGTTCATCATGGTTATGGGTCATTCACAAACCCACACTTCATCGAAGTGTTGGGTGTGGAGCATGCTTATTTAGAGGTCTTTGTTTCAGTTGGATGTGTACCCCAGGAAGACTGTACACCCCTCCACGCAGGAGGGGTGGTGCGAGGGGGACTTGTCCCCCCCACAGGGGTCCGGGGGGGCTAATCCCCCCCGACTAGGGGGTCCAGGGGCTAGCAGTCCCCTGGCGGGGGTTTCGGGGGCAACACCCCCAAAGCTAAAAATAGATGTAAAATTGCCTTGTAAAAGTATAGTAATTTCTAGTCAATCTGGGTCGTTCATTAGGCAGATGATCTGACAGTAGAATTTATGTTTAGTTTAGGGTTTTTTTCCCTAGAAGGCAGCTCCTCTCTTTGTATGAGGGCATTGTATTGAGTCTGTGTAATAGATGTATATTCTCAGAGCGAGAAACAAATAGGTGAGACTGTGAGAGAAAATAGAGGATATTACAGCAGATCTGTTGTAGGTTGTGTCTCATCATTTTGCTGGATAATAGAAAGGAAGGACTAGTTGTTTGAGGTGGACGTAGCCCAAACTGGGTGAACCACGTATATCTGTGTCTCTCTGATTTTATGTGTTTGTGCTTTTCCGCATATCATATGTGTTGCATTTCTCTGTCATATATAATATTTTTCTAACACGAAGTCCATTTGCTAGGCCGCACATTGTTAGTATCACAGTTGGTCACAAGCATTACATGATATCTCTATCCTTGGGTCTTCGATCATCATGGTTATGGGTTAACCACATAAAACCCTTCTCTTCAGTGGCTCTTCATATTCAACAAAGGCTTCGCAGAAGGGAACGTCACGCAATGGGGATCATTGCTTCCTAAGGAGGGACGAATGATCCGAATGGAAAATGGAATCAACCCATGGTATTCATCCACCCATGGAATTTACCCATGGTATTGTAAGTGGCACCCATCCATGGTATTTATCCACCCATGGTATTGTTAGTGACATCCACCCATGGTATTTTCCCATGGCATTGTGACATCCACCCATGGTATTTATTCACCCATGGAATTGACCCGTGGTATTGTGACATCCACCAATGGTATTCATTCACCCATGGAATTGACCCATGGTATTGTAACTGAAAAATACTATAAGTAACAAGTTGAATTTTGTAAAAGGACAGTTTTGTCCACCACAATGTAATCCTTATAGTTATTATCTGTTTTAATAAAAAAAAATCTTTATGGTTTTGTTTATTGGGCATTCCACTCTTTTTCTTCTGGCAATTTCAATTTTTCAGATCTTGGGGGCCTCCCCCCAATATCAGGATCAACGTGTTTTTAAAAATGTTTATTTTCAATTTTCTCATTGTGGATCTACTCCAAAGTATGTAGAGTCAACACTCGATGGATGAAAAATCTAATTCTGCATCCAATGAGTGCCCACACTAGAAATTTGAGAAACCTATAAGAAAATAAGTCTAAAATATGATTTAAAAAGTAGTTTTCTTTTTCTCTTGCAAATACATCTACCCATGGGAATGATATCATCATCTTGAATCTTATTGAATATTTTACATTTGATTTTGTTAGTACCTTTCATTCTGAAGCCCATTTTTTACCTCAAAGTTCCCCTAATGATAGTTGTAGAGCTAGGATCTAAAGCTAGTGATTGCATCAAGCCTAGATATGTTGGACAACTATTGGATAGAGGCAGGATCCTTCTCAATTTTTGGTAACATTGAAAGAACTTATGTGTTATATCTAGTAGAAGAAAACCTAGGGATATGTCCCTCTGTTTATCTCTAATCTTGGATATATCAAAGACAGGACCCTCTTATCCATAGAAGAATTCTCTTACATTCGAGAGAACCAACTCCAAATTATGGTGAATCTCTCGTGGTGTGTGTCAACTACCTATATGGCATTGAGTTGAAAAATAATACTCGAGGGGCCCTTCTTCAACAATTTCTCCATATGGTGAGAAGTTATATTTTCTGGGGAACCTAAGGTAAGCCCCTTGAGGGCATATTTTTTCCCTTCGTACTGGAAAATCATGTATAATGTTTTGAAATACATTGTGGCTAGCACTAAAGTGTATAACCATTCTCCCCCAAGAACTAAATCACAACCACCCATTTCAATGGAAAACATATAAGTTTGGAGACAATATTCACCCATTTGTAATTTGACATTTTCACGTTTCCCTAGACATTTAGTTGTACCTCCATTGCTTATCGTAATTTGAAAATTAGATATAGAATATACATAAAAATGGGTGTCTCGCTCCACTCTCATTGGATAAAATTGTGGGTGTTGTTTGCCTCCAAATTTCAGTCAACTACAATTGGTGATGATAATTAAAAAAATAGATATAGGACATACATAACAATAGGTGTCTTATGCTACTCTCGTATAGATAAAATTATGGGTGTTGTCATTGTTAGTCAATATGTTTGATGTACCCAATTAATTTCAAGGTTTGTGGTGTCCAAAAGCTTAATATGGTATGGAGAGAAATTTGGAGTTCTGTCAAAACATCTTACAAGGGAGCTTTATATTCCATGAGTAGTAATTATAACAAAAATTTCATATTCATGGAAATATAACTTGTCATGTAAAGATACAACTATTAAAAATAATTTTCCTTTGGAATATTTTTCTTGACAATTATAGCAAAAATAAAGATATTTTTCTTCACAATTATAGCAAAGATAAAGACATTGACATAACTTGTATATATAAATTCGTTTGCAGAGATGAAGACATATTTTTCTTCACAATTATCGCAAAGATAAGGACATTGAGATAACTTGTATATATAAATTCGTTTTCAATTAGATTAGATGGAAATAATTGTTATGCAAGTGGTGAGTAATTATCTCTTCGTTTGTACATTTGTCACTATCACAAGATTCCAACCATGTCTATGGACTACATCAACATAACCAGTACAGAAATTAAAAATTCAGTTTGATTAATGAATAATTTCTTTGTGTTTTATGAAATCATAAGATATATTTTATATATGACCCTCTTTTTTTGTGGTTTTTCCACTAGTTTTTCTTCAGCTTCTTAGGACGTGGTGCGCTTAATTTTTTTCATCAAAAAATTATAGCATTTGACAGGAAAGACAGCTGGAACTTTTTGTGGTTTTTCCGCTAGTTTTTCTTCAACTTCTTATGACGTGGTGCGCTTAATTCTTTTCATCAAAAGGTTATAGCATTTGACGGGAAAGACAGCTGGAACCGTGGCTGGGAAGGAAGGATTATGACTTGTTTAGTCATGAACACCGACCACGTGGCATTTCCCTGCCTGGACAAACCTCTTCACGTGCATTACTGGTTAAAAAACACATTAACAACAATCCAACTCTATCGCCTTGGAGCCAATCATTTTGCAGTAGTCACGTGGGTGTGCAAAATACTTAACTAAATAATTGGAGGGCCGGCCACCATCCAACGATTCCATTTTCATTATACCAAGTATTGAGATTCTCCTGTGCATGCCAATTGAATCGTTTTCATTCTACCAAGTATTCAGATTCTCCTTTTCTATGCCAATTGAATCGTTTTCATTTTACAATGTATTAATACTCTATGTGTACGCCAGTTTGTCCCAAAAGAGGAAAGAAAGAAAGATCAAGATCTAGCAACCGTTAACATGCAGGCACCTGCACCAGATCTCCCTCACAACCCCGATGCAGCATCATCTTCTTCATCATATATTCTCCTGGTGAGAGACTGTAACAAATTATTCTGATAAATATCAATTTCTTGTTTAGACGATTAATTTTGTATTCAATATTGTTGTATTGTAGGTGCAACACTTGATTGAAAAATGTCTGGTGTTCAACATGGATCAACAAGAATGCGTAGAGGCGCTTTCAAGACACGCCAATATCCAACCGGTAGTAACCATGACAGGTACGTATTTCATTATACTTATAAACCCTGCATATACATGAATTGCATTGAAATTCTTTTTATATTTATTAAAGGATCTTAGCAGAGTGGTTCGTTGAATAATTTAATTTGAATGGTTTGGTGAACAATTGTAATTTGCAGTGTGGAATGAATTGGAGAAAGAAAACAAAGAGTTCTTCTCGTCCTATAATTCTAAACTTGAAAACAGAGAACAAGGTTATAATAGTAGCCAGGCGGCGGCCAAGCAGATGTTAGAAGACGCAGCAGCTAATTTACGCCATAAGTGATCCGATCATCATTGCTCTGGTTCTGACAACTATAAATCAAATCAGCCAGTCTAAATACTCGGAATGAATTAGAATGGATTATATTGGAATCTTCACCGTGGAATATTTTGGTTAAATGGTTTGTCAATGTATAGCAACAACCGAAATGGGTTATAGTGTTCGCGTTATGATGTAGTTGTCTCCTGTAAAAATTATATGACTGTTTTATAAGGAACTGCTATTTTTATGTGTCTTGTTTTAAATTATATGACTGTTTTATAAGGAACTGCTATTTTTATGTGTCTTGTTTTTCTTTTTAAATAGGAATTAATTCTTTTTGGAAAATTAGTAACTTTTAAATGTTTATTGTCATTATGGGTCAAGATACACCAGATTTAATTATTTTAATTATCATAGTAAATTATTAAAACTTAGAATTAAATCACTCTATTTAAGATTTTTTAATTTTATATAACTCTTTTTATTGAATCTAGAGATTCATTCTACAGCTCACTATAATGTGTTTTTTTGCTAGTTTTTTCATTGAATCTCTCTACTCATATTAAATGTGTATTTAAAACAAATCTAGTATTTAAGTTATTTATGTTATTTGTATATTTCTGCCCATAGTAGTTGCGCTGCGAACTCCGTCACTATTTTTATTGGCCCGTGAATGTGATTATAGAGGGATCGATTCTATTAGAGTGGGGTACCTTTCTTTTTGTGGGCTGTTTTCATAATTTGGAAATTGACCATTTTTGTCAATTTCGTACACAAGTAGGGCACGTAGTTGAGAAAATATGGACCATTTTTAGCAGAGTAACAGTTGCGACAAACAGGTTATGCAGGAAACGTATCTGGGCAGAGATCTTGTAGGATGAAAGGGTGGTCACTACGTTCTGGTTTGCAGCTCTGATGGAGTTAATGTCAATAGCAAAGTACGTTGCATATGTCATGAATTGCGTCACTACGAATCAACGTTGTCACTTTGTAGGGAAAGAGACGCTATGGAAAAACGTGAATGTTTATACGTGGTGTGTATGGGTTGGTTCAATCATGAAAAGTTTGTTTTGGTACAACTTATTTAATAGTTTCCATATTTATGGGCAATTCATATAGATCAATGATAACCATTCTGTGATGTAGATAATACTTACGGCATAATAAGAACAAATAACCAGAAATTAGTATTTTAATATTCGCACTAAGGCTGCCACAAGGCCTTTTAAAAACTTTGGGATGTTTAAAAAATTATTTGTCATCTAGATAATCACATTGAAAACACTTACTGTCATGGAACAATCAAACTGTCAAAACACACATCTTCTGTCGCATTGCATTGCGTTTGGAAAATGTTACCATAAAGATAATCAAAGAAATGAAAAAGAAAACAGACTTACATCACAGCTATATCGTTATGAATTTTGGAATGCCTTAATCTGACATAAATTAAGATCTTAGTCGCTATTTTTAGCTTGATTCTCATTCTTTAAAGATTAGGGATTTATAATATTCTTCTTCATGTAAAAGAACATTTCGATTATTGATTTGAGAGAGACTTTTTACATTTGAAAATGGAGAGATGTGTTATTGAGTTGGGTATTTTTTAAAATATAAATATAAATATGAATAAGATAAGTAAAGTAAAGTAAAGGGATATGTAATTTTCTTTTTTAATAATATATAATATTTTTTAAAATATTAATAATAAAAATTATTTTAATATTCATTATAAATAAAATATTTTAATATTTAATTTTATATATTAAAATTAATTAAAAGTAAACAAAATAGGTGTTTTCAATATTTAATATAAATGAAATGTAGTAATATAGAATTCACTTATCACATCTAAAAAGTATTAATAATAAATGAAATTTTAATTTTAGTGATAAAGAAAATATTTCAATATTCACCTTTAATAAAACATTTTAATATCAATTTTCTATAGGAATTTTTTTATATTTAAAAAAATTCAACTATACACTACTCATGTTATAACGTTTTATATATAAAATAATTGAATATATAAAATATTTTATATTTAAAACATTTCAACAATACATTACTCACTACTCAAGCATGAAGGAGATGTGGTAATTTTTTATTTCCTAAACATGGAGTTGACATATGGCACTAACATGCACATATATATAGAGATACATTTTAACTCTAAATATATTATGCCTAAAAAGGAATCAAATCCTTCTAGGTAAAACCATTTTTCAAAGTTGAAATTTTTGAAGAAAAGTTTGCACAAGCATCCATAAATCTAAAATTAAGATAGAGTTAAGTTGGTTATTTTTACAATGTTTCTTATTCTTTAACATAATAGGAAAGTTATGTTGGAATGATATTGTTCTCTCTAACATGCACATACATATAGAGATACATTTTAACTCTAAATATATTATGCCTAAAAAGGAATCAAATCCCTCTAGGTGAAGCCTTTTTTCAAAGTTAAATATTTGAAAAAAAGTTTGCACCTAAAGCATCCATAAATCTAAAATTAAGATAGAGTTAAGTTGGTTATTTTTAAACGGTTTCTTATTCTTTAAAATAATAGGAAAGCTATGTTGGAATGATATTGCTCTCTAGAGTTGGTGGAAATATCTCACATTTGATTTGACTTATCAAATTTACTAATATATAAACTTTTGTGACTATTCCATTGGAAGAGTTTGTCACAATAAATATTATAAATTCTAAAAACCTTAGATTATGCAAGTTTATTTTCTTAAATATTATATTTGTTATTTTTAGCTTATGGCTTGAATTTATGAAATAATTGAACATGGAAAATAAATAACATTCACAAAATATGCACCATCCACGTAAAGAAACACAAAATTTGTCTTGGGAAACCCAATACAAGAGAAAAATCAAATAGAGGGTGAGGCCTATGCTCTCCAATCTTTGCTTTAGCTTTCAAAATGCACATGCAAAGGAATGGACACTTACTATGGAGTTAACTTTTGACACTGTGGCATGAACAGTTGCTACAGAAGCCTTCTCCACCTTTTTTATGCTCTCAAACTACCACTCCTAGGTGTTTTTCTCAGCCTTGGAATAAGTTACAATGCTAAATAATGGAACCCTTACTCCTTCTTGTGTCATTATATTTAACATAACTCGATATCCATCTAAAATTAGGATTTTAATTTCTTCAACCCTTAATTGTGATAAGGATTGGACCTTCTAAAATATTCTTGAAATTCCACACATGGCTAGCCTCACATGTGTGAGTAATTGAGGTTGACAAGACATCGACTCATGCCTTTGTGGTCAATAAGGTAGGTCAATTGGTGGGAGGTATAACTTACACATACAAGCTCCTAATGAGGTGATTTTACATTATTGGAAAGTTCTTAGAGTGTAAATCAATGTCGAAAGTGTGGGCAAAAGTTTCAGACACAACAATCTCAAAAAGCATTATTTGATGACATAAAATAGATTTATAAGCTTTTGGACCCCAATTACTTGCCAACAAAATGGGTCATGCATTCCAATAACTACAAATTTTCCACCCAAGAAGTACTGAGATATATACAAAATTTTATGATCACCCAATCTTGATCATAAAATATTGACATAAATTAACTACTCTTTTTTAAAATAACAATTATTGTTCTAATTTTAACTTGGCACAAATCTCTTTACTCAATGCACGATTAGTGTGTTAAGAGTTGATCAAAATATTTCACATCTAATTTCATTTATTAGATTTACTAGTCTACAAATTACCATGGATATTTTATTGGAAGAGTTTGTCACAATAAATCTTATAATATTCTGAAAACCTTAGATTATGCAACTTCATTTTTTTGAATCTTAGACTTGTTATCTATGTTTTATGACTTAAATTTAAGAAATAGTTGAAATATGGAATTGAAAGAACATGCACAAAATATGTATTATCCATGCAAATAAACACGATATTTGTCTTTGGAAACCCAATACAATAGAAAACTCAAATAGAGGGTGAAGTATGCTCTCCTCTCTTTAATTTAGTTATAAAGATGCACATGCAAAGAGATGAACACTCACTATGCAATTATCTTTTGATATTGTGGCATGAACAATTGCTACAAAAACCTTCTCCTCCTTTGTTATGCTCCCAAAATACCACTTCTAGATGTTTTTCTCAACCATGAAATAATCTACAATTCTAAATAGCAGAGGACCTTCTCCAAGTATTGTCACAATATTTAACATAACTCGATATGCATCTAGAGTTAGAGTTTTGATTTATTTAACCCTTAATTGTGATAAGTTTTTGGACCTTCTAAAATCTTCTTGAAATTCCAAACATAGTTAGCCCCACATGTGTGAGTAATGGGGATTGACATGGCATCGACTCATACCTTGCTGGTCAACTATATAGGTGAATTCGTGAGAGGTATAAGTTATGCATACGAGTTATTTTTGAGGCCAATTTGCAATTTTGGAAAGTTCTTAATATGTAGATCAACATTGATAGTGTGGGCACATTTTTCAGACACTACAATCCCAAAAAGAATCATTTGTTATCATAAAACGACTTGGAAGTTTTTGAACCCCAATTTTGCATATTGAAACTTGCCACTAAAATTGACCTTGCATGTTAATTCCTTCAATTTTCCACTCACAAAATATATATATATATATAGTATGACTATACCATTTAAATTATTTACACTATGAATAATATAAATAAAGTACTCTCTTTATTAAAAAAAAAACTATTATCTTTTTAAATTTATTTAAACAATATTATATTTTTTATTTTTCAAATTAAAATACTTATTTTTTTAATGAGCAGTCATGAAGGTCAAATTCAAATGGTTTGGTAGTTTTCCCAAAGATTTTGAAAAGCTTTTATGAATAAGAAAGAAGGAGATGATGGACATAGTTTGAAACACACTAAGATAGATGAGTAAGTATTTCATTCCTTTACAGAAAAGGTGCACGAATTCTAAAGCTTAGAATGAATTTGTGTATGTCCTATAACAAATCCATCCAAGATAGGGAACTAAGCAAAATTAATTGTGTCCAATGTATCGAGGCATGTGTCTAACTTAGGTTTGTGATAAAACCACCTATCCTTACTTGAGTGTCTTGTCCAAATTAATCCCATCACATTGGAATCATCCCTTTCGTTCAAACCCAAAGAAGCTTGAGGCATGTGTCTAACATAGGTTTGTGATAAAACCACCTATATTCTTAGGTGAGTGCCACGTCCAAATGGAATCCCCACCATTGTGGAATCATCCCTCTCGTTCAAACCAAAAGAAGGCTATTATAATTTTGAGACTCTAGAGGGGAAAAGGGACCAAATCTTTAATAAGGTCAAATTGGAGGGTCTTCCAAACTTATCAATAGTTTTTTTAATAAAAAGAGTGTTAAGAACCACCATCCATTCCATGCTCTATTAATCTATAGTGGTCTTATCTAAAATAAATCACCATTTTTTTTAAGTTACATCATGTTTTATAAAGAAGTATATATCAAATTAAAAAAAAAAAAAAAAAATCTATATATAATTGAAAATAGAAAATTTTTTATATTTAAAATATTTTAATGGTATGTTACTCATGTATAAGGGAGATTTATGATTTTTTACATTTTTGACATGGAGTTGATATGTGGCACATGTCTGCACACACTTCTACAAAAATAGAGATCCAACTTAATTGTAAATTTATTATTCTAAAAAAACCGCAAATTCATCTTAGTGAAAACTTTTTTCAAATTGAAGAAAGGTTTGCATCTTGAAAGATACATAAATCTAAAGTAAGATTGAGTTACGTTGGTTATTTTTAAATTGTTTCTCATTATTTAAAATAATATGAAATTTATTTTAGAACGATCAGGCTCTCTCCTCTCCCTCATGCCTAGAGTAATTATGTGTTTGACTAGTGAAATTGTAGCTAAACCTGCACAGGTTGGATCTAGCTAGAAAAATATGGAATAAACCTTATACGGAAAGAAGAAAGAAAATTGAAAGAGAAAAGAATTAATGAATTCTATTCATGCACAAAAAACATAATTATGAGAGAATGCAATTCAATGCAATATATTCTACATGGATGAACTAATATAATGTGAGTCTAGTAGCGAATCTAGGGAGAAGTGAACATGCACTAAAGAAAACTAACACCTATTCCTAAATAATTTTCCATGTAGTCATTAGTTAACTATCTCATGCAAGTGGATATTAGTAGAGAGAATAGAATGAATAGGTCCTGACAAGAAGCCATGTAAGGTATCCATTTTACAATGCATCAAAGTAACATAGAATAAATGCAATAAGAGGAAAGAGAGAAAACCACATGGAAATAAACCCCCCCCCCCCCCTCTCAAAATATAGTATTGAAAAAGAAATGCAACTGATAGGCAGCTATGTCCTTCACCCCAAGGAAGTTTCACAAAAAGTGAAACTTATGTTCAATGAAAGTCTTCGTGAAGATGTCAGCAGTTTGCTAAGAAGTGGGACAATACTGCAAGTTGATTACCCCATCATGTATGAATTATCGGATGTAGTGCATGCGAATCTCCATGCATTTTTTTCATTGGTGTTGCACTAATCTTATGCAACTTTAATGTGATTTGATTGTCACATCAAGTGACTATCAAACAATGAAATATGATACCAAGATCAGTGAGGAAGTTCTGCAACCAAATGGCTTGAATGGAAATGTTGACTACACCTACGTATTCACCCTATGTGGATGATAAATAAATTATGGTTTGCTTTTTTTGGACCAACAAATGGGACCAGAACCCAAATTGAGAACATATCTTGAAGTGGATTTGCGATCATTGTTATCACCAACCCAATCTAAATCATTGTGTCCAATGATATCCACGTTACATCCTGTTGAATCTCATAGTTGATGGTTCCCTGGACATATTTGAGTATGTGCTTGACATCCTTCCAATGCAACTCATGTGGCTCCTACATATATCTGGAAATTGCGCCTACTACATATGAGAGATATGGATGAGAGTGAGTGAGACAAAGGAGACTCCCCACAAGTTATTTATACATGGTGCAATGAACTAATGGTGTATACTTTCCATCCTAAAGGTATGTCCCAATCCCTAACGGGAGTGTGGATAGGATTTCTCCCACACTAGTTTTTCTAAGGGGGTCTTAGGAGCAGGGGGTGGTAGCATGTTTTGGACCCCCCCGAAAGAAAAATGTAGATAAAAATATGCCTTGTAAAATATTGTAATTTCGTAGTCAATCTGGGTCATTCATTAAGAGGAATATCTGACGGTTGAAGTTATGTTAATTTAGGGTTTTTTTCCCTAGAAGGAAACCCTTGGTTTATATGAGGGAATTGTATTGTGGCTATAGATTATTCTGTGTGTGAGAAAAAGAGGAGATTGTGTGAGAGTGAAGAGGAAGTTACAATAGATTTTTTGTAGGTTGTATCGCTTCATTTTTTTGGATAATATAAAAGGAAGGAATAGTTATTTCTCCATGGACATAACCCAAATCAGGTAAACCACATATAATTGTGTCTCTCTTATTTTTTGGTTTTTCGATGTTTGTGTTTCCACAATATTCTGTGTTTCATTACTCTGTTATTTAATTTCTAACACTAAGAGATCTCTTGCATACTTGGAATGAGAACTTTTTTTCCCTAAATCATTCTGGTTGATTTCTAGTCTAAGAAAGAAGTGCAAAAACCCCATATCTATCATGGAAAACCTATCATGCAAAGTGGTTTTGACTGTAGCGATGGTTGAGGCTGAACTACTATAGTTAGTAGATCATATACATAGAGCACTGTGAGCAACAAAGAGTTAGATATTCTTAGCATATAAGAATTTAGATCATATTTACATCAAATGAAATGTTGAAAGAGTAAATAGGAATCCATTTTAGAGTACCATTCTCTATGTGTCTGCTTGAGGCAATAGAGAAAATTATTGAGTCTGAAAACTAAAGATGAATTCTTTACATGTGATTGCTCCATGTAAATTTCCTCTTAGAGATCACTGTGAAGAAATGCATTCTTCACATCCATGTGATGAACCTCCCACGTTTTTGTTGTTGCAATGGAAATATTTAACCTAATAGAGTCCATTTTGGCCACTCAATAAAAGGTTTCATCATAATCTATGTCTTGAACCCATTGAAAACATTTGGCCACAAACCATGCTTTATATCTTCTCACAAATCCATTCACTTCTTTCTTTGTCTTGTAGACCCACTTGCATTTGAAAAGTGTACAATATGAAGGAAATGGAACTGAGTCCCAAGTTTGGTTCTTAATGAGGGAGTTGTCTCTATGTCCATAGCTACTTCTTAGAAAGGATTCTCTACAAATTCTTCGTAAGTTTAAGGGCTATATGTTAGAACCATGTAGCAATGCATGGGCATAAGTATTTTTGTGGTTGCGAGTGCATGAGCTGCTTATTCAAATTGAGATTTTTTGCCAAGATCATCCAAGAGATCACTCATGAGGCACCAATTATATTTATAAAGTGCTTGGGAATCGTAATATTCACATGCATGCTCATGATATTTTGTATCAACTTTAGAACTTAAATCTGAAAATTGATCTAAATGACAGGATGCGTCATTTACCATATCTTCTACAAAAGGAAGCATAGACGTTTTTCATGTTTTTCCTTAGATGCATGCAGGGGACTTCTAAAAATTCCTTGTAGATTCAAATGACTTATGTAATTTTCTAAGACAAAAGACTTGAATCTACTTTACCCATCAACGGAAACAATTAAAGGATCGAGAAATCACAACATAAACATGAGACAAGATTCAATCACATATGCTCAGAGATTTATATAAGGGGAAAGAAACTACTCAAAACCCCTTCCTACATGTATTTCATTAGTAAGAACATAGAGAATAAATACAATGATTTCTCAAGATTGAGAAACCATTGCACTAGTATAGTCTATCTCACTACTTCCTAGATAAGCTCTTATCAATACTTAACCAAATCTAAGCCTGCCTAAGTCCCTATTTCCTTGCAACGTTCCTCAAGGAATTAGCCTCCTATTAATTAGGGAAATTCCAAATTAGAATTGCGCAATCCCTGTAGGCCCCTTCTCTGACTGCTTGCACCACCTGTACAACTTGGATAATTATACAACTAATAGTACACTACCCTTGAACTCCAATCTCAACTAGCTAACTCGAATTTCATGCATGCATGAGTTAATTAAAGTTGATTAACCAGTTAACTGGTTTAACACTGAAGCTGCACCCCACTACTAGACCTCCTACTAGTTTCCCCAATAGTTGGAACTAGTTTAACTCACCTTAACTCAATTAGTTGGAACTAGTTTAACTCACCTTAACTCAATTTAACTTAATTAAATTGCTACAACTAAAATTAACTCAACCTAGGATCCTAAAATTTAGGAATCACTATACACAACTCAAGTTGAGCCCTCAACTTGAATTAAATAAGCTAACTTAGTGATAACAACTCAGTTAACTCATTAAAGTTGTCTTGTGATGTGTAATTTCAATTTTATCTTAATTTAATTCAAGGGAAAATTAAAATAGGAATTTCTTGCTGCATTTTCAACAATCCCTCTCAACAAGAAAGGGGTTATCTGCTACCCCGATCCTACCTCTATGGAACTCATATTTGCATCTTGACAATGCCTTTGTCAAAATATCTGCATATTTTTCCTCTGTATGAATGTACTCCAACAACATGATTCTCCTCTACACACAATCTCGTAGATGATGATACTGGATGCCAATATGCTTGGACTGATCATGAAAAACTGTATTCTCAAAGAGTTTGATACAACTCCGGTTGTCATAGTAAATCACTGTAGGATCCATCATCTGACCAAATAACCCAACAATGATATTTCTCATCCAGATAGCCTCACATGATGCTTAGCTAACAGCCATGTACCCTTCCTCTATTGAGCTGAGTGTGATAGATCGTTGCTTCCTGCTATAACAAGAAACAGTTGTTGACGCACCACTTAAAATTCCTCCTAATGTGTTCTTCCTGTTTGATGGACTACCCACCCAATCTGCACATGTGAAGCCTTGTAGCTTTACTCCCTATGTTCGCCTATACCAAATACCAAATTGAGTGGTGCCTCTGAGGCATCTCAACACATGCTTTGGTGCCTTTCAATACAGTTTGGTTGGCTAAACCATAGCTTGACTAAGCTAGTTAACTGAATAACACATGTCTGATCATGTGTTCACAAAATACATAAGTGAACCCACAAGATGCCTGAAGATGGTAACCTACACTACCTCACCTGAAGTATCATCTTTCTTCCTCCATTTCCCTGCTAGAGGATTCTCCATGGGTTTGTTGCTCTCCATGTGGAACTTCTTCAGTATCTTGTTGGCATACTTTCCCTTAGAGACAAACAATTCCCCATCTCCTTTCCATACTTACATACTGAGGAAATAATTAATGAGCCCCAAGTCTTTCATCTTGAATTATCTTGCAAAATCCTCTTTGCAAGACTTGATCAACTTCTCATCACTAGTTAAAATTAAATCATCGTCATATAATACTATAATCAATAATTTACCTTCAATAACAATATGGTAAAGGTTTTCATCTGATTCACTTTTGGTGAAGCCCAACCCAATGAGATAATTGTCGATCATGGTGTACCAAGCACAGGGTGCTTATTTCAATCCATACAATGCTCACTTGAGTCTGCACACATGAAAATCTCTGTCAAAGTTCTCAAATCCTTCCAGCTGCTCAATGTACACCTCCTCCTCAATCACTCCATTGATGAATGTTGTCTTCACATCCATCTTATGTATCTTACCTCCTATTTGCACTAAAAGAGATAGAATTGATTTGATTGAAGAGTACCTTGCCAATGGAGTAAAGGTATCCTCATAGTCAATTCCCTCCACCTGAGAGAACCCCTTAACCACAATCTGGCCTTGTCTTTCTCGATGCTTCCATATGTTGCTTGCTTCACCTTGTAGATCCACTTGGAACCCACCACTGACTTATCCTCTGGTCTTAGGACCACTTCCAAAACATTGTTTCTTATAATGGACTCATACTACTCTACAATGGCCTCAACCCATACTCGTTTCTACACTGCTTCCTCGAATGAGAATGGCTGAGTCTCTATAATCTCACTCATAAGAGCCATGCAGTCAATGTGTTGATCTGGTGACCTCCTCTGCCTACACTGTGATGTGGGTGCTCCCACATTCTCTCTAGCATAATGCAATATTTTTTTAGCTTCTCTGGTGTGCTTCCTTCCATATTTGGATGTCTTTGCTTGAGTGGAAGTCACCACTCTCTCTACCTCTGCTTGTTACTGCTCCATAACTTCCCTAGGTTCCTCCTTTGTGTTAGAGTCGAAATTTTCATCCCTCCGTCAGAGATCAAATCCTCTTGTTGCATTTCATATTAGGTGTCCCGCCCAGTCATTTGCATTTGATTAAGTGCACAGATCATCTGACGGTAGTGGCATTCCTATAGTTTCCCTCATGTTATCTACCTACTGGCTCATGTCTGTTTATTAAAAAGCATATACAGTCTTCTTTTTATCTTAAAGATTGCAAAGATTGTCTTTAGGGTTTCATTGTCAATTAGGTCTAGGGTTTCATTAGGGTTTGGTCAAAAAATGTTTCAAAGTGTCTAATAACAACCAGCAGGCCATGAGGAGGTTTCAACATCAATAAATTTCATCACCAATTGTTCGAAAATGTGTTTTTCCTCAAAACTCTGTTTTGAGTAAAAAACAGAGTATTTAGCTTTTATTGTACAAAATTTTGTTTTCCTCATTGTAAATTCCTTCATCTGTAAACCTGGTTTCTTTCCTTAGCCCCAGAAGCTCCAACACCTGCAAAACAAGCAAAGCTCAGGTCATTTAGTTCATCATAAAACTTAAAAGAAGTGAAAAAGTCCAAAAAAAAACAGAGTTTGAAATAAAGTCATTTGTAAAACATTATGAAAGTGGGTTTGGCAAAATTAAATTTGAAAAGCTCCATGTATAAATCATTTCTCCAAATGTTTGAAGCTCATTTGCACTCCAAGAGCAAAGAGAAGCAAGGCAAAGCGATTTTGGTGAGTAAGAGGGAAGTTTGGGTGAAAATTGTTGCAAGTTATCGGTGCAGCGCACTGGGCAAGAGGTATGGCGCACTCACCAGGCGCGGTGCATTGGGCCTCATTTTACAGTATAAAAAATCACGGGCGTGACGCATACACTGGGCGTGGTGCATTGGGCTGGATGCGCAACGCACATAGCCAGAGAGCCCAAGAGCTTCCAGAATTCACTCAAATCGCCCAAAAACGCACGGATTTGCCTTGTGACAAGTAGGTAGAGCCTCCATCATTGTTTTTTATCCAAGTTTGGTGCTTATATCATGGTGGTTGATGAATGGTAATTGTTTAAAGAAATCAAACCCTACCATTTGAAATTCCTCAAAGAAAGTTGCTGCCTAGGGTTTTGATTGACTGTTTTGCCACCAAGTTCACTCCCTTACCCCTTTTTTTCATTGATTCCCTTATTCCCTAAGTTCCCCTACCCCCTAAATTCACTAATCCCCTATCCCAAGTTCCCTTTCCCAAAATCCCAAATGTAAATTCCCAAACCCTAATCCTATACAAAAACTCCCAAAACATCCCATATTTCCCTAACTAAAATCTATCCCAACAGTCCCTAAATTCCCCACTATTTTTCCCTCCCCTTACAGTCCCTCATTTCACTGTTTTCCCTTGGTGGCAGAGGTCAAACACATCATCAAAGGTAGTTCAAGACAGTTTGACATATCAGCACCTATTTCTCCAAGACAGTTTACCTACCAGCAGACATGGCATCTGATCCTTCATATGATTATGAAGAGGAGACCTAAAGTGACTCACCCACAGAGGGACATGCATCTAGGAGGCCTCATAGAGGTGGAAAACATATCAGAGAAGAACCAACCACTCTTGCTGAGTTATAGGTCGGCCCTCTTGCCATCTTTTGTTTCCAGCATCAGTCATGTTATGAATTTTGTGAGAAGGTTGCTAGCATTCAGTTTCATCATGAGTTGGCCCGCTTATTTGTATTGCATTTACATGGTGATCAAGCCACTCTTGCTAGTGTCACTTTCACATTAACACCAGAATCCATTTCAT
Organism: Pinus tabuliformis; assembly: GCA_031772625.1. NCBI lineage: Eukaryota > Viridiplantae > Streptophyta > Pinopsida > Pinales > Pinaceae > Pinus > Pinus tabuliformis. The sequence goes on along the minus strand of CM062805.1, from coordinate 1,486,212 downwards.
TAGCAACTGGCATACCTAACATTGGAGAGCCATGGAACAAGAGGCAGAAAATTGACTGGCAGCATTATGAACCATATATCAAGCCTGGCTTTTTGAGACAACATAAGAGAGTATTTCCTTTTCGGTACCTCAAAGATGAATATGCTCCTCTAATGAAACTCATCATTAAGTATTTCAGTTGTGAGGGCCAGTTCTACTGCTTATATGCTTATCATATCAGGTTGTTGATGCATTTTACCTGGGTATGAATGATGAACATTCCTTACTTCATGTGTCGAAACATAACGAAGATGACCACCCTTGTGCAGCACAAAACCCCTCAGCATCAGTTCAATAGTATTTATCATTTTGCTCTTATCAAAATTGTGGTCGTTCATCAGCTTGGTTTACAGGGCATCACTTAGGATGACTTCATCTCTCATGAGTTTTTTCAGAGTTTCATAGGGACCTTCAAAGGCTGGGCATGAGACAGGTGGACCTTCCTATCAGCATGAGGGCCATGAAACACAGACCGCTAGTGTGCCAATGTTCATCACCTATGAGAAGGGTACTAGACAGTTGTTTGCAGTAGCAAAGCGAGTGTTATCTCCACCAGGGATGGAAGGGGCCTCGCTTCCATCCTCAGCACAGTAGGTTCAGGACCGAGGCAAGAGGCCACTACAGGAGGAAGGACCATTAGGTGAGCAGGAGACATATTTCATCCTCATTGAGGGTGATGATACTGATATGGGCCCGCAAAGAGCAAATCTTAGAGAAATCATTAAGGAGTAGTAGGCGGACATTGATGCCTTGTCAACCAACTTGGATCGAGCTCAATGGACTACACAGTACCTGGAACAGAGGAATAAGCAGCTTGAGGACCAACAGGTGATTATGGAGTTGCAAAACATCTGGGAGGATCACCAAGCTGCTCAAAGGAGGAGGGTGGAGTTCACATCATTGGAGTAAGAGATCAATGCCGATAGGGAGTCATGGCTGGAAAGAGTCAATATCCACTTGGAGAGGAAGCTGGAGAAGGCCATCAATGAAAAGAATATGCTTAGAAACTTGTCATATCATTACTTGCCCCGGAACTTGGTGTGCCAAGCGAGAATCAGGAGTTTGAAAGCAAAGTTAAAGAGAGCATCAAGGAGGAAAAAAGAGGATGAAGGACTTCAGATATTGCATGAGGCTTCCTTGGCCCAACATCATGCTTGATAGAGAAGAGTTAGCCCAAATTTCAAGAAATTTGGAGCAATTTTTGCATTTTGAAAATTTTTGGCAAAAAAACAGGTTTTTCTGCCCTATGCACCGTGCCACATGACGCTCGCTTTTGCTAGGGGCCTCCTGTAGAAATTTTTGAATAATATAACACTTATTCACAGAGATTATCCTGATTATACACTATTGTGGAATGCATGCATAATACATAACCTCCTCTACGTTGATCATCAATTTTGCGGAATTAAAAACAATGAAATATCAATTGCATGCGCACATTAACACAGTATGTACTGGGGAAAGCATACAGCTGAAAACCCTCAACTATCTATATATTATAATGATAGAGAACATGTAACAATACATAGTACAATACTCCTCACAAGTACTCAGTACTATCTCCACCTGCTACACACAAACTAGCTCATATCTTAATCAAGTCACAGGTTCAAATCTCCTCCACTGTCTGTCAGCCTCTACTGCGCAATCAAATGTGAGAATTGATCTGATCCAAACTCGTTTTCCCTTAACTTGTACCACATAATCCTCATTGGCAATCTCCATCATTGATTATGCAAATCTCATGAACAGCTATAGTCACAACTGATAGTAGTCTCCACCTCTAACACCTGTCTCCACTGAACTATCCATGCACTGAGTTAATTTTATGTATTCTTTAGTTGCTTTATGAGTTAATAATTAGTGAATTAATTAAAAATTAATTCACATCAGTCATCATTAGTGTATTCTGCAGTTAGACTAAATACAACTAGCTCAACTAAGTCAAACTAAACACAACTCCATCAACTCCTCAATCAACTCCACCAAACTCAATCACTTGAGTTCTAACTGAAGTCCATCATGCAATAGCTCAACTAACCCATAAGAAAAGCGTATTTCCTTCTGGTAGTTGCATGTGCCACATCCGTAGCTCGAAGTGAAGTGCTCCAAGAGGATAAGATAATGTTTATAGTCCAAATATTATTAAGAGCTAATAATATTCGACTGTTCTATTTTTAGCCTAGCAGTCTAAAAATAGACTCTGCCCATATGCCTAAAAATAGAAGTCCATCTATTTTTACCAACATGACCAATCATCCACAAATAGCATCCTACAACTCATAGACCATGATCCATATGTCTAAAAATAGACTTTGCGCCAAAACTAGCCTGCGGGCCCACTTAGTGAAGTCGACTTCTTTTCACTAAGCTCCATCATCTTGTTTCATTTTTAGCACCTCCAGATCACAAAAACTCGGCATTTTTGGATTTGGCATGAAAAAATACACTTGCCTACCTATGGCCAAGAAATTAGGGTAGGTTTTGAGCCCTCAAAAAGGTCAAAAACACTCAAAAAATGACCTCACTGCCCCTATTTTGACACACAGGAAGAAATGTTGGGAGAATGGACTTTTGGAGGGGCAAATGGAGGCAAAATTAAAAAATTCCACTTGGGTTGGAAAGTAGATAGGCAGACCTTTCCAACAAGCACACCTAGAGCTCATTTGGACACCGAGAAGGCCTCCAAAAGTGGGTCCAAACTGGAATGATGCATAGAGAATGAGGGGCGGCGCATAGAGGAAAAATTGCCAATTTGACCAAGTTTTGCTCTATTTTTCACCCAGCTTTGCCTAATTTGACTTTTTCACTTTCCTAATGGAAAATTTATGATGTAATTTGATGAACATTGATGGATTATGATGTAAATATGTTATATTTTCACTTGTAGAGGTAAATTCATCAGTTTAAAAATTGTTTGAAACTGAATGAATCAATTCCCTTGTTTCTAGAGGCATGCTGTTATGTTGCCTATTTTCTAGTTCTCAGTTTAGAATCAGTTGGATCAGCTCCTAAACATGTGAGCTTGACCCCTAGAGGCAAGGATGATCTGTGTTTGTCTATATTATGTTGTTTTTCAATCATTAGCATGATTGGACTCTTGAGAAAGCATTGAGCTTCATTGTACACTCATATTTTCATTTTTGCTAAGGAATTGAGACCAGGATTTGCAACACTCTTAGGGATTCATGTGGAAATTTGTCTTGGTACAGTGCTTCTCTTTGTAATTGTGAATTTTTTTATGTGATTGCATGCCATTATCTATCTTATTTCTTCTGAACTAAACAAACAAGAGTGTAAGTAGAATTCATTGAAAGTGCAGTGCTCTACTTGAAGTTTTCTTTAGTTATTTGATGTTTTCAGTTGTTTGGGGAGGATCCATGATTTCTCTTTCCCTCTTCAACACCTCACCTGTCTATTCCTTCCATCTCACTAAAATTTCAGTGCCAAAACGATTTCCTACCTTGCCCCATTGAGATCTCTGCAAAACTGAGCCTTAATCCCCGCAACCCCAAAATGTGTCTTTCCCTTTGAGCCAACAAAGCACTATTTTATCAAATCAACTTTCTTGCACATATACCTAGCCTAAAATTAGAAGATATTTCAGTCATCTCAAGCCCCATAGATTATTATTTGCTGAGATTAACCCGGAGAGAGCCCTCTCCTGACCTGGTAGGGATAGCTACCAGGCTGAGCGTGGTTTGATGTTGGCCCTGGATCCTACCTTTTCAGCCTGAGGTAAATATAGGCACTAACACTTTGGAACCAAAAGCTCTCGCTCTGAATGCAACTAAATTTCCCTCTCAAGGGAATAACTCATTTCCTTCTCCTCATCAAGCTTCACATCTCTTTCGATAACTATCATCTTGAGAGATGGCAAGTAAACACGATAAATGTGAGGTGTATTAGTGTACCCCTCAAATATGCCCAACTCAGTTGTAGGCTCTAGATTTTTCCTTGCATACTTGGAAACATGATAGTAAACTAATGATCCAAGGATCCTGAAGTGTGACACATCTGGTTTCTTCCTTGAAAAATATTCCTCTGGTGTACTCATGTTAAGAATCATGTGAGGAATGTTATTCTGCAAATAAACAATTGTGTTGCATGCTTCTGCCCACAAGTGCAACGATAGGCTATGATCATGAAACATGGCCCGTGAAACTCGCACAATACTTGTGTTCTTCCTCTCAACCATCCCATTCTCCTATGGGTTATGAGGTGTTGTCAACTCCTATCGAATGCATTATTTTTCATAGAAGTTCTTAAATTCATTCGACACATATTCTCCACAGTTGTCACTCCCGAGTGACTTCACTTTCTGTTTGGTCAATTTAGTGTGTCCTAAATTGCTATTTAAAATGTCAATCCGAGAGTCGTAAACTGCTGAAGTGAAGTGCACTGTATATGCAAGATAACCGATTTCTTATTTCTTCGTCGTTTCTGAGTTTTTGGTTTGTTTTTGGGTTTATCTTCTGTTGATTCCCTAATGTGAGATGGCAGAATTGAAAGTCAAGTATGGATGGCAATGGTGACTTCTACAATGATTTTCCAAACTTTAAAGTTCTCAAAAAGGTTTCAAAACTTGCTCTGATGAAATCAATTCCTAAGAGAAAATAAAAATGTACCAAAATAGTGAGCTAGTGACAATGAAGCCCAGTATCCTTGCTGTTGTATAAAAAGAAAAAAAACTGAACTCAAAGCAATTCAAAGACTGTAAGCAAAGCAAACTAAATCATACTACTTAAACTCATATTCTGACCCCTCACCATTCAACTCGCTCTGGCTACAGGAGGTAATCATAAACAAATTGAGTAATCCGATATCTAAATTGCATGAAATGAAATTGCATAAAATGAAACTAAGATTAAACTACGCATTCATACTTCAATCACTGAAAATGACATGAGTAATCTAATCACTAACTTGCAGAAAAGTAAACTAAATCATACTACATCAACTCATATTCTGATTCCTCACTATTTGAGTCGCTCTAGCTATAGGAGGTAATCATAAACAAAATGGACTAATATGATATCTAAATTGCATGAAAGTAAACGAGCAAAACAGAACTGAAAGAAATGACAATGCTGGAATTAAAACTCAGAAAATAAATCAGCAGAAGGACAAGATGATTTCATGTCATTAGTCATTAAAAACTATGTAAATTGCCCGTGCTATTTACAAGAACCTGAAAGAAAAACACTAATCAGTTAGCAATCATGAGAAAGCATAAAAGAAAATATGGACAGCAATTAACATGAATATCAGAACAGTGTAATATATACAAGCAAACAATTATGAAAGCAGTAACATAATGAAAGAAAGCAAGAAACTATACAGTAGTTACAGAGCCTTGGTGTACAGGGGCCCTCTGCAACCTCGGCCAATGAACAATCAATCACAAACTAAACTTTAAGAACATTGTCTTCTCATATATTAGAATGCAGTCAAAACATGAAGATAGAGAACGACACAGTGGGCTCGTAAAACAGTCAAGATTACATATAAAAGCTAACTATCAAGCATATGATAACGCATTATTTATAACTGAGGATGCTACAACTAATTCCTAAATTCTGCATTGCCAAACAGACACGTGAATAACCACATCCTGATATCTAGCAATATGGTAGCCGTGACAATTAAATCTAAGGAGTGGTGGTTGTTTGATTTGGTTCACGGAGCGGTCCACAGGTGTTAGCACACCTCCGGAGATTAAGGAATTTGCCATGCAGGTCTCCACGTGGTGAAAAATAGAGCCGTGCCACCGCAAAACTCTTACGTTGACCAGTACTTTGACTGCCCTTGACCATGGTTGTTTGTGAGTGATTTGGATGAACCAAGGGGAAACGCTCCATGTAAACATCATTTGCAGCTTGCCCATGTGGCCAGATTCTCCAGTAGACACCTGTAACATAGACTTCAACAAAATGTCTACAGAAACTTGAGCTGGCTGCGGAAAGTGACAAGTTTCCACAGCTGATTGAACAAAAATCTAGATCAAACAGCAGTCACAAGACATAGTTAGGAAACCATTTTATAAGCTCTTTTAAAACTAATATGCAATGATTTGACGGCTTGGTGGGTCAAGTAACTGGAAAAGAAGGCTAAAAAGGTGTATAGGGAAAATGCAAGTTTGGGACTCAACATATCCCCACTGTGAAGGTGTTGCATGTCCTCATGCAACCAAAATTTTAGTCATTCCCCTTTAATCCATATGTCTTGAAGCCTCTGCTAGTACATCCAGTCCTCTTCTCTTCTTTCTTGGTGCTACCACCATCCTGGGTTTCCTTATTAAACATCTGAATTTGAGATTGATCAATTCCCTGCTCAACTTTCTGCACTTTTTCTTTAGTTTCTTGTTCTTCCTTTGCCATAGTCCCAAATGAATCATAGTATTATCATGAATAATTTTGTCCACTTTGCTCTACTCCTTAAGTGCTTCATTTTCTTGCTTAATATGCATGTTTAGAACCTCTAATTCAAACACTTCTTGCTTTAAGGATTGGACTTGTGCATCTTGTGTCATGTGGGGCAGAGTGGTTGATGTACTCGGGCATGTAGCTGTCTTTTCTAAAGATTCGAGGTAATCATACACCTCTTGTTGACTTGGATCTATTTCGGGTGTTTTTCTTGGACTGACTTCAAAGCCTTGTTGAGGAGGAGGACTGCTTTCTAGCTCTGGCCGAGAAGGGTTTTCATCAACATGTGGAGGACTAGTTTCAATACTTGGCTGAGGACGAGGTGGACTACGACCAGCTAGAGGTTTCTCGGGTGTTTCCCCACCCAAGTCGATGAATTGGGTTCCCTTTACTTGTGTTTTCCTCTCCCTTCCTTTAAGCGTGGTGCTTCTTCTTAAATACTGTGGGCTAGTACTCCCTTCTTCTATGCTCTGTTTTCCTTTTAGTTTCCTCTGTTTTCTGTCCTTAGTTCCTTTCTCCTTTTCTTTTTGACCAACTTCTTGAGTTTTGATAATAGGAGAGTCTTGGATTATGGCACTCTTTTCTTTTCTCCTACTCTTTCTTGGTGTCTTAGGTGTACTGCTTTCAGGTGCCTCAGATGGCTCTTGAAAGTAATTTCTTACTAAGAACCATTCCCAGGTATCTTTGTTTTTCTTCAGTTGGTCTTTAATGAGAATTCTTACAAGTCCATGATGATATAAGTGAGGTTCTATATTTCCTATGTTCTTTTGGACTATGGTACTCATCTTTTTCAAACTCAACAGTAAGAAATAAGGCAGATTAAGAGTTTGACTCTCTAAGAAGTTCATCAATAACCTAGCATGATACATGTACATTGCTCCAAAGCGTCCTTCGCAAGTGATAAACTTTTGGATGATTAACAGTAAGCTAGCCCATTCTTCTTTCAATGCATGAACAGGAATTCCTTTTGTAAATACAGTAACTTCCATACTTGGGTTACGTAACATGATTCTCCATGCCTACTCGTCCACACTTTTGTTTTTAAACCAACGCTCACCTTCCTGGGGCAAGTCTGTGGCAGCTGCTACTGAGGCTTCAGTGACTGTGAGCTTTAAGTCTCCAATTTCCACCATCTGGCCGTCAAAAGACCATGCAAAGGCTTTCATTACCTCCTTGTTATGGCCCTTAAATTTTTGAATGAAGTGTATCCATTTTACTTTCTTCAACAAATCTTTTACTTGGGGGTAACCTTTTAAATATTTAGGTCCTTCCGGTTCTGCCCTTAGTAATTGTCCCATCCTTTCCTCTGTTTTGAAATTCAACTGAAAATTCAATTGCGTGTGAGGGTTTAGCAGAGGTAAGGTGGCTCGGTTGCAAGGTTTATGGAAAAAATACAGTGGCTGCAATTCGAGGAAAACAGGTAACGGGAGTGTTCCGGAACTGCAAGCGAAAACAAAGGATGAGCAGCTGAGGTGAGTTCACAAAATGAAGTGCAGACGTATGTGAAGAAGATGGTCTTAACAGAATGGTAAGGAAATGGAGTGAAGTCGGGATTTTGAATTGAACGTCTGCGTGCAAAATGTTACACGTTTAATGAATGGCTGCGAAAAATGTGGTGGAGAGGAGCCGTAATGGAATAGGTCACATCTCATGATTACAAGTGGAGTATGAATGTGCAGTCGACTATGAGTTAAATCTGAAAATCAATCATGAGACCATTAAGGAGTAAATGCATGGTTTAGGGAATAATGTTGTGGGATGGTAATGGGTAATGGAGCTATCGTGATAATCATTGCACATAGTAGAGCTTTTATGGTTTGACAACTATGAAAAATTGTGCCTTTAATTGCTATTTGAAAGAAATTTTTGCTCATACCTTTGGAATCCTTGTCATTTGTTGTCCATTAGCCTTTAATCAACTGCTCTTTATTGATGTCTGGAGATGCTCCATGTCTTCATAGCATATGCTCAGTCACACCTGCATTTTTATGATTATTGCACTAACATTTTGACTATAAATTTGAAAAACAGAGTGGTGGCTGCGGAAACTGCTTCTGGCTGTGGAAACTGCTTCCAGCTATGGAAACTGACACAACACCCACTTGGATGAACAAAGATAGTTAGATAATAACTAACTAAGTGGAAATGGTCCTGAAAGAGACATTTATTGATGAAATGGAATGAAATGAATGAGATGGAGTGAGATGAAGTGGAGTGAAGTGAAATGAAAATGAAATGGAGATGGAGTGGGATGGCAAATGAAGTGGAGTGAAAATGAGAAAGAAGGAAAGATTTTTTTTTTTTTTTGGAAAATATAGAGTGTCAGGTGTCCTTGATTTTCACTCTACATTTTCTGTATAAGACCACCAATCAATGATTGGTTTTCAGGCTTATACAATTTTTTTTTATTTTTTTTTTAAGAACAAAGGCTAGGCTGGTGGGGAAGAAGGATTCTTCTTCACCAGCTTTATTACAGAATTCTCTTGGAACATTTTGACAAATTCTTCTTTTGAGAGTGGCTTATGATAAATTTTTAATCTGTGGCCATTCACAATAAGAGGAGTTTGAAATTCATCAATGGTCTTGATTCTTACCACTCCATTGCTAAAGACTTTGTGAATCTCATATGGCCCAAGCCAATGGGTCTGAAATTTACCTTTGAAGTCTTTAAACTTGGAATCAAACAGTAGTGCCCAATCTCCCTCTTGAAACTTTTTCTCTTTGATGTATCTGTCATGCCACTTAGCTCTTTGATATTGAACTATATCAGTTCTTAGGATTGCTTCTTGTCTAATCTCATCTATCTCATTCAGCTGCTCCATTCTGTGCTTTTGAGCTTCTGATAAATCCATCCCCAACTGAACTTCCATCTTGAAAGTTTTGACTTGAAACTGAATGGGGAGCAGGAATTCTTTCCCATAAACGAGTTCATAGGGAGAATGTCCTGTTGTATTCCTCCATGTAGTTCTGTAGGCCCACAAGGCTTCAGGAAGCCTTTCTGCCCAATCTCTTCTGTGTAGATGAACAGTTTTGGTGATGATGCTTTCAATAACCTTGTTTGTAGACTCCACTTGACCATTTGCTTGTGGATGGTAAGGAGTAGATTTTCTGTGCTTGGTTTTGTATTATTCCATCAACTTCTCCATCATGTTGGATGTAAATTGGCTTCCCTGATCTGTCACAATTTCTCTTGGGATACTCATAAAGAAAATTAACGACTGAATTTTCAGTAGCAGAAAGTAATGCTTTGGCTTCTACCCATTTAGTGACATAATCAATGCATACCAATATATACTTCTTCTGTTTAGATGGTGGATTAATCGGTCCAATGAAATCTAAAGCCCATTTTTCAAAGGGTTCGATGAGTACCTGTGGTTGTAATGGCATTTCATTTGAAAGAGTCGGTTTCCCTACTCTTTGGCAGCTGTCACACCTTCTGACATATTGCTTTGTATATTTGAAGAGGGAAGGCCAATAATATCCTAAATAAAGGATTTTATAGGCCGTCCTTTTGTTAGAAAAGTGTCCACCGCATGGTTCATCATGACATGCCTTGAGGATGTCAGGCATTTCATCTTCCCGAACACATCTTCTGATCACACAATCTAGCCCTATTTTAAACAATTCGTTAGAAATCCATGAATAATTTGAACTCTCCTGAATAATTCTTCTTTTTTCACTAGGAAATAAATGTGGAGGTAGCTTCCCTGTAACCAAATAGTTAGCAATATCTGCATACCAAGGAGTCTTAGTAGTTACTGCAAATAAATATTCATCTGGAAACTTATCCTCTACAGGAGAATCTTCGTTAGTATTTTGGATCCTATACAAGAAATCAGCTACTGTATTTTGTTTCCCTGGTCTATCCAACACAGCAATATTGAATTCTTGTAAAAGTAAGAGCCATCTTGTAACTCTACCATTAGTAACAGGTTTGTTCATTAGATATCTAATTGCAGAATGATCAGTATGGACAAAAGTTTCATAGCCTGTTATATAATGTCTAAACTTATTGATTGCATGAACAACAGCTAAGAACTCTTTTTCAGTCATAGTATAGTTCAACTCAGTGGGAGTCAAATTTTTAGTGGTATAGTAAATGGCATAAGGAACTAAATCCTTTTGACCCAACATAGCTCCTAGAGCTGTATCTGAAGCATCTGTAGAAATATGGAAAGGAAGTTTCCAATTTGGTCCTCTCAAAATGGGTGCTTCAGATATTCTTGTTTTCAAAGTTTCAAATGATGATTGACAATCAGGATCCCGTTTGAATTCACAGTCTTTTGTAAGTAATTTGAAGAGGGGAGATGCTATTTTGGTAAAGTTTTCTATAAATCTTCTATAGTACCCAATAAATCCCAGAAAACTTCTAACATCTTTTTGACAATTTGGAATAGGCAACTTGGAGATGACTTCAACTTTTGATCTATCAACTTTAATCCCATCCCCTGAAAATGATGTCCCAAAACAATACCTTCAGTAAACATCATAAAGCATTTTTCATGACTCAATGAAAGGTTTGTTTCTTTACATCTTATAAGGACTTTTTCCAAATTCTCTAATGCCTCTTCAAATGAATCACCATAAACTGTAAAATCATCCATATAAACCTCTACACAATCATGGATTAGATCAGAAAAGATTCTAGTACTGCCCTTTGAAATGTTGCGGGTGCATTACATAATCCAAAAGGAAGCACTCGGTAGGCAAAAGTTCCCCATGGACAGATAAATGTGGTCTTATCTTGATCTTCAGGTGCTACCTGAATCTGATTATAGCAACTAAAACCATCCAAAAATGAAAAGTACTTTTTGCCTGCTAGAGTATCTAATACCTGATCGATAAAGGGTAAAGGAAAGTGATCCTTCAAAGTTTCTTTGTTCAATTCCTTGTAATCAATGCATACCCTCCATTTACCATTCCTTTTAGGTACTATAACCAAAGGGGAAACCCATCGGCTATCTAAAATTGGATAAATGAAGTTTACATTGAGTAGTTTTTGGAGCTCTTCTTTCACTATCTCCCTAAGGTTTGGATTCATCCTTCTCTAAGGTTGTCTGATTGGTCTACTGTTTTCCTCAATGTAGATGTGATGAATGCAAGTCTTAGGGTCAATACCTTTCATATCAGTATACTCCCATGCAAATGCAGTAGAATGTTTTTGCAAGATTTTGGTTAGCTCCCCCTGTTGTGATTTTTCCAAGTTTTTGTTGATATTCAATGTTTTACCTGGAAAGATCTCAATGGCGGAACTACCAAGCTCTTCCATAGAGTAAAGAGACATTTGTCTAGATGATAGATACTCAATGTCAGAATCTAACTAAAATTGTGTGTGGTCATATTCTGAAGATGTTTCGAATTTTTCTAATGTGTTCAGAATTTGACTATCTTCACTGATTTCAGAAATGGTAAAGACAGGTTGTATAGTGTCCTCATCATCAACCCATTCATTATCTCCTACTTCTGTAATTGCTTTTGCTGGGGGATACAAATTGAATTTCTTTATCAAATTACCATCAGAAATATACATATCCCCAGATCTACAACTGATAAAAGCATCAGCTGTGGCTAGCCAAGGTCTTCCTAAGATGAGTGGGTGCCCCCCTAGATTACTCTTGGGAGTTAAAATCATGAAATCTACTGGATATTCCCAAGAATATAAGGAGACCGAAATGTCTTCTAATACACCATCTGGTTTGATAATTGATCGATCTGCAAGTTGCAGTAAAGTAGGTGTAAAAAGAAGATTAGGAAGTTTTAGTTGTTCCATAGTCTGTCTACTCATAATGTTGATAGCAGCCCCTAAATCAATCAAAGTATTTGGAATTTCTATCCCATTGATATGTGTTTTGACAATTGGACTACCAGGATCTGCATACTTCTGCATGGTAATTTTTCCCATCATGATATCTGCAATTTTTCCTACCAGGTGGATTCTTCTTATATCTCTTGGTTTCCTCCCTGGTCTTTTGAGACTCAACTCCTTTATTGTTTTTGCTAGAATAGGAATCTCTCTAATGGCTTGTAACAAGGGAATCTTGATACAGACATTCTTTAGTTCATCTAGAAAATCATAATCAGGCAACAAGATTTGTTTTTCCACCCCTTTGTCAATTTGTAGTCTTTCAGGAAAAGGAGGTGTAGATGAAGATGCAGGTTGCTCAACTATAGGAGTTGTGGGGGTTTAATCTTTTTCTTTTTCTTTTTGAGTGCTTGGGTTTTGAAGAGGTGCTTCAGAACCTTTATTGGCTTCAAGAGAATCTTCCTCAGAAATTCTTTGCCTTTGAGCATCTATAGAAAGCTTGTCTGAAACTCTACTAGATTTGAGTTGTACATCATTGAGAGGAACAATCATATAGGTAGGAAATTGTTGTCCTTATACCATGTAAGCATTTTGAGGGTTTTTATTATTGGGATTTGGCAATGGCTGGGATGGTAGTTGATTTGTCTTCTGTTGGAATGGAAGCAAGAGTTGGGAATTTGGATTTTGTTGAGAAGGTTGTTGTTGTTGTGGAAATGGTAATGAAAGTTATGGATTTTGATTTGGAAGTTGTGGAGCTTATTGGTTTTGAAAAGATGGAGGATATTGATAAAATTGAGCAAATATCCCATAAGGATTTTGCATACCTTGTACCCATGATTGAAATGGATTTTGAGGTTGGGACCAAGGTTGTTGCCAAGGATTCCAATTTGGTGAGGGTTGAAAGTTCATAGGGTTGTTAAACCCTTGATTTTTTTTCCCCTGCCAAGGTCTCCTTGAAACAAAACAGAGAGACTCAATTGAATTTGGATCTTCTTGAAAGACAACTTTGAGCCTAGGAATTGAAGGACAATCCTTGGTCTCATGATTTTCTGAACAAATCACACATGTTTCTACAACTTTTGCATCCAAGGGACATTCCCTTAGAGCATGCTTCTTTCTACATTTCGGACAAAAGATGGCCAAAGCTTCAGCTTCTGCTTTCTGCTTGTTTTGTATCTTGAGGGTGTCTAGTTGCTCACTAAGACCTCCTAAAATGTCAGTTTTGAACTCAGCAAGCATGTTGCCAATCTTAGCCATACTTACTGATCCAGTTGCAGATTTGTTTTCTCTAATAAGAGAAGTATCTCTAGGCCCTTTCCCAGTTTTAGATTTTCCCCTTGAGAGATGGACACATAGCTCTGCTATATCATGAAGTGGAAGTTGAGATATATCTCCTTTTCCCATCATGTTCAAAATATCTATCCATTCATCTCTAATGGCTTTTAATAGAAGGGCTTTCAAGGTTTCCTCATCCAAGTTATTCATTTTTTCTCTTTTCAGATTGTATTGAAATCTTTCAAGTAAATCCTCCAAGTTTTCATCTTCTTTTTGCACCATTTTGAATACCTCATCCTTGTGATTGGTGGGCATGCAATAGTCCAGGTATCTATCCAAAAATGTTTGTTTCATATCATTCCAAGTCCTAATGGATTGAGTGACTAATCCCATGAACCATTTTAAAGCAGCTCCCTTCAATGTTGAAGGAAACAATTTGAGTTTTTGAGAGTCTTCCATATAATCATAAGTTCGACACACAACTTCAAACTCAAATAAAAATGTTTCAGGATCCTCACTTCGCAACCCATGAAAGTTTGGGAGGACAGAAGGTGAGATTTTTTTCATTGTTGTTCAAGATTCCTCATCAACTATGGGAAATCAAAATGAGTTATCTCCATCCCTATTTCCCCCATTGTTACCTCTACCTCCTCCATTGTTTCCTCCTCCTCTACCTCTACCTCTACCTCCTCCAAACCCGTTTACTACTTCCTCTGCCATGATAGTTTCCTCAGAGACTTCAGAATCCTCTGGTTCTTCTACTAATGGTGAATGAGGAGGAATTTCTCCTTCTTCTTCTTCAGGTGATTCTACTTCCTTAATTACAATGTGTTTTCCTGTAGAAGTAAAGAAAGGGTCTTTTCCTAACTCAGATTCGGTGGATAGTGTGGGAGAGTCTCCTAATTCAGCTACTGCCTCTTGAATTCCAGGAATCCTAAGGCTAGGAGTGTGAGTTGGAGATGATGGAGGTGTTTCTTGTCTATTCCTTGAAGTAGATGGAGTTGTAAAAATCGAACTCTTGGCCCTAGCTAAAAACCTTCCCCTAGAATCTCTTGCTCTATGCATGTCATTTTTTTTTATTTTTTCTTCAAGTCGGGCTAATAATTCTCTTTCTGATCTTCCAGGTCACTCTAGGTGCAAGAAGAGAGCATACTCAAGAAATTATTAAACCAATAACTCTCTTTTCTGATCCTCCAGATCACACCAGGTGCAAGAGGAGAGCATACTTTGAGAAGTTATCAATTTTTACCTTCCTTGAAATTTTCTTGTTTTTTTTTTAAGAAATTGGCTACCTAGTTTCACTTCCCTGGAAATGGCGCCAAAATGTTTGGTCAATTTAGTGTGTCCTAAATTGCTATTTAAAATTTCAATAGGAGAGTCATAAACAGCTGAAGTGAAGTGCACTGTATATGCAAGATAACCGATTTCTTATTTCTTTGTCGTTTTTGAGTTTTTGGTTTGTTTTTGGGTTTATCTTCTGTTGATTCCCTAATGTGAGATGGCAGAATTGAAAGTCAAGTATGGATGGCAATGGTGACTTCTAAAATGATTTTCCAACTTTAAAGTTCTCAAAAGGGTTTCAAAACTTGCTGTGATGAAATCAATTCCTAAGAGAAAATAAAAATGTACCAAAACAGTGAGCTAGTGACAATGAAGCCCAGTATCCTTGCTGTTGTATAAAAAGAAAAAAAAACTGAACTCAAAGCAATTCAAAGACTGTAAGCAAAGAAAACTAAATCATACTACTTCAACTCATATTCTGACCCCTCACCATTCGACTCGCTCTGGCTATAGGAGGTAATCATAAACAAATTGAGTAATCTGATATCTAAATTGCATGAAATGAAATTGCATAAAATGACCCAATAAGTAAATTGAACCTTTAGGTACTCGACCATAAGGTCCGTCAGGGGCTCGACTGATAAGGAGAGGGAGAGGAGAGGACCCTCACCATATGAATAGTGAGTGACCCCTCACCATCGGAATAGTGAGTGGCTCCGCCCCTAAATAGTATAGGGCGATGGCGGCCTTGACAGTCGAGTGTGCTAACGCACCCTTTAGGGGGCTCGACTGATAAGGACCGGCAACGGGGCTCGACTAATAAGGACCCTTTAGGGGGCTCGACTGATAAGGAGAGGAGAGGATGCGTAAGCAGGCTCGACTGTTAAGGAGAGGGAGAGGAGATGACCCTCACCATATGAATAGTGAGTGACTCCGTCGATGGCGGCCTTGATAGTCGAGTGTGCTAACGCACCCTTTAGGGAGCTCGACTGATAAGGACCTTTAGGTGCTCGACCATTAGGATGCGTAAGCAGGCTCGACCATAGGGAGAGGACCTTTAGGTACTCGACCATAAGGGCCGCCATCGAGAGGAGAGGTCCGGCCAACCTTGAGCCTTCGGCCAACCTTGAGCCATCGGCCAGCCTTGATGGTGGGCCCCATCCTTGACCCTTGAGCCCTTGATCCTTGAGCCTTGACCCTTGAGCCTTGAACCATCGGCCTACCTTCGGCCAACCTCCATCACCTTATCAACTATTAGCGTATGATCCTCAAATGGGTGAATCATCGTATGTACCACTTCCTCATTATAGCTACTGTAGAGGTGGGTCAGATTCATGAATAGTATGTGGTGAAGTTGACTCAGATATAGTGGAGTTATTACGCTCTATAAGGCGAATAATCGAAAATGATTTGTGGATTAGTGGGTGCCTACTTAGTATATTTTGGTGCGTTTCCGCTTAATGTTAGTTTGACTATATTTAGAAGTATTTGATGGTTAGTATTATGTATATTCACTTAAAATGTGATTTTTATACTTTTATATTTCATTTTGGGGGGTTCGCTTAAAATACTACAATTTTGTATTAGAAAAATAGCTTGATTTTTCTTCGTTTTTCATATTTTTTTACTCATTTTATATTCATGTTATTTACCGTATAGTGAAAGGCTACACCGGTGAAGTTCAGGGCTTTCGGTGAGGAACTGTAGTTCATCTTAAGGATCGCTCCAATCTGCTCCGATGTGGAAAAGTTTCAATAGGTAGGCGCTTGTCGGAGACGGGAAAGAGGCACACTCCATTACAGAAGAGGAACTAAAGAAAAGGTATTCTGAAAGTGTGGGTTGTTCACTTGCCTAAGCCAGACTTGCCTAACTCTCAGCAGCATTCACAAGGTCGAGGAAGAGAATGAAGAAACCTAAACCTTTCATAATGAAGATGCCTGGGCACCTGGGTGATGGTCTTTCTATCCTATGCCCAAACTCTTAGCTATGTAAGACTTGCCTAACTCTCAGCTATGTATGAACCAGTCAAAATCACTTGTATCAAAACGGCGTGTACCTGCTCTCCCCTCCCTGACTGTCACTACCTGAGTAGCGTGAATGAAACCATCCATGTGTATGTCGATGATCATCAGGTGCATTGTACGTGTCATTCATTCCTTGCACTAGGAAGCGCAAGCCCCTCCAGGACCTTCAATCCATTCGAAGTATGAACGAGCGTTCCGTATCGGTAAGTGAGGTGAAGTTCGAGGTAGAGGTCTAGGGTCGAGTTCGAGAGGTTAGAGGGCAGAGTTTGAGGCAGAGTTCGAGGTATGAGTTCCTATGGGAATGACCTTCTGTCTGTCTATGATCGTCTATGTGAGGTGCTCAATGTGACTTCCTGTCAATGAGTGTCTCCCAGGGGCTACCTCTATGAGAACGGGGCCGAAAGGATCAGTCAAAGGAGGGTTGGAAGGTGGGACTGTGCCCTCTTCAACCACTTCGACGTCAACATGATCACTATGGACGGAAACACTTTCTTTGTCCAAGATACAAGGTCCCTCCGTGGTGAAGGTCAACCGACGTCGACTAGGATAAGGCTCCTCCTCAATGGGAGAAATCCCATGAAGTCTACAGGACCGATGGACCTGTGATTTAGCCACGATGAATAATGAAAAGAAAAAAAAAGACTATGGCCAACTACAAGTATCACAGATCACACCCGTACCAAATATAGGCAATCAACCAAGCAAACCAGTAGGCCAAGAGGATCTTCTGGAGGTGGGATCTCAAGTCACCAATGAAGAAACGAGAAGAAGTGATGAGAACTTTCACGCAGCAATTTACCCAGGTCCAAGAAGAATTCTAAACCAATACCGCGAGAACGAACCATCACGTTTCCACCTACCGACCGACACGTCAACCTGCCTGCCTACCGCACATCAATCACCACGACCGAACCAGCAAGAGATTAACGAATCACGGCATTGCAATTGATTACCGAACCTACCGCACACTTACACATACTGAGAGCATTACACGCCCGCATTCCCCATTCCCCTTTCAGTCCGCCTGCCCAGTACAATCACCCAGGAAGGAAGGAACAGTATGCATTTTCCCCATTATGCTTTCAGGAACCAATCCCCCCCATTACGCTTTCAGTCCGCCTACCAGTATGCATGCCCCTTTCAATCCGCATGAACCAGTAGGAATTATGAACCTTTCAATACGACCCTTGAGCTTAAAGGAAGGAACCTTATTAGTGAGGGAAGTTTGTAAGGAAGTTAGTTAGTGAAATGGGGATTTCAGGGCTGGGAAGACCTAGAGAGGACCTAAAATCCTTCCTCATGCTCTATGGTTGGGGTTTCACGGGTGAGTGATAACCCGCTGAATTGGCATTTGCGTGCGTTTTATCGCCACTTTAGCCACACGTTGGGGTATTCATAGGCATCGGTATCCTCCATCTCATCTAATTTCATTAAGCAGCCTACCTTCCTTCCTTATTTGGTTGGAGGGAGGGGGATAGGTTTCATATTTAGGGGTCACTCACTATTCATATGGTGAGGGTCCTCTCCTCTCCCTCTCCTTATCAGTCGAGCCCCTGACGGACCTAATGGTCGAGTACCTAAAGGTTCAATTTACTTATTGGGTGGGGGGGCTATGGTCGAGCCTGCTTACGCATCCTTAACAGTCGAGCCTGCTTGCGCATCCTCTCCCTCTCCTCTCCTCTCCCTTGGGGTCGAGTACCTAAAGGTCCTCTCCTTAACAGTCGAGCCTGCTTACGCATCCTTATCAGTCGAGCCCCCTAAAGGGTGCGTTAGCACACTCGACTGTCAAGGCCGCCATCGACGGAGTCACTCACTATTCATATGGTGAGGGTCCTCTCCCTATGGTCGAGCGCCTCCGGTCCTTATTAGTCGAGTGTGCTAACGCACCCTAAAGGGACGGAGTCACTCACTATTCATATGGTGAGGGTTTTAACTCTCACTCATAATATGGGTGAGGGTGCGTTAGCACACTCGACTATCCAAGGAGAGGGACGGAGTCACTCACTATTCATATGGTGAGGGTCCTCTCCTCTCCCTCTCCTTAACAGTCGAGCCCCTGACGGTCCTTATGGTCGAGTACCTAAAGGTTCAATTTACTTATTGGGTGGGGGGGCTATGGTCGAGCCTGCTTACGCATCCTTAACAGTCGAGCCTGCTTGCGCATCCTCTCCCTCTCCTCTCCTCTCCCTTGGGGTCGAGTACCTAAAGGTCCTCTCCTTAACAGTCGAGCCTGCTTACGCATCCTTATCAGTCGAGCCCCCTAAAGGGTGCGTTAGTACACTCGACTGTCAAGGCCGCCATCGACGGAGTCACTCACTATTCATATGGTGAGGGTCCTCTCCCTATGGTCGAGCGCCTCCGGTCCTTATTAGTCGAGTGTGACTTTTCATTCATACTAGACAGAGCAGCAAATCCATTATTATTTTATCGGGGGCTATGGACAGCTATGGTACAACATACTATCAGACGTTATTACATACGTAATATCGGTTGACTTCTCGACCAAGCATTAAACCAATCATGTGGACTAGACCTATTGATTGGCGCTCGGCCATACACATGAACTCCATCCATAATGCATGCATCTATTTCATGTTGATATATTTCATGTTGATTCGTGTTACGTACATAATAGAGATGAGATGACCGCTGGGGAGACTCCTATTCAAACTATCTAGGGTGCGCCCGGCCCGGGCGGGTCGAGGATACCGTAAGGAGAAGAGTGCCTAAAGGGAAAGGAACGAAGTGCATCGGTCAGAGCCCTACCTCAGCAGCTGGGGCTAGGAAAAGCGGCGGCTTATGCGTGAACAACAACTCGGATGGATCAATCTCCTAGTCGTTCCCGGCCCCGAGCGAGGGATAATGAAGCGGGCATCAATAACACCGGGCGGCCCCGTTCGGCTTTCCTTGAATCTAGCCATTTTGGGGAAGACAAATAGCCTGTGGGTGGGACAAGCTTTAATGCTGACAGAACCTTACCATTTAGATTGTTCAGGGACGAAGTGGTTGTATATTGCCTTTATCGGACGAGGGGATACATTGATAGGGGTCACTCACTATTCATATGGTGAGGGTTTATTGGAGCTGGAAAACATCGTAGCTCGGGGATACCCAGCCAGATCAGCCAGCCAGACTACCTATTATCCATGCAGATCAAGGTGCTTGTGATTGCACCATCCGAGAGTGCATTATGATTTTTAGAAATGCATCTTTATCGCTATTTCCATGCTGACATGAGTATTTGGTTGGTAAAGGCTGACCAAGCCGAGAGTAACGAGCGATAATCCAGGCTATTCTTTAGTTTAGTTAGTTCGATTCATTGGGATAGATGGGAAAGCTCAAAATCGCTATTGCTCACTGCACCATCTCCTTCTCTATCCATGGGGCTAAAAATAGCAAGTCCACTAGAATCTAATGAATGAATGGTCAAGTTTGACTCAAAACCTGAGCGACAGCGAGAAGTCGTTCTGCCCGATTTCACACACACAATAGGTAGGCATTGAACCTGACTGAACACCGAAGGGACGGAGTCACTCACTATTCATATGGTGAGGGATTTGACGAAAACTAACTAATAGGTGCGATGAGTCACGGAGCTGCTGCATCCCTGTTCGATCGGTAGCTTCTTCTCCATTTGCCCCTTCTCCGATTATTTCTTCGCTGGTCTCTTTTGTGGTTATTTTCTGACCAAATATGTATGTATGTAAATATGTATTTATGTATTTATTTGGTTCTTATTGGCAGGTGTTGGTTGGTTCGAATTCCCCCTCCCATGGATGCGCGCTACCATGTGAGTGAGTGTGTTCCAATAACCAGGTTCCCGAGCCCGCGATTTCACCTCTCCCTTTTACCGCCCGGTAGTTCGAAGGATCAAAGATGGATGGCTGGAAGGTGATAGGGGTAGCCCCTATATCTATTTGGGCGGCACCACCTAACTGGCTATCTATCTCTCTTGTCGTTCGTTATTCTCTTAGAAAACCTTCTTCATGCATGATGGTTGTGCTCGTGAAATGGGGGCGCGTAACGAAAGGAAGAATCTCAAGTGTCACTTGCATGTGATATTCTTTCTCTCGCTTTATCGGGCCATATGGACAATGAATATTTCGGATGGGCCTTGCCTAGATATAGTAGGTGAGTGAATAGGTTACGCCTACGAACTGCCCTTATTTCTTTACAGGTACTAGCATGGGCCCCTCGTACCCGCAAACATGGAAGCAAACGGTGAACAGATTTAGAATGTGGAAATATATATATATATATTAGGTGGCATTATTAGGAGGACTATTATGGTTCAAGAATGAGCATAGTGTAAGGGAGCGAACTCCCGGAAAGATTTCTATGATAAGGGAAGGACGGGGCAGGAAACTAAGATTAAACTACGCATTCATACTTCAATCCCTGAAAATGACATGAGTAATCTAATCACTAACTTGCAGAAAAATAAACTAAATCATACTACATCAACTCATATTCTGATTCCTCACTATTTGAGTTGCTCTGGCTATAGGAGGTAATCATAAACAAAATGCAGTAATATGATATCTAAATTGCATGAAAGTAAATGAGCAAAACAAAACTAAAAGAAATGACAATGCTGGAATTAAAACTCAGAAAATAAATCAGTAGAAGGACAAGATGATTTCATGTCATTAGTCATTAAAAACTATGTAAATTGCTCGGGCTATCTACAAGAACCTGAAAGAAAACACTGATCAGTTAACAATCATGAGAAAGCATAAAAGAAAATATGGACAACAGTTAACATGAATATCAGAACAGTGTAATATATACAAGCAAAAGATTATGGAAGCAGTAACATAATGAAAGAAAGCAAGAAACTATACAGTAGTTACAGAGCCTTGGTGTACAGGGGCCCTCTGCAACCGCGGCCAATGAACAATCAATCACAAACTGAACTTTAAGAATTCTGTGTTCTCATATATTTGAATGAAGTCAAAACATGAAGATAGAGCACGTCACAATGGGCTCGTAAAACATTCAAGATTACATATAAAAGCTAACTATCAAGCATATGATAACGCGTTATTTATAACTAAGGATGCTACAACTAATTCCTAAACTTTGCGCTGCTAAATAGACACGTGAATAACCACGTCCTAAGATCTAGTAGTATGGTAGCCGTGACAATTAAATCTAAGGAGTGGTGGCTGTTCGATTTGGTTCACGGAGCGGTCCACAGGTGTTAGCACACCTCCAGAGATTAAGGAATTTGTCACGCAGGTCTTCACGTGGTGAAAAACAGAGTCGTGCCACCGCAAAACTCTTAGGTTGACCACTGCTTTGACTGCCCTTGACCATGGCTTTTTGTGAGTGATTCGGCTGAACCAAAGGGACATGCTCCATGTACACATCATTTGCAGCTTTCCCATGTGGCCAGATTCTCCAGTAGACACCTGTAACATAGACTTCAACAAAATGACTGTGGAAACTTGAGCTGGCTGCAGAAAGTGACAAGTTTCCGCAGCTGATTGAACAAAATCTAGATCAAACAGCAGTCACAAGACATAGTTAGGAAACCATTTTATAAGCTCTTTTTAAACTAATATGCAATTATTTGACAGCTTGGTGGGTCAAGTAACTGGAAAAGAAGGCTAAGAAGGTGTATAGGGAAAATGCAAGTTTGGGACTCAACACTTTCCTACAAATTTCTTTCTCAACAAGTACTTTAAATTCAATAAATTTGGAGAATGTTTGGTCTTTCTTCTGCATGAAGAATATCCATCACTTCTATGAGAAATCATCTACAATTTTCACATAATACCTGTGCTTGGCTATGGAGACTGTCAAGAAAGGTCCACACACATCCGAGTGAACTCTTTAAAGGACTTCTTGTGCTTTGTTTTCCTGCTCATTGAAGGTGGCTTTCATGTACTTCCCCAAAGTACACCCTTTGCATGTATCTCTCTGCTCCAATGCACCCTTGGGAAGTCCTTTAGAAATCTACTGCATGATCTTCAAGGCTCCATGGTGCAAATGGTTGATTCTTCTATGCCATAATGTAGTGATGTCTTGGCTCTGCATCTTCTCTATTTTTGTGCTCAATGCTACACAATATTCTACATCCAATTTGTAGAGGTTCTTCACCTGAACCCTGATTCGCTTCACCTATCCTATGGTGACATATCTAAGTAAATCCTTTCCTTTGCTAAATATCACATCATAGCCATGGTCTTCCAACATAGCAACTAAAATGAGATTCTTCTTTAGACCCGAAACATACATCGCATCTTTTAATTTGAGAGGGGAGTCATATTCCCTCTGAAAACTAACTATACCAATACCAGTAGTACTATACTTTCCGTCATTTCCCATTTCGATGTGAATTTGGAGGTCCTTCTCCTCCAAGTCATTGAAGAATTCTTAGTTTCCTGTCATATAGAATGAGGCTCCACTATCCATATACCACACACTACCCATAACGGTGCTCACCATACAAGAAATGAGGTTGAAATCAAGTTCGAATTTAGAATAAAGAGCTTCACCTACCTCTCCTCCTGAGGGCTTCTTACCTACCTTATTGTGTGGACACTTCATGGCATAGTGTCCGCATTTGATCTTCAAAATGTCTTTCTTCTTACCTCCCTCACTGGAATCCCCTTTGGATTGGGATTTCTTTCCTTTCCCTTTCTTTTCCTTTCCAACCAATGCACATTTCTCCTCATCATCATGCTTGGATGAGGTTCCATCTCTAGTGTTCTGCCTTATCTCTTCTTGTAGTAAGTTGGACCACAATCGCTCCCAATTTGATAGCTTCTCCCTCCCATTTACCGAATCCTCATAGTTGTTCGAACTCTTGGGAAGGCCTGGAAGTGTTAGGCTTACCATACTATCTTCAACAAGTGTAATACCAACACTCTGAAGTTCATCTCGACATTGGGAGAACCTTCTCAAGTACTCTGGTATTGTGTTGCGCTTGTCCATCTTGATCTTTTGAAGCTTTTCCTTCAGTGTTAGCTTCCTGTGGTCACTTTTGTTATGAAACAAGTCTATCAAGGCTTGCCACATTTCATATGGGGTATCCTTCTATTGTGTCCAGCAACAACCCCCCTTCTTATTTAGTGTTATTACTAATACTAAATAAGTGGGGACCCTTAGTCAAAAATTTAAAAATCAATTAGTGCTTGAATTTCCTTTTTTCAATAAAACTTACCATCATAAACTTAAGAGAATACCCTTGAAAAATCTAAAAATCCTAAGTTTTATGATAAGGTAGAGTAAAATCACTCCTTAAGAAATATCGCATTGCAAAAAGGAAAATGGATACCTCCTTACAAACACAATTCTAAGGTTGCGAGATAGTGATGCGAAATTTCATCACATCACATGCATCAAATATCACTTACGCTGAAAAACCTCAAATTGCCGATATGCGATGGCGCATATCGCAAATCGCATTTTGCAGAAAACACATTAACAGATGATTGTCATATGCTATGCTCTTGCGATATTGCGATATTGCGATAGAGCGATAAAGCAATAGAGCGATAAAGAGATATTGCAATGTTGTGATCTGTGATGTTGCGAAGCAAATTGCAAAATCGCTTCATCGCAAATCTTTCGGGCTCGTTGTTCAAAAAAGTATTTTCCATAAACTGAGACCTGGTTATGCACTTTAAATGCTAATTAATGAGTTAGTTGCCAATCATTAATGAAATAGGGTTTCGTGCTTATCGAAGATCCATTTCACGTAAGGTGGTATATTTTATATGTCTTCGACATTTAAAGCTTTCCCGTCACCTTTTCCTTATCATGATTCTCACCTCATTTGTAAACTATAGGAACAAAGAATAGAGAACGATACAAAGCAATATTCAGGATACTATGGGAAAGAAAGGCAAAGCTCCGAGTTTTGAAGATCAAGAAAGGATGCCCTTGTATACAGACACCGCCTGTAATAGAGACGCTGGTATTACTACTTGGGAAGGCATGTGTAGTCGACTTGAGGAAGAGAATCCAAAAATAATGGAGGTTACAACTACTGCAGGCTCACACGAGTCTTTTGAGGTGTCTATTACATAGCTAGCTTGCTCATTCTTACACCAAATAGCGGCAAGGCCTAAAATTCTTCCATACATGGACATGGTTAAGTGGGTACTGGACAGCACCGACATAAAAAACAGACAATTTAAGACTCAGGGTCAAGGACTCATTGGCTCATTCACTCCACAAGATTTGAAGCTCATGTATCATTTACCAGAGCCACAGGTGACTTATAATGGACAGTTCATAGAGAAGTTTGCTAAATAAAATGAAAGCCTAGCAGAATGTACCAAAGACTAGTCAAGGAGGGACGAACCACTAAAAAAGGATAAACATGGTATGTATAGTACTGGTTCTCTCACCTCCCCATATTGCTTTGCTGCTACTATGCTCTATTGACTTTTTGGGAAGCTAGACATTAACAAATTTTCATCTGAATGGCTACCATTATTGGATGCTGCCATCAATGCTACTGTTATGGATTTCGCTAAAATATTGTCTGACAACTTAGCCATAGCTATTGTAAGTTACCGGTCTAAAAGAACTATTTCTCAGAGAATTTACCCCCCTTTCTACTTATCTGCATATGTGATGGACGCAATCTATTATGTTTCCAAGTTTCCTTTAATGGGTTGGAAATGGATGACTCAAGACCCCTTACCCATTCATATTTATCATAAAGAATTGTGGGATTCTAATTTCACTCCGTATTTCTACAAGATTTGTCATGGAATCATGCTGCCCCTGTATAAAATATTGTATGATAAAGATGCTCCAAGATTTTCTCCTGAAGCAGAGGTAGATATACTCCCTGTCGCGATATGGTTCGAAGAATAACTGTTTACATATGTTAGGGTATTCGGAAGTCTCGCTTCCCCTCATGTCTTACCTTTGTATGTTCCTGATAAACTCATGGAACGAGAAATTGCTTATCAAACCAGCGAAGAAGGAGGCTTGACTAAAGAGTTGAAAGACAAAAAGAAGGCTATTTGGCCACAATTTCTTGTGGCTTGTGCGGCCTTTTCACTATTTGATGTAGGCCATGCATTCAAAGAAGTAAACAACATAACATGTCTACGATTTCTCAAATTTCCAGGAAGACCGTTCGACCCTTATGATATTGCTAAGAATTTCACTACTGCAGTCAAAATAAAGGTGTTTTCTAAATAAGATGATCTTTTTGATGACATGTTCCAACAGAAAAGTATGCTTGAAGAAATTATGCATTTGGCCCAAGTACAATTCCCTCCAGCAGAATTTCAAGAGTTCAAGATATACACAGAAAGGAGGTTAACTAATATCCCTTTGGAAGAACTACGCTTGGAACCCGTAAGGGAACCAACTCCGAGTATCAGTCTCAGTGGAAGTTCAGGCACAGATAGATCTAAATCTAAATCTGGTAAAGAAACATCAGAACATTCTAAGAGATCCGAAAGTGGCCATGATAAAAGTGAAGGGTCAGTAAGGGATACTACCCAGTCAAAAGAGCTCTCACAGCAACAAGCTTTGATCTCTCCACAACTAGATCCTCCCCCTCTCATCGTCTAGCCACCTCAATCAAAACTGAGCTAGATAAAGAATGGGAGACATTCAATGATTTAATCAATATTGAAGGACAAAGCACAAAGACACCTGTGAGTAATATACATGCAACAAAAGATATAGTCACAGGAACAATTAGCAATGTCTCAGAAATGGAACATATTCCCATTACCCCATCCTCTAAACTTATGCTCAAAATAGAAGAGATCCCTCCTCTTGATGTATTTTATAGTCCACAACACAAAGCAGTAGTGAGAAGACAAAGAATGAAAAGAAAATTGGAAAACATGCTCTCTCATGATGCAGAGAAATTATACATCCTATGGCAAGATCCTACCACCAATCCCACTGAAAATCTCACCAAATTATCTCAGATCGCAGGAGCATATGCCTCTGCGACCATTGATAAAGCATCTGAGGTACAACAACTACTGAAAGAGAAGGAAGATCAAATACAGGTTTTGCAGCAACAGCTGCAACAAGCCAATGCCAACAACGAAGCATAGAAACAACTTGAAAGATTACAGCAGGACTTCCAACAAATACAGATAGGCTACCAGAACAGTTTGGCTGAAAGAGAAAAATAGTTACAGGATATGCAAGAGATGCACAAGGATGATCCTAAGCTTACAGAATTCATTACAGAATCCATTTCCTTAAATGATCAACTACTACAGCAACAGGAAGCATTGTGCCAAAGAATATCGCAGTGGAACTCTTATTGCGAAATAAGCGATAAAATCACTAATCAAGTCGTGGACTTACGACATGATTATGATTTAATTGATAGAAAAGTTACTGAATATTTGGTTTGGAAAGAAACAAAGGAGGGGAAAAGAGAAAGCGCACCAATAATCAACGACAATCACAAAGAAATGCTCTTTAACAAATGGGATGCACAAATCAGGAAAGCAGAGCAAGCAGCAGAAGAAGCAGCCACAACAGCAAACAGTGTTATTGACTGCATAAATGAAAATTTGCATAGGGAAAATCTGATCTCAGAAACCACTCCAGGGTATCTACCAAAAGCATAGCAACTGCAAATAGGCTGGAGACAGAGGGCTCAAGAAAAGGTAGAATCGATCAAAAGATTAACTAAGTTGAATTGGGATTCTTACTGGGCACATTTGGTAAAACCACACAGCCAGTGCATGACTCTCAAATGTATCATCAATTTTGCCGAGAAGATGGCGCCAGCTCTTGCCGATGCCGTTTTCACAGGATAGTTAAAGTCAGAAGTCAGCCAGCCGACTCTTCTCAAACAAATGCTGAACACTTGTGATTTCAAGGAACAGATACATAAATAGTTAGTTGTTAGTTTTAATTTTAGATTCAATGTTAGTATTAATTTTTCTTTATTTTTGCCTGAAATGAGGACGGTCATTTAAACCGTATCCTACATTTTTGTAATAATTTATTTTTAGATTTAGTTAGTAGTATTTAAACCCTTCTCATGCATTTAGAGAAGGGTCCTTAAATTTGTCAAAAACTTGTCCTCAGAACATGCACTTTTGCACCCTCCGAGGAGGTTTTGATGAATGAATGGAACAGGATTTATTGATATCTGCATTTAATATCTACTACTGATGTTGCACTTTTGTACTCTTAGTGGATGTTGGATTAAGAAGAGATAAATCATTATCGCTTGAAGCTCATGAGTAGAACTAGTTATAAATGGTACTTCTATCTCTTAACTATTTCTGCCTTTTATGTTAAAGTGATATTTATGTTCAGTTGTTTATATATTGATGCATGAATGCTTGAGTTATCATTTGGCACTTTTTTACGGTGATATCTATTTATTTACGCTTAATGTATGAGTAGCTTATTATGCGATATGTTTTTCACAATTGTTTCGTCTAACTTTTTATACAAAGTGGTTTATCTCTATTGAATTCTTTTCTCATAATAGTTGAATGATCTTTATTACCAATTGTTATTTGAAATCATTTTAGATCGCATAACGGAAAGATTACACCCCGGGTTAGTGTAGAATTAGATATTTCTGTTTATTAGAATACAATTTCATGTTATTAGATTAGAGTTAAAGTAAAAGCATTTAACTTAGGAACTTTTAGAAAGGAAATATCAAATCTCAACACACACACACATAAATTGGGAAACTGGTCCCATATCCCCAGTCGGACCCACTATACCAAACGGAAAAGGAGCTACTAACTAAGGTCCGGACCGGGTGGGTATCCCCCTTGTTGTAGACTCGATTTTCGGGGCTTCAACACCTTCCCATGGAGGTTCAAGACAATATGATCTCGAACTCCTTCTAGTATGATCCTCCTTGCCTTTACTAGATCTTGAGCATCAGTTGTTAGAGGCGTAGGAATATCATTTTCTATGAATTCCTTCAACTCGTTATCTTCCAACACTGCCTCCATCATGTCCTTCCAAGAAATATAATTTGATCTTCCCTCAAGGGCATACTCAAGTCTCAATCCATAAAACAACATCCTACTAGCTCTGAAGAATGATACTGCAAATTTGATTCACCTACAAAGACAAACTCAAATTCTTCTCTTCTATTGTGATTCTTGCTTTGGTACCATGTAGAAATTCCTTGTAGATTCAAACTTATTATGTAATTTTCAAAACAAGAGACTTGAATCTACTCTACTCATCAGCGGAAACAATTAAACAATCAAGAAATCACAACATTAACATGAGGCAAAATTCAATCACATGTGCTTGGATATTTATCTGAGGGGAGATAAATTGATTAAAACCCCTTCCTATCTATATTACATTAGTCAGAAAATAGAGAAGAAATACAATGCTTGCTCAAGCCTGAGCAACCTCTGCACTAGCATAATCTATCTCACTACTTCCTAGACAAGCTCTAGTCAATACTTAACCAAATCCAAGCTTTCCCAAGTCCCTATTTCCTTGTGTTGTTCCTCAAGGAATTAGCCCCCTATTAATTAGGGAAATTCCCAATTAGAATTGTGCAATCCCTGTAGGCCCCTTCTCTGTCTTCATGCGCCACTTGAACTCCAATCTCAACTAGGTAACTCAAATTCCATGCATGCATGAGTTAATTAAGGTTGATTGATCAGTTAACTGGTTGAACATTGAAGTTTCACCCCACTGGTAGACCTCCTACTAGTTCCTCCAACAGTTAGAACTAGTTTAACTAACCTTAACTCAATTTAACTGAATTAAATTGTTACAACTAAAATTAACTCAACCTAGGCTCCTAAAATTTAGGAATCATTATACACAACTCATGTTAAACCCTCTCAAACTAATTAAGATAACTGAGTGATAACAACTCAATTAACTCATTTAAGTTGTCTGGTGATGTGGAATTTCGATTTTCTCCTAATTTAATTCAAGGGAAAATTAATTTAGGAATTTCTTGCCACATTTTCAACAAGACTTTCGTCAAGGTAGACACTTCTCTCAATAAAGAGATTCACTGTTGAAAATTATAATAGTATATATCCCTTTATATCATATAGATATCCAAAAATTATGCACTCTTTTCTATGAGTCTCCAAATCCTTCTTCTTTTATGAAGGAATGCAGGTCCATGCGCGAGATCTGAAAATGAGGAAATGTGTAACTTCTATTTGCATGCAACTCCATGCTTCAAAAGGTGTTTTTCCTATAACATATTTGTGAGGAGATTTATTTTGTATGTACAAAGCATAGTTGATTGCTTCAACCCACAATTCAGAAGGAAGGGACCCTGCATGCAACATGCAAATAACCATCTCTTTTAAGATATATTTTTCTTCTTAGCTACCTTGTTTTTCTGTAGAGTGTAAGGAAATGTGTGTTTCAATTATACTCTTCCTTCATCAAAAAAATGATGGACATCACTGTATAAATACTACCCCCCATTATCTACATAGAGTGTCTTAATCATATTTCCAAGGCTAATTTTTGCTTGCACTTTGAAAATCTTCATATCCTCAAACACTTAGAATTTGAGTTTGAAAGATTACACCCCTGTGTTTCTTGTGAAATCATCTATGAATGTGAGTACATATATGGATTTTCCCATGGAAGGATTTGGAAATGGCCCCCTAATATCACTACAATATACAAGGGAGAGGACTCCCTCCATGCATTCCCCCTCCCAAAATTTCTTATGTATTCTTTCCAAAAGCACATCCTTCACAAATTCCATCAGAAAATTCTATGGAAGACATGCCTTTCACCATCTTTTATTTGATAATTTGTTGCATGTATATGAAATTTAAGTGTCCAAATTTTTTGTTCCAAATTATACTTTCACCATTTTCATACATCAATAGTAAAGTGGAATATGATTAAGGAACAAATTAAAAAAAAATTATAGACGAGATTGGTTATTTACCTTACCAAATGCAATTTTGGAGTTATTTTGCTTGTCATATATGCTCACCCAATCTAGGGTGAATTCATCCCTCCTTCTGGTGCTGATATGTGTCATTTGATACACATAGAGAATATTTATTAAAAGCTTTGGAATATGAAAGACATTCTCAAAAATTCCATCTCCAAGATCTACCTTCCCTTCCCCAGTTGCCTCTACTAGAGAATCATCTCCCCAAAGAATAGGACGACCAAGATACGGTTTTAAATATGAGAGAGAATATTATGTATCTACCATGTGATGTGAAGCTCCATAATCTATTATCCATATATCATGAGAAGAATCAATAATAATTCATGCATGTGCATTCTCTCTTGTTTCAAATGCTCATTCGTTGCTTCTACTTGGCACTCTCTGGAAAACAGTCACCAAGATTGTTTTACTTAAGATCCTACACCATGAGATAAATTTTCATCTTCAATCATGATGATTCCAGATGGTAACCATGGTTGTAATAACTGCTTGCCCTTATTTTCCTTCGAGTTGGTAGTTCATCTGGAGATTTGGGATTCCCTCCCTTTCTTGGATTTTATTTTTTTTCCTTTCCTTTACCTTTGGATTACTAATTGGACTTAAAGTTGGAATTTCCCCTTTCATTCATGAGAGTTTCATGGGAATTGGAACTTTTCAATGCTCCCATATTTATGAGCTTATCTGGCTCATGTATTATTGAATCAATAAAAGCATCAAATGTGAGCATCCTCTAGGTTATGTCTATTGCAATTCTAACTATTTGAAAAGTGGATACAAACATAACATAATCTTAAGGCTTGTCTAAGGTAGGTAGAGGAGTGTATAGCCCCTACTTCTTGATGGTTGGTTTAACAATGGCATGGAGAGTGTACGATTTGATATACCATTGGACATCTTATCAAATCTTTACCTAGTTGAAATAATTATGAAGTACTACTATTGTCTTCTCCACACTAAAGTGTTATATCACCCAATTTTAATGTGCCTCCTAGATCAATTTGGCATGCTCACTTGAAGGAACACAAAGGTGGCTGAAGTAGAACAAGAGCGTATATTAAAGGTGGAAGTCTGGAATTTGTTTTCCTACTATCAACATCTAGTATTTTGTAGCAAATCTAGAGCCATTATTGTATAATTGTGTCCATTTAAAGGTCTTGTGCGCACAAGAGTGAAGTTGTTGTTAGCACCATAATTCTAGGCCAATTGAGGAATTTTGTGACATGATTGGTGCTACCCTTCTTGTATTTGATGTTCAAATGGATTTTTTGTAGGCATGTGGACCATTTTTTATGGCATTCATTCTAAAATTTTCTATGTGTCTACATACATTTCATAGGCCTGTGATTAGTATGAATGGTCATATCATTCCTTAGAATATAATGCATCCATTGTTGGTAGGCCTAAAAAATGGAGTACATCTCCTTATCATATATGGGGCATATATGAATAATATCTAAGGATGTTTCATTGTAATAGGCCACTAGATGTCCTTGTTGAGTGAGGACAACACCGATAGAATAGTCAAAGGAATTTACCTCAATATCAATGAGTGGAAGAGTGTTACCTCAAGAAAGCGATGTGCGTTATCTTGGAAGAGTGTTACCTCAAGAAACACTCAGAAGGAAAGGAGTTATGGCTCCATGAATCTTGCCCTTAGATCTGTTAAACAATGTGTGGCATAGTGCATATGAACTCTCAAGATTCAAAGCAAGTACATATAGAACATATTATCTAATAATATAAAGGATGCATATCATATCCCTCATGGGTTGTGTTATTGCCCTCTAGCATTTTTGTAGAGAGAGGGAGCTAAGAGGTCAAATTCAAGATCCCTGGCTAAAAAATCAATTAAATTAGAGATGGGGGGGGGAATTTTTAGGTCCTAGTGCCATGGTAGATGTTTCTGAAGTTCAAATCCATGCTCATGGAGCCCCCCACCAAGTAAGCACAACCAGCTAAAATGAAAATTAGACCATGAGCGCCTGTATGGTTAAAGTCCAAGTAGGGTAATGGGAGGATAACCATTTGTTCATGCCTGACTAGCCCCTGACAACATTTTGTGGGGGGAGTAACCTATGCAGGTGATAAGTGGGAGCTACCCCCCAGAGTTGACAAGTCAACCTAGCGGGCCCACTAATCCAATGGCTTAGATTACTTGCATGGGGTAACCTATGGATCTGGCATCCCTCCCTCCTACTCACTAGAGGATGGTGGTGACCACTTGCCATAATGGACATTCTGTTGTCTCCATTCAAGCGAGTGAGGAATTCAAGCAAAATGTTAACAACTCTACCCTCCTCCCTCTTCCTGTCACCTGTCACCACCCAATCCCCTTATGCCACGTGTCCTCCCATGACATCACCCCTACGTCAGCTGAATATTGGCCCCCATCCACCTATAAAAATCCTTCCTAACTAGAATTTTCAAATTTTCAAAATTGTTTCTCGGTGCAAATGCCTCCCACCTCTATTTTGTTCTGCAAATGTTGTCCAATTATTCAACTAGTCTAGAACACCCCCTCCAACATCTCGAGGGAAAACAGGTAATCAATCATTCCTTCCACCTGCAAATTCATTTGATTATTCATTGGAAAATGAAGAAGGCAACCCCTAAGCCCCCTAAAACCCATGAGGCTAAACCCTCCTCCAGTTTCGAGCATCTCATGGACATTGAGACACAAATTATGGACCCCTCTAGTGCTTACCACCTTGCATACTTGTGATTCAACATGTATGGTAGCCATGTTAGAGGGGAAGGCCAGTTTCGGTTGGTTTACTTAGGCCTGTACTACCAGATTGCACCCACATCACACCATTTTCCTGAATTGTCTCCTGACTAGTAGCAACATATATAGATGAGAAAATTTGTTTTGTCTCCTCAATTGGGGTCAAAATCCTTGAGGTGACCCCAGAGACAATTCTAAAGGCCCTATTTTACCCAATATCCTCTAAACCCCAGCAGTTCATAAAAACCACATTGTTCTACCACTACACAACCCTTCCACCTTATGAGCAACAATCCTTTCTGCAAATGGTCTAGGACCCTGGCCTACAATCTCTACCTATTGCTGACAGTTTCTATATAACCCTCTTTGCAGAGCCTATTAATCATATCTTGTCCCTAATTAGTCATCCGTTTGGGGATGATGATGCAAATATCGCCTCAAAAGTTTGTCTATGGTTTCTAAGAAAAATGATTCAGCCTGTCCATTTGTTTTATATCCCTGCTTACCTAGTCGAGGCCATATGATTCCAGTTGTACCATTTCCCCACCACCTCCTATTTAAGGTATTACTCCTTGTTGTTCTTTTTTTTTGTGTAGTTCCTGGGTCTTAGTTTGGTGGCTTCCAACAAACATAGGAAGTTTTTTTTACTAGGATGTTGTTTCTAGGAAAAGACAAGAGCCTGAGGGTTACTCTATATACTCCTACATGGCCATTTCCTACAAAATCGTTCATGGTGTTTCCCCTCCCAGAGTTATCCCTCAACAATAATCAATCCTCCATCTCAGCAAGGATGCTAGGGTGGGGATTGGTACCTGTTTCAGGACTTCACATAAATCAAGATCTATGGTTGTGAGCTTCCTTCTTACTGCCTCCCTGTGTTTATGCCCGTGAGGATTTTTTCTCTTGAATTAATTAGACAAAGCTTGCATGTAGACCAAGTGCATTGTCTCCCAACTAAGAATGGATATATGTTTAAATTGGGCAAGCCTGTGGGACCTTTTATTGTTAATTCCAAGCAGGCTCGCAAGGCAGTTGAGGAATTACTAAGGCAGATGAAGTTTAACCAAGGGGAAGTCTAACATTATGATCCTCATGGTATCATTTCCAAGAGAAGAGAGATAATAAAGGCCTTGACTTATGAACATGAGGATAGGCTAGAGATCGAATGGAAGACTAACTTTGATTCGTGACCTATTAATATAGAGATGGAGATCAAGACCCAAATATCAAATGACAAGGCACAGAAGAGAACTGTTGACCAAGATGAATATGTCGAGATGGAAGATGTACATCCCAGTAAAAAGGAATAAACCCAAGAGATAGAAGAAGAATAAATTGAGATCAAGTAGGTAGATACAAGACCAGATCAACCAGGCTTCCAGGTGACCCTGGAAGACCCATTACAGACTACTGCTTAATCTTCTTTAGAGGTAACTGTTCTAAGTTCCAAAGGATGTTCTATTGTTACTAAACCAAGTTGGCATATTGGAAAGGTCATTGAAGAAAGAAACAAGAAGGTAAGGGAGGATATGTAGCAGCAAATGGCATCTCACTCAGTCCCCTATTAGACCAGACTTCTGGTTGCCATGGACTTAGAGAGAAATCAAATGAAGTTCTCCCTGCAACACCCACTAGCATAGTCACTACCTTTGGGCTCTCAATTCAAGGCCTTGTACGTTTCCTTATATTTGACCAGTGTCCCTCTACTGGACAAGATTAACTTCCACCAACATGTGGGAGAAATTTTGTGTAGTGAGATCAATAGAAATAAAATGATCATCAACAACGATGAGAAATTTATGGAGAAGGCAACAACAAGGTTGAAATAGGAGAGAGTTAACTCCAGATATCCACACATGAAAAATGAAAGTTTCAAGTAGCTAATTGTGAAGTTGGGGTAAATTCAGAAGACAAAGATGAATTTGAACCACTCTTCCAAAGTTCACAAGCAGAGATACAAGATCTAAGGCAAAAACTGAAGATGACGAGCAGTGAACATGTGAAATCTAAGGAACTTGCACAGGTGGAAGAAGAGAGAACTATTGACCAAAGACTTGAGAGAAAGGAACAATGAGCTAGTATCCCTCCTGCATCAAGCGGAATAACTTCAAAAGAGGATATAAACACACATTTCTATAGTGCTTGTGCCTGAAAATCCCCAAAATTCCATAGAGAAGCTCACCAAGACCCTCACCGAACTCCAACTTTTGGAAGGGGAGCTTAAGAAAGTGTAGAAGGATTTGGACATTGTCTAGAGGAATGTAGCACAAAAAGAAAAATAGCTTGACACAAACATGACCAATGCAGACATCATTGGTAAGAACTTACAGGAAAAAAACCAGGAGATTACTGAGCTAAAAGAAAAACTGAAAGGAAATATGTCCCTCCTGTAGGTCAAACAACTTGTCTAGGATGAAATCATAGAAAAAATGCAAAGCAACTGGGAGTAATTACTTTGATGGATGAACAGAAAATTGTGATTAAGTATTATGAGTTTTTCATCCTTTTTACTAAAGAAGATGGGGAAATTAACTCCCAGATTCCCAATAAGTTCATTCAATTTTTGAATGAAATGCCACTCAATGAGTTGAGGCCAATTGATGTAGTAGATATTGTGTCTTTTTATCATGGAGATATCTAAGGTTGTTTAGAAGAAAGAGGCCAGAGTCAAAGCTGAGGAATGCCTAAGGGTGGTATAGAAAAATGTGGATGTTTGTTTTATGAAAGAGTCATGGAAGGGTTACCTAGATGTTAGGATCTCATGGTGTCAGGCCATGAGGTAACTCCTCAAATGAATTGTGATTTTGAATTAAGGTTGATCATAGATATATACATGGAGGGAGAGACTCTTGGAATTCATCTCCCAATGTCTCTTCATATTCCAACTCTCCTTGTTTTCTGTTTACATTATTTTACACATATTCACCCAATCCCAATGATTAGGTGTTAATATTCCGCCCCTTAATATGAAGGGGTGTTGGTGAGTCCAAGCATCATTCTGAATCTTTCAAACTTTTGTATTCCAAGAGCTTTGGTTAAGATGTCTGCAATCTACTCATTTGTGGAACAATGGCGTAGATGGATCGTCTTGGCCTCAACATGATGTCGAATCAAATGGTATTTGTATTGATGTGCTTCGTTTGATCATGGAACTATGCGTTCTTGGCCAACTTTATTGTAGAAGTGTTGCCAATCATGAGTGGAGTTGAATGAATTTGTTTCACCTACAAATCTTCTAGAATTTTCCTGAGCCACACAATTTCCTTTGTTGCTTCAGTTGCTGCCACATATTCTACCTCTGTTGTGGAATCCGTTGGAACTGATTTTTTATGTGACCTCTAGGAGGAAATTCCTGATCTAAGACTCCTATAATAACCTAAAGTAGATACCCGAATTTATTTATCTCCATTGAAGTTTGAATCAGAGTATCCAATCAAGCTTAAGTTGCCCACCTAGGTGTACTTAAGTCCAAAGCCTTGAGTTCCATTCAAGTACTTTAGAACTCTTTTTGAAACAGACCAACGTCCCTCACAAGGATTTTTCTTAAACCTAGAGAGCATTCCAGCAACAAATCAAATGTCTGGTTGGGTAGTAGTCAGGTAGTTGAGACTTCCTACAAGTTTTCTATACTTTGTTGCATCCTAAAATTATTTTCCTTTAGTGAATGTGAGATTTAAGTTCTATTCCATTGGAGTAGTCAAAGGATTTCACTCAGCCATGCCAAACTTGTTCAACATATATCCAATGCACTTCTTCTGAGAGAGAGGAATATAAACTTTGGATGTTGAGTTACTTAAGTACCAATATAGTAGTGAACATACCCCAAGTATATCACTTCAAAATGTGTCATCAATTCCTTCTTTATGGATGCAATATAGCTCTCATTGTTTCCTGTCATCAAAAGTTCATCTACATACACCAAAAGATATATAATTGTTTTGGCAACTTTCTTGACAAACAAATTTGCATTATCAAGATCATAATGTTTGAAGTTGAGTTTCAAAAGATGCTTCGTTAACTTCTCGTACCAGGTTCGTGGTGCTTGCTTGAGGCCATACAAGGATTTTACAAGCTTGCATATTTTATATTCTTGACCCTTCACAACAAATCGTTCTGGATGGGACATAAAAAAATTCTCTTTCATATTTCCATTCAAGAAAGCATTTTTTACATCCATTTGATGGATTTTCCAACTATTATGAGTCGTCAAGACAAGGAGTGTCTAGATGGTAGCCCATTTCACTGTGGTGGAAAATTCTCCTCATATTCAACCCATTTCTTCTGTGAAAAACCTTTCTCCATAAGCTTGGATTTGTGCTTGTAAAGTGAACCATCAACTTTATACTTGTTCTTGTAGACCCACTTGGTGCCAATGGAGGGTCAACTAGCTTCCAAGTCTCGTTCTTTATCAATGCATTATACTCTTTCTGCATCGCTTCTTTCCATTCATCATGAGAAGTGACTTCTTTGAAGAATTTTTGGTTTAAAATATGAAAACAAATTCAGTTCACAATCATAAGAAACATCCATATGAACAGGTGAATCAGAATTGTCTACATCACCTCCATTTTTCCTAGTTGAATTTCTTGTTCCTGTCTTTCTAGCCTAACCAGGATGAACACTTTCAAGTGTCTTTGTCAACCATTTTGGAGAACCTTTTTTCTATGGCCCAGGCTACTCAGTTGACTGAGTTGGGACTGAATCAAGATTGAGTCTCCCAATTCTGTGAATCACATCACTCAAAGTGTCATCAGTGGTTGGAGATTCGTGTGGGGGAGAGAGTGCTTCAGAAGAAGATTCCATAGATTGATCTAGTATAGGAACTCCCCCTTCAATATTTGGAATCTCAATATCAAATTATTGAAAATACTTTGCATGTACGAATCTATCCAAGATATCAAGTTGCTGCTCAACAACATTGTCAGCGTTGGAAGATTCAAGAAATATCACATCTCTAGATACTACAAACTTCTTATTAACTTCACCATAGAGACGGTATGCTTTGGAGGTATTTGAATACCCCAAGAATATACACTTACGACTCCTTGCACCAAGTTTGTTTATTTGTTCCTTAGGTAGCAAGGCATAACAGGTGAAACCAAAGTGTTAGGTCCCTACACTAGTAGTATGTCCCTATAATACTAGTGTAGGGACCGAACACAAGGACCCTGAGATGCTTTACCGAAGGAATGTGGCCATACCACATTTCATAAGGAGTCTTGTTTCTAATAGCATTATATGGACACCTATTCTTTACATACACAACACATAGAACTACATCAGCCCAAAACATCAATTTAACATTCTTGAAAAACATCATGGAATGTACCATATTTAAGATTGTCCTGTTCATTCTTTCAGCTACTCTATTCTATTGGGGATTATAAGGCACAGTGGTTTGATGTTTGATCCCATCTTGGTGGAGATAGTTTTCAAATTCATTTGAAGTGTATTCTTTTCCATTATTAGTGCGAATAGAGCCAATATGAGATTGTGCATCATTTTCAATCCATGCATGAAATTTCTTTAATGTTTGAAAGCATCATATTTTTTCTTCAATAAATAAACTCAACACGTTCTGGTGTATTCATCAATAAATTTCATTATATATTTAGTTCCATTTGCAGAAGGAATAGGCATTGGGCCACATAATTCTTAATGAATAAGTTCAATTTTTCTATGTGCTCTGGAATGCGAATCATGAAAAGACTATTTTTTGTTCTTTTCTAAGATACACACATCACATTGCTTAAGTTTCCTAGGAATTGTAGGCAAACAAATAACACAAATTTTCATCAACATATGAAGGTTGTCATAATTCAAGTGTACAAATCTAGAAAGCCATAAAAGACTTGATGGAAATGTACCTTCATCATAATGAGAACTATATGAGAAGTTCTATGCATGAGTGTTGGGTGTGGAATCCCCCCAATGCATGTTTTGGGGCTTAAAGCCCAATTTTTGATTAAGTCCATTGTAAAGACTCTACGATTTGTGGGCATGGAGCACGAAGTCATAATAGAGTCACAGGGTTGTCCACCCTTGGTTTTGTAATGTAATTATGGTTTTAAAGATCTACCCATGGTCTGTGGACCATGGGATTGTATAAATAAACCGAGGCTCTAAGTGTAGAAAAATGAATCAAAGCAAGATCAGTCTAAGAAATTGATTGAGTCAAAGTGGAAGTTGGGTCTTTGGGTCGTAGAGTAGGAGGAGGCTCTGCAGTTGAGTGCACAGAGGCCTAGTAGTCCGCAGCTGAGTGCACGGACCGCTGCAGCTAGGTACATAGGGTAGGTCGAGTCTGTAACCATTGAAAGCATTAATAAAGAGAATTTTTATCATATTTCTGTGTATATTTTCCTATTTTATGTATTATTGGGTATGAATTACAAGTTTACTTTTTATTTGTTGCATGAACTCATATGAATGTGCTTGAGTAAATAAGTATAACATAAGGCATCCATTTACACGAAGATACCTAACTGTTGTAAGAAGATAAGTAAGATCTCGGGTGTGACTTAGGGGAATAGTGCAGAGCGCTGCTCCAACAGCGTGGAAGCCACACAGCCCCTGGTTAGGGTTGCGTGAAGGGAAATATATCAGGGTGAAGGCCAAGGAAATGCGTGAAATAACCGGTGCGCAGGGACTAATAGTTGGACCGAATCAACCCCTCAGACATCTCAAGGGTGCGGAAACCTAGTTCCAGCACCCCCCCATACTACTTTGTGTGAGACCTCAGTCCGTGCTCTGCAGACTATTACCGAAAGGGCTAGTAGTACAGGGATTTGTTTGGCTAATTAACTCTGAACTTGGGTCAAGCCCCAACAAGCCAACAAATGGTTTTGTTGCTGGGACCAGGATCTGCATAGAGATGTCTGATGTCGTATCACTAGAATCCAACTAAGAAAGGAATTGAAGATTGGTTGGATAGGAAGATTCACGAGTTTGCGACGTAGGAGAACAAGAATCTACGACTATCAAATGAAGAGTGGTTAGACTGCTACTTATACACAGAGATCCATGAAATTTTCTTCGCATCTTTCCCTACTAAGCTATATGAGTGGATCGTGAAGCTAGCAGATAGCCAAGGAAGGTGTAAGCTCGACATACCTATTGTGTGGACTCCATAATTGGTGCGCAGATTGGAAGCATCAGAGGATAAGATCATGTGCGTTGTTGATCACTGGCTCGATCGAATTATAGGAGGATTCATTACTAAATTCGTGGTAGATACTTCAGTCAGCTACAACGAGGTAGAGCGACGCTTCCTCAAAGGACCACGAGGTAAGTACATTAAGTCTTTGAAAACTTGGATTAAAATGATACTATGTGAGAAACATGTTATGTGAGTAAATTGATGTTTGGGGCTACACGAAGTGGGAGAATTTACAAAAATGAAGGTAGTACAGAACTAGAAAATAGCCCCTTGATTTCACCTCCATGAGGGGACGAGGAAGAGCTCGCGAAGGCCTCACCAAGAAGTGTGATCAATTTGATAAGGAAGAGGATTCCGCACATACCACCCCCACCCACACCACCACCAGTTTCACCATCTTCACCCCCATCTTCACCCATACCACCTTTGCCACCACCGCGAGTTAATATGGAAAGCGTGATAAAGTTGTCGATGTTCAAGGGAGTAGGAAATGAAGATCCGGACCAGTTTTGGTTTGTGATAAAAGCTGTATGGGAAGTGTAGGGAGTCACAGATGAAAATATAAAGAAAGCAACATTGGTTAGCACTCTGTAGGATATCGCGCTGACTTGGTACATTAATCATTCTAATGACAATCCGAATGTAGGGATCGCAGACATCCAAACTGCGCTAAACATAGAATTTAGCAAGCCGAAGTCAAAGGCACAATTGATCATTAGGTTCAAAGAAATCACAATGATACCAGGTGAGCCCCCTTGGGAGTTGGATCAAAGACTGAAGTGCACAATTCGCGAAGCTAACATGACATTGACAGATGGACAACGCCGCGAATGGTTTGTAGCATTGTTAACGCTGCATCTAAGGAACGCACTGTCACAACAGAGGCTAACAACTCAGGCTGAGGCCTTGGAGATCATGATGAGACTGCACGAGACCCCAATACAGGATCCCAACCTGGGAGTTCAGCAGATTCACGTGCAGTTGAAAAACTTGTACCTTGAGATGCAGATTCTAGAACAAGACAAGACAGCGCACCCAGAAGTGCACGATGAGGTATGGTGCATAAAGTGCAAGGGTCGAGGACATGACAAGGAAAACTACCCAGTGTTCATGAATTACCTCACGAGAGGAGGACTAATGTCGTTAAGACCAGAGACACAAGAAGGACTTAGTGCAGCACCTACATTATGGTGCGCGATTTGTCAAATAGGGGGAAAGCATGCTATAGACAACTGCCATCTGTTGCAGAAGTACACACAGAATTCACAACTGTTGTTCTGTAATTTTTGTAGATTAGTGGGACATGATGAGCGCACCTATAGAAGTTATGATCTAATGATGGATAAGACTCCTACCTATAGGGTTCAGACTGAAACGCGACCCCTTGACCAGAACGCAGGGATGGCGTGAACTGGATTTAAGGGACGCGAACGAGGCTAAGGTGGAGGAGGACCTAGAAGAGGTCGCGGACAGCTGATATGTTACAATTGCGAAAGGCCAGGATATTATGCCCGTGATTGTATGAATCCGATGCGTCCATCATGCCTGTATTGTACATTGTTTGATCATGAGACTGAGGATTGTCCCACACTGATAGCAAGGTTGTGCGACAAGGGAGTGCTCCAACCTCCCCCGACTTAGAAGCTGCAATTGATGAGGTATGAGTCATGTGAAGAAGACCCTAATGTGAACATTGTGCTCCAAAGTGGAATTACGACAGGGGATGACAAAGGAAAGTAGCCTAAAGATAGTACTTGGGTTCACAAGGCTCTGACGAAAGAACTAGAGTTTGATTTGGAGCACGCTAAGGAAACCTTCATGGAAGCTAGGAAGAGCTTCGTTGATGCCTCTACTTCAGGAAGCAAAGACAGAACAGAGTTGGAAATGGACCCATCGATGCTCACAACGTTCCTGGAAGCATGCATGAAGCTGCTGCGTGACAGCAAGGCTGTAAAGGGGCTACAGGAACTCATAAATAGATGTGTTGGGACCACACCAAGAGAACCGCGCGTAGTCCGAAAGCTCGGAAAGCACACGACGAGGATGGGAAGGGAGATGAGATTGACCATCTAGATTGGAGAATATGAGATGGACGAAGTGATTCTAGACCTAGGATTAGACACGAACATTCTGCTGAAGCAAACATGGGAGTGCATGGGAAGGCCTACACTGCAATGGTGTCCTATCCAGCTGCGAATGGTGAACCAGCAAAAGATCCTACCTATGGGAATATTGGAGGGGATCATAGTTGATATCGAAGGAGCGAGCATGCTAGTAGATTTTGAAGTGATAGATATTGTTGATGACGACAATCCCTACCCCGCGCTCTTAGGAATCAATTGGGCCATTGATATGAATGGGGTGATAAATTTGAAGAAAGGCAAGATGATTTTTGAGAAAAAGTCTCTGTGCGTAGTTATACCTTTGGACCCTGTAGAAGGATCGTGTTACATGGAGCCAGTGCATGACTATGAAAGCAATGATGATTTAGATTACATCTACAAGATAACCGTGTGAGAGAAATATTGGGTAAATCCAACCGCAGATGGACAAATCTCATGGGAGCGTGAAAGCTCCTGTACATCGGATTCTAACGAAGAGATAGAGCGATGACCAAACCGGTTACACGAGATAACCACGCTGAACTGCAACATGATGACAAAATCATTGCATTGCGTATTAATGGAGGTAAGGTATTTGCCTACGTATGATGGGTTAAGTGAGGTAGATGACTTCCTGAACAGATTTGAAAGAGAGGTGCCAGAACAACAACATTTCGAAGCTTTGAAATGGGCACTGCACACTATGCCCACGAGGTGGTGGGGTATGCACCAAGGATGCTTTAAGGACTGGCGCAAATGCAGAAGAATGATGTGCATATAGTTTGGGAAGCCTCAGATGTAATTACCAAACAAGATTGTTAGGTGGAACAATCCGTGTGCACACCTGTCCAGATGGATACATACATATCTTAAAAAACCTGCACGGATGCACACAGACTTTGCATTGGGAGACATGGTCGGCAAGCATGTGCAGGTACGGCAATGGCATGAAGTGGAAGTGGAAGTCAAGAAGCTTGAGGATGAAATAGAGGAAGATTTTCTCGATAAGAAACCCAGGGTGATAAAACAAGGTGCACATGATCACGATGACGAATTTTGGGACTACCGCCGAGAGTTGATCAGCTTGATGCCTTGGATTGGACCACATATTACTAAATGGATCAACCATGGTGGTGCACTACAGATGATAAAATGCGTGACATAGCCAGTAACAACAAAAGGTGGATGTTTTCCAGGAAAAGTGTTGGAGGACTGGTTGGAACCTTATACAGGTGGAGTGGCCACCTGACTACTTGTGGGAAGTACAGCCTTAACGCTCTAGGCAATTTAAAGGAGGTGTAGGACTATAAACTACTCTGCTCGGGAGCTACACGATGTTGGAGCTGCGCGCAGGAGTAAAGTGTCACAAGGTCCGCGACCGCGCAAGGGGGGTTGCGCTGCCGCACGGGTTGGCTGGAAAGTGACCGTTGGAGTCACTATTCACAATGTGATGCTTGACTTGAGACCAAATGGAGCCGGTAGCAGGCATTTAAGACACGCTTTATGGGAAATATTTGAGAAAATCTGCCACCAAGGGAGCATTAATGAACCAGATTTGGGGGGAATGGTCGAATTCAAATTCAAAAGACGCTATAAATTATAAAGGGCTACCCAAAAAACAACACTTGGTCATTTGCGAATTGAGTTTTCATATTCCCCATGTATTCTGAGCCGAGACATGTTTGCCCTGGGCAGAGCGTTGATTGAGCCCTTGATTAAGAAACTAAGAGATTTCTGGATGAGCAAGATGGCAGGATCTGAGGAAGCCAGGGAAACTGCAAAGATGACTGCCGAAGAGACCGCGAAGGCCCTAACTATGGAAGATGTCCCTAAAAGCATTGGGATTGTGGCAGAAATCCCTAAATCACCGCACACACCAAGGCAGAAGAAGGACAAACAATTGATGATTCCGATGCATGTGTCCCCACGAAACCTGCTGCGCACTAGATTGACGTTGGAGGAGAAAGGGAAAGTCCTTAACTTGGAAACCA
Source organism: Pinus tabuliformis (assembly GCA_031772625.1). Taxonomy (NCBI): domain Eukaryota; kingdom Viridiplantae; phylum Streptophyta; class Pinopsida; order Pinales; family Pinaceae; genus Pinus; species Pinus tabuliformis. The sequence goes on along the minus strand of CM062805.1, from coordinate 1,441,500 downwards.
ACGAGGAGGAGGAAGACTTGGAGGATCTCATAATTGAAGAAGATAAGGGAAAGAGCATGGAAGTAGAAACCAAGGTTGTGCACCCTCCAACCAAGTTTCCCGCGTATATCATTCCGCGAAAGGGGAAGGAAAAAGTGCCTAAGGACCTCGACGACAGCAAGAGCTCCCTCTAGACTCTGCTCCTCCCGAACGACATCACCTTTGAGGGCACACACCTGGGGTGCGTGCCAAAATTAAAGTTTGAATATTGGGATCTCGTTGACCATGAGAAATTCTCTCATCTAGAGACCACGCAGTTCATGAAGCCCAAGCAAAACACCACAGCGGGGGTTATCGAATTGGAGCCTCGAAAATGGTTACGTAGAGTGGAAAAGGCAGGGTTATTAAACCTGCTCTCGGTGTCACATTTCCACCGTGCCCCAGTAACGATATTCGTCATCAGGTAGCTGTTTTTAAACATTACGCTAAAGCCAGGAGTAAACTATGAGTTGGAGGGCGTATGCCATGGACCATAAACTGGATAGTTGAATGAATCAGGTAACGTCGATTTTGGATTCATACGTAGGCTGAAGTGAGATCTGTGTATCAAAGACAAGAGCTATGCAAAGAGGAGTTTGGAGAAGGATGTTAAGTAGTGTTGAACTGAAGCAGCGTTGAATGCTGGATTTGCAGTGGTGAAAGGTGAATTGCACGGTGATTTCACGATGATTTCTGGCTGGTTAAGGCTGCGTTAAAAGTAGCATTGAATGGTGAATTTGCAGCAGTGAAAGTGGTCAAAGGTGAGCTACATGGTGATTTTCGTTTTTCTTTTAGTTGAGATTCAAATCAATTGGTGAATTTGCAGCGGTGAAAGATTTTTGTGACACGAGCTACTAAACATGGCAAAAACACAAAGTGCTCGGTTTGAGATCAAGAAGTTCAATGGCAAAAAACAACTTCGAGATCTGAAAAGTGAAGATATATGATCTACTCATGCAACAAGGCATGGCGAAGACACTGTTGGTAAAAGCCAAATAGCCTTACACCATGACAGATGATGAATGGAGTGACTTGGATGAAAGAGCACTGAGTGGCAGTCAACTATGTTTGATAGATGATGTTTTGTTTAACATCGTGTCAGAAAAAAACTGCTACGGGTTTGTGGACAAAGCTTGAAAAGATGTACATGAAAAAATCCTTAACCAATAGGATTCTTCTGAAGCAACAATTATATATCATTCGCATGAAGGAAGATACAATGATTACTGATCATTTGAATACCTTTAATACTCTCTTGGTGCAGTTAGAAAGTATAGAAGTAAAATTTGAATCAGAAGATAAAGCTATAACTTTATTATGCTCTTTGCCCGAGTCATGGGATCATTTTGTTACTTCTATACGTCTTCTTTCATCAGAAACTATTGAATTTGATGATGTTGTTGGAGCTGTGTTGTCCAAAGAAACAAGGAAGAGGTCAAATTCAAAAACCTCTACATCAGAAGCAATGATGGTCAGAGGTCATTATAAAGAAAGATGCTTCAGTAAGCACAACTCACGTTCAAAATCAAAAGGGAAGAAGAGTAAGGTAAAGTGTTGGTTTTGTGGCAAATCGGGACATTTGAAGGACTGTTGGAAGAGACAGTAAACATCCAAAGAAGATTCTTCGACAGAGAAGAAAGAAGCAAACATGACATATACAAGTTCGGCATCCATTTCAGGTATGAGTGATGAAGTGTTATTAGTTAGTTTTTCTAATCATGATCAACATTGGTTGTTAGATTCTAGTGCGTCAAATCACATGTGCATTCATAGAGAATGGTTTAGAACTTATAAATCAATCAATGATGGAGTTGTTTACATGGGAAATGATGTCTCATGTAATATTGTGAGAATTGGAAGCATCTAGCTTAAAATGTTTGATGGGACAAATGAAATTCTAACTGATGTAAGACATGTACCTAAACTAAGAAAAAACCTCATTTCACTAGGAGTACTAGACACTAATGGATATAAAACCTTTATTCAAGGTGGAGTAATGAAAGTTTATAAAGTAATTTTACTAGTAATGAAAGAAAAGAAGGTTGGAAATATTTTTCAGTTAGAAGGAAGAACAGAGTCAGATCATGCTTCTACAGTATCTAAAAACGATAGTAATTCTATTCGTTTATGGAATCAAAGGTTGGGCCATATGAGCGAAAGAGGATTAAAAATTTTATGTGATTGTAAGTTACTTCCTAGTTTAAAATCTTCTAAGTTAGATTTCTGCAAACATTGTCTATTTGCGAAACAAAGCAAGCAGAAGTTTAAAACTGGAAAACATACTAGTAAAGGAATCCTTGATTATATCCATTCTGATGTGTGGGGTCCATCTCCTACAACCTCATATGGAGGATCATCAAATTTTGTATATTTAATACATGATTTCTCTAGAAAAGTGTGGGTCTACATGTTAAAGAAGAAGTCTGATGTATTCACAGTTTTCAAACAGTCTAGAGCATTAGTTGAATACATCACTAGAAGAACCATTAAATGTTTAAGAACTGACAATGGTGGTGAGTTTACTTCAAAGGAATTTGATAATTATTGCAAGAATGCTGGGATCAAAAGACATAAAACCACTGTATATACTCCTCAACAAAATGGAGTTGTTGAACGCATGAACAAGACTCTTTTAGAGAGAGTAAGAAGTATGCTTAGTAATGCCAATTTGCAGAAGGAATTGTGGACAGAAGTGGTTTCTATAGCTTGTTACTTGGTAAATTGATCACCATCAACTGCGATAGGATGAAAAATTCCTCAAGAGATATGGAAAGGTTATCCATGTGATTATTCTAAACTAAAAATTTTTGGTTGTGATGCATATGCTCTAGTTCCGAAACATCAGCATTCTAAATTAGATCCTAAATCAGAAAGATATATATTTGTTGGATATGGTGATGGGACTAAAGGATACAAGTTGTGGGATCCTACTACTCACAAGATCATCATTAACAAAGATGTTAAATTAAATGAATCTTCACTCAATAATCCAGATGTAGATGATAAATTGAAACAGGACAATGTACCTAAGTTTCAACATATTCAGTTTGAAACCAGTTCAAATACTAATGATAGTCCAGATGAACAAGTTTTAAATGCAGATCATGAAAAAGTTTCAGATGCAGACCATGAACAAGTTTCAGATGCAGATCATGAACATGTGTCAGATCCATATCATGAAGAAGTTCCTACAAATAATAATCAGCAAATTGTGGAAGTACCAGAAACATCTTTAAGGAGTTCCGCGAGAATCAAACGTCCTCCTAAAAGGTATGATGATTATGTTACTTCAGTTGCTTTAACCAATAATGATGATGAACCTTCTGATGTAGAGGTTTCGTTCAACTATCCATTTTATGGTCCATGGCATACGCCCTCTAGCTCATAGTTTACTCCTGGCTTTAGCGTAATGTTTAAAAAAGAAAACAATAGCAGTCACTGCTTTCATCTACATGAAACTCGATTTGGCATTCACACAAGCTACCTTCCTTCACGCTATAGATCAAGCAGCTTCCATGTAGATGAGCAGAATTCAACACTGTATCCACAGCGGGCCGCCGATCAGCACCTCAAGGATTGTCACCACGACACCTTTGAAAACGTTGTTAGATTGAATCATTGCAATAGGCAGCTCAACTAGCTCCGATACCAAGTGTTAGAGTTAACACAGTGGAAATTTAAAACAAATAAGACACACACAGCATTCAACCATGAAAAATAGAGATTTTAACGTGGTTCACCCAACCAATCTAGGCTACGTCCACCAAACAGAGGCATCGGCATTCTTATTACTCCACAGGAGATTACAACAGTAGATTTGCACATCTGGAATTCTTTTTCCTCACACCTTCTCATCACACATATCCTCTACGGGCTTACATTTTTATAGCTGGGAGTAGAAAACTGAATCATAAATTCACTCACTACAAATATAGGATGCAATAACTCCTCATCAAAAATAAATGGAGTTAATTTAGCAACAAATCTTATTGTTGTTACATTCATGAGATTTTCTCCAAATTTAATTAACAGAAAATCTCAACAGGTGCACGGTGGGTGCTTATGGCTGGAGGAACCCATCTCCATCATGAACCACTTAATCCATCGCATTACCCAGCTCGCGTGCAAAGGAGAGGACCCTGCAGACATCTCGAAGGGGAAGAGCAGTGATTTGGCCATCCCGGAGGCCATGAAGAAAAAATACAAGTTGGAAAAGAAGAAATGGGGCTATGTGATATCCAATATCAACAACAAAGCAGTTAGGGTGGTGAGTTAGATACTGGTAGGAAAGGTCATGTGGAAGTGTCGCGTGGACGAGGTCCTCATGCTAGTGGTGGCACTTGCTGAGAAGTGTGCGGAGGGAGTCCAGTTTAATTGGTTCGAGTTCTTATGCAAAAAGTTTCGAGAAAATTGCCGCGAGGCCCAGGAACATGGAAAAACGTTCCACTATGCATGGCTTCTATTGTCCATAGTGTTGGTGGTAGGAGAATTACCAGAGGATAGTCAGTTCCCCACAATTGATAGGGATCTTCCGAAGGCCGCGAAATACGCTTCGCTGTGGGCCATGAAAGACATGAACCAAATCCACAACAACAAAATATTCTGGGTGTTCATGGATATGAACATCAGAATGGGGACTAACCACAAGTCGTGGTTATCACCCACTATCTACAATAGCCTGCACAATTTTTCAGAATTTAAAGCAGACTTCCACAACATATATATCAGAGTGCGCAAAGACCCAGCCAAGAAATGGAGCGAGCTACCCTTCATAGCCACAGATGATGTAATTTTCGATGTACTGGAGACATGGCCGCTGGAGTGGTGCACCCCAGACATCGCTGCAGTGGAGAAGTCTGCTACACAGAAGAAGAAAGAGGAGGCCAAACTGCGCATGGCGCAGTTGGCAGAAAAGAGAAAGCAAGAAGTCGTGGCAGTAAAAGCGCAAGAGGCGTGGGACATTGCACAGATAGCGACATAACAGAAAAAGGCCGCAACAGTAGCAGCACAGGAGGCAGCCGAGAAGGCGCGCGAGGGCTAGAAGTCACCTTCACATGGGCAGCAGAAAGAGATGGAAATAGAGGAAGAAGAGGGTGGCACAAACCCACAAACAACATCAACACTACTAAAGCGCCAGCACCTGAGTGATTGAACGGGGCTGCACAAAAAGGTGAAAGCATCCAAGCTGTTGATCAACCCAATCACCCTTACTAAGGGTGATCTGCACGACATAGGTGAAACAGTGTGAGACATCACCATATAGGCCCTCTAGAATTTCATGGAGGAGAATCAGATTGTGTTTGGGGCCCTCGGAGCATAGATTCAAGAGTTGCAGGTGCACACTCCTCAGGTTGGTACCCTTTCGCTCAACCTAGGAATAGGGACAGCTGCAACCAAGCAAATGTTACGCGCTTAGACAACGAACACCATAGTGCTTCCAGAGAGGCCACTGGTTACAACAAATGAGGCCGACAGGCCTAGAGTTAGTGCACTCAAAGGGATAGGGATCAACATGGTTGCGCTTCTGCGGGAGACACTCTATGTTCTGTAGGATGGGATTGCTACAAAACTGCAGGCTAGGGAGAGTTGCGCGTTGCAAGTGCTGAGCGAGAAAAAGATCAACATGGAGCAGTTGAGCTTGCAGCGCGACAAGGTTGTGTCACAGAACTGGCAGAGGGTATAGGTATTGGAAGAAGCTTGTTAGATGGTCCCTGAGCTGGCCATCCAAGCAGATGCACGAACAGAGGTGCGCATCCACAGATTAGCAGCATGGGTGCGCGAAGCGCAAGAAGAAATGACTAAGGTTTAGTTGGATCTGAACGTTCAGATAGTAGAGTTACGATTGAAGGCACAGTAGTCCACCCCTCCAGAGGTAAGAGAACAACGCGCTAGTGCTATTACATCAGGGATGGAAGAGATCAGTAATGCAGTAAGGGACTGCACCATAATGTTGGAAGAGTCCTTCGAGGTCCTCACCAATCTACAGTAGGACCCTAACATCCAATGCTTAGAAACAGAGGCAAGTGAGCTCCAGCAGCAGTATGATAGCATCAAAGGGACCACGCAGACGGTGGCCCTCACTCAGAGGCTCATGCGGATGCAGCAGGCCAAAGCGCTAAAAGAGCAAGTGGACATAGCACGACACAGAGAAGCAATCTTGAAGGTGCGCGTTCAGCCTTGGATCAATGAGGCCTTCGTAATTACAACAACAATTGAAGGAAATCTCATGCAAATGCAGGGGATGCAGGAACAGATCCACGAAAGCAGTTCCGACACCGCGGTCTTGAAACAACGGGTACAGGAGATTCAGCAGGCAACTGTTGAGTGTGTTGCCGACCTTGCAGCAGTTCAAGTAGAATTGGAGGGACTCCATGCAAAGATCTCTGCACCGATATAGTGACTCGAGGGCAAGTCACGATGTTTGTGTTGGGGGCCTGTTTGGCATGGAATCCCCCCCAAGGCATGTTGCGGCTTAAAGCCCAAGTTTTGATTAAGTCCATTTTAAAGACTCCACAGTTTGTGGGTGCAGAGCGCGAAGTCATAATAGAGTCACAGGGTTGTCCACCTTTGGTTTTGTAATGTAATGTCATTTTGAAATATCTACCCATGGTCCGTGGACCATGGGATTGTATAAATAGAGCGAGTCTCTAAGTGTAGAAAAAGGAATCGAAGCAAGATGAGTCTAAGAAATTGATTGAGTCAAAGTAGAAGTTGGGTGTTTGGGTCGTAGAATAGGAGGAGGCTCTGCGGCTGAGTGCGCAGAGGCGTAGTAGTATACAACTAAGTGCGTAGATCCCTGTAGCTAAGTGCGCAGGGTAGGTCGAGTCTATAACCATTGAAAGCATTAATAAAGAGAAGTTCTATCATATTTCTGTGTATATTTTCCTGTTTTATGTATTATTGGGTATGAATTGCAAGTTTATTGCTTATTTTTTGCGCGAACTCATATGAATGTGTTGTATAAATAAGTATAACATAAGGCATCCATTTACGCGAAGATACCTAACTACTGTAAGAAGATAAGTAAGATCTCGGGTGTGACTTAGGGGAATAGTGCAGAGCACTGCTCCAGCAACGCGGAAGCACCACAGCCCCTGGTTAGGGCTATGCGAAGGTGAATATATTAGGGTGAAGGCCAGGGAAGTGCGTGAAATAACCTGTGTGTAGGGACTAACAATTGGACCGAATCAACCCCTCAGACACCTCAAGGGTGCAAAAACCTGGTTCCAGCACCCCCCATACTACTTCAGGTGACACCTCAGTCTGCGCTCTGTGTACTATTGGTGAAAGGGCCAACAATACAAAGATTTTTTTGGCTAATTAATTCCAAACCTGGGTCAGACCCCAATGAGCCAACAACTAACAGAGGTTCCTTGCATCTTCATAAGTCTTTCTTCTTTTATCCACGTCATCAGAAGTGAGAGATCTGATGATTTTTTGACCTCAACCTTGCCATAAACATATGATTGGAGTGTCCTTGTTCGAGGATGTAGACCAAAGACATCAATTTTATCCTCATCTTCGGGAGATATAGAGCACCATGTAGAAGAAATACTGGAGGATCAGTCAGTTTGAGCCTAACTGTGCCAAGCGCTAATGGCTTGAGTTTTGAATTTTCTTCAAAGTATACTGCTCCATCAACATTTTTAGTAAATTCTTCAAAAAAATATCTTCTAAAAGTCATGTGGCAAGTTTCCCCTGAATCAAGCAACCAATCATTTTTCCAAGAAGAAAGTGAAGCATTAAATAAGTCTTCAGTTACTCCAATATTACAATGTGCCACAGCATGGTGAGCCAATTCGAGTGCTTTACCTTTCTCTTTGTCATTGGTTTTACCTTTGGCTTCATTTATTTCCTGCTTAATTCTATCCCAAGGCAACTTACATGTGGATGCATCATGTCCATCTCTATTGCAACGTATGCAATGAAGATCATACTTTTATCCTTGGAACTGTCATCCCCCCCTGCCTCTAAAATTCCTTCTTCCTCTTCCTCTTCGACCACCTCTTCCTCTAGAAGAATATTGTGCATGATTCTTCTCTCTATGTGCAAGACACACAACTTGTTCAAAATATTGAGGAGTTGTCTTCTTCCCAAAATCCTTCTCTCTCTCAGAAAACTTCTTCTCAAGGGAATCAAAGGTAATCTCCTCGAGGTTTACATTTTCTTGCAATGACTAAAGATAATTTGAATAAGTGGGATATAGTTACTTGACATAAGCTATGAGAGGAATTTATATTTGAACACCAGTGGTTTTTATATCATGCATAATGGATCTTACTTATAATGCTAAAGCAAGAGGGTCATCATTTTTCAATTCAATACCGAACAATTTAATCGTCAATTGGACAACTTCAAGTTCATAGTGTGAGTCATACAGTTCCTTCAATTCCTATAATTCTTCAAAGGCATTTAAAAATGGTGAAATATGGTGACTCACCTCTTCTTTTATAAATGTTTCAATTAAGGCACAAGCCTTCTTGTTCTTATTTCCAAAATGGAAAGCTCCTTATTGGAGGTGGGTTTTGTAGGTTCATTATCTCCTTCTCCTTCACAAACTCCTCTCCACAACTCATTAAAATGAGAGTGTGTTTTATATTCCTTGAAGATTTATTATAGTTCTCTTTTCCATAGAGAAATACTTTTTTGCCAATATACTGTAAAACAAAATTGCACTTCCGGTCTAAAAAACTGCACTCTAATAGCAATATTCTAAAAAATACAATTATGACAGCAATATATATGATATAGGTAATATTAGGGGTAGGGTTATATGGGGAAGTTTATGTATGGGGGAGTTGATATATGGCATATGGCATATGATTATATGGCAGGAGGTTGAATATGGGAGCGGGGTCAATGTATTGACTTTACAAGTGGACATGGTTATACAATATGGCACAACGTTATATTAACACAGAAATATTTTGACTAATATATGAATGTATGATGTGTTAAACATGGTATATATATGGGGAGGCAGTGATACAAGTTGTTAAGCAGTATGGTATGGCAAGGGGACAACATATATATGGATAACATATTTGTTTGGTGGATAAATCCCTCTTGCTGACAAAATCGATCTCCCTAAATACTAAAAGGAAACTAGAAACAAATAGACAATCAAGCTAATTCCTTCCCTGAATCTATCTTTCCTTGAATCATAAGCTAACAAGCTGAGAAATGGAAATTCATACCTTATTACGACATGCTTGATGAAGATCCTCCTTTGTGCTTCAATGCAACTCCTCCACTCTTGAATCTAGACCTGCACACATCGAAACAACAAAGGATGAAAGGCATATGCAACATAAAAGATTTAATAATTCAAACTAGTGATCAAGCAGACTAGTAACAAACATCATTTTAATGGAAAAATATAAATAACATAAACCATCCATGAAACTAATCAATTAATCCATTAAACAATGAAGTGAGAAGAAATGCTTGTTTGTATTAATTTCATAAACATAAAGGAGCTACAAAACCTATGCCTTGATGTTGTGAAGCTCCTCCCAATGATCTCAATACTCTCCAAGAATGATAAGCTCTCCAACCTGATTACTCCAGCATAAAATTTCTCTCAACAGCCTCCCTCAATTCCCCCCCACATATGGCTTGATTAATAGGCCAAAAGGAAGTAGTTTTAGATCCTTAGTCCAAGGATGAGATCCACTAAAAGAGGGATGAGGTCTCCTTGAAGAATGGGAATTAGTTACATAAAAAATGAGGCTAGGATCGAATAAACATGAGTTTGAGCCTTTCTGTTGGGAATGATTTTCCCAACAATGCTTCTAGATCTCACTTTTTATTTTTACTTTTTATTGATTTTCCTACGCAATTTTTGGTCAGAAACAAAGAACAAATCTGTGCAGTTTACAATGGAAGAAACTACAAGTGCAGTTTTTATTTAGAAAAACTAAGTATATGCTCAAAAATAGGGTTTTGTACCATGAGATACAGAAATTACACTTTATTCAAGGTATATAAGTTTTCGACTTGCAAGGGAGTGTTTCATGACACTTGGATGAATGGTGAGGGATCCAATTTTGATGATTATTTCTCATGGTGAAAAAATGAACTGTAACAGATTTCCCCTTAAAGTGCAAAGTCAGAAAGGTTTGAGGATTGAATTACTTTATCATATCAAGGATTGGATCAAAGATCATGGTTGGAAACCTGCAACAATCTAAGGATTACAATGCAATATAATAATCATCACTGAGGTAGGCATTCCCATACTCTGAACATAAAAGTCTTAAAGCAAAGTATGGAAATACATCATGTCAAAGTAGATATAGGATGGACGCAGCCATCAAACATAAAATGCCTTGTATAATCATGAATACAAAACTCCTCGGAACCTAGATGGATGAAACTAGATCTAGGGTCTTGATCTCCATCTCTCGATCCATAGTATGAATCTAACCATGCGAGTAAATATCTTGATGTCGAACATGGTAGAAACCACTTGATTAGTTGTCAATGATGTGAACCGTTAACAAGTGCAAGAAAAACCGCCAATAATGACAATGGCTCTCAAGGTACTCCCATTACAATCTATGAAGTTTGAATAGGTGATCTGAAGTCGAACACTCCTAGAATCATTTGATCGAAGGCCAATGATGAGAAACTGTCATCAAAGGCAAGAAACCTACCATTAAGGCATGCAGGCTTCAAGGTACTGAAGGTTTCTATATCAACTTCCTAGATAATGAGATGAAGTTGATAGGAAGCGATATGTTGCAGGAAGGCCTATGATACAAAACTCATGTCAAGTTTTGAAGAACAGTTTGAAAGGACTAACTCAGGGATGGACGATGCAATTGAAGGCTACAAATTGCAAGGTAATTTGAACTGAGGTTTATACTTCTCTTAAATATATTGGCGACACGAAAAAATGACTTGGCATCAATTGACTCAACCATAATACCCAAAACCAACTGAAGGCTTTCAATAAGGTTTGATTAACTGTGATACAAATGGATTCCCCAACCTGAATAGATATGTGGCAAAGTGTCATGTTCAAGAGCGACATACTACTTGAAAGACAAGAAGCAAACTTTTATTCTCAATTTCCCCCCACCATTATTGGCAAGTACCTCTTTATTTTTTACAATATTGAGGAGAATAACATATGCTTGGACTGTAAGCTCATCCTTCGGATAAGTCCACTAAAGTATTTTTAACGAACCCTAAGAAGGAATGGTTCGGTGCTGTTACACTTAACAGGTCCTATATTGTTTAATTTTTTACGAGTCTAATATAGGGGTGAGTTGATGTCGTTTTATTTTAATATTTTGAAAAAGACACAAAAGACACATATTTCATTAAATTTGGAATTAAATAGTGGATCTAGAATTTCAAAATCATGAAAAATTTAATTCTAGTGATGACCCTGTAATAAAAATTTTCCAATTTTAATGAAATATGTGTTATAAAGGAAACTCATTCAGTTCTTTTACTGTAAAATTTTAACGAGCCCAAAGAAAGTAAAGCTCGACGTTTTTCACTTTAAGGGAGCCAGAAGAAAAATATAAGTAAACTCCATCATGTTCTTTTTCGTATGTTTAGTCTCTTAGGTCCGAAAATGGATAAAATAATGCGAGAGAGAATTCTATTGACCATTTTCTATCAACATATACCTTTTTCGTAAATGGTCCTAACTCAGTCCGTAAAAGGGGTAAACTTATATTGAGTGGATGGTTGTTCATTTACTTTTGTGAGTTTGAACAAGCAAGTACTCAACAATCTTTTCATTTTTAAAAGAGTCTAAAAAGGGCTTAAAAGAGGACTCTATGGTTTCCCTTTTTCCTAAGTTTTAACGAGTTCGAAAAAGTGATAAAAATATACTCATTTGACCGACTTTTAACTTAATAAACGAGCAAGAAAAGATGGAAAGAACTCGCCATTTTCATGTATGTTTTACGAGCATGAAAAGATAGCGAAAGGATCTTGGGATTTTCATGAGTTTAACGTGTCTTGAAAATAATAACTGAAATGGACTCGAGATAAGTTTCATTTTTACACAAGATTAAAACAAAGCAAAATTGTGCTTGAGGGTGGTTTCATTTTTACACAAGCTTGAAATAAAGAAAACTGTGCTTGAGGGTGGTTTCATTTTCACACAAGCTTGAAACAAAGGAAATTGTGCTTGAGAGTGGTTTCATTTTTTCACAAGCTTGAAACAGAGAAAATTATGCTTGAGAGTGGTTTCATTTTTGTAGAATTTTCTCTACAAATCGGCTAGCTCACTGATATCATGTAGAAATTTCACCTGCAGATCCAACTGATATATGCAATGTACTAAAGCATAATACTAGATCTACATCTACCATGAACTTAGCAGAAGCCTAATAAACCATGAGCAACATCACACATGAACACATATAACTGGTAAGAAGGAATCAATCACACATAACACAGAAGAATTTATCCGGGAAAAGCACCAGCCTAAAACCACATCTCTGTATTATCAATCAAGTGGAAATCCTCAACAACATACAAAAAGAATCAGCTCAAAAGCTATCCTGCTCTCTCTATACTCTGATGATCTAGCTCATGGACTATTTAGGCCTGTATATATAGGCTCCACAAGTCCTCCAAGCCCCTATTTCCTTGTGCAGTTTTGATTGGGGTCCAATTACATAACATGTGTGAATTGGCCAAATCATACCTATTGTCACCTCAGGTCCAACTACACAGTAATAGAAGGAATAATATTCCTTCCTCATGCAAGGAATATTCACTAGGAATATCCTAGCAACTAATAATACATTGTCCCTCATCTGATCTCAACTGGGTCTGTGTCTGAACTGCCATGCATCAGTTATCCATGAGTGAATACTTAGTTATCTGAAAATACCAGTTGTCACATGCATGCAAGCATCAACAAACTGAATCTCATTAATTTAACAAATTGTTAAATTAATCTAACTAGACTTGACTAAGTTAAACTAAGTCAACTAATCCTCTCAATATAGAACTCATTCTTAATTCCTCAATCAATGGAGCCAATCAAGGACACATTCCCCAATCAGTGGAGAAAATATTGCATGTTCTCACAAAGACTTCAAGTTCATAACTCCTTAACTAATTAACTCAAATTGAATTAATTAATTAATATTCAAACTGTTGGTAAAACCAAATTCAAATTTTACTTCCTATTTTAGACTAGGGACTACCTAAAAATAGGAATCCAACTAGAACTGCTAAAAATAGGACTTCTATTTTTAGCACTTACATTTTTCATTCCGGGTTGCCCAATACACCACTAATACCCAAATTGCTATTTTTAGTAGTGTTATTTTTAGAACTTCTATATTTAGCATTTCTTGTTGCCACTTTTCAACACTCCCTCTCAACAAGAAAAGCTTCCTCTCGAACCTGATCCTATACCTCTGGAATGTTCCACATGCAAGACATCTACCAAGTGTGGTTGCTCCAGCAACTCCCGAAACAAAAAAAAACTCCCAACTGACCTCTCTGTTGGGCTAGAAACATACTATGATGTTGAAGCTCTACCTTCTGCTGACAAGTGCTCCCTCTCTGACCTCTGTGCTACTGTAGTATCTCCATGCATCTCGCATCGTTTCACCCTTCTCTATGCTACTTTGCACTGTGCAACACACTTGTGCCTCTCGCATTGTTGCAGCCTGCATGCTCTACGTTGTCCCTGGATTCCCTGCACTGTAGCTCTCTCTGCCACTCTATCCGCATCTGTCTCTACCTAATCAGTTAGTTCCTGCTACTCCTCATTAGGGCTCCTGTATCAAAGTCGAATCAAAGAGGTTGGGTACCTCAAGGATCCTGCCCCTCCTCCTTGGGACGATCACTCCACATCACCCCACCTCCTACCTTGAGGTATGGCTGCAAGTGATCCCTCCTCCCACTTGTCTCGAAGTTTCCCCCTACTGGAGGTCTCTGCATGAGTAGATGTCTCTACTTGATCTCCACTCATCTTCCTCTATTGTGGCTGCTCCACAACCTCTTGAAGCTACTGCACCAATCCTGGTTCCTCCACAATCTTCTGAGACTTCTTCTGGCACTGCATGTTGAGAGGTAATATACTCTCCCTCTCAACCACCAAGTCTCCATCAGTTGCCTTGCTGCTCAAGGCTTTGCATGCATCTTGAACCTCAAGAGCATACAGGTTCTTGACCCGTGAACCATTCTGCTTCACCTGTCTAGTGATGATGTGTCTAAGGAAAACCTTTCCCTTACTAAAGACTACATCATAGCCTCTATCTTCCAGCATTGCGATCGACACCAAGTTTCTCTTCAGTCTTGGTGCATACTTGACATCGGTCAAGGTAAGGCGAGCTCCATGCTCCCTCTGAAAAATAACCATGCCTACACCTGAGACACTATACTTTTCATCATTACCCATCGCTATGAGTATCTGGATATCTTTCTCCTCCAAAGTACTGAACAAACTCTTGTCGCCAGTCATGTGGAAAGAAGCTCCATTGTCAATAAACCAACCACTTCCCTCCATGGATGAAACCATGCATGCGAAGAGTGTGAAATCCAACTCGAACTGTGAAGCAAGTGCCTCACCTTTAGATCCTTCCCTAAATCCCTTCTTGGATTTCCTCTGTGGACAATTTGTAACAAAATGGCCCACCTTATGACAATGAAAGCATCACACTTTCGATTTGTCAAGCTTCTTCCCACCATGGAAAGAACTAGACTCGGAAAGAGAAACCTTCTCCTTCCCCTTCTTCACCTTACTTGCTAAGGCACAATTTTCTTCATTGTCCATGGATGAAGAACCATCTCTGGTGCTTCTTCTTATCTCCTCCTGCATCAAATCTGACCAAAGTCGTTCCCAATCTGGCAGTTTCTCTCTTCCATTAACTGAGTCCTGGTAGCTATGCCAGCTCTTAGGAAGACCGAGGAGAGCAAGACTCACCATGTCATCATCAGCTGTCACGATCCCTACACTTCCAAGCTCATCCCTGCAAGAAGTGAGCTTGTTCAGATACATAGAGATCGTGTCATCATTTTCACACTTGATTTTTTGAAGTTTGTCCTTTAGTGCTACCTTCCTCTGATCACTGCTATTCTGATAAAGATCTTTCAATATTTTCCACATGGAAAACGAAGTCTCCTTCCCATGGAGGCTCGAGACAATGTGATCTCGAACTCCCCCTAGAAGGATTCTCCTTGCTCTAGCCACACACTTCTTCCATTCCACCAGTTGAGTAGCATCAGTCGGCTTTGGGACTTCTTGATCAATGAAGTCCTTAAGGCCATTATCTTCTAATACTGCCTCCATGAGATCCTTCTAGGCTATATAATTCAAATTGCCATCAAGGGAATATTTGAGTCTCAAACAATAGAACGCCATCGATGAAATAAATGTGATAAGAACTCAATTCAATATTCAAAAACCACAACCTTCAACTTCTCCCTTCTTGTATACTATTCTTCCTTGATCACCTGTGCTCTGATACCATGTAGAATTTTCTCTACAAATCAACTAGCTCGCTGATATCATGTAGAAATTTCACCTGCAAATCCAACTGATATATGCAATGTACTAAAGCATAATACTAGATCTACATCTACCATAAACTTAGCAGAAGCTTAATCAACCATGAACAACATCCAGCATGAACACATATAATTGATAGGAAGGAATCAATCACACATAACATAGAAGAATTTATCCAGGAAAATCACCAGCCTAAAACCCCATCTCTGTATTATCAATCAAGTGGAAATCCTCAACAACATACAGAAAGAATCAACGCAAAAGCTATACTGCTCTCTCTGTACTCTGATGATCTAGCTCATGGACTATCTAGGCCTATATATATAGGCTCCAAAAGTCCTCCAAGACCCTATTTCCTTGCACAGTTTTGATTGGGGTCCAATTACATAACATGTGTGAATTGGCCAAATCATACCTGTTGTCACCTCAGGTCCAACTACGCAGTACTAGAAGGAATAATATTCCTTCCTCATGCAAGGAATATTCACTAGGAATATCCTAGCAATTGATAGTACACTATCCCTCATCTACTCTCAACTGGGTCTCTGTCTGAACTGCCATGCATCAATTATCCATGAGTGAATACTTAGTTATCTGAAAATACCAGTTGTCACATGCATGCAAGCATCAACAAACTGAATCTCATTAATTTAACAAACTGTTAAATTAATCTAACTAGACTTGACTAAGTTAAACTAAGTCAACTTATCCTCTAAATATAGAACTCATCCTTAATTCCTCAACCAGTGGAGCAAATCAAGGACACATTCCCCAACCAGTGGAGAAAAGATTGCATGTTCTCACAAAGACTTCAAGTTCATAATTCCTTAACTAATTAACTCAAACTGAACTAATTAATTAATATTCAAACTGTTGGTAAGACCAAATTCGAATTTTACTTCCTATTTTAGACCAGGGACTGCCTAAAAATAGGAATACAACTAGAACTTCTATTTTTAGCACTTACATATTTCATTCCCTGTTGCCCAATACAGCACTGATACCCAAACTACTATTTTTAGCAGTGCTATTTTTAGCATTTCTTGTTGCCATTTTTCAAAAAATTTTACACAAGCTTGAAATAGAGAAAACTATGCTTGAGAGTGGTTTTAATGCCCCCAGTATAATGAATGCAAGGGCACATGCCCCCAAAGATTCATTTATGAGATCAAATGAAAAAAATCGACTGAATTAGGGGAGGATTTGTTTCATTTTTAATGAGCTTGACAGAAGAAAAGAACTACGCTCATATAACCTGTTTCATTTTTTAATGAGGTTGACATAGGAAAATAACCATCCTCATGGGCTTCTTTCATTTTTTAACAAGGTGGACACAGTAAAATAAATATCCTCATAAGGATTCGTTTCATTTTTTAACGAGATTGACACAGTGTTACACAGTAATTTGTCACTGACCCTGCATCCCCTAATCTCGGATAAAGTCAGTCCTTGAGAGATGTCTTCTCTGTGTCATACCTCAAACAAATGTGTCTACATCTTCCCAATCATTCAAGAAGATTAAAAAATTCTCTTTAATCCTGAAGACTGACCCTTTTACCCATGTTTCAAGGTCGTTGCAAGCAAACCTTATTCTGCTTGCGACAATTTCCTGTAATCAACTATAAAGTCGCATCGTCGTCGCAAGGGTACATTTGTTCTATATGACGGTTAGATTTTAGGGCTCATCACAAGTCCTCAAAATCTTTCTTGCGACGGTGACCCTAAATGAATTTTTGACCTGTGACATCGTCCCTGAGTCCTAATGTTTGACTTGAAACAATCCAGAGATGGCGAATTAGTTCAAATAAAATGCTTCTGGGTGGTTATGGAACTGGTTGTTGGGTCAAGGAAGTTTGCCTTTCCTCCTCTAGGATGGTGGTTCCACTTTTTAAGAAACCTCCCTTATGGATAATCTCCTTCTCCCACATTTATGGAGGCTCCTCCTCTTATAAAAGAATTCCCCATTGCTATGATCTGCTTGTTTTTGGATTGGAGCAAATTAGCTAGTTTTGGTGTGAGATTGATAGTTTGCAGTGTGAATTATTGACAGTCTAGCAATTGGTTGTGGATTTACTTAACCTTGTACTAGTGATTTTGAGTGAGAGAGAGAGTTATCAACCTCTTGGGAGACCCTTTCGAGAGTGAATGCTTGAAGAAACATACTAGCTAGACCCTTCGAGGAAGCTTGCGACGTTAAGGCTTGGTTGTAAGCTTTGATTTTGTTCATTTTAATACAATCAATGGTGATTTCCTATGTCATGTGTAAACTATACTTGATAGCTTATGATTCCTTGACTTTGTAAGTGAGTAGATGATTGTTGTACTTTTTATATGTTCTATTGTTCTCTTGTGTTGTTTCAGGTGAATCGCTCATTGAGAAGAAGGAAACGATAGCTGAAGTAGTACAACGAAAGCTCCATTGAACACCGGTTGAGATAGGTTGTTTCAACAATGACTGTTTAAGGAAATTAGTTGTTTTTCTGTCTTTCTATGACTAGACCCACTCTAGGGCTAAAGGGGTTGCCTCTGTCCGCAGAGGGAACATTACCTACATCACAAGTTGGCGACTCCGTTGGGGAGTCCTTTGTATGTTGTCTCTTGTTTTTCTCTTGATTTGTTTTTGATTTACATAGTGTCTCTTGGTTTTGGGGCTGAGCCATCAGTGTTCTGGGTTACTTGAGTCAATCTGGTAGTCCCTCTCACTGCTTGAGAGATTAGTCTGGTGTCCTTCAGGTTTTTTTGCTTTGATTTTTCTCTTAATTGAGATCGTCGTTGTTTATAGCTTAACAGCTGAGACAAGTCATGCTTGTCCTCTTGAGTCAAGTTGTACGTCGTGGATATCCCATCATACAACTGCGACAATTCCTGAAATCAGACCGTCGCCGAAGATAGGTGTACACTTGTGACGATGTGGCTCGGTTGCTAGCTTTTTGCTTGCGTTGATTGGGTTTCTGTCTCAGGTTGCTAGTTCAACCCCTGCGACGATTCTTGGTAGGTTATTTTTCACAGCCTTACCTCCTGGATTAGCCATCACTACTTGTCCCCTGCTATCTCTTGTCTCTTATCATAGTTGTGTTGACTGTATTGGTTAAGGCACTTTCTCCTTGGTTTCATTTATCTGAGTCTTGTGTTTTCAAACTGTGTGCCCTAACTCTTTTCAAGGTTTCATTAAGAAGTCATTTGTTTGGGTTACTGATTCTTCCAAGATTCATCCACAACCATCTGATTGGTTTGTTTGAGGCTGTTCTACTGCTTGTTTTTCCTGATTGGTCTCTAGTGTTCAGTTATTGAACCAATTTCTCATATTGATTGGATTTCCACACTATCAAACATAGATTACATTTGTTTGGATCAATCAAGCTTGCACTTGTTTGTTTGTCATTAAAATTCCAAAAAATCAAGAAATATTTCATTCATAGAGCATATGAAAGTGAAAGCGCATTTGCATTATTGAATTTTCATGATTGAGAAGTTACAAGCCAATTTCAAATCTTTCATTAGTAGTTACGGGATAAGTGCATTGATGCATCGTGTTTCTTAAGTGATTGGATTTCTTGCATGCACTATTGCTCTTGCATTTGCTTGTCTCGGTGTGTGTTCACTTGGACATGAGCTCTTTACCCTCATTTAGGTAGGTGTTCATCAAAATGAATGGTGTTTTTCTCATTGTAGCTGCATCCTAGAAATTGTTGAAATACATTTGGTAGGGCCTGAAAACCGAAACTTAATCCAAGATTAACACTTAAAATATATTGAATGAACCTAACAACTCATTGGAACTTAACGCATATTTATCTAGAGGTCTAGGCTAGAGACGTGCTCTGGCATCGTTAAACCTAGTTACTATTGTGTTCGCTAAGGTTGGGTGATTCCTCCTTTCGTGATCCACTAGGTACCAATACGGACTTGTGCTCCCCATACCGTTGAGCATATATTGGGAGACCCCACCAAGTTATTAGCCTATTATCCATAGGAAGTTGAGTCTGCCACCTCACAAATCATAACACACCAAACACAACATTTGGGAAGACTGACTATTGTACGGAAAGTCCTTGGTCATTTCTCTTTCATTTGAGCACCAAGGTGTATATGCAATTTTGCAATTGCTTTGGTAAACCTCTTGTCTAGTACTCTAGAGCAGTCACTTTTGTTCCTTTTCGACTCCTTAAAAGTAAAAGGATCATCTGAGCACTTGTCCTTTCAGGTTCATTAAACATTTGAAGGTGGCTAGAGTCATCTTTTGTCCTTTTTCGCGACTCTTTAAATATGAAAAGGTCAAGTTTCGTTCCTATGTCATAAAATTTATTTGTCCACGCTCACATTTTACCTGTTAATCTTGGTTGTTTTCTTGGTTCGCATCAACTTGAAACCCTATTCGATTATCTCTTTTCTTTGGATTTTGATTTAAGTCATCCTGGCAGACTCACCGATCCTGTCCCCTTTACCAAGCGACGAAGACTCTGCACCCCCCGTCTCTTCTGAGGTATCAACTGTTAGTGATACCATTCCTATTATCCCAAGTATTCAACCTCTTGACTCTCAAGCCCTGGGAGGGAAGCCTTACGATATCAATTGGAATCCTCTTTGGGAACCTTCAGAAGAAGACTTCCCATTTACTCCCCCTGGTGTTTCAGTGGCAATGTCTTCTTCTGACATGGATGAGATGAGCCCCATTACCGGTGAAGAGAACCTTGTGTCGAGTGGATAAATTCCTCTTTCCATGGAGGTTTTGCCTTTTCCCTTAGGTCTTAGCGTGACATTGCCCTTGCATTATCGCGCCTTGTCTGACATCATGAGTTCCATGTCTCTAAATCGGAGTTCTGTGTGGTCTCGTGCTATAACCCCGACCTCAGAACCTTTCATCCCTCAAATTCACAATGTATCAATCACGTCTATTCCGTAAATTCCTACTGTCTGTGTGGCCTCTATAGCTCCTACTTTTAGTGCCATTATTGCGTCCTCAGTGGTTACCACCGTTACTGGGCCTTTTGTTGAAACCGCTAGCGATGGTCCTTCATCTTCGGTGTCCAGAGTCGTTAACCCTATGGGTAGTGTCCCACTTTCTTCTGGTTCCATTCTGGTAGGGTGGTCATATGAGAAATATATGTTTGCTCTTCAAAACCCGAATCCTAACCTTCTGGGCTCCCAACCACCATCTTATCTACATAATCTGTTGCACTATTATGATCCTCGAGGGGCTCATATTTATCATACTGGGTCTCTCCCCCCTGAACCTACGGTTGAAGTTTTCGTTCTGTTATCAGTTTCTTGGTCTCATACTGCCTACCATGGTGGTCAACAAGGGAAACCGTATCAAGGACAACCATACCAAGGACAACCCTACCAAGGGCAACCCTGTCAAGGGCAACCTTCAGGCCTACAAGGACAACCCTTATAGGGACAACCTTCAGCCCTTACAGGTTCCTCTTTTGTTTATTTAGAGCAACCTTTGGTCAACCAGGTCAACCTCAATTCCAACTAGGCCAACCTATTGCCCAACAAGGCCAACCCTCTGATCAAGTAGGCCAGCCTCAGATTTAGTAAGGCCAACCTCCTGTCCAACAAGATCCACCCTCTGGTCAGGTAGGCCAACCCCAGATTCGGTAAGGCCAACCTACTGTCCAGCCGGGTCAACCCTCTGGTCAAGTAGGCTAGCCTCAGATCTAGCAAGGCCAGCCTACTGTTTAGCCAACTCAACCCTCTGGTCAAGTAGGCCAGCCTCAGTTTCAATAGGATCAACCTATTACCCAGCAAGTCCAACCTTCTGGGAAAATAGGTCAACCTCAGTACCAGCAAGGCTAGCCTTCTAACTAGTTAGTCCAACCCTAGTTTCAACAAGGACATCAATCCATTCAAATCAATCCATCTCCCAACCAGCTAGGTGATCAAATGCTAACTATTTCTCAAGCCCCACCCGATTTCCAGACTCAGGCTGGACTCTAGAGTCAACCTAGTTTCCAAACTCAAATTGGATTTCAAGCCCAATCTATTTATCAAATGTAGCTGGGCATCAGGCACAGTTTGGAGCTCAGTTGCAATACGGTCTTCAAGTACTTCAGCAACCCCAAGGGCAACCTTAGGGCGCTTCGTATCAGAATTATCAGCAACCACAGGTCAATCCTTATCAAAATTTTCAGCAGCCCTATGCTGCCCCTGTCAGTCAAGCTGGTTACCAATGGGTTGCTAGTGGTCAAAACCTAGGTCAGTCGTCTGGTTATACTTATAATGCATATGGAAAAAACCCTTATGGGAAAAATCCTTCTGGTCAAAACCCATGGGGGCAACAAGGGGATGGATGGAACCCTAATATTGGCACTTATCAAAAGCCTATGATTTCCTTTAATCCTCAATTACCTTTCCTGGAAAACTTGGAACTGCCTGATGTGTCCAAGCTGATGAACAATCCGATCCTTCATAACCCATAATTGGCACCAGTTCTGACCAAAATTCCTGGTGATTTTCCTAAATTTGATGGTAAATCTAGAGAGGACCCTCAAGCACCTTATCACCTCTGGTGCTCATCTAACTCATGGCTTGATGATTCTATCCACCTCTGTCTTTTCCAATGGACTCTCACTGGTTTCACCGCGAAATGGTATATTGAACTTGCTCGTGGAACTTTCCAGGATTTCAATTCACTTACAATGGAATTTCTTACTCATTTTCAGTTACCGATTCATTATGAAACGGGCACACACCTCCTTACATCTTTGAAACTGGACACGGCGACACACATCTCCAATCATATTCATGAATGGAGAAGGTGGCGTCATTTGATTAAGTTCTGGATCCCTAATCAGCTACTAACTGACTGGTTTACTAGCTCGTTTGTCGGTCTGATAGCCTGAGATATTGCCATGGGGGCATATGTTACTGAAGAGCAAGCTATCGCACATTCTCAGTATCTCGATTTGGTTTATTCCCAATCTGATACGCTATATGATTACTTGCCTGACGCTCTGCGACCCGGAACTACTAAGGCTCCATCCACGCCATTCGTTGACGATGTTATTGGTTCCATTATTTCATCCTGCCGAAAGTCTTCCGCGACCCCTGCAAAGAAAAAATCTATTGCTCCTAGTGAAAATGCTTCTCGGGGCCCATCTAATACTGGTAAAACTTCTGAAGTCAATGTTGTCTAGTCTACCGCAGCAAATAAAGCTTCGAAAGGTAAGAAAAAAGGGAAAGGAAAAAATAAAGCCAATCCACTGAAGCAAGACTGATCTGATAATCACCCTAAGAGTGACCTCAGTTGAAGATTTATTAAATAAAAGGTATTACAGACCCATGTGCTGGTGTGTGTGTTCTGTGTTATTGAAACAACGAATTGATCAGATTGCCAATACACAGAAAATAAATGGAAAGACAACAGAGAAATAAAGTAAGCAACACAAAGACACAAATAGTTTTTAATAAGGAGTTCACCCTATTCTCCAAGGCTATGTCTCCGGTCTAGCTTCAGTGGTGGCCTTGTTTTATTGTGTCTTTCAGCAGAGAAATTACAATGCAGGGACTCAATATGAGTTCTCTTGAAGCAGATTTTTCTTGGCAGGGTGGTTCTTGGATTCCCCAAGCCACTTGGAGTACACAGACTCTTGTTCTTCCTACCAACTCTGTGACCCTCGGTCTATAGTGGAAAGAGCCAACTGTGATGCTCAATCCGGACAGATTCCTCTATGGGAAGGCTTGATTCTTCAAGCTCTCTAGTGCTCAATGCTACCTATGGTCAGCTCTGCCCTCTGTCTCCTTTGCTTGGCTTTACTACTCTCTGTGCTTAGTCCTCCTCTCAGGGTTCACTATTCACTGTCTCTCTTGGTCGCTTGGACTCTTCGTTCTGAATCTCTTGATCTCCATTTGACTATCTCTGTTCATGGCTTTAGCCATTCAACCTCCATTCCTATTCATTTCCTCTCCTTCCTACGTCGATTCTCCTTCCGCCTGTGTGCTGGGAGTTCCCTATTTGGCGTCAGCATGCACGCTCAGGAAGTAGCCACGTGTCTCCATTGGAACAGCGCCAGCCTGTTCATTGATTCGTTTCTTTCTCCACTGTGGCGATCAACGGATTCCAAATCCCCTTAAATCACGGCTTAATTCCTTGTCAATTTCGCTCTGACTATCGGACACAATCTCAGCCATCAGATCTGGGCTCCTCCAAATCCAATGTCATACGCGCGCCAAGCGCGGTTGACTTGCTCGACCGATAACACGCAATCACGGCAGTTTTTCTCTCACCTCCACTGCCACGCGTCGATCGCTGAGTGTGATCACTCCATTTTCTCCAAAACCTCTTACAGTTCAAGGGCGTCCCAATCAAACCACCAGTTTCCAGGTTGTGGGTCCCACCTTCGTACAATGGCACTTTTCGTTTTTTCGCCCATGGTCCTCTGGCTCCCAACGTGACCGATTGATTAAGGCTTTACCATTTCAGCCCTGTTCGACCAGCGATGCATGATTAGCACCAAGCGCTAATCGCGCATCAAAAACCAGCTCCTTTTCCCAATTCGGGGCTCCCAGGGGCTACATCGACCTCCTACATAGTCTCCATGCGCCTCGGTCAGCACGCTTTGACCGAGGTCCTCATTGTTCCAAGCCGGCTGCCATGGCCACTGGTTCACGATGTTTTTGATTTCTGTTTTGGATTCTTCAAGGATTTGTTTCATCCCGATATAGTCATGGTTCTATGACAGTCATTTATGGATCCGATTTTGGATCCTAGCCTCCCAACTGAAAAGATTTTGGACCACCAAAAGTTGGTTTTTTTTTTTTCAAGCATCAACTAAGTGAGGAAACTGTTCTCTCACTTTTCCAATCTCAATCCACTTCGCACTACTCGGCTTCGAACCTTTAAGCCCAATTCTGAGGTATTCCACCTGTCCACTGCGCGTCATCCTTACCTTCCTATCCAGCACTGTATCTTCCTGCAACTCATTAAGATATTCAGGTAGTAGGTCATCAATAGAAGGCAATTGACTCTGCTCTTCAGGGTCCTCAATCATTGAAGGTTCAAACAACCTCAAGCAATCTGCGTTCATGACTGAGTAGATGTGCATGTAAGTTGGCAGATCAAGGCGAAAAGCATTCTCACCAATCTTCTCAAGTATCCTGAAGGGTCCATACCTGATAGGTTTTAGCTTCTTACCTTCACCTTGCATCCTGTCCTTGCTGATATACAGCCAGACTTGGTCTCCAACTTGAAAACTATGCTCCATCCGATGCTTATCATGCCTGGCCTTGTACTTGGCCTGGCTCTTTTCCAGTTGTTCCTGTACTACCTCGTGGATCTCCTGGATCTATTCAATAAACCTAGTTGCTTTGTCCACATCATTGTGTCCATCAACCATGGTATCTTTACCAAAGACAAAATCCAAGGGAGACCTTGGTACGAAACCAAAGCAAGTCTCAAAAGGAGATCTCTAGGTAGAAGAGTGTTTGGCTCTATTGTAAGCATGATGCACATAACACAAGTGTTCATCCCAAAGCTTAGGGTGTTTGCTGCAATATCCTCTCATTAACTGGATCACTATCATGTTAACTACTTTTGTTTGGCCATCTGTTTGTGGATGAAAAGCTGTGCTTTTCTTTAATTTGGTGTCCATTAGTTCCCACAGACTAGGCCAAAACATTCCCACAAATCAGGCATCTTGATCAGATATAATAGAAGTGGGTAATCCAAAATGAATCCATACATGTTCAAAGAAAAATTTTGCAGTTTGTTCAACTATAATCTATTTACTACAGGGTATCAAAATACACATTTTGTTGAACCTATCCACAGCAACATATAGATAATCATGACCTTTCCTAGATTTAGGCAGTCCTCCAACAAAATCCATGGAAATGCTTTCCCAAGGGTGAGAAGGAACTGGCAATGGAGTGTACAAGCCTAGTTTTCTATTGCTGGGCTTGCTTTTAGCACACATAGCACACCACTTTACATACCTAGAAACTATCTCACTCATTCTTGGCCAATAGTAGAAGCTTTGTAGCTATGCAACTGTTTTACTTACCCCAAAGTGACCTGATACCAGAGAAGTGTGTGCTTCCCTAATTATCTTTGCTCTCTCAGTTTGTGGAATGTAGAGTTTCCCACAATGATATAAGAGTCGGTCCTTTACATGATATTCCAATTCTTCTACTCTTTTGACTTGACTCAAAGTTGCATATACATCTTTAAAGTCCATATCCTGAGCATACTGTTCTATGTACCTTTCATGCAGCACAGAATTATGCTTAAGTATGGTGGATGCATTTATAATGGGTCTAGATAACATGTCCTCAACCTTGTTATGTATGCCCTTTTTATATCTGATGACTAAATGAAACTGTTCTAGAGAACCCATCCATCTGTAATGTCTTGATTGTTGCAACTTAGTTTGGGAGTGTAGATATTGAAGTGGCTGATGATCAGTATGTATTACTGTTTCTTTGCCCATTAAGTAATGTTTCCACTTTTTCACACTCTGAACTAATTCATACAATTCTTTATCATAGGTAGGATAGTTAACTACTGCAGGATTAAAATTCTTAGAATGATAACATATGGGTTTACCATGCTGTGTCAACACTGCTCCCATGGCATAGTCATTGGCATCAGTTTGGATCTCAAATGGCCTTTGCAGATCTAGCAGTGCTAGTACAAGTGTTGTACTAATTTTTTCTTTCAAGGTGTCGAAGGCTTTTTGCTGCTTGCCTCCCGACTGAAACACCTTGTTCAATCCTGTCAAAGCATGTAAGGGAGCTGCGATTGAGGAAAATTTTGAAATGAACTTCCTCCAATATTGTGTTGCTCCTAAGAAGCTTCTCACTTCTATAGCAGACTTGGGTTTAGGCCAATTTACAATGACTGCCACTTTAGAGGGATCTATTTTCACTTCACCTCCCTCTACTATATGACCCAAATAATTTAGAGAGGTTTTGCCAAATTCACATTTGGAGAGTTTAACATAGAGTTTTTCTCTTTTCAAAACATCTAATGTCTACTTAACATGCTTTAAATGTTCTTTCCACATTTTACTAAAAATCAGAATGTCATCGAGATACACAATAACAAAATCATCAAGAAAAGGTCTGAGTACATCATTCATTAATCTCATGAAAGTAGTAGGGGCATTGGTGAAGCCAAAAGGCATAACCAGCCATTCATACAATCCCTGCTTTGTTTCGAAAGTAGTCTTGCCTGCATCTTTCTTTGCAACTCTGACCTAATGGTATCCACTATGCAAATCCAGCTTGGTGAAATAAACAGCTTCATTCAATTGATCTAAAAGATCATCTATGCGAGGAAGGGGATAACGATTTTTGATCGTTATTTTATTCAGTGCTCGGTAATCAATGCACATTCTCCATGATCCATATTTCTTTCTCACCAAAATGATTGGTGACCCACATGGTGATGTGCTAGGTCTGATGAACCCTTTCTTGAGCAACGCCTGCACCTGCTTCTTGATTTCAGCATTCTCTAAAGCAGATAACCTGTACATACCAATGTTAGGCAAAGGAACATCTTGCTGCAAAATATCATGTACTATTCCCTTTTTGGATGGCAGACCTTGAGGTTCTTGAAACAAGACTTCATACTCTGAAACAATCTTTTATATATCAACTTGCTGATTAGAATTACAGCCCTCAAATACATTGGTTTTATTAGTTTTATTTTCCTTTACAACCATTAGTAAGAACTGTTTGATTGAATTTATCATTCTTTTCATCTGTCCTGAGTTTATGAGAGTATAATTATTCTTTAGCTTATGAGCTCTTACAAAGTATTCGATTCCATATTTAACAAGTAGATACTTGTACTCGGCTCTATAGAAAATAGCCATTCTATCATACAAGTAAGGACTTCCTAAAACAATTCCACATATATCCAAAGGAATTACATCTAACTGAACCTCATATACAAATGTTGACCCAAAAGAAAACTTGAGTTTGCACTGTCTAGTCACTTGTAGTTGTGCTTTATCATTCAACCATCCTAATGGGTATGGCTTCTTATGAGGTGTAGTTGCTAATCCCAATTTCTTTACAATTGCTTCAGAAATCAGATTTACTTATGAGCCACTATCAAAAAAAGTATCAATCTTTTGATTTTTGGAAACAACTCGAATATGGAAAAGCTCATGCCTTTTTCTCTCATTTTCTTCATCAATGACAGATTGAGCAGAATTACTAGTAGATGCTTCAGAATTTTTACCTTTTATACAAATGGCTACAATGATTGTTTCATCTCCCGAGTCTGATCCCAAATATTTCTAAATAGCTGCAGTAGTCTTCTTCCTCTTTCCCTCGGACTTCTTAGGTCTCATCTCTGGATGCAAAATCCAACAGTTCTCATCATCATGCCCCTCCTTTTTACAATGAGTGCATGAAGCTTTGCCTTTCTATGTAGTGTTAACCTTCCTTGCTTTCCACTTCTGCTTTCTTTCCTCCTTGCTCTTGCTTACAGTGGGTTGGGATGGTCCCCCAACTTCTGGATTTCCATTCTTTCCTCTAGCTTCTAGATGAGTAGCTTGTACAGATACCTCATCTATACTAGTGGGGTTAAACATGAGGATGGTGTGCCTCATGTAGCTGTGTAGACCACTAATGTACTTCAAAAGAGTTTCTGGTGTGTCTAATGAAATACCAAACATCAATGCTCTCTTTCTGAACTCTTGAGCATACCCTTGTACACTTTTCCCTTTCAACTGCCGAAGAGTTTGCCAACTCATCATGGCTTGTTACATGTAGGCCAATGGATAAAACTGCTTTTTTATTGCAATAACAAATTCATTCCAGGCAGACATGGTCTTACCATGCTTCCTCATATCAGCTTGGGTTCTGCCTTCCCATCAAACCAAGGCAGTGCCTCCTAGGTAAAGGCTTGCCAAGTGAATCTTACTCTTGTCTGAGTCTATATTTTGTACTCTGCAATACACATCAATTTTTCTTATCTAGTTGTCCAACTTTTTAGCATTTAGCTCTCCATCATATATAGACAAATCAAATTTAACATCTAACTTAATCAAAGATGCCTTCTTATTATGCACAGGGCTACTAGGAGGTGTAGGGAAGCTTTCTTCTTTCCCCTTTCCTTTGGAGTGGTCATGGGAATGTGATTCATCTTCTTCTTTATCTTGCTTAGAGCCTGATGAATCTTCACCCTTATGCTTTCTAAAGTCCCTATACATTTCTTCCACCATGGACTTTATAGCTAGGAAACTTTCTATGAATTGAGAATTTGGCCCTATAGAACCTTCTTCTAACATTGTCTTTCAAGAATAGACTCTCCCAATCTCAGGATTAGTTTCCACCAACTCTACTTCTCCTAATTTGAGCTTTGATCTAGTGAGCATTCATAGCTAAACCAACACAAGCTTGTCCAACCTTACAGCCTAGAGCTCTGATACCACTTGATCTGATAATCACCCTAAGAGTGACCTCAGTTGAAGATTTATTAAACAAAAGGTATTACAGACCCATGTGCTGGTGTGTGTGTTCTGTGTTATTGAAACAATAGATCGATTAGATTGCCAATACATAGAAAATAAATGGAAAGACAGCAGAGAAATACAGTAAGAAACACAAAGACACAAACAGTTTTTAATAAGGAGTTCACCCTATTCTCTAGGGCTACGTCTCCAGTCCAACTTCAGTGGTGTCCTTGTATTATTGTGTCTTTCAGCAGAGAAATTACAATGCAGGGACTCAATATGAGTTCTCCTGAAGCAGATTTTTCTTGGCAGGGTGGTTCTTGGATTCCCCAAGCCACTTGGAGTACACAGACTCTTGTTCTTCCTACCAGTTCTGTGACCCTCGGTCTACAGTGGAAACAGCCAACTGTGATGCTCAATCCGGATAGATTCCTCTATGGTAAGGCTTCATTCTTCAAGCTCTCTGGTGTTCGATGCTGCCTGTGGTCAACTCGGCCCTCTGTCTCCTCTGCTTGGCTTTACTGCTCTCTGTGCTTAGTCCTCCTCTCTAGGTTCACTATTCACTGTCTCTCTTAGTCGCTTTGACTCTTCATTCTGAATCTCTTGATCTCCATTCGACTGTCTATGTTCATGGCTTTATCCATTCGACCTCCATGCCTGTTCTTTTCCTCTCCTTCATGCGTCGATTCTCCTTCCGCCTCTGTGCTGGGAGTTCCCTGTTCGGCATCAGCCTGCATGCTCGGGAGGTATCCACGTGTCTCCATCGGAACAATGCCAGCCTGTTCGTCAATTCGTTTCTTTCTCCACCGTGGCGGTCAACGGATTCCAAATCCCCTTAAATCATAGCTTAATTCCCTATCAATTCTACTCTGTCTATCGGACGCAATCTCAGATGTCTGATCTGGGCTCCTCCAGATCCAACGTCATACGCACGCCGAGCGCAGTTGACTTACTCGACCGATAACGTGCGATCACGGCGGTTTTTCTCTCACCTCCGCTACCACGCGTCAATTGCTGAGTGTGATCGCCCCATTTTCTCCAAAACCCCTTATCGTTCAAGGGAACCCTGATCAAACCACCGATTTCCAGGTTGTGGGTCCCACCTTCGTACGATGGCGCTTTCTGTTTTTCCACCCACGGTCCTCTAGCTCCCAACGTGACCGAGTGCTTAAGGCTCTACCATTTCAGCCCTGTTCGCCCAGCGATGCACGATTAGCAGCAAGTGCTAATCGGGTATTGAAAACCAGCTCTTTTTCCCAAACCGGGGCTCCCAGGGTCTACATCGACCTCCTGCGCAGTCTCCATGGGCCTCGGTCAGTGCGCTTTGACCGAGGTCCTCGTCATTCCTCATCAGTTGCCATGGCCACTGGTTCAAGGTGTTTTCGATTGTTGTTTTGGATTCTTCAAGGATTTTTTTCGTCCCGGTAGAGTCATGGTTCTATGACAGTCGTTTATGGATCCAATTTTGGATCAAGGACCCTCCTAAGCCTCTGGCTGATGATGGTACTAAACGCAAACCCAAGTACCCTTGTCTCATTTTTGATGAGGATCACTACACTAAAGACTATCCTAGATGGTCTGAGGTTAGTTGTTTGCTCAAGGGGACTCCCGGAACTCCTACTTTGCTTAAAGAGCCTTTTCCCTCTTAAAAAACCCAAATGGTGGTCGATAAACCTCAGTCCTCTTCCACTTTTGGCTCTCAAGTTTTCATGGCTGGGACTATTCCCATTCATATAAGTACGTGATCGAAAGAATATGGTCCACTCACCGGAAAGGAACCTGAAGCCCCTTCAAATGTTCCTTCATCTAGTTTTGGCCCTCTTCATATTGAACAGCCTAGCAATGAGTCGGTCATTCGACCTCCTACCAAGGGAGTGCTCTGGAAATCTTCTTATAACCCCAATGCTTGTGCCACGCAGCACTATAGCATTGTTGAGGACTTAGCCCAAGCCCCTTTGGCTATCTCTGCTTTGGAAGTCCTCTAGAGTTGTCCCTCCCAAAGGAAGTCTATGCTATCAGCTATTGGTGGCATTGACCTAGCCAATTCGGATTTAATTACTTTCAATCTCGACAATCATGTACCGCGATTGCCTCATCAAATTGCTTTCCTCATCCAAGTCATCATTAACTCAAAGAATATTCACTGTATTGTTATTGATGAGGGCGCCTCCACTTGCATCATGTCTGTTTCTTGTTGGAAGGCTATCGGTTCCCCGAAGTTGAGTCAATCTCCTAATACTTTGGAAGCCTTCGATGGAAGAGACTCCCATCCATTCGGTATCCTCCCACACTTTCCCATCACTCTAGAGGGGAAGACAGTTGAGGTTGAAGTCGAAGTTGTTGATGCAACTTTGACTTACAACCTTTTGTTAGGTCAAAGCTAGACATATGCCATGCGTGTTGTGGCCTCATCTCTATTCTGTGTACTTCGTTTTCCCCAGCAGGGGAAAATTATCACAGTTTATCAACTATCCTTCTTCGCTTACTCTTCTTTGGATGTCAATGTTCCATTTGTGGAGCATACCTCCGTTCCCTATGAAAGCGTGGGCGCTGGACTCTTCAAAGATCCTACCCTTATGGTTGTCTTTTCACTCCCACCTCCCAACGTCACCCCCATTAACATGATTTCTATCCGTTCTGATCCTTGGGTTGTTCCACCTGTCGATCAGGTAGACTCCTGGGGTGACGTCATGTCGTTGAGTCCTGCCGAGCTCAACTATGTAGAAATTGTTTCCACATCGACTTCATCCTCCAATCCTACTCCCTTGAGCAGGACTCTCGACATGTATGTACAATCCCCTTGGCTCGGAGATATTGTTTCTTCAGATCCGTTACAGGAGATCTTTCCTTCTGATGAGGCAATTTTAGAAACTATGTCTTTCGAAGATCCTCCTTGGTTTGATCATCACCATCATTCTTCGTTTCTCCCAAACCATGGGGCCATGATTACCTGTCTCGAGAAATTTTCTTCTTGTATTCCCTCTCAGCCACTTCAGATGCCTATTCATATTGATGAAGTTTTCTATGAAGGCAATATGGGGAATATTACGCAAACTTTGCCCATCAAAATCTCTGTCAAACCAGCGATTGTTGAGAATATCCATATTGGTGTTACCTGTACTCTAGATGAAATTCGACTTTATACCGATCTTTTCAAAGAATTTCGCAACGTGTTCACCTGATCCTATGAAGAAATGCCTAGTATCGACCCTAGTATCGTGGTACATGAGATTCCTATGTATCCTAGTGCCAAGCCTGTTCGACAACGTTTACGCCCCGTGCACCCGAGAAAAGCCATGGCTATTAAAGGAGAGGTTGAAAAACTTCTCAAGGCAGGGTTCATTTACCCTATCCCACTGACTAACTAGGTCTCTAATATTGTCCTTGTGACCAAAAAGCAAGGCACTATTAGGGTTTGTGTTAATTACCATGACATCAATCGCGCATGTCCTAAAGATAATTACCCCATGCCCTTTATCGACCAGCTCATTGACGATTGTGCTGGGAGTGAGATTTTCTCATTTATGGATGGCTTGCTTTCCTGGTTATAACCAGATTAATATTTCCCCTACCGATCAACACAAAACCGCCTTTATCTACTCATGGGGTGCCTTTGCTTAGGAGAAGCTTCCTTTTGGCCTTAAGAATGTCGGTGCCACCTTCCAGCAAGCAATGTCCTATGAATTTCATGACATTTGACACATTGTTCATCCATATCTGGATGACCTTCCGGCTCATTCAGCTAAGCATTTTGACCATCCAAACCACCTCCGTGAGATTTTTCTTCGCTGTAGACATTACCATATTAGTCTCAATCTGCATAAGTGCGTCTTTTGCATTGAATCCGACAGACTTCTCGGGTTTGTCATCTCTAAAGAGGGTATTTGTCTCGGTCCCCTCAAAGAGGCTATCCTGAATCTCTCACCTCCTGCTTCTTTGCATCAGTTGCAGAGTTTGCACGGAAAAGCCAATTTCCTACATCGTTTTATCCCTAACTACGCCGAGATTTCTAAAGGTTACACGCATCTCCTTAAGCGTGACACTCCCTTTGTTTGGGATGACACAGCCCAAAGGTCATTTGAGAAACTCAAGGCACTTCTTGTTTCTGCTCCCTTACTGCATCCACCTAATTACCACCGTGACTATACTCTTTATCTCACTGCTTCCAATAGCATTATTGGCATGGTTTTGGTTCAAGACAACGACGACGGTTCCAAAAACGTTATCTATTATCTCAGTTGCAACCTCCTTGACACTGAGACTCAATATGCCTATGTCGAGAAGCTCGCCTTGGCAGCCGTTCATGCTGTCCAACATTTTCGTCATTATATTTTGTTTCGTACGCCGACCGTGATTTCCGATTGCAACCCAATGACGTACATCTTGTCACGTCAATTGCTGGGGGGCAAGTACTCAAAATGGATAGTTATCCTTCAAGAGTTCGATTTGGAGTTTGTTACTACCAAGTCTAAGAAGTCATTTGTCTTTGCTAAGTTGATTTTCTCATTACCATCTGCTACCACTCCCTCTCGGATGGAGGATCGCATCCCGGACGACACTCTTTTCTTGATCAGTACCCTCAACCCCTGGTACGGTGACATTATTGTCTATCTCTAGACATCTTCTTTCTGTCCCGATTTGTCTAAGGATGCTCGACGACGTATTCGCCACCATTCTCAGCCTTATCGTATCATTGGGGACACTTTGTACCATCTCGGTGTTGATTCAATTCTTCATCGTTGTTTGATGTTTGAGGAAGCTGAAAGGGTCTTGAATGACTACCACTCCAGCGCCTGTGGTGGTCATATGTCTGGTTATGCTACTGCCCAAAAAATACTCCGCGCTGGTTACTTTTGGCCCTCTATTTTTAAGGATTGCATTCTTGTTATCTGTTCCTGCCATGCATGCCAAATTTACTAATGGAATATGCGTGCGCCACCATCATCTTTGCATCCTGTCATTATCGTTGGCCCTTTTGCTAAATGGGGCATAGATTTTATGACCTGTAACCTTCGCTCAGCCGGGGTACATGGGTATATTATCATTTCCGTCGATTATTTTATGAAATGGGCCAAAGCGATGCATACATTGTCCAATGACGGTAAGACAGCTGTGCAATTCCTATTCAATCATGTGATTACTAGATTCGAAGTCCCTCAGGCTATTGTCACTGACCACAATTCTCATTTCCGTGGTCATATGATGACTGAGTTAACAACCCAGTTAGGCTTGTGTCACAATAGTTCGATGCCTTATTGCCCTCAGGCCAATGGCCATGTCGAAGCCATCAACAAGGTGTTGGTTACGATGCTTCAGCGTACCATTGTAATGCACAAGTCTAATTGGAATTTGATGTTGTTTTCTGTCTTATGGGCCTATCGTACCTCAGTGAAGGATGCAACCAGATTCACACTGTTTCAACTTATTTATGATCTGAAGGCTACCCTTCCGATTGAATGCAGATACCTTCCCTCAAGTTAGCTGTCGAATTACTCCCAAATACTAATCTTGTAGAAGAAAATCTTCTTTATCTAGAGTGGCTAGACGAGACCCATCAAATTGCTTCTTTAGTCATCAAAGCACATAAGAAGAGAGTGAAAACTCACTTCGATCAGACTGCTAATCCTCGTTCTTTCATTGAGGGAGATATAGTCCCGTTGTATGATCAAGCAAATGATAAGCTGGGGGCAGGCAAATTTGAACCTGTGTGGCATGGACCCTATATTGTGAAATGCGTTTTACAAAAAGGGGCCTATGAGCTAAGTGGCTACAAAGGAAACCCTTTAGATAAGCCTCAGAATGGGCTTTATCTTAAAAAATATTGTTTAAGAGTCTTTCGTGCATCTACTGTGTACATACGTGTGTTTTTTTAGTGTGTGCATGTTTGGCTTGGTGTGTAGGCATTATTGCCACTTACTGTGTCCTTTTACTTCTTGTGCAGATGTCTATTGAACCTTATATTGGTTTCACTGATGGTGCCTGTCGCAGTACCCAGAATCTTTCTGCCACGGCATGGGTGATCTATGATCCTCACGGTGAGTTAGTAAACCTTCAAGGTGTTTTTATAAGGTGTACCATGAACAGTGTCACTGAATATAGCATCGTCATTGAATTTTTGGTCGAGGCTATTGACCTCAATATTCATGCATTGATTGTAAATCTAGACTCTCAACTTATTGTTCTTCAACTTAATGGGCGTTATTCCATCAAAAAACCACAAATTTTAATATTGTATTTACGTGTTCACTTACTAGAAAGAAATTTTAATTTTATCACATATCAACACATTCCTAGAAGGCTAAACACATTAACTGATGCATTGGCAAACCATGTATTAGACAGACATTTACACAATTTATAAAAAATATTATATGCAAGTATTCAGATGCAATAATAAAACATAGGTAGTTGTATATCGTGTGGTGCACCGAGGCACTCAAAAAATAATGTATATGTCCAAAAAATAATGTATATGTTCATGTTACAATCTGAGATGCATGTCTCTCAAAACAATAGAAAAGGAAACCTAGGAGACTACTCTAGGTGCTGCTCTCTATAGCAGACCACAACCCGAAACACTCATCTGAGGAGTCTATGAATCTTGTTCGACACACCCATGGTGTGTCGCTGGTAGTGCCTAGGGATCTCCTCGAACCCTCAGTAATCAAGGATCCCTCGGTCAAGCCCTCCAAGTTCCGGGCTATCTCCTCCTCTGCGTCACCACCTAGAGGTGGTAGGGCCAACTCTCTGTTCTCCCTCCAAGTCGTAGGAGCGAGACCCACTGGTCTCTCAGATCCGACATCTGCAAAAGTTGAGCACAGTTATTAGGGCGTACATGTTGAAAATCCAAAAACAATAAAAAACTAAAATATAAAAATTTTGGCAATCAACCCAAGTACGTTACCTCTCTCATCCCACTGCTCTCCAGGCGGAAGCAGCATGTTCAGATCTCCCCTGAAATCCGTGCCTGCATAGGGCCAATACTCAACCACTACCTATTGCTGATGTAACCACTCCATGAAGTCAGGACCCCATGATACTGGTTGGCCACCACCCCCTCGCGGCATCACATGGGCCCATCAAGTGATGCGGGTCTCCCGTGGTCCAAGCCACCCTACGTGCATGTCTTACAACTGAATTATGGGCACCCGCTCCAGCATGAGTGGTACCAGAATCGACTCATACCCAAACTGCTTTGTCTTGCCTCACTGCCATTTAGTGAGTTGCCTCTTCATATTTAGAGACACTGCCTCTGCCCAGTCAAACATGGTAGGATTGAGGCAATCTAAAGCCAACCGCAGTTGTGTTTTAGTT
This sequence comes from Pinus tabuliformis, assembly GCA_031772625.1. Lineage (NCBI taxonomy): Eukaryota > Viridiplantae > Streptophyta > Pinopsida > Pinales > Pinaceae > Pinus > Pinus tabuliformis. Next base: position 1,405,257 of record CM062805.1, on the reverse strand, counting down.
GCCTCATGTTGAGCCTAAGAACCTACTGCTCTCATGATCATCAATAACAATCCACGCAGTGACAGGTTGTTCACTGTTGGGATCTGTAGCTTCCCGCTAGTAGGTGATTTTCGTGCCCCTGGGCACACTCGTGCAATTAACATGTCTAAGGACTCTTCGATGACCCGAACACCACCCATGCGGGGTCTCTCTCCTCGTTGTGATAAACCAGTAAGGAAATATATGTCTGTGGAGTCAAACTCAACCTCCTGCCCTCGGATGATGAATTTACCCTCTGTTGGGTTCCATGACCGAATCAAGAATTCAAGGAGGTCCAATTGTGCTCTTAACAGTGGAGTGAAGAAGAATTTGAGCAGTCCACAGTTCCGGAGGACCTACAAGCATTGAGGATCAGTTGCCTCCATTTCTTCATCTACATCATGTGTGCATTCCTGCCATGAAAACGCCATTTTACACCCTATATATGCAAACATCCTCTTATTAGAAATTGTTTGATCCATTTTTATATGCTTCAATGGTGGATAATGGCGTAAAAATAAAAATTTTGTTTTTTCTGTGCTTGTCGCAGCTGTTTCTAAAACAGTTGCAACAGGCCAATATGAATAGTTTACAATTTCTCGGCTTGTTGCAGGAGTACATCACTCTTCTACGACGATGCTGATTTTGGCCAGTTGGAAATTCATGGTTGTCGTAACCCTGCGGGGAACATCTACGACGACCGAGGTGACTTTTGGAACAAAAATTCTTCCCAAACCTGGGCCAAAACATGAAATTATGGTTCAAAAGTACTCAAAACACAAAGAAAATGGTAGGATACTTACTTGGAGAGAGTTTGGAATGAAATGGATCACCATAGCTATGGAAATCGACACCCAAATTCGCAAAGGTACACATTGTTTGACTTTTACCACAGTTAAAATAAAAGAAAGTGATGTATGTTTTTACCATATGACTTGTTATGGTTGAAATTTAGGGTTTTAACTATAGTTTTTGGGTTTTTACTATAGCTTTTGTTATGGATTTTAGGGTTTTTGACCTAGGTTTTCAAACAATAATTGTATATCATTGTAGAATGGGTCTTATGCTTGGATTTCTCTGTGCAGGCACAGGTGTGTCATATGCAGGTACTGATCAATGCATGCTTGGTAAATACCGTGAAAATTTCTCACAAGTTCCCTTTAAGCTCTTTTTTGACTCGTAAAATATGAAAAGATTGTCGAGTATTTTTTCCTTTTTGACTCGTTAAAGAGAATAAAAATCGAGGTTTGCTTTCAACTCTTTTCCGACCGTTTAAAAACGAAAAGATGGTCGAGATCTTGTCATTTTGAGCTCGTTCTTGGTTAAGAAACGTCGTGTCTCCTGTAAGTTTTCTTCTTTTTCGGACTGGAAGCACTGTTTACGAAAAGTACTCCTTGACTGACATGATCAAGCGGTTCTCTCGAGTATCATTTTCTACCTTTTCGGGCTCTATCGACACAAACTTACGAAAAGGGCCCCCCCTGGAGTTTTCTTTTCCGTGTCTTTTTCAAACTCTCTAACATGAAAAAGACTCCGATTTTTACCTATGTCGGACTTGTTAAACCTTGACGACATTGAACTCGTCACCATAATGAGACTCAAGCTTCTCCTCCCTAGGGCTCATTAAAAATTCACTAGGTTGGATTTGTCTGAAGGATGAACTTATATCGCAAGCATATGCTATCCCCTTCAAGCTTGTTTTTCAAAAATAATTGGGGTACTCGCCAGAAATGATGGGGGGAAATTTGCAAATATACCATTGGTTACATACGACAACTAGTCACTCTTAAACATCGACACTTTTGCCTCTCGCCGGGTTTGGGATATCCTCACATCTCCATTGGCCTTTCAGGGTTTGGGTTGTCATTTTTCCTCATTCCATTTGATCCTTGTCGTCTCCGCCGGACCTTCGATCCCTTGGTACCAAAATGTTGCTGTATTCTAGAGTCGCATCACCAATATGTTCAAGAGTTTAATCCTTCTGTAGTTTGCACCTTACACCCTCCTTCGATTCTCTATCTCGTTCATCTTCATCTTGTTCCTTAGCTCGTGTCGTTGATGTGGGAAACATTATGGCCCTCTTGTGACGGGTCACTTCTTGTTGACATCAACTCATTACCCAGGAAGTTGATCTGGAGACTCCTTTCAGGTACCTTAGATCTTGCATGCCTCAATGGCAAGTTCTTCGCACTCGATGACAGGCTTGCATTATTGGTCTTCGATTGGGTGATTCCATGAGTGTTCAACTCTAGATCATTCTTCACACTTTGTGGATTGTACTGGCGGTATCATGAGAACCATTGACATTATTGGTGGTCTCTCTCGTGCTTGTTAATAGTTTACATCATTGGCCGGTAATCAAGCGATTTTCTAGTATGCTCGACTTAACACATCTATTCGCATATTAGAAATTGTACTATGATCAGTTGGGATTCAAGACCCCAGACTAAGATTACATAAGTTCGAATTGCGTGGATTGGTTCGTGATTGCATACATGACTCTTTCATTGGATGGCTACGACCATACCTGAGTCTTTCTAGATGGCTGTGACCATACCTCTATTTTTATATGGTCTTATCGACTGGATGGCTGTGTCCATACCACATACCATTACTATTTGTCTTTTATGTGGCTACGTCCATGCCTAGACTACATGTATTTCTTTCACTGTCAGAGATATCAGTTGTACTTGCGCCTGCAGGTTTTCAACGATGTTGTTCCAGTTCAATTATGGTTTCGTAAATCAATTCGCCCCTCCCACTCGCTCGGCCTTCATGCTTTAGGGGGCATCTGTTACACAGTAATTTGTCACTGACCCTGTATCCCCTAATCTCGGATAAATTCAGTCCTTGAGCGACGTCTTCTTTGTGCCATACCTCAAAAAAATGTGTCTACATCTTCCCAATCATTCCTAAATATTAACAAATGCTCTTTAATCCTAAAGATTGACCCTTTTACCCATGTTTCAAGGTCATCGCAAGTAAACCTTATTGTTCCTGCGACGATTTCCTGTAATCAACTATAACGTCGCGCCGTTGTCACAAGGGTACATCTGTTCTCTGTGACAGTCGAATTTTAGGGCTCGTCGCAAGTCCTCAAAATCTTTCTTACGATGGTGACCCTGAATGCATTGTTGACTTGTGACGTCATCCCTGAGTCCTAAGGTTTGACTCAAGACGATCCAGAGATGGTGAATTAGTTCGAACAGAATGCTTCTGGGTGGTTCTAGAACTAGTTGTTGGGTCAAGGAAGTTTTCCTTTCCTCCTCTAGGATGGTGGTTCTGCCTTTTAAGAAACCTCCCTTGAGGATAAGCTCCTTCTCCCACATTTATGGAAGCTCCTCCTCTTATAGAAGCATTCCCCATTGCTATGATCTACTAGTTTTTGTATTGGAGAAAATTAGCTAGTTTTGGTGTGAGATTGATAGTTTGCAGTGTGAATTATTGATAGTCTAGCAATTGGTTGTGGATTGCCTTAGCCTTGTACTAGTGCTTTTGAGTGAGAGAGAGAGTTATCAACCTCTTGGGAGACCCATTCGAGAGTGAATGCTTGAAGAAACACACTAGCTGGACCCTTCGAGGAAGCTTGCGACGTCAAGTCTTGGTTGTAAGCTTTGATTTTGTTCATTTTACTACAATCAATGGTGATTTCTATGTCATGTGTAAAATATACTTGATAGCTTATGATTCCTTGACTTTGTAAGTGAATAGATCATTGTTGTACATTGTTAGGTGTTCTGTTTTTCTCTTGCGCTGTTTCAGGTGAATCGCGCATCGAGAAGAATGAAACAATAGCTGAAGCAGTACAACGAAAGCTCCATCGAACACCGATTGAGGTAGGTTCTTTCAACAATGACTGTTTAAGGAAATTAGCTGTTATTTTGTCTTCCTGTGACTAGACCCACTCTAGGGCTAGAGGGGTTTCCTCTATATGAAGAGGGAACATTACCTACATCACACACAGTAAAATAATTATCCTCATAAGGATCTGTTTCATTTTTTAATGAGGTTGACACAGTAAAATAACTATCCTCATAAGGATCTATTTAATTTTTTAACAAGGTTGACAAACTAAAATAAATATCTTCATAAAACCTTGTTCATGGCTTCCATATGGAAGAAACACATGACAAGGGACACCCCTTGACCATGGATTCCAAAAGGTCTTCATCATATGGAATAACAGTTATGTGGAAGGAACACATGTCAAGGGGATCAATAGGGATAAGAAAATCATATTCAAACGCTCCCATTGAAGTTTTGACCATATCAGCGACTAGATTTAAGTCAAAAGAAGTTGAGAAGATAGTGAGAGGCTCGTTTGCATTGGTAACTGAAAACATGGGATAGGTTTCCACATAGTTAACCCGTGGTAGGGTAGGTACCACTTCCATATAAGGAACATTCAGGGGTGTCGGATGACTGGTAGTCGAAGCAAGATCAACGTATAAAATTTGATCAACTGTCACAATGTTTCCATTGTGATGAAAGGAAAACTGGGGAAAGAGTGTCGATACAACATCTTTCATGGCATAGATATAGTCTTGCCCAAGGAGGAAATTGAAATCTAGGGGACCTTGGACTACCATAAGATCAATACAGACAATTTTACCTTCCAAGGTAATAGGTAACTTAGGAAGGATACCTAAAGGTTTGCTAACGGTTCTATTAAAAGATAACATATTTTGAGTAATAGGCACAAGATGAGGGGAACCTAAATCTTGCCAAGCAGACGAGGATAAAACACTGACAGAAGAACCTTCATCTACATTTGTGCAATGCACATTCTTAACATAAGCCTTCACAATGATTTGGAAATGGGGTGATAAGGAAGACGAGGTTCTGTCAGTCTACTCCAATCAAAAAAATAGCCTCATTACTTGGTTGGGGTTCAAAAGTAACAGATGAAACGCCCCCATGTGTAGAAGAATTTGAGGTAACACGAAGAACATGAGCGGTATGAAGTTCACTCTCTAAAGGGAGAGTGGGATCGACAAATATGGAATTGATTTGACCACTTGATCAACAAATAGTCCATCAACCTTAGTGACACATGTTTCATCCTCCAATGGAAGAGTGATATTGAATGTACTTGGATTTAGATCAATCACTTCATCAACTAATGGTAGGGGGGGAGAAATTTTACATAATTAGTTGGAATTTGTTGTTGTGAAACAATAAGTTTTCCAACTATTATGAGGCTTCATCCATGTGAGGGAAAAGGTGGCTATGATGAGTCCCTTTGCATAGCCTATAAGGAAACCTAACTTTAATCTTTTTCCCTAGAATTTGAGAATCAATAGTTGATGGATCAACAATAAGTTTATGAGAATTATTTGACCATACTTATAAAACCTTAGGAACATTAGGACAATTGATAAGGAAGTGCTCACCCTTACAAAGCTTGCAAGGGTATTTGGGCTTACAATGCATTGTAGAAGTCCCCTCAAAATTACCAATACTTACGACCATGGTTGGTTGGTTGACTTCTTTCTTATCTTGCTTCTTCTTCTTCTTCCCTTTCTTCCTCTTCTTAGTCACCCGGTTACTAGCATTGAGGCTTTTACTAAGCGAAGAAGAAGAAAGGGAGGAGGACATGTTGGATGAAGAAGGTAAAGGCTCAAAAGTAGGTTGGTGATGTTGAGATGGTTAACTCGGTTGAGGTGAAAAATTCAGTTGAGTTGTTACAATTGGAGTATTTGGAATTAAAGAAGTTGAGAACAGCCATACAGGTAAACCTATCATGAATCCGGGAAGTGACAATGTAGCTATATAAGGAGGACCGACATTTGCAAAATTAGGGAAAGGATTAGGGTTCCCGTTAAAAGGGAGGTATTTATCAGTAACTTCTGACATTGTTTCCATTAGATTAAATCCAAATAAGTTTTTATTATTAAAATTAAATCATCTTCACAATCCACACCTAAGGTTTTGTAAAAAGTAAAAACAAACAAAGTAACACATGCTAAAAAACTTAGGGTTTCAAACCATACAAACTAACCTTTCAAAGAGATCAATATTTACTAGTTGGTGATGAAATCCAACGTCTCAGATATTAAAGTGAAAATTTTTATAGATATGAGCATTTGGAACCAGTTACCCTGACAACTTGCTTAATGAAACAGTCTAGTGCAAGTAAATTTTCTATAAACCATATCGAGCAATGATTACCCTCCAAAAAGTCCAAGTGATTCTAGTCACAGTTTGTTCTAGGTATAATAGGGCCTTCCCTCTATCATCACCTTAGGTAGAGCCCTAGGATTATAGTCACTAAGTTTACCAAATACAACAATTTTACTTGTGGGGACAGTCGTAGATTGAACGTACATGCAAAGGCAGAATAACAAGCTCAATCTCCTTGAAGACTCCTCCACGTGATCAATCTGAGGTTTACTTTAAAGTGACCCCAAGAACCTTTTGGTACTATTGTAATACGTGAAAATCACTATATCTAGGTTGATTAAGTGGGTATGATCACTTCACCAAATTCAACATTATCTCGTTCTTAGCTCATGTATAATAAGAGCTTCCCAGAGAAAAACTTAAATAATTGGATTTTCTCTCCCTAACTCAAGATTCTATGGTTTGTTCGTAGCTTTGGAAATTTTACTTCCTTCCCTATTCCAAAGTCCTATGCTTAAACTAGTGTAGGTGGAAAGAGCCCTAAAAAAAATAAAAATTCTAGATGAATTTTATTAACATTGTGTTATTAAGTTGTTATGTACTCAAAGGATAAATGGATGTAAAACTGATGGTATTATGAGTTGACCAAAAACTCTAATGCATCCAATATGAAATTTGTAATCTCTTAATTTCGATGAAATATAGCTAGAGTAAGTAAAGACGTTCTTCTTTAAAATATTAACTCCAAAATGTACCAATTCTAATTTTTCAATGCAATTTAAAGCTCTAAGTTGCAAACCACACAATGTAATCTATGCATAATTTGCTAAGAACTATGCAAATGTAATCTATGCACAATTTTCATTCATGAAATGAGAATTCTAACCATGCAAATGTAATCTATGGAAGAGAATTCTAAAAACAAACACAAGATGATTCCAAAGCAGCGAAAGAACAACAAGACTATTTCCCTTCACTAATCCAACTAAATAACCAATCAAGTGTAAGTAGAGGAAATTCTGTGAAAATTCCAAAGACAAAAAATAATGACACTCAAAGGCGATTAACACTCAAATAAAATTCAACCCGCCCCCCGCCCCCCCCCCCCCCCTTCCAGCAACTGAGGGGGGAATATTTTGCAAAAACTAAAGAAAAAATATGCAATTTGTTAAGACACTAAGACAAATATTTGAGCATTGACCAAAGGAATTAAAATTCAAAACACCCAAAGAAATCCTTAAAATTAAAATGCTTGAATGAATGTTATGAAATCAACACTTAAAGTGTAATTCTGATTAAACTTTAGTACTGGAATAAAAATGACTCATGTTTTCAATGCAGCACAAGAAGCACATCTCATTGAAACATTAATTCTTGAGAAACCCTACCTTTAAATCCTTGAAAATGGACAAATCTCAAGAAAAATCCTTCACAACACTCAATAAAACACATGGAGAGTGATTGGAGTCATAGACAAATGTAATGAAGCTACAAGATTTTAGAATTAAATGAGAGGAAAAACTATTTTTTCAAAAATTCTCAGGAACTGTGTAGTTTATCAGTGTAGTACAGTGCACATGCGCACTATTTCTAAAGGTAATATGTCCATATCTACGCTCTGTTTCTAAACATAAACTGCACAAGTCGATAAACTTAAAGAAAAAATAAAAAAAGTATCCAAACAAATCACAAAATTTGAAAGATCATTAACTTGTCAAGGCTTAGATAAAGCTATCAAAACAAGTTCGAGAATAAAGAAAAAAAGAGATGGAAGAGAACAGGACGTTCCCCAATGAGTCACCAATTTGTTAGGTGAATAAATCCCTCTTGCTGACAAGAGCGATCTCCCTAGTGTTAAAATCAAGAAGAGATAGAATATGAGATAAAATCATGAGGCTGTCCAGGTGAGTCACCCGGAGAATGCCAAAGCACTCAACACACTCTATTCATTCAATCAAAGTCTCATACATATCGACTCACACATTAGTTGGGTAGTTTGAACCACTCTATAAATAATAGAATGTTAAACCTAAATAGAGGATCTCAATCCTCACATACACAAAAAAATACATTAATATAGAAAAGCTAGATTTCTCCAATAATTTCAACACTCCCCCCTTAATAGAGAAATTCACCAAAAGTCATATTTTTCCTTCCTTGGCTTAACATAGGCCACCTGATGTGGTTTGTCTTGATCATTGGTGATAGATAACTCTTCACGAAGTGCAGTCTTACTTGAAGCACTACTTCTAGTATCAATCCTCTAAGCATGATAATATTTCCACCTGTTATCACCTGGATTGAACCTCAAGCTAAAGGAAGGCAATGCCAAACTAACCACATAGAGGAAACTCGACTGGGGAACGAGCAAAAGGTTTCGTATTCCCTGGGAAATATAATCAAAGTTCAGATCTAGATCTGATTGTTGATGGTGGACAATGATCAGACACAGGAAGGCTTAAATCATTCACCTAGCAAATCCAAATCAGTTTCGAGATCATATCCAAAGACTCCACTGGAGGATGAACCCGACCAACAAAAACATGAAAGGACAATATGGAAAGATCAGATATTCAAGTTGGAATTTCATCCAAGACATTATGTTCTTTGTCATCAATTATATTTTTCCTTTTCCTGAGAATGTCAAAAAGGTTTTACAAAGTATATTGTATTTGAGAAAATATCCTAGACCTGCATGTGATTCCTTCCCTTTGAAAATTGCGAATACAAAATATTCACATGCCTTTGATCTTGATCAAGACCCTTCTTCCGAATCTTATGATAACCATCTTCAAACTGATGAGCATCAGAGAAAACCACACAAGGGGGGAAGGATTATCAGGGAAGAACCATCAAACCTCAAAGAATTGCAGGCCTCTCATATGATTGTCACTTGTTTCAGGCATCTAGGGTGTTATGAGTTCTGTGAGCAGGTGGAAAGAGTTCAACATCATCCTGAGCTCACTAGGCTTTTTGTAGCCTATCTCCGTGATAACAAGGTAAATCTTGCTGGGGTGACATTTACAGTTTCATCCTCCATCATTGCGGATGCAACAAGGATTCCAAATGTGGGAGAGAAATGGTATAAGGTACAAGATTTAGATGAACACTATTATGAGCCCTACATCAAATCTAGGTACAGAAATGAAAAGAAGAGGACCTTTCCTTTCAGGTTCCTTGAAGACAAGTATGCCCCTATGATGAAGATCATTATGAAATATTTCACATGTGAGGGAATATTTTCTAGAATGTACACCTATCACATTAGGCTTCTTATGCATTTTACAAGGGTGAGGATGTTGAACATTCCTTATTTCTTATTCAAGAAAATTGAGAAGATGGCTTACATTGTATAGAAAAAGCCATACCCCCAGTAGATGAATAGTCTCTATCACTATTCCCTGATCAAGATGATTGTGCGACATCATCTTAATCTCCTTAGCTTCTCCTAGGAGGCATTCATTGCCAATGACATTTTCAGGGGTCCTCAAATTCCTCCACTAGTGTCTCAAGAATCAGAAAAACCTTCTAGCAGTGCTTAGGTAACGAAAGATGAGAAGGTCAAAGATACTAGAGCCATTGAGGTGCCAGAAACCTACAAGACATATCACAGGGGGGGCTAGAAAATTGTTTGTAGTAGATAGGCAAGTGTTTGCTCCACTGGGTGTGGAAGGGACTGGTTGAGGGGAAAGTACCCCTAGGGTCCTTTGGGTTAAGACTCTACCAGACTGAAAATTTCTTATTCAAAGAAACACACACACAGCCATTATCTTTACTATAAGCAAATTCTAATGTTTAGGGTACGTACCTAAGGTCCTACATTCGAGAAGGCCTTTAGGGTCCAAACCCTTCTTGGAGTTCCCTTCTTCTCCTTTGACCTGTAAAACAAACAAATCAAAGAACACAACAGTACATGGACAAATACTTATATGAAAACCATCTTCATGCTATAAAGTTAGTTATAAAAATCTTTAAGTAACTACTTGCATAAGAATTCAAGACCAGAATCTCATAAGCATAAAGAAAGATTGTTTCGGGAACCAAGACGTGTTTCTTTATATAAAGGCAAGTAAAGTACATATAATGGAAAGATTTCACCTGAAACACCTTCAGCAGGATCCAAGCAAAGCTTCCTCCCGGATTCGTTCCAGCCTCAAGCCTCCAACAAGAGCTCCTTCCAAGTCTTACTCAATGGTGATATAAAGGATGAATGATCACCAATACACATGGAAACAAGGGTTTCCTATGCAAAATGGGGGAAGTGCAGAAGGCACCAAGGACTTCAGACCTGGTCTAAGGGGAAAATATCAGCATAATAATCTTGCTCTTCTTTTCTCTCTCCCTTAGGCCTTCCCTTTGATGTCTTTTTATACCATCTCCAAAGTAGTTTTTTAGTTAGGAGTTGGTTGGGAACAGTTGGGCCACGGGCACTAACAGGTGATCAGCAGGTAAAACCCGCGATCTCCGCCCAAAAATAAGGAATTATTTATTTTTTTAAGTGTTTTAATACATACACGCGGGTTGGGTATACACAGACCCGCGTGTACACGCGTTTAACTCAGGGCAATGTCGCGTATAGGGGATAAAACACTGTTTTTTAAATTTTAGGACCAGGTCTGGAAGGAGGGGTTTCCCTAGGCCATGACTGCAGCATCACAAACCATAAGAGTGAGATTTGGAGCTATAACAGGGACCTTGCCTTCTTCATCGACACAATAGGTGCAACAGATGCATAAGAGGAAGGAAAAGGTGCTAGAGGAAATCCTTGATAATGAGGAGGAAAGAGATTTTGATTTGATGGAAGATGATGAACCAAAACAGCCACACATCCATCATGGCATTGAGACAGTTGATTTGGAGGCCCAATATGAGGCAACAAACGAAAGCATAACCATAAGGGAAAAAGATGCACAGATCCAAGCACTGATGGACAACTTGGCGAGAGCTAAGTATGTCATTTCATACGTTGAGAAAGAGAACAAGTAGCTAAGTGATAAACAAGTCCTCATGGAGATGGAACTTCTAAAAACAAAGAGGCAAAGTGACAAGGGCAAGTCAGCAATGCAAGAGGAAGAAACATCGACTACCTTGACTGCAAAACAAAGAACTGAAAAGGAAATTGAGGAGGATAGAGAAACTTGGCTTGACAGGGTCAATTTTCATTTGGAGAAGCTGCTACAAACGGCCAATAAGGACAATCGAATCATCAGGCACATGGCTCGTCATTACAAGACCTGAAACAAGATTTGCAACATAAGCGTTAAGCAAATGAAAACAAGGCTAAAATAGGCACTCAAAGGAAAAAAGGAGGATGATAGGCTTAGGTTGCTTGCTGAAGCTTCCTTGGCTGACCAAGATACTTAATTGTGGTATTTTCCATAAATTTTGAGCAAGTTTTGAAGAATTTTTTCTTTTTGGAGAGTTCGGTAATTTTTGACACAGAAACTTTAGCTCTATGTGCAGTGCCACTGGCGTTGTGATTTTCCTAGAGACACCCAATGAAGGAATGGTTAGAATTTTTGGATTCATAATGATGAGTACATGCACCCTGAGCATTTTCTAAGCTTTTAGAGCAAAACTGGTCAACCAAAAGGTCAAAAAACACCCAAAAATGACCTTTCTGCCCTTTTTTGGACACACAGAAGCAATCTTGGGAGAATCCACTTTTGAGGGGTCAAATGAGCTTCAAATTAAGAAATTCAAGATGTTCTGGAAATAAGACTTGGAGATATTTCCAATTAGCTATCATGAGCTCAATTTTGACACATGGAAGGCCTCCAAAATGGACCTGCAAGAAGCACTGCACATAGGGCTTGGGCGCTGCGCATAGTACAAAAATTGTGCTGAGTGTCTGTTTCACTGTAATTTTGAGTTTACTCTCATAGATGGTGTTTTACTGATGTAAATGATGACTAGGCATGCAAATATGATGGATAATAAGTATTATAAGTTATATTCATTAGATTAAAATTCATTTTGAGGACAAATGAATCAGTTTCCTCACTTTTATAGGCAAGTTGTTAGGATGCCTAGATTCCAGTTTCTTGTTCAATTTTGGTTAGATTGTTAGATGATCCAAAATAAAATATTATCATAGGTTATAAAGTTAGAATAAAATAATTATTAATTTAAGATATTAAATTAATAATTGTTAATCTAGAATATTTAATTATTAAATGGAGACATTTAGAATTAGATATTGTTGTAAAAAGATATGACTCTACAAATGTGTCGTATCTTAGGCTCTAATTTAGGAGAATTTTTAGGCTCTAATTTAGGAGAATTGTTAGTAATTTGTTTGAATAGATTTTATTGTAAATGGACACTTTTTATTTTATAATTAATCCATAATTAGAGGTAGTTAGGACATTGATCTTATAAATAGCTCATTGCAAGAGTGTTTTGTGGTTTGGGTGTAAACTCTTACAAAATTATTATGTTATTTCTTTTCTGATTAATAAAATTGTGTGTCTGAGGATGCTTCTACCATTATTATGGAATCAGAGCTCCAGTAATGTGGCTGATGTGAAGAGGAGATTCCAGCTCTACAAGTTCTTGGAAAACTCCATTGAATTTATCAACAAATGATTGAAATTACAGCAAAACCAGTGTGAAGCCAGCAAAGCCCGCAAATCAATATTAATGCTTTGTACGAGCTAGCATGAAGCCAACAAAGCTAGTGTGAAGCCAACAGAGCTAGCGTGAAGCCAGTGGGAGCCAACAAGAAGCCAGGCCAGTGTGAAAACCAACGTGAGCCAGTCAGCAACCCACGTGGAAGTTTCCAGCCTGAAAGTCGATCACAGGAAAGTGAATGAATGTATTAACTATTTTTTGCTCTGCGTACATACTGGTTTTTGGTGTTGTGTGTTTTTACATTTCAAAAAAAAGATACGCATTGGCTTTACAAATTATGTGTGCCTTTTCACATTAAAAAAAGGATATAAGCATTACCTCCATTCACTTTTTAATTCACATTTAAGATTTTCACAAAGTTCTTTTAAATGAATGAGTTTAAAATAAATTAAGAAGGAATTAATGTTAACGGAGTGATAAGGATTTTTCTCTTATTTGTAATTTGTAAATTGGAGAGATAACGAATTTTCTCTTATGTGTAAAATAATATTTTTGGAGAAATAAGGTGTGAGGCGTTATTTGTAAATGTTTGGGGCAGTAATTTTATTTTTGGAGTAATAAGAAGATTTTATCTGTAAGTTTTTATTTGGAGAGATAAGTCTGACATTGTAACTCAAAGTAATTTTACTTTGGGGCGGGTAACTATTTTTTTACCAGGATTTGCAAGAGCATTGTAAAAGTCAAATTTCGAAAGTTACCTTGTAAATTTTTTAGAAACTGATTAGAGCCAAGTGAAAAGCTCAGTCATTTTTCTCCTGTTTCAATGACTATACGAGGGTCAAGGCCAAGCCCCGATAGATCAATTTTTTTGTGTAGTGTGTTGCATGTTGTGTTGCCTATCTTCATATGTTTTTTCTGAGCCTGATTCTTGGTGTGAAGCTTCAACACTACAATGTCAAAGTTGATTAATTTGTTTTCTAATTCCAACAAACTTGAAGGCACAAAATATTACAAAACATGGTGACACCTCATCGAAAGCACTCTCATTTATAATGAACTTTGGCATGATATATGTGATGGTGACATTAAGCCAAATAAACCCACAGATGCAGCTACACTAGGAAAATGGGAAGTTAAGAATGCCAAAGCATTAGCTCTCATTAAATATTCTATTAATGATGAAATGTATGTCCATATAGCAAATGCTACAGATGCATGGTCTGCTTTGCGAATTTTTAGAGACTTCTTTGATACTCAGCCTAAATCAAAGAAAGTTGATCTACAATTAAAATTTTTGTAACAAAAATTGATTGAAGGAGGTGATGTCCTTGAATACATCTCTAGACTTAAGAATATTAAGCAGGAAATCATTAATGTTGGTTTTCAAGAAGTAGATGATAGTTTTATGGTCACAATTTTAATTGCTAGACTTCCTTCTTCCTACACACATTTTTTGGAAACTCTATAATTAACTAGAAAGTTATAGAAGCTAAAGTTTGATGAGCTCTGCGAAATGTTAACCCAACATGATAAACCTTTGGGAAGAAAAAGAAAGTTGGTGAATATTTCTTTTTCACAGAGGCCAACACTATTAAATCATCAACTAACAGTTCTAGAAACAAAGGCAGAGGGAATTTCAATCAAAATCAAGAAGCACATAATGTACAAAGTCGAGGTCAAAGCCAAAGCAAAGGAAACAACTTTAATAATGGGAACAGTTCAGGTAGGATTAATTTTCAAGGCAGAGGAAACAGTCAAGGAAGAGGCTATTTTCAAGGAAGAGGAAATAATAATCAAGGTAGAGGACAACCTCAAAACAGAAGTCAAAGCAGAGGCAGAGGACAGTCTCCAGGAAGAGGAAGAGACTTAAGTCAAATTGTGTGTTGAAGATGTAACAAAGTTGGACATTATGTTGAAGATTGTCGAACTTCTATTGATAAAATCCCCAAGTTTCATCAGCACTCAGCACAATTTGCAAATGATCAAGATGATGATAGTTCAAAATATGTCTTTACTTCTTCGTCGGCATTACAACTTTCCTCCCATCTTAAAAGTGATTATGAAGATGCTTGGATCTTGGATTTAGGGGCAACTTAGCACATGACTTGTCAACGTGACTTCTTTTGGAATTTTCAAGATTGCCAACTTAATTCCATATTTCTTGCAGATGATACAAAACATACTCCTTATGGAAAAGGTACAGTTAAAGTTTCTCTCATTGGCATTGGAGAAAAAATGATTTCAAATGTATGGTATGTACCAACCTTTAAGAAAAATTTGTTATCTTTAGTCACGATTCGACAAGCAGGACATCAGGTAATTATGGAAGATGGCTTAGTTAAGATTAATTCAGTCAAACAGAGCTTGCAAACTATGATGACAAGTTATGAAGATGGAAAATTATTAAGGATGAAAGGGATAGTTATTCGAAGGCATTCTGACTTTGTCAGGGGAGTGACTACAGGAATTTCACCTATAAGATTATGGCATGTAAGATATGGCCATTTAAATTTTGATAGTCTTTCCCAATTACAAAAACTAGGGATGGTTAATGGACTTCCAACTTTCAAAAAGGAAAATGAAAAATGTGAAGCTTGCATTTATGGAAAACTAAGTCGAGAAAGTTCTCTAACAAGTTCATGGCGTGCAAACAGGCTGTTGCAACTAGTTCACAGTGATGTTTGTGGACCACTACAAACTTCATTCGGTGGTTGAAAATATTTCTTACTATTCATTCATGATTTCAGTAGAATGAATTGGGTTCATTTCTTGAAGCAAAAGTTAGAAGTATTTGAAAAGTTTAAAAATTTTCGCCAACTTGTTGAAAATGAAGTCAAAGAAAAGATAGGCACTCTCAGGACAGATAATGGGGGAGAATTCACTTCAAATGAATTCAAAACTTATTGCAGTGATAATGGCATAAGAAGACATCTTACAAATGTTTACACTCCACAGCAAAATGGAGTAGTAGAAAGAATGAATCGCACCTTGTTAGGAATGGTGAGATCTATGTTAACTTTCAAAAAGTTAAGTCCAACATATTAGGTAGAAGCAATTCATATAGATATCTACTTAAGAAACATATCTCCAACTGCTTCTTTAGACGGAATCACACCTTATGAAGCTTGGTTTGGTTTCAAAACCTTGATTTAAACATCTTAGGGTTTTTGGATTAGTATGTTATGCCTTAGTTCTGAAAGAAAAAAGAACTAAGCTTGACTCAAGAAGTTTGAAATACACAATAATTGGATATTCTGATGAGAAGAAAGGGTACCGTATTTTGACCAATGGAAAATTTATTGTGAGCAAGGATGTAATTTTTTATGAAAGAGAGAGTAAAGAGTGTTGAAGAAATAGAAAATCTTCTTCAAAAGTTAGAAACTAAAGGCAGTCAAAGAAAAGGAAATATGAAAATTCAACCAAATTCACCAAATTGGTATGAACTTGATTTTCCTTCATCTGAAGAAGATTCATCCAGTCCATCTATTTCACCAACACCATCTGGATCTTCTGGCAGTTCATCCACATCTCCAAGCAGCATCAGTTCTTCAGACAGTGATTCTCCATCTCCAAAATCTTCAACTGGTCGACGAACATCAGTTTACATTAATCCTCTTTACAATGATGGTGACTTTTTAGAATCTCAAACAAGTGAGCATCAACTACCAAAATGGGCAGTTCAACTTTTGAAAGATGTAAGGCCTGATGAGCAGAATAAAACAGGAACAAGGAATTTACACAGAAGTGAAGGAAATTTTGCCTTGATAGCAAATGATTTTACTAAACCTTCCACATACAAAGAAGCAGTAAAACATAAAGAATGGCAACAGGCTATGATTGAAGAATATCGAGCAGTAATTGATAACAACACTTGGAAACTTGTTGATTGTCCTCAAAATGTTAAACCCATCGGATGCAAATGGGTTTACAGAATTAAGTACAACCAAAATGGAGCACTTGAAAAGTATAAAGCAAGACTAGTTGCTAAAGGTTTTGCACAGCAGGAAGGCATTGATTATGAGGAAACTTTTGCTCCTACAGCTAAATGGAACACCATTCGATTAACACTTGCATTGGCTGCTTAGAAAGGACGGAAAGTTAATCAAATGGATGTAAAAAGTGCTTTTCTCAATGGGGATTTACAGGAAGAAGTATATATGACACAACCACCCGGTTTTGAAATTGAAGGGTAGGAACATAAAGTCTGCAAATTGATCAAGGCTTTATATGGGTTAAAACAAGCTCCTCGAGCTTGGTATGCAAAAATGGATGAATACCTTAGGAAATTTGGTTTTCAATGAAGTGAATCTGATGATAATTTGTATGTGTGACAACAGGGTAAATATCTGGTGATTCTTGTTATGTATGTAGATGATTTGATCATTACTGGAAACAATGATGATCATATTGTAGAGGTGAAAATAGAGTTACTTGCAGGTTTTAAGATGAATGATTTGGGATTACTTCACTACTATCTTGGAGTTGAAGTCTTCCAACGTCCACATCATATTTTCATTTCTCAGAGTAAGTATGCAACAAAGGTTCTTCAGTGATTTGGAATGCAGGATTGCAAGCCCATTCTTACCCCCATGGAGAAAAACTTGAAACTTTCAAAATTTGAAGTGGGGGAATGGTGGACAGCACTACTTATAGACAATTGATTAGCAACTTGATTTATTTGACAAACACTCGCCCTCATCTATCTTATGCAGTCAGTATTCTTTCACGTTTTATGCAGGAACCATGAGACAACCACTGGAGTGCAGCCAAAAGAGTTCTTCGATATATCCAAGGAACAAAATATTTTTGTCTTCTTTACACAAAGACTAAAAACTTTGTACTTGGTGGATTTTTAGTTGCCGACTTTGCTGGAAGTTTTGATGATCGAGCATCAACATCAGGTTATTTAATGAGCATGGGGTTAGCAGCAGTGTCTTGGTGTTGTAAGAAATAAGCTACAATGGCCTCTTCTTCAGCAGAAGCCAAGTACATTTCAACATGGGAAGTAGCATGTGAAATTGTGTGGTTGCACAGAATTTTGTAGGACTTGGGCATTTCTCAGGCAGAAGCTACGTCATTATTCATTGACAGCCATTAAGCTTGCCAAGAACCCAATTTTTCTTTCAAAAACAAAGCATGTGGATAGCAAGTATCATCATATCAGATCTCTCATTGCCAAGGATGTCCTCAAGCCAATTTATTGTCCTTTAGAAGATCAAATCTCCGACATTTTCACGAAACCTCTTGGCAGAATAAAATTTACTAAGTTCAGGGATGAACTTGGTATCTATTGTAATGTATCTTTGGATCGTAGGGGGAAATGTTAGATGATCCAAAATAAAATATTATCATAGGTTATAAAGTTAGAATAAAATAATTATTGATTTAAGATATTAAAAAAATAATTATTAATCTAGAATATTTAATTATTAAATGGAGACATTTAAAATTAGAATATTGTTGTAAAAAGACATGACTCTACAAATGTGTCGTATCTTAGGCTCTAATTTAGGAGAATTATTAGTAAGTTGTTTGAATAGCTTTTATTGTAAATGGACACTTGTTATTTTATAAGTGATCCATAATTAGAGGTAGTTAGGACATTGAGCTTATAAATAGCTCATTGCAAGAGTGTTTTGTTGTTCGGGTGTACACTCTTGCAAAATTATTATGCAATTTCTTTTCTAATTAATAAAATTGTGTGTCTGAGGACACTTTTGCCATTATAGATTATCTCCTCATCTTAGGGATTCGACCCCTGAGGATGGGAGGAGGTTGAAACAATGTCTATATCTTCTTCTTCTTTCTCATTGTAATGGGTTGGACTCAGTGGGATGCTTAGGCTTTGATAGACATCGTTTTGTATCAGTTACAGCAGGAGATTAATGAAAAACTGTAGCTATTTCTTTGGGATCCATGTGGTATGATGCTTAGTTCAATTTTTCTTATGTTTTCATGTGTTAAAATGTATTGTTTGATTCCATTTCATCATTTCATGTTCTTTATGTGAATGTATACAAGTCTGAAAGGCAGAATCCATAACTTCTATGCTA
The DNA here is from genome assembly GCA_031772625.1 of Pinus tabuliformis. NCBI lineage: Eukaryota > Viridiplantae > Streptophyta > Pinopsida > Pinales > Pinaceae > Pinus > Pinus tabuliformis. The sequence goes on along the minus strand of CM062805.1, from coordinate 1,386,490 downwards.
TGTTTTGGGTAGACATTTCACAGTCTATGTTTTCTTCAGTTTAGGAAGAATCCATGTTGCTCACATGCTCTTTCTAGCTCCTCACCTGTCTTGAATCACCTCACCCATCAAACCCTAAAGTGTTGAGCCTTGTGCCTACCTTGCCCCATCGAAACCCTACAATTTTGACCTAATTTCCTTGCCCAAACTGTCCGGCTCCTCCTGATCCAGAAAAGCCCTTTCAAAATCAAATCAAACCTTGTGCTACTATACCTAGCCTAATATAATTTTCTTGATCTACTCATCTTGGCTGAGCTCCTTACGAAGAGAGCCCTCTCCTAGCCTAGTAGGGCTAGCTACTTGGCTAAGCGTGGTTTGTGGTTACCCTGGCATTGCCTTCCTTCAGCCTGAGGTTCAATCCAGGTGATAACACCAGCCACACATGGTTTTATATGATTCCATGTTCTCCATTCTCCGAATTATTAAGGATGTATAATATAATTTATTTTGTCTCCTATACAATACTTTGGAGATTTGAGGTGGAAAATCTTGAGATGATTGGATTTGATAAGAATTTTTAGTTACATTGAAGGCACCTTTGTTTGCTTTCTATCTTTGTTGTTTTCTTAGTTTTTTGTTTCCCCCATCATCATCTAGGTCTTGAAAAATAGGTTCATGATTCAAGTGTTTACACCCTTCTTCATGAACCACTGGTAGCTCTTCAATTGCAGAAGCCTGTTGAGAAGATTATGACTCATGATACTTCTGGGCATTAATAAAACCATATTGTTTGTCAGAAAATTCTTCTGACTCAAAAATACTACCCAAGCCAGAAATGCCTCCAAATGGCGACTTGAAAAAGATATCATCACAAGGATCAATGTCAAAAATGTCTAAAAAGATAGACATATTTTCACTCCAAATTTCTTTTAGATACCCCACGCAACAGATATGACTCTCACAATCCTTGTTTCACTTTCTCGTCAGAGAATAGTGACCTACAGGAACTTTGATCCAATCATTTCCTCATGTTGATCTAGATCCTCACTTGCGACTATTAATCAATGCCATAGCTAGTCTCTTCAGCTTACAGGCAGCAACACGCTACGACTTCCACACTCCATTGTGTTCAACAGGGGCACCTCTCAATTCTCACTCCACTAAATTACTAAGACTTCCATGCTACGACCTCATCCCCTGATGAAGAACAACAGCCTTTGACATAGATCCTCCTGAGAGTTTGTCTTCACACAATAGAGGTTTGATCCAAAAAAATAGAGTATGTCTTGTCATTTCAAATCGACATCCATTCTTCTTTCAAGCATTACCATGCACTAAGCCTCCAGACAGATGAGCCCACAATACACTTCATGTTAGGCCATAGGGAATTATGGTTACCTCATACAATTTCGCAGCACGGGATTGTGGTTCCCTCATACAATTTTGTAGCACAAGATTGTGGTTCTAATACCATGTTAAGAATTGAAGAACCAACTTTATTAATCAAACTAGGAGCTCTTAGTTGAGGGCTTCACCTAGGGACTACCTCTGTAGAATGCTCTACCTCCAATTCACATTACGAATCATGAATATATAATAAACACGCAAATAGGGAAGTTAGAACAGATACCTAAGAAATAGGAACTAATTCCTAATCTAAGCCTCCAGTGAACCGACTCTCTCCTAAATTAAATTTCTCCATTATCTGAAACACTCCCCCTTAATGGAGAAAGGTGTTCACAAGTATTCCTAACATTTCCCTAAAAAATTCAAACTTGATTCTACCGAGAGGCTTAGTGAAAATATTAGCAGCATTGTCACATGTATTACAATATTCAGTATGGATTTCTTTTGACTGAACTCTCTCCCTGACAAAATGAAACCATGTATCAATGTGCTTTGTGTTTTTATGAAATACTGGATTATTTTCAAGTTTGATAGAGCTTTGGTTGTCACATTTGATAACTATTGCAACCTTTTTTTCTTCTCCATCTTCATAGATAAGTCTCCTCAACCAAAATGGTTCTCAAGTTGTTGCACACATCGCTTGATACTCAACTTCTACTGAAGACAAGGATATTGTGTTCTGCTTTTTGTTTCTCCATGCAATGACCCTGAATCCAATGATGAATTCATAGCCTATTATGGATCATTTTTCATCTACATTTCCAACCCAATTGGAGTCTGAAAAACCTGTCAATTTAACATCACACGAATCAGTATATTTAATACCATAGTCTAAGGTTCCTTGAAGATACCTTAAGATGCCTTTCACTGCAACCCAATGACTCTCAAGAGGATTTGACATGAATTGGATCAATACACTGACTGCATAATCCAAATATAGCCTAGTTGTAGTCAAGTAGATTAGACTCCCAACTAGTTGTCTATACAATGTTGCATCTGCCTCTTTAGAATCATCATCGTTCTGAAGTTTTGTATTCTGTTGTAAATGCACTATTTCAACTTTGCACTAATCCATCCTAAACTTTTTCAGTAAACTCCTGACATACTTAACCTGTGACAGAAAAGTCTGGCCAGAATCCCTCTAGACTTCCAGACCCAAATAGTAGTGTAGCTCTCCAAGGTATTTCATCTCAAAAACCTGTGACATCTGCTCATTGATTTCTTTAATGAGTTCATCTGCATTTCATGTAATGATAATATCATCTACATATAAAGAAATCAAAACAATTTCCCCTCTTGTCAAACACGGTATACAAATTAGGGTCATTCTTGCTTCTTTTATAACTATGTTGTAGGAAAAATGAACCAATTTTATCATACCATGACCTGGGTGTCGATTTTAGTCCTTACAATTATTTCTTCAATTTATAGAATAAATTTTGTCCCCCCTATTTAACAAACCCCTCAGGTTGCACTAAATACACTTCTTCTTTTAATTCCCCATTTAGAAATGCATATTTCACATCTAGCTGGTGTATCATCCAATGATGTTTGGTAGCTATGGAAATTTACATTCTGATTATGTTTAATTTAGCTACAGGGGCGAAGGTTTCCTCATAGTCTATACCTTTTTTCTACAAGTACCCCTTTGCAACGAGCCTAGATTTATATTTATCTATACTCCCATCTGCTTTAAATTTAGGCTTGTGTAACAATTTAAAACCTATGGGTTGTTTGCCTTCAGTTAATTCAACTAGATACCAAGTTTTGTTTTTAAGTATTGATTCATATTCATTTTCCATGGCTGCCCTCCATTCACTATATTAACTAGCTTCTACTCAAATATTAGCAGAGCACCTCACTTGTCATTGCTCTCTCAGGATCACACACCATAGGAGAATCTCACTCTGTTTCCTTTGCCAATAGGCTTTGTCCCCTAGACCCTCGCATGAGTAAAAGGCTCATGAAGAATCTGCTATAGATTTTCCCCACGGTCGAATCCACCTACAAGACTGAACTGGACTGCAAAAGTCCAGAGGAATTTGATCACAACTATTATAAAGACATGATGAAGAAGGATGACCTTTTAACTTCAAATGAAGATCTATTCTACGATGCCCAGAATAGGGAGCTTGTGTATTTAAAGATTCTAAGTTCAGATAGCAATAAGATCTACAACATCCAATCCCTTTGCTACAAAAAATTCATCTGCCAGCCTCATTCTAATCTAGTGACTACGTTTGGCACACACTACCTACTCCAGAGCATAACAGATCTGCAACTACTACCACAACGACCTCACCAGAACACAGCACAGATTGACTCTCACTTAACAGCCTCTGCGCCACCACTCAACCCATAGCTTTCTCCTCCGCTCAGCCTCCCAGCACTTCACCCACTGATATGCAACCTTCAAGCCTGAACACGATGCACATAGCTCCTTGATTTCAAAAAAAAAACGCAGATCATCAGCACCTCAACCTCCACTAAATGCTCCTTCTTCTACTTGCTGCTATTTCAAAAATGAGGTATGGTCAATAGTCTTCATTTTTTAAAGAATGTTCATGTTGATTGCAAAGCATGTGCTCTTGGGAAGATGCACAAAGATGAGTTTCCTGTAAATGTAGATAGAAAGAAGAGAGATATACTAGAGCTAGTGCACACTGATTTATGTGGGTCAATGCATACAAGGTCATTGGGAGGTGCCTATTATTTCTTACTATTTGTTGATGACTATACGAGATTCACTCGGGTATATTTTCTTAGAAAAAGATTCATACTTTTGAATACTTTAAAGAATTCAAAAGCATGATTGAGAAGCAGACAATAAAATTCATGAAGATTCTCTACTCAGACCAAGGGGGAGAATAAAAGAAGGTTGGTTTCATCAAACATTATAAATACCATGGGATACTGCAGTACTTCATAGCACCCCACACTCCTCAAAATAACGGGGTTGCAGATAGGAAAAATAGAACCCTTATGGAGTGTGCTCGTAGCATGCTAAAAGGTAAGAATATGTCCAATGGATTTCAGGTTGAAGCAATAAATACTGCAGTGTATTTGAAGAATAGGAGTTGAACAAAAAGTCTTGATTTTAAAACTCCTTTCGAAGCTTTACTAGTTTTTAAACCTGTTGTTAATCATTTAATAGTTTTTTGCTCCAAAGATTTTTCTCATGTTCCAAAGGAGGATAGGAAGAAATTGGATTCAAAGGCCATTAAATGCATTTTTGTTGGGTATTGTATAAAGTTTAAAGCTTATAAATTGTTTAATCCCTCTACTCATAGATTCTTTGCAAGTAGAGATGTAGTATTTCATGAGTAGGTTAATGATGAGAGTGCCAATGAAGAGTGGTACATGCCTTTGCTGATGGAAGAAGGGAGTGATGAAACAGGAGACAACCATGAGCAGCAGCAGAAAAAGGAAGTGGATGGTACAGATGCATTTGCCAAGCCAAGCCCACCAAGGGATGATTAGAACATGTTTGAAGCCACTCCACCACTCAAGAGATCAAGTAGGAAAATTCAGTTGCCAACAAGATATAGGGAGAATTCTTTTATAACTAGTATGTTAAATGTTGTTGAACCCTCTAGTTATAAAGAAGCAAGTCAATATATTTAATGGAGGGTAGCCATGGAAGAGGAATATGAATCAATACTTAAAAAAAAACCTGGGATCTAGTTGAATTACCTGAAGGAAAACAACGCATAGGTTGTAAATAGTTATACAAGCCCAAATTTAAAGTAGATGGGGGTATGGATAAATATAAGGCTATGCTCGTTGCAAATGGGTACTCACAGAAAGAAGGTATAGACTATGAGGAAACCTTCACCCCTATAGCTAAATTAAACACAATCATAATGTTAATTTCCTTAGCTACCAAACATCATTGGATGATACATCAGCTAGATGTGAAATTTTCATTTTTAAATGGGGAATTAAAGAAGTGTATATAGTGCAACCTGAGGGGTTTGTTAGATAGGGGAAAGAACATATAGTTTGTAGATTGAAGAAAGCATTGTATGGACTAAAACAAGCACCTAGGTCATGGTATGATAAAATTGATTCATTTTTCCTACAACATAGTTATAAAAGAAGCAGGAATGACCCTAATATGTATACTGTGTTTGAAAAAGAGGGGAAAATTGTTTTGATTCCTTTAAAAGTAGATGACCTTATAATTACATGAAATGTAGATGAACTCATTAAATAAATAAAAGACCAGATGTCATAGGTTTTTTGAGATGAGCGACCTTGGAGAGATACACTATTGTTTGGGTCTAGAAGTCTGGAGGGATTCTAGCTAGAATTTTGTGTCATAGGGTAAGTATGTCAGGATTTTAGTGAAAAAGTTCAGAATGGATCAGTGTAAAGCTACAACAGTGCTTTTACAGCAGAATACCAAACTTCAGAATGATGATGGTTCTAAAGAGGCATATGAAACATTGTATAGACAACGGGTTGGGAGTCTAATCTACTTGACTACAACTAGGACGAATTTGGCTTATGCAGTCAGTGTATTGAGTCAATTCATGTCAAAGCCTATTGAGAGTCATTGGGTTGCAGCGAAAGGCATCTTGAAGTATCTTCAAGGAACCTTAGCCTATGGTATTAAATATATTAATTCGTGTGATGTTAAATTGACAGGTTTTTTAGAGATCCTGTTAAACACGCACATGGCAGAAAGTGTATGAAAGATAAAACATGAGAGTACCCTTTTATTAACAAATGATATACATCTATAGTACATGGTGTGACCATTGGGTTCCACATCCCAAGGTCTCTTGGACTTCCTTAGTCTATTTGGCTTCCACACTAACCCTTAGAGGATTAGGTGTCCAACATTCCCCCCTTAATCTGAAGGGTTATGTATGAGTCCGAGAAGAGAGCTGTAATACAAAATGTGCAAAAATGCATGGCAGCACTAGGCTGAATGTGCTCTATGAAATGTTGGTATAAAGGGTGGTGGTTCAAGGATGAACACCAACACTGGAACGCTTAGTGTAGTTTCTATAACTCTTCCAAAATTCGCAAGAAGCTGAAGTCTTCTGCTAGAGGAAGCGCTCCTATTGTTTTGAAGAGGGAAACCTTCAACCATGAAAGGGAGGTCTCACCCTGCATAAAAGGGAGAACTTCAACCTGAAAAGGGAAGTCTCAACCTATGATGGTTTAAGGATTACCACCAACTTTGGAATGCTTAATGAAATTCCTGGAACTCTTCCGAAATAGGCAAGAAGTTGAAGTCTTCTGCTAGAGGAAGTGTCCCCAATTATATTCCTAGAGCTCTTCCAAAACTGGCAAGAAGATGAAGTCTTCTGCTAGAGGAAGTGTCCCAAATTCTTTGAAAAGGCGTTACCAAATGAAGGCATTCTCAGGGGCATCTTTGTCTCTGGCTACAACTCTGAAACTGGTGTGGCAGGTTGTGGTTCAGGCTCATTTGATGTGTCTTTGAAGCTTGTAGATGACCATCATTTCCCCCCGTGTCTGATATAGGGTGGGATGATGGATAAAACTCAATTGCAAGACTGTTAAATACTCTTGAACAAGTTCTGACATATGACTGGAATATCTTCTTGGTTGTTGAATCCCATTGCCAAGAAGCGATCCATCCAAGATGAATCTTTGTTCTTGCAGGAGGTTTGTTTCTAAAGCATTTGTTTGAAGAATGACTGGTTTTATGACAATGCTTACATGGATGAAGATCAAAATAGTGACATTTCAAATGGCCAACTCAGTCACAGTGTTGGCATTTCACAATATGTTGTGGCTGTTATGGAAGAGAACCAGAATCTGAAACAGTTGAAGGTGAACTTTCATGAGGAGCAGGTGAAGATGAACCATCATGAAAAAATCCAGCACTTTGAAATTGATGGGTTTTGAGTAGTTTGAAATGTGAAAGGACACGTCCTTGTCATATCCAATACTAGTTCTGTGCTTGTTGTGGACAAGCTCTTCCCAAGGTCTGATGATGGGCTTGGGAAGTGCAAACTAGACTTCTGCATCTGCATCTAACTTTGTTGCTTTATTGGACACTGGACCTAAATGAACTGTAACATGATTGTCTTGCTATTTATGGGAGTTTGTTTCAATCTTCTGAATAGAAACAGGTTCAAAATGATGACTCCATTATTGTAATTCTGCTTGATGTAGCTAAGATTCAAGCTGCAAAAATTCAATCTTCTCTTGTGCATTTTGTAGACAAGTTTGAATATTAGAGAGACCATTTTTGCTAATTTTTACCATATCATGAACAGTGGAATGAATGAGGTTATTCAACAACTCTAATGCATCAACAATTTTAGCCATTTTTCTCAACAAATTTACACTTTCAACACTGATCACAACTATGAACCAAGAATCAACACCCACTCACAATATAATGTCCCTACAATTGGATTATACAACATATTTCAATTGTCTTCTTAAACATACATATCTTTGTGAAGCAACAACAATCCCTGCTAATATATAATTTATAGAAACCTCAATTAATATGTTTGTTGGAAATAATAGATCAAACCAAAAGTATTGGATTGTTGTGGGTAGTGCCCGAATCTGGCACTTTTAGTAGAAGAGGTACTCTCCTTTTCCTTTCCCCATTGCCACCCACGTGACTTTTCATTTAAAACTATTAAATATAGATTTGTGCAAAATTATCTTTACTGAATTTTTGAATTACAAGCTATCCTATTTTTGTTTTTATGAATCTGGAAATATGGGTGGCTGTAGATGACTGTTGTTGGTCCAAATAACACTCAAACTTAAACTAAAGTTGTGTTCACAAGTATCAACCTCCCACAACAGGTACCTTAGTTCTGTTTGTAAACTACGAGGAGTATGGGCTGATTTCACTCTATTTCAAACTGCCACGACCCTCCAAAACCTACTCTACCCCTCATCTCATGGAATATTAATGACACCAGTTGGTGACCCCGTGTTGCTTCTTCAAAGTGATCCTCTTTTTGTGCTAAGGGGACCCCTCTAGCTGGTTGTTATTAATTAGGGACAGCTATAGCTTGTAAGTTCCCCCTTCCTTTGTAAAAACTCTGCAATGAATCGTGGGTATTTCTTACAGAATTGCACCCTCTAAGCCAAGGAGAATCTGCACACACTTAATTATTCTTCTCAGGCTTTCATTCAACAATTGTTGTGGACTATACACCCTCAATTTAGCCTCCAATGGCCCTTTCCACAATGCAATTCGACCCTTATTTCACCGGAGGAATTTCTGACACCAATAGAAGGAGAAGTGTGCCCTAATATCTCTGGAACTTCACTCTTCAGATCTGCAATTACAAATTTATCTCATGGCATAATTATTTATGGAAATTCAAGAGATTAGTACCTCAGTGAGTTGAAAATTCTCAAAAATCTGCATCTATGTCATTTTTTTCTTCCACGGCAATGCAGCCAATGGCTGAACCTGGATGATCCTGCTCTAATCCAGCTAAATAATTTCAAGCATGCATTTGTGTTCTGGATCGAATATCATCACCGTCCTCATCAAAATCTAGATTTTACTGCATTGATGACTTAACTTGCAGTGGTCTATATTAGGATTAAATTTAAACAGTTGGATTTGCACGCAATTTAAAATTGAAATATTAAATCTGAATCATTGGATTTCGAAATAATTCAAATGCAATAGCCTCTATATCACAACGCACAGTTGTTGGGCAATTTATTGGACTTAAATTGCTGCATAAATTATCGACCAGGGAAACTCGTAAGCTTGTGATGATGCCAGCACAATATATGCAGGAGTAGGCAACTAACCTATGTCTAACTAAATTATTTATGATTCAATATAATATGCAAGGGAAGAGGCTCCTAACTAAGGAGGTCTTGATTGTCCTTCCCTACAGTATCATAGAGAAATCATTCCTAAAACCAAAAACTTGAAATAAAGACAAGAGAATGAACTTAGTTATTGTTTAGACTCAAGTAGAGAGAGAGACTAACTTAGTCTCTTGATTGTCCTCTCATGTACTAATCCAAACTAAACTAAGATTCATTCATAAGCATAAGAAATGAAATGACTTGAAATTTAAAAACAAAAGAATGAATTTCAATTACCATATAAATCATTGGAGAGAGAGCCTAACTTAGACTCTTGGTATCTCCTCATATGATACTTGAAACATAAAAGCAAAAGAATGAATTTCAATTATCATACAAATCAAATAGAGAGAGAGAGCCTAACTTAGACCCTTAGTTGTCCTCTCATATGCTGATTAGATTCTAATTTAAAACTCATTCATCAATCACAAACAAATCCTCAAACATCTAAACAAGTAAATGAAATAAGATCTAAGATGAAATAAAATGTTTCTCTCATCCTTTTAGAGTGAGCTCAATTCTCCTAAGAACAAGACAAATTATTCCATATACTACATTAAGGAAACTTATATCTAAAAACTACATAATGGAAATAAAACTACATAATAGAAATGTATGAAAAAATGAAGCTTTATTCTATGCCATCATAAGTTGGATACAATGCTCTAAGAGTCCTCTCTTTGGAATGGAGGAGGTACTCCTATTTATACAATGAGAGGAGATAACAAACTCATAATGATGATCCATTAATCTCTCTTTTAGTTCCATACATTTCTCAACCATCTAGACACATAACCCTATCCTCCATGATTTCCTCCATGAGGTCCATGATCTTCTCCATGATCTTTTCCATGAGGTTTATCTTATCAAATTCGAATTTGATCATTCAAGGCCACATAAAGGTGTCTTGGAAGCTTCCTTGCAACCTACACATGTCACCAAAACAACCCACTTTCCATATATAAAGTAAAATATATTATTTTCTAATATTTAATCAAGAATTTCTCTCAAAAATGCTTAAAAATAAACAATATTTGGAAAATATAAATGAGACCCATTAATGGTGAATAGTAGGGAAAATGGAGTGACAAGGTGATGAATAGTGAGCGAAATAATGGAAGCATAGGTGAAAAATGTATGGTAATGAGTGCCATTTTTGGAGCCCAACAACAGTATTAAATCTATACTATCGAATTTGCCATCAATTTACATTGGATGAACTCTATATCAAAAGCCACAATATTAAATTTTCGCCAAGGGTGGATATTAATGGCGAGAGATATTTCCACGGTAACATACATACACGCAACATCCATATAGAAATTTTCCTGCAAATAACGAATTATAGGAAACACAAAGTATCATGTACTAATTTTACCATTGCAATGTAAGCTAGATAAAAAATGTGGCCTGAACAAAATATATCCAACACATATCATTGAAACAACTCATGAGAGGATAAAGAGTATTATGACAACAGTGGTTATGAAATAAGTGGTAATACAAAAACTGTGTATTAACCGGACAACGTTCAACGTAATAGAGGAGCTAGGGACAGGTGATGGCGCTATGTTTAATTATGCAGAAGTGTGGAGAGTGGATGGAGATGTATGTTGAGTTATGACAACAGGATACAAATGCATTCAACGTTTAATGTAAAACCACAACATTATATGTAATCAGTTACCATTCGTTCGTATGCTGCAAGAGCCACACCAAGGTCACCCGAATATCAACCTTCCTTCCTCCTACGCACTGCGGCAGCATTCAGACACAGTCCTCAACATTCTTTTGAACAAAATTTGGAGTCCGTGAATGTACACCAAACATGTCATACCACTAGCAGCGCCAAAAGTTTCGACCCCAACTTACTCCACAACACCTCTAGGCAGCAATTAGCTCCAATCAACTCCTTCAATGCACCATTCGACGCAGACTCCTTCAATGCAGTAACACACTTCAACAATGAATGAGATTTCGCAGGGAGTGGACAGAGATGTCAGCCTACAAAAAATGCAGAACATAGGCAGAATAGGAGTTACAAATTAAAGAGGGAGGCCAAAAATGGCACTGGAGAAATGACAGAGGTTGCAGCCAGAATTTAGATGAGAAAATATTCATGAAATGCAGAAGTAATGGCAGAAATGACCTGCACAGAAAGGCCATAAAACAAATGGCTCAAAGTAATTATGAAGGGTAGGAATAGGCCTGCTCCGATATGATGTTAAACACGCACATGGCAGAAAGAGTATGAAAGATAAAACATGAGAATACCTTTTTATTAACAAATGATATACATTTATAGTACATGGTGTGACCGTTGGGTTCCAAATCCCAGGTCTCTTGGACTTCTTTAGTCTATTCGACTTCCACACTAACCCTTAGAGGATTAGGTGTTCAATAGATCCTAAAAGGAAACTAGAAACAAACAGACAATCAAGCTAATTCCTTCCCTGAATCTATCTTTCCTTGAATCATAAGATTAACAAGGTGAGAAATGGAAATTCATACCTTATTATGACATGCTTGATCAAGATCCTCCTTTGTGTTTCAATGCATCTCCTACATGCTTGAATCTATACCTGCACACATGGAAACAACAAAAGATCAAAGGCATATGCAGCATTGCCAATTCAATAATTCAAACTAGTGATCAAGGAGACTAGTAACAAGCATCATTTTAGTGGACAAATATAAATAACATAAACCATCCATGAAACTGATCAATTAATCCATTAAACAATGAAGTGAGAAGAAATGCTTGCTTGTATTAATTTCATAAAAATAAAGGAGCTACAAATCCTATGCCTCGATGTTGTGATGCTCCTCCCATTGATCTCAACTCTCTCCAAGAATGATAATCTCTCCAACCTGATTACTCCAGAATAAACTTACTCTCAGCAGCATCCCTCAATTCCCTCTACCTATGGCTTGATTAATAGGCCAAAAGGAAGTAGTTTGAGATCCTTATTCCAAGGATGAGATCCACTAAAAGAGGGATGAGGGCTCCTTGAAGAATGGGAATTAGTTCCATCAAAAATGAGGCTAGGCTCTAATAAACATGAGTTCAAGGCTTTCTGTTGGGAATGATTCAACCAACAATGCTTCTAGATCTCACTTTTTATTTTTACTTTTTATTGATTTACCTGTGCAATTTTTGTTCAGAAACAGAGCACAGATTTGCGCAGTTTATAGTGGAAGAAATTGCACATGTGTGGTTTTTTCTAGAAAAATTGTGCAGATGCTCAAAAACGAGGTTTTGTTCTATGAGATCCATCAATTCCACTTTATTCAAGGTATATAAGTTGTTGACTTTCAAGGGAGTTTTTCATGAAACTTGGATGGATGGTGAGGGATCCAGTTTTGATGATTATTTGTCATGGTGACAAATTGAAGTGTAACAGGTATGTCAGTACATGTGGACATCATATGAATGGAGGTATGTTCGTATGGTAGACATTGTTCCAACGTTCAACTGTGGAGGCATGTTGTGGTAATCCAACATAGCGTTTGTGGAGATGGTATGGTGGTATGGGATGTGGTATATATGTGTTAACAATGGTAATATAAACGGGGGAGTACAAATGTTGCAATAATAATATACATTCAACCACGGAATACCACCAGGGAGTATGGTAGAGCTAGCATATGTGTAATAAACACAACGTATACACAGTCAACACTCCAAGAATAATCACGATACTGAGGACAACGTGAGTGTGGTAAGAATGGTGGAGGTGCCGGAAGGTGGGGGGGCACGATTATAATAGAATGAGAGTCAAGCTACGTTCATGAGTTGATATACAGTTGGGCTTGTAATACCAGATAGAGGGGAGTAAATACCAGTGCATTTAGCATAATGGAGGGAGGCTCAATGTCTCCATGCAACAAATTTTAAATGGGAACATGAACGAGTTAGTTAAAAACAACATACCATTCACCGCATCGATGACCTATCTGCCTCTGCAGAAAAAGAGTGTAACAACCAGTAATTCTTGCTCGCCAGTATCCCAAAACAGTGAAGACAATCCTAGAAAATCCAATGAGGAGGCAAAAAACACAATAAATTTTTAAACTGCTGGACATAGTTGACAATTCTACAAAAATATGTAGAACATGGGAAGGAGGGAGTTACAAGGGCAGAAACGGAGCCAAAAATGGTGGTTGGGACTTGAGCTCTGGTACCATGTTAGGCTAGGAGGTAACTCCTCAAATGAATTGTGATTTTTCATTGAGGCTAATCATAGATATATACATGGATGGAGAGACTCTTTGGCTTCACCTTCCAGTGTCTCTTTGTATTCCAACTCTCCTTATTTTCTATTTACATTATTTTACGCATATTCACCCAATCCCAATGATTAGGTGTCAACATATGGGAATGTTAGTCCCATCAACACAATACAACCAGATGTTAGTTGAGGCCAAGAGAAAGGAAGAATCCTCCCATGATAACACTGCCACCCTCAAAGGTAAAACAATGGTCAACTATCTCAAAAAGGAGTTCCAGTTGTTAGGGTTGATAAAGAACTAGTTTCACCCTAGGTTAGACTATGCAGGGGTCATGAATCTCAAGATCACATATCTACGATTATTTCATGCTCCTCAATTTGATCCAGCATTATGGAAAATGTGTGAGCAATTTGTAAATCCTCCTATGATTCATGTCATCAACCTAGCGACGCTGCCTCCAGTTTCTATTTATCATGACTAAGGATGTTGCTGATCGTGTCGATCATGAAACTTTGATTTTCTGTTTTACGTAAATATTTTATTTTAGAAGTAACTATGTCAATTAGTTAGAATTTGTTTTGTATAGTTGTCACTGAGAACATTGATATTTTTTATGATGATTCATTTCCAAATCAAGAAAGAATATTTTGTAATGGGATATCCCTTTGAAGCCCTATATAAACAATTTATGATATCAAACCAGGGGTTCAAAATTTTTGTTTTCCAAGAAAGAAGCTCTGCAGATTTTCCAAGAAATGTATTCTCTGTGGAGTATTGATAAAAAAAAATTGGTGATTCTAGCTCATATAAATGTGAAGTATGTATTTCCTCTTATGTTTGTTCCATATGTTTTCACTCTTCTTCTCAGATTACATGTAATAGCAACTGCTGGATATGCTTTCATGGAATTATGGATTCATCTATGTCAAACGTTGATTAAATATGCCTATAACTGATATGAATTGTTATCCTTAAAATGTGCTCCATGTATCTCAACACTTCATTAAAATCTCCTTCTCATACATTTCATGTTGAACTTCAATGAACAAGATTCTTAGTTTTAAGCCACATGCGTTCGTTTTCTCTCCTCTTTATCTCCTCCATATGATATACTACAAATGACCTGTGAAATTGCATGTGTATATGATGTTGGCCACTATAGCTAGATATTAATGCTTTCGTGAGTCATGTTTAGCATTCAATCTTATATTTCTTCTCTTAAGGAAGGTTCTGAATCAATATCATCTCAAATGCAATAAATATTGAGTGTAATAAAAAAATATCAACAAATCTTTGAAGCACTCGTCAAGGTGTCCTAGGCATTGGTTGCCTTTCAACCCAGAGGTTGTCTCTAGGAGCTACAACAAGGTGGTGAATATTGTGGATCCTAAAGACAACCTTGGGGATCCTACTTCCACTCGAAGATCTTGCTCCTAGCTCCTTCGATTCAAGATCCTACACGCAAGAACTAACAAATAAATAATGATTTTTCCTCCATAGAGAGAAAATTAGCATGCATAAACCATGATCAAGTCCATATATATATATATATATATGAAAAAACATGCAAAATATGGGGGAGAATTCATAAATTCTTTTATTAATCATTGCTAGATACAAATTATGCCTTGGTGTATAGTTGCTCTCCTCCTCAATACTTGGTATGACTCCTCCCTTGATTCACTACAACACTAGTCTCACGTCACATGTAAAGGAAGTTTTGGTAGAAATCTACTAGCATAAATAAGCAATACTATCTATATCCTCTCTCCCTTTTGACATGGTCTCTATATAGGCTTTCTCTTGGATTCAAAATTATGTGTCTAGACATATAGGACCATGAGAAGTTAGGAAAATTCCACAATCATTTAATTCAAGCCAACTTATGCGCAAGTGGGTCGAAAAAATCTCCTCGGGATTGATCTATTCTAGAAAAATCTACTCCATCGTTCCCATGCCAAAGGAAAGTAAAATGTCTAGGTGTTAGGTTGTTATGCTGCAAGCGAATGATGTGTGTCAACTTGGAAATCTTGTGGGAGAAATGGGAGGTTAAAGATGCACAACAAAAGAGGGATAAGAATTCAATCAGATTGACAAGTCATGGGAAAGGATTAGGGTTTCTCTCCATGACATAGAATGGGAAAATTTGGCTATAATAGATGCCCCCTAATGCATGAGATTAGAAAAGAATTTGATGGATGAAATACATTACAAAATTAGGTATCAAAATGCAAGGAAGGGGTTAATATGAAAGGATTGGATCAAATTCATACTAATACCCAAGTCTAAATCATAAGATGATCATCCCTAAGGTGGGCATAATCATGCTTGACAAAAATATAAACTAAACATGACCACCAACTGCACATTGTAGACAAATGACATGAAATGCTAGTACATGGAAACAAGACATACACAATTGATCCACGCAATCAACCAAAAGAGAATAGCCACCAATAAATATAGTGTGGATCTATGTCATAATATATATCACTAGGATTATGAACACATAGAAGAGAAGTGCCCTAGAATAGCCCTCCAAGTAAATAAATGATACATAACTCCAACATAGCTTGGGAAGGGTGCCATATAAAAGTGAGATGTCCCTATCCCAAGGTATTCTACTCAACCTTGATGGTACAAATCTACAACATGAAAATGAATGAGGTAATGTCGACCATGGAAGAAATTGTCCATCTATTTTTTTAGCGAAGTATATCATTAACAGACACGAGGGGACCCACCAATAGTAAAAATGGACCCCAAGGTACCTATAAAAACCCACAGAGTGTGAATATATGTGCTGACATCAAACACTCATTGATTCCTCTGATCGGTATCCAATAAGGTAAACTCATTATCAACTACGATGAAACCTATCATTAAGGTCCACAAGCTCCAAGGTACTACTGGATTATGGATCAAACTCCAAGATAATGAGCTAAAGTCGACAGGAGAATATCATCAAAGGAAGATCATGAGGTATCCCCCATAAAAAAACATGGAACATCTCGAGAGATGACTTAAATGGATGAAGCCATAAATTACAACTAAAACAGTGATGGTTGACACAAAAGGTCAACAAAGACTACAAATGGTGGACTAAGGTTTAGACTTCCCTTAAATAGGTAACAACGTGACACAAAGGTAAATTGGCCGAACTGACTAATAAGCACCACATGATATTCCACAACAATGCATGAGGAATTGAAGCACACTCCATAATTATTGGAAGAGTAACCAACCAGAGGAGTAAATGACTCATATGTATGGTATGTCTCCTAGGAAAACTAAAACCCAGTTGTAAGGTAATGATGCAAATAGGTTCCATGTTCAAGGGAGACATTATTAGTATTACTATTTTTACTGATATAATGGACAAAAATTAACCCCCTCCTCCCCCTCCCTCCCGCATTTTGTCTTTTTATTATTTGGTATCTCTTTCATAGTTAATTAGCACGAAAGAGAAGACAAGTAAGATCAATAATTTCTTTTTCGTTCAATTTTAACAAGCCTGAAAAAGAGATAAAAGGATACTCAATAAGGTGTCTTCTTCATGGTTTAACAAGCTTGAAGAAGAGGTATTAGTGTGCTTGATACATGGTATCATTTTTGTGAGGTTTAGCAAGCCAAAAAATGAGGTAAAAGCATGCTCGGTACTCTTCAATGATTAACAAGCATGTGAAGGACATGAAGGAAACTCATCTTGGAGGACAAGTAGTATAAAGGGTAGCAATTTTTTCTATTCTAATAGAACTACCCTAAGCAAAGCCAGGAAAAGAGGTTAGTGAGGATGACCACACATCACATTGATACCTCCATGAATGAAAATATGGGATGAGACAAAGGCATATTATCATGCATAAACAGGGATAAATGTAGCAGCAATCGGAAGGTAAAAAGAGTTTGTAATCCTCCTAGGTTAATGGCCAAAATATGAAAAAGAAGAAAGCATGAGGCTCAGATTCAAAGAAATAGTGGTCAAAAGGAAGGATTCAAGCCAACTTCTCAATGTGGGAATAACAAAGCTTTGTACCAATACGACCTTTTCTATGGTAGTAAATGGAATGCTCATTTCATGTCTCATCATCATGGAAAAGAACCATCTGAATGGTGGATTTAGAAGTTGCAAGATAGAGATAAATGTCCCAGTTAAAATCAAGAGGGCTCAATAATGGGGAAAACAACAAGGCTTGTTGCAAAGCATCAAAATATTGTTGGGCCTAGTCATCCCATATGAAAGGCACACCATTCTTCAATAAACACATAAAACCTTTCATGATCTCAACATATTTGGAAATAAATGTACACAATAAATTAACCTTCCCTTGAAGCACTTGAATCTAATGAAGAGTGTGTGGAGGAGGCAAATTAATGATATCCTTGACCTTAGAGGGATCAAATATGATCCCTTCCTTGGAAATGATGAAACCAAGCAAACTCTTAGATACTGCACAAAATACACACTTATGTGGGTTCAAATGAATGTGATAATGGTGACATTGAAAAAAGACTTCACTAATATGGGTCATATTATCCTCATGTTGGAGGAACTGAGCAATAATATCCTCTTAATAAACCTCAACAATGTCTTTGATGTTGTGAAATGTGTAAAACATGGCCCGTTGGAAAGTGGAACCAGTATTTTTAAGACCAAAAGGTAGTTTTTAGTAAGCAAATGTCCCCAATGGGCTGATAAAGGTGGTTTTGTGTCTGTTCTATTTTATTATGCAGATAATCTCTAGCTAACAAACAAGGAGATCTAGGCATAATGAGTAATGCCCAAGTAGCTAAAACACAAGTAAAATTTTACCATGAAATTTGTAGTGTGTTTGAACTATTTAAATGATATTTTAGGGCACTTAAATCACTGCTATGGAAAATTTATCACAGCTATAGAAAAATAGTGAGAAAATAAGGGTTTAAAGAGTAAACTCTAGGCCCAAGGCCGTGAATATGACTTGTCCAATTTGCCCAAAATTTTTCCAATGAAGATGCCACCTGAAAACACAACATTTGAGTTAATTTCTTCCTGCAAACCCACCAATACTAAGTCTATAAATTTCATAGATAGGCAGAGGAAAACTTAGGGCCAAGAAGGGCTAATGCTAGGCCCAATAGGGCTAGCATTGGACTAGAAAAAGCTTAGAAGGCCTAGCGGCTTGGGAAGAAGGCTAAGGAGAGGTTGAAAGGGGTCAAAAGGATGCCAAAAAGGGAGAGTGAAGGGCTGACGAGGGAGGAAATATCCCTAAAAGGGCTGCAACCAGGCCTTAGAGGCTTGGAAGGTTGATCAAGGGCCCTAAAGGACTAACATAGGGCCCTAGGAGGAAGATGATGGGCTTGGAGAGGGAAGATTCGGGCTTGAGAGCCCTAAAACATGAAACCCTCTCTCTGAAAATTTTATTTGCTTTAGATCTTCAATTTTACTGCAAAATGTTCAATGATTAGCCCTGAAAAGTTTTTTAAAGGCTAGATCTTACCCTCAAGGGTCTAGATCTAGCTCTGATCCATCTCTTGTCACTTGATCTCACATGCACAAATGAAAATAAAAATACTCAAAACGCCAATATATACAAAAATTCAAAATTAATTCAAAACCCAAAAAATCTAGCTACAAAACCAATATTAAAAAAAATAAAATAATTTACAAGCGTATTATAAAAAATATATTTACAAAATATACATGTAAAATGCTTGGAAATGTTTTGAAATTTTACAAATCTTTAGTAGTGGCTAGATATATTTCGAAAGATAAATAATAAACTACAGCCTGAGCAAAGTTAGAACACCATAAAAATTAATAGAGTCCAAACATAGTCAGCCTCTATCCAAAGTTCATGAACTTGGAGTCCAAGGGTTGGGGAACTTGTCAACATTATATATTTCTAAAGAATAGATCGTTAGAACATCTAGTGAATTGAATCACCTAAGATAATCCCACAACTTACCAATAGAATGTTTCTACCACCTACAGTGAAATAAAAAATGCTCGTACCCAACACGTACCACAAATCATTAGATTAGAGACACCATGAACCTCACCCAAAATTATTTATTATAATTATTCCAAAATTCCCAACAGGACAATAATTTACATCAGTTTTTCATAGTAACATAAGCCAAAACTAGATGGTTTGAGACACAAATGACTTTCAATTTATAGATAAATCCTCCAAGTAGAAAAATAATGGCTAGTTGGCTTGATCCCCATCAAAATATCTTGGCCATCGAAAAATGTTTGATCATTTTTTAATCTCCACCATTGAAAATATTTATTTTTGAAGAATTTTCGAATTTCTCATCCAACCCATTTTTTATTAGCTCAAAATTAATTATTTTGAGCTAATTTCCTCAAAAAAATAATTTTGACTTGACCACCAAGGTCCAAGGGTCCAATTTTTCTTGAAATTTCCAATATTCCCTTGGTGGAAGACCTCCAAAAATTAATTCTCCTAAGAGCCACGAATATTTCCACTTGGAGAATTTAATTTCTCTAGGACTTTAATTTTGACTCAAATTAATTAATTTTCTAACTTATGATTAATTTAATTTTTGGGAGGAAAATTAGTTAGTTGACACTTGAGGGGGTTAAATATTTTTTTCACCCTCTAATATTCTAGCCATGGTGTTGAAATATGAAGGACCATGCACTAAAATATTTTTTACATAAAATGATTGCATTTTCAACCCTCAAATGGGAAACACCCGTTTGGTATAAACCCTCAATTAATTACCCAATTCTGGGACACAATTTGATCTAGTAGACCCAGTGACTTGTAGCAAAATAATTTAGCCAATTAGCTTAAATTATTCTAAAAACGCTTTTACATAAGACTCAACTAAAATGCTAGAACTCACTTAAGATTTTGAGGACAAATTCCACCCTAGCTTTGGGGTAAGGTTAGAGGAAAAAACACTGCCGACCATCCATGTTTAGAAACACAGATGAATCAGTGAGATGAAAAACCTCCTAGGATGAAATTTTTGCCAAAATAATAGGCTTACTTAGGTTGTTATATACATACATGGTCCTACTAACACCATTTACATTATGAATTTGCATAATGGATTTACAATGACTCAATAAACTGATGTCCTGACGATCTCAGCCCTTTGAAAAAATTGGTACATCTTCTTCCTTGAAACTTTGACAAAAATGAGTGCAACAGGCACTTTACACAATTGTCTATGTCATTCATTGTTGTTGTTTGATCCCACTAATCTAGATGAAGCTAATGTGAAATAAATCCATCTTGAAAGTAGGGGAAAGTATGGACAAGAAGATCATCCAAAGAAGCCTTCATCCAATCCTTAGAACAATAAGTTCAAAGGAAAAGTAAATGGAAATAACATAATGACAACAAATAAAGAAGAAGGGAAGCTCTCTTGCACTCATTGCAAAAATATGGGCATGGTGACGAGCATTGTTGAAAGCTACATCTAGAATTAAATTCTAAGAAGTTTGGTGGAAAAGGGAAGAAAAAGATGGTTTTTATAGCTTAATAAGACCTTGGTTTTGACTCCAGTGATGAGAGGTAGATCACAGTCATTTGGGTACAAGGTAAAGGTTCCTTTCATGTTGGTTCAAGTTCTAAAAGTAAAGATCATGTTGGTGGAAGAAAAAGAAGTGAATTGTTTCATATAAGAGTTGTATCTAAGTACACAAAAATAGATACTATATTTTATCTGGGTTCTCAAGTTAATTTTATCTCAGAATCAATTATTAAGAATGTGGGTTTGGAAATGAGACCTCATCCAAAACCCTATCCTATCGGTTGGGTGTGCGACAATAAAAAACTCAATGTAACCAAGAAATGTATGGTTTTTTTTGCCATTGCTTCAAAGCTGATAGATGAGGTTGATTTAGAGGTTGTCCCACTTGACATTTGTGGCATATTCTTAGGAACCCCATAATTGTATGAAAGGTAGGAAATCTTCTTCAGGTATGAGAACAAGTACTATCTCACCATAAATGAGGTGGAATATATTGTCAAATATCACTACATGAAAGTCAATTCAACCCTTCTCATTGTAGGACAAATAAAGAGACTTATCAACTCTAGCAAGAAGTGTTTGTTCATGGTTGTGAGGACAAAAGATGTTGAAGCATATGATGCTTTCAAAGGTTTGAATCATTCCCATGGGAAAGCAATGTTTGATATTATATCTAACTATGATGAGATTTTTTAGTAACCACGTGGATTTCCTCCCGAGACAAAATTTCAGCATGATATCCATCTTCAGAAAGATGACCCTCTGCCAAATATAGGCATGTACAGGATTTTGGTTGTGGAAATGGAAAAAATCAAGAAGTAGGTGCAAGACTTGTTGGACCAAGGAGTCATCATACATAGCTCATCCCCACGTGGTTCACCGATTATGTTGGTGTTTATAAAAGATGGCACACGGAGGATGTGCATGCATTATTAGGCTTAGGGAAAATTTTCAGGGCTAATATTCGTAGGTGGGCTAATTTTTGACACTTTTTCCAAAAAAAAAGATTCGCCAATTTCCATTTTTTCTAAATATGATTGGCCCAAATTTTATAGTATAAAATTATTTTACCTTGAAAATCACCAAATTTTTATGCAACCAAATATAAAATAATTAGAAATCTAAATATTTTTATAAAAATATCATCAAACATTTTATAATTTGCATATTAGGTACTAGTATGATTCGCTAACGTTTCGAAACTATAAGATAAACTAACATCCTTAAAATTTTCCCTGATTAGGTTCTCAACAAGATCTTGATGAAAAACTAATATACCCTCCCTTGTATAGATGATTTGCTTGATCATTTGAAGAATGTTGTTTATTTCACTAAGTTGGATTTGCACAGTGGTTACCATCGGATCAGGATTGCAGAGAATGATGTGTGAAAAAATAATTTCGAAACCAGGAAAAGATTGTTCAAGTGGATGGTAATGCGATTTGGGCTTTGCAGTGCCCCAACTACATTCACGAGGGTAATGAATGATGTATTTCGACGATTCTTAGATGAGTTTTTTCTTGTATATTTAGATGACATTCTTATCTTTAGTAAAACATGGGATGATCATGTAAAGCATGTCATTAGAGAAATTTTGAGGTCTAAAATGGGTCTCCTAAGAATATTATAAAATAATAGTGGAAATAATAAAATAAGATTAGATTGCACCATCAAATTTTAGAGGGAAAAAAAAAATAATAAATAAATAAATTATTTTTTCAACTTGTATTTTCAACTTATCTCCCTACGGTTTTACTCTAATTTTGAGCAGGAGCACTCCTTGGATGCATAATTTAATTCCTCATCCAAGGAGTATCCATGTTGCATACTTTAAATGGACCCTACTACTTGAAAATTGAGAAATACATGAAAAACCGTGATTGCAATCACGTTTTTCATGTATTTCTCATTTTTTGTGAAGTAGGGTCCATCAAAAGTATGCAAATTGGGTACTCCTTGGATGAGGAATTAAATTCTTCATCCAGTGAATGCTCCCACTCAAAATTTGAGTAAAACAGTAAAGAGATAAGTTGAAAATACAATTTGAAAAAGTAGTTTTTTTTTTTTAATATTTTTATTTTTTTACTCCAAAATGGTGAATCATCCCTCGTGGTTGACATAATCATCTTGAATCTTATTGGATCTTATAAACTTGATTTTGGTTGTACATTTTTGTTTTGAGGCCCATTTTAGACCCCAAAATTTCTCTAATGCAAGCAAGTATTGGATACTTTGCTAAAAGAGAATCTGTATGTAAAGTTATCCAAATGTGAATTTGGCAAAACGTTTTTGGTGTATTTGGGTCATGTTGTTGGCGGAGGTCAATTGAATATCGGTCCTTCTAAAGTTGATGTAATTGTAAAATAGCCTAAACCTACAAATGTAAGAGAAGTGAGAAGATTCTCGGGAGAAGTTCAGTAATGGAGAAGATTCAAAGATAACTTCTTAGTCATTGCATCTCCTTTGCATACCTAACCAATGTGAAGTGGATCTTTTAGTGGGGAAGAAAGCAGTGATAGGCTTTCAACACCTTAAAGGAAAAAATTAGCACAGTGCCTTTATCATCCTTTCGAGATCGAGATAGATGCCAATGGATATGCCATGGGTGCAGTATTGATGCATCAACATAAGTTGATTTTTACCATTCAGAGACTTTCTCTCAAGCTATTGTAAACTATCCCATGTATAACAAAGAGTTGTATGTCTTGGTTCAAAGTGTAAAGAAATGGAAGTATTACTTGATAGGGAAGGAGACTACCATACACACAGATCATAAGCCTTTATAGTATCATAGGAGCAGGCTCGTCACTTTAGGTCGATGGAATTCTAGAAACAATTTCATTTGGTAATCAAGTACAAGAAGAGTACAAGTAACAAAGTGGCAGATATGCTCTCTAGACCTATTTCTAAATCTACTGTTTTGAAGAATACCTCTTTATCTCATGATAACTATGTTGAACAATATGCTACTGATGAAGATTTTAAGGATGTTTATGAGATGCTAACCAATGGATCATAGGTGGGGAACGATCATTTGTGGGACAAGTTACTTGACCATCTTGGTAAGTTATGTATTCCTACAAGTGAAAGAGCCCATGCAATTCAAGAATCTCACACTTCTCTTGTGACTAGTCACTTTGGGGTAGGAAAAATCTTGGCTCTTTCGCAGAGATTTCGTTATTGGCCTCAGATGAAAGAAATTGTAACCAAATATGTAAAGGGATGTGTGATATGCTCTATTTATAAGCTCATGTTTTAATGTAGTTATCGATAAAACAGGAACTATTACCTCAAAACGGGTGATCGAGCCCAAAAATCCCTAAAAAAAATTAGAAAACAACCTAAAAATAAAAAGTGTTGATTTTGCATCACCATTTTCTTTTTCAGAGTAAATTTTAAATATTTTTTAAAAATAACAGTAAAAAACAATAAAAATCATTTTGTTTGGTGCAAAAAACACCTTGAAATCGAAAAGTGTTGATGCCAAAATAACTTTTTTTTCATGGTACATTTTCAACATTTTTTAATAATGACGTTAAAAATAAATATTGTCACTCTGAAAAACTTTAAATTTCCAATGATTTTCAAGCATAACATTAAAGATAAAATATCACGTCTTTGAAAAGCATTAAAATTTCAATGATTTTTAAGCATGGCATTAAATTTAAAATATCACTTCTTTGAAAAATCTTAAAATTCCAACAATTTTCAAGCATGGTGCTAATAAAAAACATTTATAATTGTTTTCAACCATAGCATTAAAAATAAAATATCATGACTTAGAAAAACATTAAAATCTTGACAATTTTTCAACCATGGAATTAAAACCAAATATTATGACTACAAAACAATTTTAAATTTTCAAAATATTTCAAGCATGACATTATGGAAAAATTTTGACTAAAAAAACTTTAAAAATGAACACCTGAATGAAAGAGTTATTATGCCAAGAGTAATTTTTTTTGAATGCTAAATGTATAGTGATTTTGAAATGTTAGCCTAAGATAACTTAATACATTGCAAAAAAAAAAAAAAAACCAACTATCAAACTGACACGTAGTGTAGGTGAGCTCAATCCATTGTAATGAAAATTTAAAGACCAACCATGAAATTAACACATTGTGGGGCAGTCTCAATTCATTATAATGAAAAATTGAAAATCAACTATCAAATTGCACATAAAGGGATCAGGTTGCTAGACAAGCATCAACACGGACCCCACATATATATGATAACAAAAATTCAAATATCGAGAAAAAAAAATTAATAATAATAATAATAACAAGTAAAAAAAAAACATCACAAAAAAATCAAATATAAAAAATATAAAGTAATGACATAAAAAAACTATAAACTGTAAAAAGAATTAATCATACCATGTAAAAAACAAAAAACTATAATAATGTAAGAAAAAACATAAAACATGTTATTAATAAAACATAAAAAACAAAAAACAAAAAACCTATAAAAATGTAAAATTAACCAAAATTAACTAGTAAAAATAAAAAAATTGAATAAAAAATTAACGAAAAAAAAAAAAAAAAGAATGATGATGATGATGATGATGGTTAACGTCCACTAAGACTAAACTTTGGTCTATCAGACCTAAAGAAACGAATTATTTAGTTTGATTTAAGATTTTATTCCTATGCTCATAAAGCTTAGAGAGAAACCTCCCGAGCTCACTGTAATTTTGACATCATAAAAGGCTAGGAAGGTCAGTATTGCAACAAAGATTTTGAAACTAATATCTAATGTGGTTGTACGCGGGGCACTCTAAGAGCAAGTTATTTTCATCCTCGATGTTCGTATTCTCACAGAGATGGCAGAACCTTTCCATCCGTGGTGTTTTAGGAACTGCCCAATGACCCGTTTCACTATGGAGCGCATGAGAGTTCGTTCTAATCTTGGCTATATTAATTTTCTTCTTTGAGCTAGTTAAAACATAGAGATATTTTTGATCTTCAAGGGTGGGGTTGATAACCTCCTTATAATATCTTAATTTTCTTTTGGCTACTAAATATTTCTCACACCACATTTTTTCTTTGAACTTAGAAATAACAATATTTTTAATGTTATTAATGTTTTGCAATGCAACATTCTCGTTGATCTCCCAATGGTTTAACCAGGCCCTGGTGTCTTTATACCAACCTCGTTTGAGCCTTAGGTGATTTTGGCTAGAATTTAAAGCTAGCTTAGGAAGTCTATGGTCTCCTGTGTTATTGAGTTTGTGCTTGTACAATAGAAACCTAGTCATAGCTAGGCTCTCAATAGGGGAAAGACTCACTTCTATAAGGAGAATAGGATAGGGTGTGTTGCTTTTAATTTTGAGGTTATACGTTATAAAACGCTTCTGGATTTGCTTAATATCTCTCCAAGATTCTCTAGAGATGCTACAACCCCAAACCTCACATCCATATAAGATAACTAGAGTGACTAAAGTTTCAAAGAGGAACTTCTTTCTATCCCACATTACAAGGTTTGCTATTTTACAATTATTTTCAAGACCAAAATAAGCTTTCCACCCCCCATTAATCATTTTCTCAATGCTATGGTTCTAGTTGAGCTTGTGATGAATATCAATTCCTAGGTACTTGTAGGAAGACACTTCCTCCAAGTTATTATTGTCATACATAAAATTAGTGTAAGTGTCCTTCTTGGATTTGATAATCATAACTTTTGTTTTGTCAATGTTAACAATCATACCCATGGTAGAGCATAAATCCTTAAGAATTCTAAGTTTCTTATCAAGATCAGATGGGCATCTTGCGAGAAGAACAATATCGTCAGCGTAGAGAAGAAGGATGATCACTATCCCAGCTAAGATTGTGCCAACACATCCTACTTCTTCTAAACAACCTTCTAGCTTGTCGATGTAAATGCCAAATAGGGTAGGGGAGAGGGGGAAACCTTGTTTAACTCCGATATTACACTTAATATCGTTCGACCACCCCTCATTGCTCTTTAACTTGGCAATTACCTTCTCGTATAACCTTATAGCGGAAGCTCTCAACTCAAAAGGAACCTTTAGCTCTTCTAATATGTTCCAAAGGTTGTTTCTAGGAACCGTATCGAAAGCCTTTCTAATGTCCACAAAGAAACAAAAGAGATTGGATTTATCATTATGACATTCCTCCACAATGATCCTAAGCATAACGAGGTGGTTTGTTGTTGAGTGCTGCTTTCTAAAACCCACTTGGCCTTTAGCCCGCTTACATTCACTTTCAAGCCATATGCTCAACTTCCTTTCCAAAATAATACCATATAACTTGGCTAGGAGAGGGCTGATCATAATTGTCTGATAATTAGAGGGGTTATTTATATTCCCACTTTTAAAAATAGGGATAATGATGCTTTCAGTCCATGGTTTAGGGAACCCTTGCTTGACCGCTTGATTAAAAAGCTTGTGAATGTGGGGGATGAGGACAAGACCTCCAATTTTTAAGATTTTTTCCTGGTAACCTTCAATGTCCTTAGATTTCCCATTATCCAAGCGATTAACCCCAAAATCAATGCCTTCTAATGAGAAAACTTCTTTCGTTGTGAGTAGGTTTTCAAAGTTATCCATGAAATTTGGAGATTCATAAAGCTTTTTAAGATAGGAATTCCAGTCGTATAAAGCAATTTTATTATTATCTTTAGTTTTCTTAGTTAGAATCTACCTCCAGAATTTCTTAGGAGCTACCTTAGAGAGGTGTAAGAGATTCTCTTGTCTTTTACAAATATACTGCCTTTTTTTCCTTTTAGTTAGGGCTTTGTATATTTTTATCTTTCCAATTTTAAGAGATTCATCAACAACTTTGTTAATTGCTCTCCTCGCACTTTTACAATCTTTGTCATACCATGGGTTGGTTTTGCTATTTCTTTTATTACTTGAAACTTCAATTGAGAACTTGTTAATAGAATATGAGAGGGTTGTAGTAAAATTATGATAGAGATCTTCTATCTTGTCTATACTAGATAAAGGAAGAAAAATAGTTTTTAATTCATTTAGAAGGAGATCTTTTTTATTTCTATCAAAGATTAACTTCTTTTGGCTATAACGATTATCTTCTATGGGATCTCTATGGATGAAAAAATTGAGAGTTATAAGTAAAGGCTAAGATCAGAGTCAGGCTCGTGGTTGTTTAAGATGTCAAAATTTGTTATTTCGTTCTATAGAGGGAGATCGAAGATAACATAGTCTACCAAGTCCATGGATGCAGGTCATCTGGCTAGAATTAGGCCACTTCTTTAGACCGTTGCAAATTATGAGATCCTGAGCACTACAGAGCTTGACTAGCTCCGACCCAAACAAATTCTCCCCGAGGTCTTCAGAGCTCCTTTTGTACCGACTAGCCAGAGGAAGGTCTTCGTCTAACCAAAAAGGATTAGGGTTGGAATGATTGCTTAGAAGAATAGCTTGGTTGCTTGAAGTTCGAGCATTAAAGTCACCCATTAAAAGGATATTGCCTTCATTCCTTAGGCTAGAAATATCATTCTCTAAACCATTGTAAGGACTATTTTTATCTAGATTCTTTTTCTTATAGAAGTTAGAATTGATGGAGGGAAATAACAGATTGCTATGTAGGTAATTTTATCATAAATGTTAGTAATTTCTACCCAGCTATATTGATTGTAAGGGTCATTTTTATAAATCCTAGAATGGGGAGAGATGTTCTTCTTAATGTAACGAGCTATAACCCCAATGCCTCTAAGAGAGGATCACTTATTCTAGGTAGACCATAATGTAAAGCCATTGATGTTAGGGACCTTAGATTCTTCGTGCTCCCAAGTTTCAACAAGTAAAAAATATCAACATCATTTGAGACCCAACTTATCTTAGGGCTTTTGTTCCATGGAAAGCCCCGAGAATCTGGAGCATGTTGAATTGCTATTTATTATTATCTTTTTGGTTTCTATCTCGAATAATGGCTTTTCTATTTCTGATTATTGTCCATTTTCCTTCCTTCCTAGCTTCCTTTACCTTTTGAACCTCCTCTCTCAATTCTGCGTGATTTTTGTAAAATTTAATTTAATTTTAAAAATATCAAAAAATTAATGAAAAAGTGATATATATATATATATATATATATATATATATATATATATATGATTTAAAGAAAAACAAATTGAACCACAAAAAAAAATCTAAAAAACATTTTTTTAAGTTAAAAAACAAATAAAAAAGAAAAACCTCATTAGAAAAAAAAAAAACAACAACAACAACTACTACTACTTAAAATAATTACAAAAAATAAATAAATAAATAAGAAAAAATTAAATTAAATTAAAAAAAAATTAATTAAAATAAAAAATTATAAATATTTAATTAAAATAAATTAAAAAATTATAAATATTTAATTTAAATAAACAAAATTTAAAATAAAGGATAAAATATTAAAAAAAAATTAAGAACTATTTTTTAAAATTAAAATTATAAAATTAAAAAAAATAACATTAAAAAAAAAACATTAAAAATAAATTCAAAACAATTAAAAATTAAATTAAATTATAAAAAATAAAAACTCAAAACATATTAAAAAAAAACGAATTAAAAAAATTAAATTAAATTAAAAAATAAAAAATAAATAAAAAACATTAAAAATATATTTTTTTTAAAACACAATTAAAAAATAATAAAAATAAAAACAAATAACCCAACCCTACACTACCCCCTTCCCACCCTCTGTTCTCCCCCTCGCCACCCTCAGCGCTCTCCCTACCCAACGTCTCCCCTCCCTGCCGCCCCCACGCTCCCTCACCGCCCTCACCCCCTCTCCCTTCCCCTGCCCCCCCAAACTCCCGCTCACCCCCTCGCCTCCCCACTCGGGCCCTCAGCCAACGGCCAAGAGGCCGCAAGCCGACTGATTCCGGGAATCGGCCTGCGGCCTCTTGGTTGCTGGCTAGGGGCTCGGGCGGGCGGGGAAGGTTGCGCGCAGCCCTCCCCTCCCCGCCCGGGTCCCCAGCCTGTGGCCAAGAGGCTGTAGGCTAGGGATCCAGGAGGGGAGGGTGGTGAGCGGGGATCAAGGGGAGGCGAGGGTTGTGAGCGGCGGGAGGGGAGAGGGGAGGGGCGTGGGGGGAAGGGTGGTGAGGTGGGGGTGGTGAAGGGTTGGGACGGGAGCAGGGAGGGGAGGGTGATGAGGGTCAGTAGGGGAGAGGGGAGTGGAGGAAGGGAGCGGGGAGGGGAGGAGTTAGCTGGGGGGAGGACCAAGGGTGGCGAGGGGAGGTGTAAGGACCTGTGCTCCGTGCGACGAGCAGGGCGACTCCACCGTGCGAAGGACGGGCAAGGAGCTCATGCAAAATGCGAAGTGAAAGCCTTGGACAAGTTTATATATGCGATGTGCGAGCGTTGAGGGGGCGGTACCACGAGTTGGGCTGGCTGACCCACCTCTTAGGTGAGACATCACAACTAAACGAGTCGGTTGGGCGGATGAAACGAAGGTCGACCGGGTGGCACGACCTGTCAGCCAACTACATGTATAGGCGGGGGATGGTTAGATGAAGGCATCATTCGATCAACATGAGTTCGATCAAGGAGTTTTGTGGTTGTAGATGAGCCCGCACAACAGCAGAACTCGGGTGAAAAACTCGTGCAGAAAAGTCGACTCAGAAACTCGGGTGAAAAACTCGTGCAGAAAACTTGTGCAGAAAACTCGTGCAGGAAACTCGTGCAGGAAACTCGGGCGAGGTCATCGGGCAGGAAACTGAGGCAAGGTCGTTGGGCAGAAAACACGAGTGAGGTCGTCCGGGCAAACCGGGTGAGGTTGTCGGGCGACCTAGGTGAGGTCGTTCAAGCGAGCCGGGTGAGGTCGTCGGGTGACCCGGGTGAAGTTGTTCGGGCGAACCGGGTGAGGTCGTGTGGTGACCCGGGTGAAGTCGTGTGGTGACTCGGGTGAAGTTGTCTGATTGAACGAGTTCGAGTGAAGTTGTCTGATTGAACAAGTTTGGGTGAAGGCGTTCGGGCGAACTCGGGTGAGTCGTGCAAAGACGCGGGTGAATGTGCGGACTGGCGACTGGGTGAGGGCATGCCATGTACGCCAAAACGAAGGTTGGAACCGAAGGTCGTAAATGAGAGTCGGGAAGGTGGGACTGCGTGTGGTCCACCGATCAGAGGTCGAGCAGGATAGCACGATTTGGGCGCTTGTTGAATAAACGGAGAGCGAGTCGGGTGAAGACATGCGACGAAGTGAATGAAGGGTTGGTGAGTCGTGCGGTGACCATGCAGAGGTGCCGACGAGCTGGGAAACCGAGTTTGCTGAAGTTGGAAATTTGGCTAAGTATAAATTTGGGGTTTCCCAAGATTTAGCTTATACTTTGTAAAAGTGGAAAATCATATATATTGATATTGGGAAGGACTCATATTGCAGGGAGTTGCCCCTCCCTTTATACTGTTGTGCAATTGTATATGTGTTAATTGTTGTTGATGATGAATATGTATGGGTTTTCATCTGTATAAAGGACAAAGATAATACTTGGTAATGAAAAATAAACTAAGTATGGAATGTTAGGCGTAGTCCATGAACATAAGTATTGGTGAAAAGAAAGTGTTCAATGGTGCCGCACCTCGCTATAGTGCAGCTGGAAGATTACCGCTAGTGTAAGGGCGTGACAGGAGGGGTCGAGTGAGGGCAACGACCGAGGGTGGGCAGGCGAGGGGACGGAAGAGGCGAGGAGTCGTGCGGGAGGGGTGTAGGGGAGAGGAAAGCGCACGGGGAAGGGAGAGGGGAGTGGAGGGGGGTGAGGTACAGTACCGTTTTGTCGTTTTTTTAATTGTGTTTTTATTTATTTTTTTTAATTGTTTTCTTTTTTAATTTTTAATTTTTTTAATGTTTTTTTATAATTTTAATTTAATTTAATTTTTTTTAATTTGTTTTTATTTTTTTTATTTTTAATTTTTTTGTAAGATATATATAGATATATATATATATATATATATAATTTTTTTTTATTTTTTTTAATGGTTTTGAATTTTTTTTAATGTTTTAATGTGAAATATAATTTTTTAATATTTATAATTTAATTTAATTTATTTATTTTTATGTTATTTCTTTATTTTTATAATTTTAATTTTAAAAAATAATTCTTAAATTTTTATTTTATTTTATCTTTTATTTTGTTTATTTAAGTATTTTATTTTAATTAATTGTATTTTAATTTAATTTTTTCTTCTTAATGGAGGGGGACGTGGAGAGGCGCAGTCGGGAGGGGAGAGGGGAGCGTGGTGAGGGTCGGGAGGAGAGGAGTCTTGTGGAGGGAGGGCCAAGGCTGGCGAGCAGAAGAGTTGGGTGGGGCAGGAGAGGGGACGAGAGAGGGAGAGGAGAGGAGAGGAGAGGAGGGGCCGAGGGGAGAAGGGTGAGGGGTGAGGGGTGAGGGAGGACGAGGTAGGATAGCATTATGTGTATTTTTTAATTGTTTTATTTATTAATTTACTTTTTAATTATTTTTTTTTTCTTTTTTAATTGTTTTTTTTATAATTTTTTTAATGTTTTTATTTATTTATTTTTTAACCTTTTTATTTATTTATTTATTAATTGTTTTGAATTTGAATTTTCTTTTTCTTTTTAATGTTTTAATTTGAAATTTTGTTTTTAATTTTTTTAATTTAATTTTTTTAATGTTATTTCTTTATTTTTATAATTTTAATTAAAAAATTCTTAAATTTTTATTTTATTTTATCTTTTATTTTTAATTTTGTTTATTTAAATTATTTATTTTAAATATTTTTATTATAATTATTTTTAGGTAAATATTTTAATTTGTTTTTCTAATGAGGTTTTTCTTTTTTATTTGTTTTAAAAAAAAAATTGTAGCTAAATTTGTTTTTATTTAAATTATATATATTTTATGAAAAAATTTCAATTTTTTGTTTATTTGTTGATATTTTTTTTGTTTTTTTTTTTAAGTTATTTTATTATTATTATTATTATTATTATTTAACACTTAATTTTGGGTTTTTTTTACATTTTTATAAGTTTCCTTTTCTTTTTTATATATTTTTTGTGTTTGATTTTTTTTGTCATGTTTTTCTATTTTTATTTTTATGTTTTATTACAAACATGTTTTATGGTTTTTTTGTCATGTTTTTCTATTTTTATTTTTAAGTTTTATGTTTTTTTTGTTATTTCTTTTTTATATATTTTTATGTTTTATTACTAATATGTTTTTATTATTTTTATTTTTGTCATGTTTTATGTTTTATTTTTATGTTTTTTTTATTTTTTTTTTATAGGTTTTTTTGTTTTTCTTCTTTTATATATATTTTTTGTATCTGATTTTTTTGTCATGTTTTTTATTTTTATTTTTTAGCTTTATGTTTTTATTTCTAACATGAAAATCCACATTTAAAAAAAAAATATCCATTTAAAGTGTAAAAACTAAGCCCTCTAAACAAAAATGGTTGATGCTCATGAGAGATTTTTTGGCATAAATCACATGATATTTCATTTGTCGACGTGTTTCAAACCAACCAGTGTGGTTCATCGCCAGAACAAGTTGAAGAATTAGATCCAGCTTTGCATGTTAAATAGTCAGAGCAGAGCCTCCAACGGCTAAATTGACCAACGGCTAAATTTCACTGGGGATCAGTTAGTTGGACCAGGGTCATAAAAATAAGTTAATCAATATATTAAATTGGAAGTTAGCTATATTAAATGACCTCACCTTTAATATATATATATATATATATATATATAGTAATTTTAATTGGTTGTTAAGTTAATAGTTAGTTAAAAAAGATATTAACTATTTAATAAATACATAAAAATATAAATATTAGAATAAGAAAATAATATTAAGTTAATTGAATATCTAATTGTTAAATTAACCTAGAGTATAATTTAAATAAATAAATAAATTATCCAAATTTAATTAAATGTTTATATGAATGTACCTAGGTACATTCATATAAACATTTAATTAAATTATCTAGGTACATTCATATAAACATTTAATTAAATTTGGATAATTTATTTATTTATTTAAATTATCCTCTAGGTTAATTTAACAATTAGATATTCAATTAACTTAATATTATTTTCTTATTCTAATATTTATATTTTTATGTATTTATTAAATAGTTAATACCTTTTTTAACTAACTATTAACTTAACAACCAATTAAAATTACTATATATATATATATATATATATATATATTAAGGTGAGGTCACTTAATATAACTAACTTCCAATTTAATATATTAATTAACTTATTTTTATGACTCTGGTCCAACTAACTGATCCCCAGTGAAATTTAGCCATTGGAGGCTCTGCTCTGACTATTTAACATGCCAAACTGGATCTGATTCTTCAACTTGTCTTGACGATGAACCACATTGGTTGGTTCGAAATGCGTCGACAAATGAAATATCATGTGATTTACGCCGAAAAATCTCTCGTAAACTTGATATGGATCACAAAAGCCTCAATTCAGCAATGGTTGATGCTCATCAACACTTTTCAAAATCAAAATGAAAATCACTAACAAAAAATAAATGTTCACACTTGATACATAAAAAAATTTAAAGTGTCAAAAATAAGCCCTCTAAAAAAATGTGTTGATGTTGCATCAACACTTTTGAAAATCAGCATAAAAATCACTAAAATTGTCCATACTTGATACATAAAAAAATTTAAAGTGACAAAAATATGCTCCAAAAAAAAGATGTATTCTGAATCACCATTTTTCAAAATCGAGTATTTTTGCTACCTCAAAAAAACAGATACTAAGTCATTTTCTCGTTTGATCGGTAACTATATTTTTTGGCAAAACAACAACCTCCCAATTTTTACTTCATCTTCATAATAATAATGGGGACCCTCTATATAAATTTTGGTCATATAGCCTCTTAAATGCTTTCATTTGGTTTCTTTTGTGGGATTTTCATTTTTCTCGATTTTACACTTTGATTGTTTCATTGGGCGTTGTTTCTCGCAAGCATCACAATGGCTCTAATTTTGCTAAGTTTGAACTTACAGTTCTCAAATGGTGCTTCTTTAAGGTTCAGTTAATTTTCAAGGTTTTTCACCACCTTGACTTAAAATGTACAAAATATAATTTACTTTTATAAATATAACTTATTTTATTTATTATTATTTAATTAATATATGAACCTTGATTAATTAAATTAATTTTGATTTATTAATTAATTAAATTGTAAATATTAATATTTAATTTAATTATTTTTTATTAATTATTATTTTATTAACTAATTATCCTACAAAACTACTAGATTCAAGAATCTAAAATACATATTATAATATATAATAAATATTATTAATAAAATAATAATAATAATAGCCCAAATCAAAATTAAGTCATAATTTCTAACCCTTATGGGCGTTCCTTATGAGTCCTTTCTCTTACCTAACATAAGCTATGGGAGTGTTCTTTTTAATTTTTTAATATAATATAGAAAAATGTTCCTACTCCCATCCTCTTCCATACTCTTCATTTAATAATTTCCATCTCTTCTTTTCCATTTCATTTTGGGCATTCGACCCTACTCTTCCTATATACTACTTCCCTTATAAATCTCATTCTCTTCCTGATCCAGGTGGATATTGGTGGCCACCCACCTATCCCATTTGGACCCCCACAACTGTGTCTTTCAGTTTTTCAGTTTCCGTAATTGTAGCACAATTTACTATTTTTAGCAGTTTTTCGGGTCCTGAACTTCTGGAGCCATTTTGAGGCCCTAAACGACGTTTTTTGGGAAATATTGGAGCAACTTGGGTCAATGTCAATTGACCCAAGTTGCTCTTCCCAAAGTTGTAGTACTCGGATAGATCTTTCTAACGAGCTATTGTACGTGTCAAACGAAGATCGGGTGCCAAAGTTACGACCTTGGGAAGTTGATGTGCCAAATTACCCAAAATGGGGCCCACAATTTGGCGTTTCATCTTCTAGGGTTAGGTTTTGGGATGTTAAGGGTTTTCCATTGTTTTTCAACAATAAATAGGCTTTCGAGCCTCATTGTAACACAGTTCAGAGGCATGTAGCTACCACATCTCTTCTCAGAGATAAGCTACCGTCGCCCTAGCTGGTTTATTTCCATTGTTGTTTGTAAGCATATTTCAGTATTTTACATTAATGAAATGAAGTATTATTTCCGCTGCATCTCTTTGTTTATGGTTATCTCTGTAATTTTTTGCGTTCATGTTTAAATCCGGATCAGTGGTATCAGAGCGGTCTGCTTTTTCTCTGTTTTTCTTTGCATGTCCCCAACGAGGTCAGGATATAAAGAGTTAGGGCTTGAACTGGTCGAACCTTTGCAAGACTAGCCTCACAAATCTCGACAACCTCCCATGGCGGATGAAAAGAAAGACAAGGGGGTAGGAGATCGTATCAAAATCTTGCTCAAAGAAGCCCTCAAGCGACAAAGGAATGCAGTGATGGACAACTTTGCCCAGATTCTTCAGCAACTACCCAGAGGCGATGCGTCGGCTTCCAACAACTACTCTAGAAACACCACACCCTTTAAGGTACAAGTTAATTTTGAAATCCCTATCTTTAAAGGTCAAATAGACGCAGATGCCGTAGATAAATGGTTAAATCTGCTAGATGGGTATTTTTCTGTTCATGATTTCTCTAGTCGGGAAAAGATTACTTTCGCTCTTCTCAAAGCAGTCCCCCACGTCAAGGACTAGTGGGAAACCTACTACGAGTAGAAGGATGAAAGTACGGGCTCACTATTTTCAGCTGCACCCACTTGGAATTCCTTCCGGGATGCCATCAAGGAGCAGTACTACCCTGTCAAAAGCTATGAGGACAAATACATAAAGTGGACCACGCTGCAGCAGGGACGAGACCAAGATGTGTCGGAGTTCACCAACATTTTTCATACCCCACCTACTACCACCTCTTTGATCTCTACTAAGAAATGTAGCAAGATCGTCTCCCAGACTAGGAAATTCATTTTTGTCTGGTTCACTCCCAAAGTAAGGGGAAGGTCGTTGCCACATCTATGACCCCCGCGAAGGGTTCCTCCACACAGCAGCAACAGCAAAGGGATACAATCATGAAAGAACACAAGAACAACTTCTCCTCACCCATAGGGGTACCACACAAGTTTCAGGTGGCCAACAAATTCTGGTTGCATCGGTAGAAAGAACACCTTACCAGAACCCATTAGAAGCTCAGAGCACTCCGACATGGTCCTTACAACATTACCAAGGCTGTGGGAAACATTGCTTTGGAGCATAGTATTCCTCCATTCCTTCGCCTACACCATTACTGGACACATCCGAGATTGCAGAACAGCTCACCAGAGACCAAGTTCAACAGATGGAGGAAATCAACGCAATGGGGACCATTGCTTCCTAAGGGGGGAGGAATGATCCAGGTGGATGTTGGTGGCCACTCACCTATCCCATTTGGACCCCCACAACTATCTCTTTCAGATTTTTAGTTTCAGTAATTGTAGCACAATTTACTATTTTTAGCAGTTTTTCGGGTCGTGAACTTTCGAGCTGTTTTGAGGTCATAAACGTCATTTTTTGGAAATCTGAGAGCAATATGGGTCCATGGACGCATGTTTCTCTTCCCAAAGTTGTATTACTCGGATAGATCTTTCTAACGAGCTATTGTACGTGTCAAACAAAGATCGAGTGCCAAAGTTACGACCTCGAGAAGTTGATGTACCAACTTACCCAAAATGAGGCCCACAATTTGGCGTTTCAGCTTCTAGGGTTAGGTTTTTGGATGTTGAGAGTTTTCCATTGTTTCTCAACAATAAATAGGCCTTCAAGCCTCTTTGTAACACAGTTCAGAGGCATGTAGCCGCAACATCTCTTCTCAGAGATAAGCTACCATCGCCCTAGCTAGTTTATTTCCATTATTGTTTGTAAGCATATTTTAGTATTTTACATTAATAAATTGAAGTATTATTTCCATTACATCTCTTTGTTTATGATTATCTCTGTAATTTGTTGCATTCCTGTTTAAATCCAGATCACTTCCTCTCAAAAAACTGATGGGATCATTAAATGAGAAAAAAAACCACTATTCATTTTTTTTATATTTTATTAAAATATTGTTTTTTTTAATTATTTAATTAATAAACTTTTTAATTTAATTATTTTATATTTTAAATAGATTTTAAATATTTTGTTTAAATTCCTATGTTTTTATATATAATTTGTATATATTTAAAATTTGGAATATAGTTAAAATTGTAATTTTTTAATAAAAAATGCTCAAATTATGTCTAGGTGTACATTTTTCAGCGTATATATATTTTTGACATTCTGACTTTGGAAGACTCTATCTGCAGTTCTACTTCGCCAAATGAGATTAAGGACAGCTCGTTGGAAATATAAAACCATGGAGACAATTTTAGGATTGGTTACATGACCATATTTGGTCATTAACTGTGCCTAAAGATTAGCATAAAATTGAGGTCTGAATTTGCACCCAAAAAATGAATTTCTAAATTTGTTTTAGAAAATTTGGTTGGTTGAAACTTTTGTTGTTGCAAATTCATTTGAGTTTGCTCTCTTAGGCCAAAGAGATCATTACAGGGACCAATGGGAAGCTTAAATTTCTTATTTATTTATTTATTTTATTTCATTTCAATTGGAGAGTTTGTTTTCCCAATTTTTGACACTTTGATTTTTATGTGCAAAATTAATTCATTTTATTTGAATTTTGATTGGTTTTGACAGGAGATCTTTCGGAGAGGATGTGGCCAATATATATTGGATCAATTATATTGCACCAAGAAAGGAAAAGGAAGAGAATTGGCAACTCTAAAATTGATCGATCTGAACTACCTTCAACAACTCTCCATTTTGGATTCCTTTTGTAAATTATAAATATAAGTTTTAAGAATTAGGAAAGAGTTCCTTTTCTCTGCAATTTAGAGACTCTAGGAATTTTTGTAAATGGATTTTAAGTTATAGATAGGGGAAAAAACTCAGATTTGGGTTATTTGGGGGTTTTCTTTTCATAATTTAGTCTTTGTTAGTGAGGCAGAATTTGCACTTTTGTAATTCTTCTTCTTGCTGGCAAAGATGTTTATTTTGAAAGGGTTGTTGCAAATATTTAGAGAAACAGAGCCAAGAGATCAGGTTTCATTAATTTGTATTTAAATACTTTTATTTAAAATGAAAATTTTATCTTTTAACAAAAGATCTATGTAAATTTTTGATATTGCACACTTTTGTTTAATGTGAAAATGGTTGTCTGGTAGACAAACTATCTGATCTATTATTCTCATGGATTCGTTGCCAATTTTTTCTTCACTTATATGCTTCAAATTTCTGTGTAACTATTTACTCATAAATATGTCATCTAAAATCGATTTAATTGTCATTGAATTGTAAGAACTTTTACTACATTTTGATGGCCTATTTTTCACTATTATAATCTCTCAAGAGAGCATGCATGGTGCTCATCATATCAGTTGTTGTAAATTCTTCAATAGCTCACCATTCATTACATCATAAGGTGTTTCCTTTCGAAAAAAACTCCCTCTCCATGCCCCCGTCTCATTATGCATAGTCGATCTTATATGTTAGATGATTAGAGAAAATTCTACCGTTCGATCCTGATAGGCGACAAAAATCCAAAAATTGTTTGTAACTACCCAAACGTGAATATTTATTGTTCAAAACATTAGCGCTACTCGGCTCCGTGCCACTGTGTGGTTAAGCCATTGGTTTTTCTGGCAACTAAAAAAACTTTTTCTAATGTTTGATCCTGATAGGCGATAGAAATCTGAAAACTATTTGTAACTACCCAAACATGAATATTTATTAGTTAAAACATTAGCACTAGCAGGCTCCATGCCACTGTGTGGTTACACCATTGGCTTTTCTAGCTGCAAAAAAAAATTCTAACGTTTTGTTTGTAATTACCCAAACTTGAATATTTATGGTGCAAAACATTAGCTCTACTCGGGTTCGTGCCACTATGTGATTACGCCATTGGTTTTTCTGGCAGCTAAAAACAATTCTACCATTCTATCCTGATAGGTGATAGAAATATGAAAATTGTTTATAACTACCCAAACGTGAATATATATTGTTTAAAACCTTAGCGTTACTCAGCTCCGTGTGTTTACGCCATTAGTTTTTCTGGTAGTTAGGTCTCTCTCGCCTTATAGGTCTCACATTGTATGATGATGGTAAACATCAGCAACAATCTCATTTAGCATAGTATAGATGGAGACCTTTTCCTCGAACTAATGGCAAGGACATATAGATTCGAAAAGTGGATACTAAGACAAAGCTTCTCACCTTTTTCCTCCTGCATCGGCTATATTGACTAGCGGCATCTGAACTGGGCTATAGAGCCTTCAGAGTGGGCTACTCCACTCCCTGTCACTGTGTGTGGTTGTGCATCATCCAATCATTTTCTTAGACAATCAGATTAATATGATCCATTGGATTATTATATCAATCACCTCAGGACATATCTGTATTCTTCAGTTTTTATGTTCTAATAAGTGAAGGGTTTGCACAATATTTGGAGTTGCGACCAAAGCGTCAAAAAGGATTCTGAAGGAGCTCAAGGATTTGCAGTGATATCCCCAAACATCTTGCAGCACAGTTATTTTTACACCCATTTCAGATTTTCCCCTTAAATTGATTTTTGGGTTTTCAAGAGAATGTGTGTTTTGTTTTATGCAGCTTTCTGGCACAAAGAATATGCAATTGTTCCAACTTTTTGTATGTCTGATGTTCTAGTTTTTTGTATGTGGGTTGCGTTTTTTTAAGGGTTCAAAAGTTACCTGCATCTGTAGGTTGAATGCTTCTCCCTATTTAACCAGAATTTCAATTGGAATCGCTCCACAATATCGATAAATGGCATTCCAATGGGTGATTTGTCTGGGTAATGTCTGAATTGAAACTATTATAGTTTGCCTTTGCCCTATTTTAGTTTACTCGAATGCATGTACTTTCTAGTTTTGGTTTTTTTTCAGGGTGTGTGTTTTTTAATTGCATTGCTTGCTTTTTTTTGGGTGAGATTAAGTTTATGTGTTTTATTTTATTTGTGGGGATTTCAGTTTATGGGTTTTATTCTTGTGCTTCTTTCCTTTTTATGG
This sequence comes from Pinus tabuliformis, assembly GCA_031772625.1. Classification (NCBI taxonomy): domain Eukaryota; kingdom Viridiplantae; phylum Streptophyta; class Pinopsida; order Pinales; family Pinaceae; genus Pinus; species Pinus tabuliformis. The sequence goes on along the minus strand of CM062805.1, from coordinate 1,345,507 downwards.
GTGTCAAAAAAGATTCTGAAGGATGATTTGCTAATCACTCTATGAGTGCTATCAGTTAAATATTTATTAAAACAAAAGGTATTACAGACTCATGTGATGGTGTGTGTTCAGTGTCATTTAAGCAACGGATCGATCAGATTGGCAATACATAGAAAATAAGTGGAAAGACAACAGAGAAATATAGTAAGCAACACAAAGACCCAAACAGTTTTTTTTAATAAGGAGTTCACCCTATTCTCCAGGGCTACGTCTTCGGTCCAGCTTCAGTGCTGGCCTTGTTTTATTGTGTCTTACAGCAGATAAATAACAATACAGGGACTCAATGTGAGTTCTCCTGAAGCAGATTTTTCTTGGTAGGGTGGTTCTTGGATTCCCTAAGCCACTCGGAGTTCACAGACTCTTTTTCTCCTACCAGCTCTGTGACCCTTGGTCTACAGTGGAAAGAGCCAACTGTGATGCTCGATCTGGAAAAATTCCTCTATGGGAAGGCTTGATTCTTCAAGCTCTCTGGTGTTTGATGCTGCCTGTGGTCAGCTCGGCCCTCTGTCTCCTCTGCTTGGCTTTACTGCTCTCTGTGTTCAGTCCTCCTCTCAGGGTTCACTGTTCACTGTCTCTCTTGGTCGCTTGGACTCCTCTCTATTCCTCCTCTCTGAATCTCCATTCGACTATCTTTGTTCATGGCTTTAGCCATTCAATCCGTATGCCTGTTTGGTTCCTCTCCCACCTACGTCGATTTTCCTACCGCCTGCGTGCTTGGAGTTCCCTGGTCGGCATCAGCATGAACGCTCAGGAAGTAGCCATGCGTCCCCATCAGAACAGCACCAGCCTCTTCGTCGATTCATTTCTTTAGTTATGTCGTGGATATGTTCTTTCTCCACCATAGCGGTCAAACGGACTCCAAATCTCTTTAGAACTCGGCTTGATCCCTTGTCGATTCCGCTTCCTCCATCGGGCGCAATCTCAGTCATCCGATCTGGGCTCCTCCAGATCCAACTTCATACCCACGTCGAGTGCGGTTGACTTGCTCGACCAATAGTGCATGATCAACGGCGGTTGTTCTCTCACCTCCACTGCCACGTGTCGATCGCTGAGTGGGATTGCTCTGCTCTCCTCCAAAACCTCTTATCATTTAAGGGCACCCTGATCAATACCGTCGGTTTTCCAAAGTGTGGGTCCTGCTTTTGTCCTTTAGCGCTTTTATTCCTCCACCCACGGTCCTCTGGTCCCCCCCACGCGACCGGGTGCTCAGGCTTTCCCATTTTGGCACTGTTCTCCCAAGGGCTATTTTGGCATCTCGCGCAGTCTCCATGGGCCTCGGTCAGCGCACTTTGACCGAGGTCCTCGTCGTTCCACGCCGGCTGCCATGGCCACTAGTTCAGGGTGCTTTCGATCGCTGTTTTGGAATTTTCAAGGATTTGTTCAACTCGATATAGTCAAGGTTCTTGACAGTCTTTTGTGGATCCAATTCGAATCATGACCTCCCTACTGAAAAAGCTTTTGGACCACCAAAAGTTGGTTTTCTTCAAGCATCAACTAAGTGAGGAAACTATTGTCTCACTTGTCTAATCTCAATCCACTTTGCTCGGCTTCAAACCTTTAAGCCCAATCCTGAGGTATTCCACTTGTCCACTGCGCGTCGTCCTTACCCTCCTATCCAGCACTGTTTCTTCTCGTAACTCATTAAGATATTCAGGTAGCAGGTCATCAACAAAAGGTAATTGACTCTGCTCTTCAGGGTCCTCAATCATTGAAGGTTCAAACAACATCAAGCAATCTGCATTCACGACTGAGTAGATGTGCATGTAAGCTGGCAGATCAAGGCAAAAAGCATTTTCACCAATCTTCTCAAGTATCCTGAAGGGTCCATACTTGATAGGTTTTAGCTTTTTACCTTCACCTTGCATCCTGTCCTTGCTGATATAGAGCCAGACTTGGTCTCCAACTTGAAAATTATGCTCCATCCGATCCTTATCATGCCTAGCCTTGTACTTGGCCTGGCTCTTTTCCAGCTATTCCTGTACTACTTGGTGGATCTCCTGGATCTGTTCAATGAACTTAGTTGCCTTGTCCACATCACTGTGTCTATCAACCATGGTATCTTTACCAAAGACAAGATCCAAAGGAGACCTTGGTATGAAACCAAAACAGGTCTCAAAAGGAGATCTCTGTGTAGAAGAGTGTTTGGCTCTATTCTAAGCATGCTGCACATAGCACAAGTGCTCATCCCAAAGCTTAGGATGTTTGCTACAATATCCTCTCAGTAACTGGATCACTGTCCTGTTAACTACTTCTGTCTGGCCATCTATTTGTGGATGAAAAGTTGTGCTTTTCTTTAATTTGGTGTCCATTAGTTCCCACAGACTGGACCAAAACTTCCCCACAAATTGGGTGTCTCGATCAGATACAATAGAAGTGGGTAATCCAAAATGAACCCATACATGTTCAAAGAATAATTTTACAGTTTGTTCAGCTGTAATCTGTTTACTACAGGATATCAAAATACACATTTTGCTGAACCTATCCACAACAAAATACAGATAATAATGACCTTTCCTAGATTTGGGCAGTCCTCCATCAAAATCCATGGAAACGATTTCCCAAGGGTGAGAAGGAACTGGTAAGGGAGTGTATAATCCTAGTTTTCTGTTGCTGGGCTTGCTTTTTGCACACATAGCACACCCCTTTACATATATAGAAACTGTTTCACTCATTTTCAGCCAATAGCAGAACCTTTGTAGCTGTGCAACTGTTTTACTTACCCCAAAGTGACCTGATATCAGAGAAGTGTGGGCTTCCCTAATTATCTTTACTCTCTCAGTTTGTGGAATGCATAGTTTCCCACAATGATATAAGAGTCAGTCCTTCACAGGATAGTCCAATTCTTCTACTCTTTTGCCTTGACTCAAGGTTGCATATACATCTTTAAAGTCCATATCCTGATCATACTGTTCTATGTAGCTTTCATGCAGCACAGAATTATGCTTAAGTATGGTAGATGCATTTATAATGGGTCTAGATAACATATCTGCAACCTTGTTATGTATGCCCTTTTTATATCTCATGACTAAATGAAATTATTGTAGAAAACCCATCCGTCTATAATGTCTTGATTGTTGCAATTTAGTTTGGGAGTGTAGGTATTGAAGTGGCTGATGATCAGTATGTATTACTGTTTCTTTGCCCATTAAGTAATGTTTCCACTTTTTCACACTCTGAACTAATGCATACAATTCCTTATCATATGTAGGATAGTTGACTACTGCAGGATTAAAAGTCTTAGAATGATAACATATGGGTTTACCCTGTTGTGTCAACACTGCTCCCATGGCATAGTCACTGGTATCAGTTTGGATCTCAAATGGTCTTTGTAGGTCTGGCAGTGCTAGTACAGGTGTTGTACTAATCTTTTCTTTCAAGGTGTCGAAGGCTTTCTGCTGTTTGCCTCCCCACTGAAACACCTTGTTCAATCATGTCAAAGCATGTAACGGAGCTGCAATTGAGGAAAAATTTGAAATGAACTTCCTCCAATACCATGCTGCTCATAAGAAGCTTCTCACTTCTGTAGCAGACTTGGGTTTAGGCCAATTTATGATGACTGCCACTTTAGAGGGATCTATTTTCAATTCACCTCCCCCTACTATATGACCCAAATAATTTAGAGAGGTTTTTCCAAATTCACATTTGGAGAGTTTAACATAAAGCTTTTCTCTTTTCAAAACATCTAATGTCTGCTTAACATGCTTTAAATGTTCTTCCCATGTTTTACTAATAATCAGAATGTCATCCAGATACACAATAACAAAATCATCAAGAAAAGGTCTGAGTACATCATTCATTAATCTCATGAAAGTAGCAAGAGCATTAGTTAGGCCAAAAGGCATAACCAGCCATTCATGCAATCCCTGCTTTGTTTTGAAAGTAGTCTTCCATGCATCTTGCTCTGCAACTCTGACTTGATGATATCCACTATGAAATCCAGCTTGGTGAAATAAACAGCTTCCTTCAATTGATCTAAAAGATCATCCATGCGAGGAAGGGGATAAAAATGTTTTATTGTTATATTATTTACTGCTCGATAGTCAATGCACATTCTCCACGAGCCATCTTTCTTTCTCACCAAGACGATTGGTGACCCACATGGTGATGTGCTAGGCTTGATGAACCCTTTTTCGAGAAACTCCTGCACCTGCTTCTTGATTTCAGTATTATCTAAAGCAGATAACCTGTACATCCCAATGTTAGGCAAAGGAACATCTTGCTGCAAAATAATATCATGTACTATTCCCTTTTTGGGTGGCAGACCTTTAGGTTCTTGAAATAAGACATCATGCTCTGAAACAATCTTTTCTATATGATCTTGTTGATCAGCATTATAGCCCTCAAATACATTGGTTTTCTCAGGTGTCTTTTCCTTTACAACCATCAGTAAGAACTGTTTGCATGAATTTATCATTCTTTTCATCTGTCTTGAGTTTATGAGAGTATAATTATTCTTGAGCTTACGAGCTCTTACAAAGTATTCGATTCCATCTTTAATAAGCAGATACTTGTTCTCATCTCTATAGAAAATAGCCTTTCTATCATACAAGTAAGGACTTCCTAAAACAATTCCACATATATCCAAAGAAATTACATCTAACTCAACCTCATCTACAAATGCTGACCCAAAAGAAAACTTGAGTTTGCACTGTCTAATCACTTGTAGTTGTGCTTTATCATTTAACCATCCTAATGGGTATGGCTTCTTATGAGGTGTGGTTTCTAATCCCAATTTCTTTACAATTGCTTCAGAAATCAGATTTACATGTGAGCCAATATCAAACAAAGTATCAATCTTTTGATTTTTGGAAACAAACCGAATATGGAAAAGCTCATGTCTTTTTCTCTCATGTTCTTCATCAATAACATATTGAATAGAATTACTAGTAGATGCTTTAGAATTCTTACCTTTTATACCTGTGGCTATAATGATTGTTTCATCTCCTGAGTCTGACCCCAAATCTTTCTGAATAGTTGTAGCAGTCTTCTTCTTCTTGCTCTCAGACTTCTTAGGTCTCAGCTCTGGATGCAGAATCCAACAATGCTCATCATCATGCCCCTCCTTTTTACAGTGAGTGCATGAAGATTTGCCTTTATATGTAGTGTTAGCCTTCCTTTCTTTCCACTTCCGCTTCCTCTTCTCCTTGCTCTTGCTTACAATGGGTTGGGATGGTCCCCCAACTTCTGGATTTCCATTCTTTCCTCTGGCTTCTAGATGAGTAGCTTGTATAGATACCTCATCTATACTCGTGGGATTAAACATGAAGATGGTATGCCTCATGTCGCTGTGTAGACCACCAATGTACTTCAAAAGAGTCTCTGGTGAGTCTAATGAGATACCCAACATCAATGCTCTCTTTCTGAACTCTTGAGTATACCCTTGTACACTTTGCCCTTTCAACTGCCGAAGAGTTTGCCAACTCATCATGGCTTGTTGCATGTAGGCCAATGGATAGAACTGCTTTTTGATTGCAGCAACAAATTCACTCCAGACAGAGATGGTCTTACCATGCTTCTTCATATCAGCATAGGCTTGCCAGCTGAATCTTACTCTTGTCTGAGTCTATGTTTTGCATTCTGCAATACACATCAATTTGTCTTATCCAATTGTCCAACTTTTCAGCATTTAGCTCTCCATCATATATAGGAAAATCAAATTTAACATCTAACTTAATCAAAGATGCTTTCTTATTATGCACAGGGCTATTAGGAGGTGTGAGAAAGCTTTTCTCTTTCCCCTTTCCTTTGGAGTGGTCATGGGAATGAGACTCATCTTCTTCTTTATCTTGTTTAGAACCTGATGAATTTTCATCCCTATGCTTTCTAAAGTCTCTATACATTTCTTCCACCATAGACTTTATAACTAGGAAACTTTCTATGAATTGAGGGTCTAGCCCTATAGAACCTTCTTCTGACATTGTCTTCCAAGAATAGACTCTCCCAATTTCAGGATTAGTTTCCACCAACTCTTCTTCTCCTAATTTGAGCTTTGATCTAGTGAGCATTCACAGCTAAACCAACACAAGCTTGTCTAACCTTACAGCCTAGAGCTCTGATACCACTTGATCTGATAATCACTCTATGAGTGCCATCAGTTAAAGATTTATTAAAACAAAAGGTATTATAGACTTATGTGATGGTGTGTGTTCTGTGTCATTTAAGCAATGGATCGATCAGATTGCCAATACATAGAAAATAAGTGGAAAGACAGCAGAGAAATACAGTAAGCAACACAAAAACACAATTAATAAGGAGTTCACCCTATTCTCCAGGGCTACGTCTTCGGTCCAGCTTCAGTGGTGGCCTTGTTTTATTGTGTCTTACAGCAGAGAAATTACAATACAGGGACTCAACGTGAATTCTCCTGAAGCAGATTTTGCTTGGTAGGGTGGTTTTTGGATTCCCCAAGCCACTTGGAGTTCACAGATTCTTTTTCTTCCTACCAGCTCTATGACCCTTGGTCTACAGTGGAAAGAGCCAACTATGATGCTCGATCCGGATAGATTCCTCTATGGGAAGGGGAAGGCTTGATTCTTCAAGCTCTCTGGTGCTCGATGCTGCCTATGGTCAGCTCGGCCCTCTGTCTCTTCTGCTTGGTTTTACTGCTATCTGTGTTCAGTCCTCCTCTCAGGGTTCACTATTCACTGTCTCTCTTGGTCGCTTGGACTCCTCTCTATTCCTCCTCTCTAAATCTCCATTCGACTATCTCTATTCATGGGTTTAGTCATTCAATTCCTATGCCTGTTCGGTTCCTCTCCCACCTACGTCGATTCTCCTACCGCCTGCGTGCTTGGAGTTCCCTGTTCGGCGTTAGCATGAACGCTCGGGAAGTAGCCACGCGTCCCCATCAGAACAGCGTCGGCCTGCTCGTCAATTCATTTCTTTGGTTATGTCGTGGATATGTTCTTTCTCCACCGTGGCAGTCAAACGGACTCCAAATCTCTTTAGAACTTGGCTTGATCCCCTGTCGATTCCGCTTCCTCCATCAGGCGCAATCTCAGCCGTTCGATCTGGCTCCTCCAGATCCAACGTCATACGCATGTCGAGCGCAGTTGACTTTCTCGACCGATAGCGTGCGGTCAACGATAGTTTTTCTCTCACCTCCGCTGCCACGCGTTGATCACTGAGTGGGATCACTCCCTCTCCTCCAAAACCTCTTATCGTTTAAGGGTGCCCCGATCAATACCGCCGGTTTTCCAGAGTGCGGGTCCTGCTTTTTTCCTTTAGCGCTTTTGTTCCTCTGCCCGCTGTCCTCTAGTCCCCCCCATGCGACCGGGTGCTCAGGCTTTCCCATTTTGGCCCTGTTCGCCCAACAATGCGCCATTAGGCGCTAATCGCACATCGAAAATTAGCTCCTTTTCCTGATCCGGGGCTCCCAAGGGCTATTTTGGCATCCCACGCAGTCTCCATGGGCCTCGGTCAGCGCGCTTTGACCGAGGTCCTTGTCATTCCACGCCGGCTGCCATGGCCACTGGTTCAAGGTGTTTTCGATCGTTGTTTTGGAATTTTCAAGGATTTGTTCAACTCGATACAGTCAAGGTTCTTGACAGTCTTTTGTGGATCCAATTCGGATCAAAGGAGCTCAAGGATTTGCAGAAGGATCCCCTGACATCTTGCCGTGCTGGTATTTTTATACCCATTTCAGATTTTCCCCTTCAAATGATTCCTAGATTTTCAAGTGAATGTGTGTTTTGTTTTATGCAACTTTTTGGCACAAAGAATCTGAGTGTTCCAACTTTTTGTATGTATGTTGTTCTAGCTTTGCTGCAGAAAGTGCGGTTGGATAAACTTTCATAGCTACGTCTATGATGTCTTTGTATTTGTATTTGTATTTAAACAAACTTCGGCTTTTGTTGGTTTTGTTGCCCACTTCTAACCATGAAATTCTCAGTGCCATATTATTTTCTTGGTGACAATATATGCCACCATAATGCATGTAGTTTTTGTAATTCTTGTCGAAGAGAATCGATCCTCAGACCTTCTGACCACCAACCCTTCTGGTTGTCTCCCACTGGGTTCCTACCCATGCTCGACGCTCATTTGCGCGTTCCCTTCAGCCTGCAAGTTGACCCTTCCCACCCTGCAACTTACAACAGGAAAACTGCGGCATCCAGGGTTCTGACAGTAGGCACTCTTCTTTTATCTTTAATTTTTGCATAATTTTCTATTAACTTTCTATTTGCAGTGATTAAAAAAAAATGTATTTGAACCATGGATATCTTATGGGAGTTATTTTTCGTCGAGAGCTCACTATTGTTGCAGGCTGGACCAAGAAAAGATTGCATGTCTAAGTGATTTTATTTTTTATTATGTACAATCAACTTAAACTATTCATGGAAGTAATTAGTGTACTTCTTGCCGTAAGGACTATTACAGATAAAAAAAATGAAAGTCACTGCACATTACTCAGATGTAAGTTGGATTTACGGAAAAACTGAAATAATTCTAAAATTGGTAAAATATATATTTTTTTATTCATGCATATTAATTTTTATTAAATTTTTAATACAAAATTGGTAAAATAATTTTTTGTTCATGTACATTAACTTTTATTAAATATTTAATACAATGCCAGATGGATAAATTTCTCACTAATTTTTTTTGACAGCGATATGTGAATACAATTGAATTATTCCGGTCATAATTTTTACATTTTAAATATTTATACAATGATTTTTAATTCAAAACTATATCCAGTCCGGGTGGAACTACCCATCAAAATGCCACAGGGTCTCCACCAAAACCGCACCCTAACTACCTTTACTCTGTCGACCACTAACCAGTTGATCAAGCAAAATTAATGAAGCTAGTTGGTGAAAGAGAGAGCAGAGAAAGACAGAGAAGGGACTAGGATCAATCTTCTTGTTTTTTTTTCCAATTGAAAAAATTTTTTTCCAATTGAAAAAATCGCTCGTAAAGCAGTTATTAAATAAGAGACTAGGATCAGTCGCCTTGTTTTTTTTTCAATTTAAAAAATCACAAGCAGTTATTACGATAAATAAAACTGGACCGTGTAACTTGTAGAAACCAAATTTCCAAAAGTATCAAAATTAAGATCGGGTAATCTATTGTAACACCTCATTTGAGAGCATTGGAAAATTTCTCTATCTCCAGAAGTATCAAAACTAAGATCGAGTAGTCTGTTGTAACACCCTGTTTGAGAGCATTGAAAAGTTTCCCTTCAGCTTTTCCTGACAATGCCAGAGTCACTTCTAAGGTTTCCAATGGCAGATTACAGTGGAACCTTTCATCCAGGGTTTTGGAAGGTGCTTTAGGGCTACCGTACTTGAGTCTAGTCAAAGATACACGAAAGATAAAAGTTCAATGACAGTAGTTGCTTAATAAGTTCTGTGGAACCTTCACTTCTTCATCTTGGGTTTTTTTTTTGCAATTTTTCATTGTCAATTAACCATCAATTCATCCACATGCACGAGTACAGAGGCTTTCAATACCGTTCCTGGGGAAAATGTTTTTTAGCCCAGAGTGTCGATATAGGGCTGCACTTTCGCAGTCATTATATTGTTTTCACGCCAGTTTCTGGTTTTCCCTTGTTGCTCTGGAGCATGGAGTCCCCGATGAAGGATACCGCCAATGACAGGGACGATAATGGCTGCCATGCAACATTTATCCTTGTGAAGTTGGCACAATTAATAACACTTCAATATCCCATTTCATAATATATAATGCTATATTTGTGCTATGGCCAGCGTGAATTCCTACTTAAATTATTTGTGATTTTAATAAATTTGCTTTTTACAATTAAATTAAAATTTCATCATAAAAAATATTGTGGGAGTTGTTTTGTTAGGCGGCGGCCCACGCACAATGAAAGTCAAGTTCATAGAGTAAGAACAGGATATTATTGGCACCACGATCGGCTACTGATTCCAAAGGCCTGCATCACCAATGAAATGGAATGCGTGACGACACCAATGACATACGATACACGTGTATATATATGATATATAAATTAATTAATGTGTGTGTTTGTTTTTACTCAGACATTATATGTAGAAGTAGTATAAATGTATATATATATGATATATAAATTAATTAATTCGTATGTTTTAGTTTTTACTAAGATACTAAGACATTATATGTGTGAGTACTATATATATATGATATATAAATTAATTAATTCGTGTGTTTTAGTTTTTACTAAGACATTATACGTGGAAGTAGTATAAATTAATTAATTCGTGTGTTTTAGTTTTCATTAAGACATTATACGTGGAAGTGGTAATGGTGGAAGTTAATTGTGGGAGATTAAAACTATCTTAAAAACATCTTGATTTGATTATTTTCACACAATCTTAACAATAACATGTTACACATCATGAAACATGAAAAGAATGAGGAATGCAAATCATTAACGTTATGAGTTTAGTTTGAGAAAGTATTTTGTTTAGCTTTTTATGCAAATTTCATCTTAATTTTAGTTTTTTAATGGAAATTTCATTTTAACTTTGGCTTCTTCGTCGTCGTGTTGAAGCCAAAAAGCCAGAATTCTTAGGCTCTATTTGTTGATCATTGAAAATAATTCAAGAATTTAGCTTGTTTAATGTTTGGAATAGTTGAATTTCATTCTTGCAAGAAGCTACTCCTATGTGAGTACGTTTTGATGGAAAGTTACAATAGAATGATGTTTAATATTCTGTGGATTTGGCAAGTTCCTTTTGATTGACTCATTTTTTTTAGAGTCTGAAACGTGCCTTTAATCATGAAAATAATTCAAGAATTTAGCTTGTTTAATGTTTGGAACAGTTGAATTCCATTGTTGCAAGAAGCTACTCCTATGTGAGTATGTTTTGACAGAAAGTTATAGTAGAATGATGAGTAATATTTTGTAGATCTGGCAAGTTCCTTGTGATTCACTCCTTTTTTCTAGAGTCTGAAACGTGTCTTTAATCATATTCTGTAGCTATTAAGTGGTGAAGGTTTCTGAAGAGGTGAAATATATGGAGAGCCTCCTGGCTTATTTTGATAGCAGTTTCGATAATCTCTCTCAAATTTGACTCGTTAGATGAGTAAAGAAATTGTGCATATCGTTAGTTATTTCTTTTACGTTGAAGATATTATAGCCTTTAATTAAGACCTAGTTATTTCATTTACGTTGAAAATGTTATAGCCTTTAATTAAGGCCTTTACGTCATCAGTCAAAGATTTAAATGTAGTTCATGCTTATGGATTTCTTGAATTCACGAAAATACCATGGATTTCTTCTCTTATTGGAGGAGACGAAAAAGCATGAAGAATTGATTGCAGAGAATCATTTCCCAAATCTTAAAGAATTGATTGCAGAGAATCATTTCCCAAATCTTAAAGAATTGATTGCAGAGAATCATTTCTCAAAGCTTAAAGAATTTGATTGCTTTTTTTAGTGCACGGTTGCTAAATCCGATGTCATTTTTGAACCCAGGGGCTCTGAATTGTTCAGACAATTAAAAAGAAAGAGAATAAAGAGGTGCTTACACTATTTTTGTGAATGTCTACAGTTATTTGCATATAAATAGTCTTATTTGTAGCGTTTCTATTAAAATTCATATGGAAGCACATGATTATTTATTAATTATATCTTCGGCTTTATTTTGAATTTTTTTCTTACTTTTGATGTCATAGTTTTCCATCTTTTATGTAGAAAACATTGTCTATATTTATCCCTTGCTAATATAATAAAAATATAATTGGATTTCATTTTCACACTCAATCAAGCAAAGCAAGGATAGACTAATGGAACTTTTCATATTTTTGATGATTTAATAATAGCTACATTTGGTTCCTCCCCTAGCCACACAATTTCTCAATGGTCCCATAGATTCATGTCCAATAATGCATTAGGGTTATTTGTGCATTTAAGGAGAAGAGAAGGTAGGCACAATTAGCCACCCCAACATATACAACTAGAGGATAAGTTTCTAAATTTTGTTCCTACCCATTGAGTCTAATAGTGATGATTGAGACCTAATTTTCATTGAGATGTAGCCTCTTAACATTGGATATGGACCAATCTCTAATAATGAGATGATCCATTCCTTGATGGTGTTCTCCTACTCAAAGCCATGATGTTTATGTGTCATTGTTAAGGATAAGTGATGTATTTATGCCTATTTATGTAATGTATTATATGTTAAGGTATTTAAGATCTTTGACTTTTCCTACAATGAACAAGAATCTTTATATTGAACTTTTCCCTTACTTTTGATGTCATAGTTTTCTATCTTTTATGCAACATTGTCCATATTTATACCTTGCTAATATAATAAAAATATAATTTGGTTTCATTTTCACACTCAATCAAGAAAAGATAGACTAATAGAATTTTGTCATTATTACTCTTTTGAGAAATGAACTTTACCATTTTATTTTAGGTTTGATAAAGGGTCCAAATTATAAAAAGTTTTGAGAAGGGATAAACATCATGCACCCAGAAATAAATTAATAATGATATATAGTACATAAATCTAATGGAATATATCTCAACCTATATAGCATTTATTACTTTATGGTTGGATGCACATTGATAATTGTGGTGAACAATATACACCCTCCCTGTAAACACTAGACTGACTTAGTAATTTAGAAACCTTAGTGTCATAAATGGGAGCAACTTAGTAATTTAGAAACCTTAGTGTCATAAATGGGAGCAACTGTGAGTACTCAATAGTTTTCTAATTGTGCCCCCTTGTCAAGTTTACTTCTAGATGGGATGAATCCCTTTTTACTAAACATATCCTTACATCCATATCCTAGAGAGCTCTCTTGAGAGATAATATTAAGATTCCAAGGATTGTATAATTTTGGATCAATGTTAATTTATTCATGTATATCTTTTTCTTTCTTTTTTTATGGAACAAGTGGAATGAGGTGTTATTTGATATTATGGAACTTTTCATATTTTTGATGATTTAATAATAGCTTGATTCTTGCTAACTTGTCCCTACAAGTATGAATGATAGAGATGCAAATGACACACTTCCCCTAGAGATTAGAGATTTTGAGATGCACTATCTATCACCTAAGCAAGGAGACACTTGGTTCCTCCCCTAGCCACACAATTTCTCAATGGTCCCATAGATTCATGTCCAATAATGCATTAGGGTTATTTGTGCATTTAAGGAGAGGAGAGAAAGTAGGCACAATTAGCCACCCCATCATATACAACTAGAGGATAAGTTTCTAAATTTTGTTCCTACTATTTTGGAGAATGTTAAACCCATTGAGTCTAATAATGATGATTGAGACCTAATTTTCATTGAGATGTAGCCTCTTAACATTGGATATGGACCAATCTCTAATAACAAGATGATCCATTCCTTGATGGTGTTCTCCTACTCTCTAAGCCATGATGTTTATGTGTCATTTTTAAGGATAAATGATGTATTTATGCCTATTCATGTCATGGATTATATGTTAAGGTATTTAATATCTTTTACTTTTCCTACCGTGAATAAGAATCTTTATTTTGAACTTTTCCCTTACTTTTGATTTCATATTTTTCATCTTTTATGTAAATAACATTGTCCATATTTATACCTTGCTAATATAATAAAAATATAATTGGATTTCATTTTCACACTCAATCAAGAAACATATGAAGAGAAACATTGTTCTTAATCTTTTGTATGCTTTCACAATGTTTCAAATTGTTGAATTTGTTTTGAGTATTAACCGCATCCATGATTTTTGCTCTAGATGTTGCAAGTGACACATTTACTATTAACACTACTCTTTTCTATGCTACTTTTTCTCTAGATGTTGCAAGTGACACATTTACTGTTAACACTACTCTTTTCTACGCTACTACCTTACGGCGTTTCCTTTGCAACATTTGGTGCAATTGCTAGTTATAAAAATCATGTAAAATCCCCATTCATTTATTTACATTGCTCTCGGTTGAGACTATATCTACTTCTTCCTAATTTAGAAAGATTTATTTTCTGTCCCTTGCGTCTTATAGTAGATTTACATTTCTATTTTGTTATTTGCATTTTAGAAGTCCTCTTACACAAGGGAAAACTCTAGTGTGGCTTGGGTGAGCCCTTAATTCATCTTAACGGTCATTTTCTTGCAAGAGCTCAACAAGAGGCAGATCTGATATCTCTCTTCTTGTTGGTAAGTAATAGAAATACCACAAGTCGTTAAGGGGAGAGAGGGGGCAGTTGGACCTAATAGAACAAGTCGAAGACATCATTTAAATGGATAAGAATCTAATTTGGGAATATGACCGGATGGCCTTCACAAATGTTGATGAGGTCATTTTTGGCTATCAACATTTTTGGCGCTAGAAGGAGGGTCGATAAGTTGTATTTTTAAATTGTTTGTGTTTTAAACGTTTTATCTACTTGCAATGGCTCCTTCTAAATGACCTTTTTGGAGTTTCTTCACTGGACTTCCACCTGTCACCACACAAATTCAAGTAGTAAAGCTCTTGTCAAAGACAAAGTTTAGTGGTAGCAAGAATGTCTTTGCTTTTGATCATGTTCTACAATTTATTTCAAATTGTAATAATTTTGATATTAAGGAAGGTGTAATGTGCAAGATGTTTACTCTCAATATGAAAATATTGGCTAAAGACTGGTGTAAGTCATTACCATTTTCCTCCATTCGCACTTGGGATGAGTTTGTAAAAATTTTCCTACGCGCTTTTCGGGATTACGACTATGAAAAGGTATATGATCAACTTGAAGAACTTTGTCGATTCGAAGGTGAGTCTTTGGATGATTTTATTATTAGATTTAAATTAATTTGTTTTCAATTTCAATCCAAAGATTTTCCTCCTAAGTATGAGTTAATAGGTTATTTTATTAATCTAGTTTCTCTTTGTTATGAAACCAGCTCAAGAAAAGATAGAAAAGATAGATCAACGCCTTAGAATTCAGCCTCTTCGAGGGGGCAACCTCCTTTACATTACATAAATGAACAATTCTCGGATGATACAAATGACAAAACCTCCTTTCTATATATAGGAGTCTAAGGAGTCACAATATAATCCAGCCGACCTAACAATAATAATATAAAGCCACAAAAATAACAATAGAGGGATTCTATGGGGCACAGAAATAATAATATGGGGGTAATAGGGGCACAACAATATAAATAAGGGGTATAACTACAATAGTAATGGGGTAATCACTAGTATTATAGGGACCCAACATGCCCCTCTCCTTCAAAAAATTGTTGTCCTCAACGCTTGAGTAGTTCTCGATACTTCTGCATAAAATTCTCATCCTCCCATGTGGAATCTTCAGCGGATAAATTCTTCCACTTGATAAGATACTCTGAAATTGATCGATTTCGTAGCTGTCGAGTTCTTGTTTCTGTGACTGCTTCCGGTTCCAATATAATTTTTCCTTCCTCGTCAAGTTCTGGCAATATTGTTTGAACTGGGAGCTTGTCGCCTATAACCTTCTTTAAACATGAAACATGGAAAACTGGGTGCAATCGAGAAGCTGCAGGAAGCTCCAATTTGTATGCCATAGTACCAATCTTTTCCAACACCTTGTACGGACCATAATACTTTGGTGATAATTTATTATCCTTCTTAGCTTGCTTTAGGGACATTTGCTTATATGGTTGTAGCCGTAGGAATACCCAATCACCTACATCAAAACTTCTTTCACTGCGATGTTGATCTGCCTGTTGTTTCATTCTATTTTGTGCCAACACGAGGTTATCCTTTAAGAGTTGGAGGACTTGTTGTTGATGTTCGATGTGATGTTCCACTGCTTGAACCTTAGAATTTTCTCTTAAATATGATGTGATTGATGGTGGTTGGTACCCATAAAGTGCCATAAATGGGGTCATTTTTGTTGCTGTATGGAAGGAAGTGTTATACCACCATTCAGCCAGAGGCAACCATTTGACCCATTGTGTCTGTTTATCAGATACAAAGCAACGAAGATATCCTTCCAAACATTTGTTTACTATCTCAGTTTGCCCATCAGATTGAGGATGATAAGATGAGCTATGAGCTAACTGAGTACCAAGACAAGAAAATAATTCTGTCCAAAAATTTCCAGTGAAAATGGGATCTCTGTCACTTACAATAATCTTTGGGTTTCCATGTAGCTTTTGAACTGTTTCCATAAATGCAGTAGAAACTGTACTGGCTTTAAATGGATGTGATAATGCACAAAAGTGTGCATACTTGGTAAGTCTGTCAACTACCACCATGATGACACTCTTTCCCTCAGACTTGGGTAAACCTGTGATAAAATCCATTGAAACCTCCTCCCAACGTTGGCTTGGAATGGATAAAGGTTGTAATAGACCCGGTGTCTTAATTGTTTCAACTTTATTTTGTTGGCAAACCAAACATTCCGCCACAAACTTTTGAATATCTGATTTAAGGCCATCCCAAAAAAATTCCTTCTTAACCCTGTGGTAAGTTTTTAAAAATCCTGAGTGCCCTCCTAAGGGAGAAGTGTGCAATTCCATAAGAATCTTTTGTTTTAGCTGGGAATTCTTACAGAGGTATAAGCGATCTTTGTACCATAACGAATCATTTTGCCAGCTAAATGTATCAGAAGTACTGGAATCTTGTTGTAGCTTTTGAATAAGTGCCCACACTTCTTCGTCATTCTTCCATTCCTCCTTTGCTTCGTTTATCCAATCTGGTTGGATAATAGAAATGGCACACAACAATGCTTCCACATCCTCATCCTTTCTTGAGAGTGCATCTGCCACCACATTTTGCTTCCCTTTTTTGTAGATGATTTCAAAGTCATAACCCAACATCTTTGTGACCCACTTTTGTTGCTCTTCAGAGGATAATCTTTGTTCTAAAAAGTATTTAAGGCTATCATGATCCGTTTTTACCTTGAAGTGTCTTCCCATTAGGTAGGGTCGCCATTTCTTAAGTGCATGGAGTATTGCCAACATTTCCTTCTCATAAATAGCTTTGCTTAAAAACTTTCCCTTGATTGGACGACTTTCAAAAGCAATGGGTCTTTCATCTTGCATTAGAACAGCACCAATTCCATTTCCTGAAGCATCACATTCCACAATAAAGGTTTTTGTGAAGTCCGGTGTAGCTAAGACCGGTGCTTGGCACATTGCCTCTTTAAGATGTTTAAAGGCCTTTGTTGCTTCCGAAGTCCATGAAAATGAATCTTTCTTCAATAATGTTGTTAGAGGTGCTGCTATTCTCCCATAATTCTTAACAAACTTGCGATAATACCCTGTCAACCCAAGAAATCCTCGCAGATGCTTTATGGATGTGGGGATTTTCCATTCCTTAATGGCTTTAATTTTGCTAGGGTCTACCTTAACTCCTTCATGAGATACAATATGACCCAAATATTCCACCTCCTGGACTCCAAAGAAACATTTGGATCTTTTTGCATATAATTGTTTCTCCTCCAATAGTTGTAGCACCTTGTCAACATGTTCAACATGATCCTTCCAAGACTTGTTGTAGATTAGTATATCATCAAAAAATACTAACACAAATTTTCTAAGGAATGGTTTGAAAATTGAATTCATCAAACCTTGAAATGTTGAAGGTGCATTGGTAAGGCCAAAAGGCATGACCAAAAATTCATAATGACCCTCATGAGTTCTAAATGCCGTTTTCGGAATGTCTTCAATCTTCATTCTGATTTGATGATATCCCGAACGAAGATCCAACTTGGTGAAGTAAATTGATCCATGCAATTCATCCAGTAATTCATCAATGACAGGAATGGGAAACTTATCTTTAATAGTGAGCTTGTTGAGCTCCCTATAATCTGGACACATGCGCCATGATCCATCCTTCTTGTGCACCAATACTACTGGAGCTGAGAAAGAACTTTGACTCGGTTGAATTATACCAGCCTCTAGCATTTCTGCAACCATACGTTCAATTTCACTTTTTTGGACATATGGATATCTGTACGGCCTGATGTTTGGAGGAACACTTCCTGGAATCAGATGAATAGCATGATCATGATCACGCATAGGTGGGAGACCTTTGGGAGTCTCAAATACCTTGGAATGATTGTCCAGGACTTTTTGGAGATCTGGAGAAATAGATGATTCCAATGTGGAAACATCTAGCGAACATAATTGTGCAATTACACCTCTTTGCTCCTTTTTTAGAAGCTTTGTCATGCCATTAGAGCTGATTATCTTTCTTGGTTTCCCTGCAATACCCCTTAATTCAACTTCCTTTCCTTCCACAGAAAATTTCATGAAAAGTTCTTGAAAATTAAAAGCTATTGTACCCAAGGATTGTAGCCATTGGACTCCTAGTACAACATCAGCACCTCCCATTGGAATGGAAAGCATTGGGCTAGTCAATACATATTCTCCCATGGATAGCTTGATATTATGGCACTTTCCAGAACAATTTATTGTTCCTCCATTTGCAATCATCACTTGACACTCTGGTGCTGGATATAGGAAGCAATTCAATTCTTTTGCTACCCTACAATGAATAAAATTGTGGGTGCTTCCTGAATCAATCAACACTATTACCTTTTTCTTCTTGATTTGTCCTTCTATCTTGATGGTTTGAGGAGTGGTAATTCCCGCCAATGCATTACAAGATATGGTCAGATTTATTTGTTCTTCATCTAGGCTTTGTTCCTGGAATATATTCTCTTCTTTTGACCTTTCTTGCTCCTTTTCTTCTTCCTCTTCACAATCTATGTAGAATAATTTCTTCTCAGCACACTTATGACCTTTTGTGTATTTGCTATCACAATTGTAACAAAGCCCTTTTGCTCTTTTTTCTTCCAATTGTTGTGGTGTCAACCTTGTAGGTTGTGGAAGACTATGGGCAACAACACTTCCATCTTTATAGTTGTGAATGGTATGCTTCCTAGTTGCCATAATTTTGCTTTCCATTTTTCTTGCTAACCTGAATGCCTTCTCTAATGAATCAGGTTCCCAAAGGCGCACATCATTTTGATATTATCCTTTAAAGACCCTATGAACACATCAATCATATGCTCCTCTGGAATATCTTTTACCCTTATGTTCAATTTTTGGAACTCCTCAATGTGCTCCATTATTGAACCCTTTTGTTTGAGACTTATCAATTGGCTAAAAAAAGTGTTGCTTTTTGTATCCTCATAATGTGCTATCAATTCTTCCGTAAAAATTGCCCAAGTGATAAATTGTTTACGAGAACAAAGCCATTGATACCATACAAACTGATTTGGTTCCAAATATAAAGTTGCCATACGTACCTTTTGTGTGTTTTGCACATTATTGAGATCGAAGAATTGCTCCATCTGTAATATCCATGTGGCGGGATCCTTGCCATCAAACTTCCTCATATCGATTTTTGGAATGTGGTGATTCTTTGATCCAACATTAGTGTCTATGGAATCATGATTAACATTTCTTTTGTTCTCATCATGAGTTTCCTTTACTACCTTTTCACCATTAGTAAGTATTTCTTGTAGAAAATTAATCAAATCTGTCTTCAAATCTGCCATGCCTGTCTTCAAATTTGTGTTCAAATCTATCTTCAAATTGTCCATCTTAGCTTCCATGCCATTCATCTTAGCTTCCACGCCATTTATCTTAGCATCTGTTAACTTTTTTGAGCGTGACATTTGTTGCACTTGTTCTTGTAATTTTAATATATCATGTAGCATTTCGTCCTCTTCTTCATGAGTCATGCTAGAGCTTTCAATTTCCTTACTAGGTGTTTGCATTTTCTTTCCTCGGGGCATCAGTTACCGATAATAATGCTCTACTATTCCCTTTGAATTCCTTCAAAATAAATTTTCAAATCAAGCTTAAGCAAAAATTTAAAAAAAATCTACACACCTTTTTTCACTTTGTAGGAGCTCGATATTGCCTCTGATGTATCTCTGTACTTTCCAGTCATCTAGTTCTGAAATTGTGAACTGTAGTAGCTCTCTCTGTCCTCTTTCCAATGCCACAAGTCTGACCCAAATTGGATTCTCCAAGGAAGAGTTATGCGAAATCTCCCACAGTGACTTGATTATAGACTAGTTCAGTAGAGCTAACTTGTACGATGTGCCGCGAGTCACTGTTTCGACCTTTGGATCTAAAAAATACCCACAGGAAACTACAGTCTGTCCTCTTTCTGCACCTTTTTACGAAATTTCAATCTGATCCTCAGAGAGAAAGTTATGACGATTTTCCCCAAGTCACCTGTTTTGAATGTAATTCAGGAGTCTGCAAAAAGACCAACTTCCTCAGATCATATCTCCGAAAATATCACGCGAAAAGCTCTGAAATTTGGACCCAAGGTTCAGCGTCAATTCTTATCAAATGGGTTTTTTTTGCGACTTCTGAAATGTCACAGAAAAAAAGTTATAGCGAAAATGCCACGATGACCTGTTTGGAGCAGCGAAACCCTAGAATTCAAAGCTCTGATACCAAATGTTATGAAACCAGCTCAAGAAAAGATAGATCAACGCCTTAGAATTCAGCCTCTTCGAGGGGGCAACCTCCTTTACATTACATAAATGAACAATTCTTGGATGATACAAATGACAAAACCTCCTTTCTATATATAGGAGTCTAAGGAGTCACAATATAATCCAGCCGACCTAACAATAATAATATAAAGCCACAAAAATAACAATAGAGGGATTCTATGGGGCACAGAAATAATAATATGGGGGTAATAGGGGCACAACAATATAAATAAGGGGTATAACTACAATAGTAATGGGGTAATCACTAGTATTATAGGGACCCAACACTCTTCCTTGTAATCCAAATACATATGAAACAATTTCAAATTGGGTTGGCTAAAACTTTTGTTGTTACAAATTCAGTTGAGTTTGTCCTCTTGGGCCAAAAACATCATTACAGGGATCAATAGGAAGCTTAGATTAATTTTCTTTTTATTTATTTAATTGCATTTCAGTTGGAGAGTTTGTTTTCTCAATTTTTTGCACTTTGATTTTTATGTGTGAAATTAATTCATTTTATTTGAATTTTGATTGGTTTTGACGGGAGATCTGTTCAAGAGGATGAAGAAAATAGATCTTGGAGCAATGTTATTGCACCAACAAAGGAAAAAGAAGAGGATTGACAACTCCAAAATTGATGGATTTGAACTACCTTCAACAACTCTCCATTTTGGATTCTTTTTGTAAATTATAAATATAAGTTTTGAGAATGATGAAGGGGTTCCTCTTCTCTACAACTTAGAGACTTTAGGCATTTTTTTAAAGATATTTTAAGTTATAGATAGGGAGGAATGTTGAATAATCTAGGGCAAAGTAATGTAGTGTGATTCTTCGTTACTTGATAACAATTTGTGGAGTCTTTTTACTTTTCTTGTTAGCTTATTCTTCTTATTACTATTATTAGTGAATATATGTGTACTTCATCAAATTGCTACCAAAACATAAAAACAAAAACACAAGATGTTGGCTCTCTGCCAGGGCCAAAACCTCTCTACTCTTGAGAGGAAAACCCTTTAGTGAATTTCTCTTATTCAAGCTTATATTGATCAATGTCAAACCCTAGACCTCTGGCAAAGAGATCCTCCAAGCACAATTCAAGTCTCAACTCCTTTCTTCACCATATACCCTGCCACTTCTACTGGCACTTTGTTTCCCGACACTTCGTCCTCCTACTTCCGACACTTCTTCTTCTTGCTATGATTCTTGTCTAGAGTTATACCTTCCTTGAATGAGTCTTCTAAATGAAGTGTTTCTCTTATATTCCTTGCTCAAGTATATATTTGACTAACCGAGATCCTCCTTGAGTGTATTACTATTCTATTGTTCTGCTGCCCAAGTTTCTTGCACGTGTGGAGAGTATTGCTAGGTGGTGTATGCCCTTCTCCTTCACTTGAGTGTCTTTCTTTCACACTGAGGAGGAGGCCTTGTAGGCCTAGTTTCAGCCGAAGTTACGGTAGGTAAGTGTCTATGGATTGTTGTTGTCCTAGTTGTAGGGACAACCCTCAGATTTTCTCGCACATGTGACTGTAGGAGCCCCAAAACAGACTTCTAGCCCTTGGTGGTGTACCCTTTCTCTTCTCTACCTTTGGAGACCTCCTTTATTCATTATTTCTTTCTTTTTCCTTCGCATATTTCAAAGCACACTTGATGTGTTATCTTTGGAGTGGACAACCTCTATAAATAGAGGACTATCCCTCCATTTAGGCCAACTAGAAGGCCGACTAGAAGGTTGACTAGTCCTCTGTTTGTAGGCCAACTTTGAGTGTTGTTTGTAGGTATATTTGTTGAGAAGTTTGTGGATAACTTCCATGGTGGTGTAGCATGCTTGAAGGAGCTTCTTGAAGGTGCCATTATATAGGAGTAGTCTTGAATTTTCTTGGAGGTTTCCCTTTGACTATATTGTAACATGCCCTTAAGGCCTTCAATATTTTCTCTTGACTATTTGTCTCACCTATAGCACTTTGACATGTGCTAGTCCTACTTCAATGAGAAAGAAACTCATTTTCATATATTATAAAAACAATATTTGTTTTCTTGAATAAGTACAAATATCAAAAAGTACATTTATGAAGACTGAACCTAGTTACACTTCCTTCAACACTTCCTCTTAACTAGGGAGGTATTCATACAACATTACAAGGTGTTTAGCAATTTTCAATCTTGAAGAATTCACATAAGAGAAACCAGATTAGACATCATATCAATTAGCATTGTCATAGTGCAAGGCCTTGACTAATAGCTCGATCTCTTTATGAGACCATGAGCTACAATGTTGACAAGACCAATGATTTATATACACCTTCATCATTGTCTCTCAAGATACATACCCACCCGGGTGTTCTCCGAGTATGACTTTCTAGGACTATTCTTATCTTGGGTTCCTAGCCCTCAAGGAATATCGGTCCTCTTGACTACTCTTGGCTTGGATGCCCTACACATCCTCAAAGAGTGTCGTATGTGAGAGGATTACCCAATCCTCCCATTCTTTCTTACCAATTGAAGACAAGAATGTAGTTTCTATCTTGTGTCTACATTTCCATTCATGGCCTTCATCTATACTTACGGTAGTTAGTCTGGTCTAGTGCATGACCCATGAAATGGAAAACACAGATGTCACTCCTTTGTAATTAGGGGTGATCCAAAATTCCCTCCTGATCAGGGACCCGTCAGAGATCCCTCTTAACTGGGGACTCTTTCCTTCATCAACAACTTCTTCTTTGTGGATCCTTCAACTGCTTGATCTCCTTCCTTTCTTGATGTCATGAAGCCTTTTTTAGAACTTCTTCTAGGTAGGGCACCATCCATTAATCACTTTCCTCCCTGGTTTTTCATGTCATTCCTTCCTTCAAGGAAAGTGGCTTTCATGTCATACATTAAGTTTTCTTGTCATCTTGGCTACTTCTTCTTCATCTTTTCCATGTTTTGGAATATTCTTCTCATGGATGCTTTGTTGTACTTGCTTGTTTACATACTTTGACCTAGTAGCCCATCATGACTTCCTCTTGATATTGCTTCAACATTTCTTTTGCTTTTTTTGGATGGCTTATTCATCATGACATCTCTGTATAGTAGAATTAGTTAGCTGCACCTTTTGTATCTCCAAGTCCTTCATAGGTGTCAAGGGTCTTTTCGTTCTTTATCAAAGTTGTCTTTCCTTCTTTCGGGAGATATCTTCAAAGTATCTTGTCATATAGTGATTCTCGGTGATCATGGTGTTCTTACACATGCTTGATCTCTTTCTTCATTAGCTTCCTATTAGATAGGTCAACCATCTTTATGCTTCTTGAGAGAGAATTCCTTCATTCCTTTGTTTCTAGACTTTTCAACATTTCTTCTTGCTTCTTGGTCAGCAATATTATGCTCCTTATGTGAGCCTATTTTTTTGTTGACCTTCATTGCATTGTGGTACATGCCTTTGAGCATGTTCTTGGTAAAAGAGATTCTTTCATGCTTGATCATGTTATATAACTATACCCATGACTCAATAATATACACATGATAACATGACTTAAACTTTGATGCATACATACCTCATCTTGATTCTCCTTTAATCATCCTAGATTCATTTGATTGACCTTGGTGTGGCCCTTCTTTCTTCACCTTAGCTTTCCTGCATATCATCCTTTTCTTGAATCTTATGAATGGGATTCCCAATGAGACATCTTCTTTGGTCCATGAACCTTCTTTTGAAGATTCCATCAAAGGATCTTAAAGACCCTTGCCTTGCAAATGTTTCTTTCCTTTTGATGATGGAGGTCTTCTAAGATTCTTAATCATGATCAATTTTCCTTTCATCATGTGTGAGGTCCTATACTAGGTATGCTTCTTCTACATGAATATATTGAGCTATATCTGCCATGCTCCTATATTCTAGAAGATATTTCTACTTATGAATTTTTGTTCTTATCATAAATGCTACATCTACATGAGTATCTAGAGCTCTATGTACATTATGCTGCTAGATTCTAGAGCATGTTTCTAGTCATACAATTTTAATTTATTCCTACATGCTCTTATCCTACTCGAAACTTTGAAAGAAGTCTAGAAGTAAAGAGTTTGACCTAGTCGTATTAGAGATCCAGAGGATATTCCTTCTTTTGCTTCTTTCCTTCTCTTTCACCTCTTTAGTCAAGTGAGATTTTTCCCTCTTTATTTTCTTTTTGTCCTTCTTAAGCTTATGGAAATTCCTTTTGTAATTTCCATATTCTTGGCATCCAAAACATTAGGTCTTGGACGTCTTTGATGTTTGTTCTTTGTGGACCAAACTTGCCAAATTTACCCTTTCTTTTGGCCATGGTAGCAAATGCTTTCTCCTTTGATCCTACATCTTATTTTTCCTTAAGTCTAGTTTCCTTTGTTCTGCATAGAGACCACATTTCGCTGAGAGTGGTTGCTTCCTTCTTGGCATATATGCTTGATGTGAAGTTTCCCCACTCCTCGGGTAGAGCATTGAGTACTATAGTTGTCATCTCTCTTTCTGACATGACTTCCCCAAGCTCTTGAAGTGGATCTCTCATTTCATAGATTTTCATGAAGTAGGGAGTTATTCTTTCCTTTGTTATCTTCATCTTGTATAATTCATTTCTCAAATATATTACTTCTCCAGTTGCGGATACCAAGAATAGCTCCACTAGCTTATCATAAAATTTCTTTTGATGTCTCAAACTTGGAGACATAAGGAATGAGAGAGTCTTTGATTGATTCTATCAAAATCCTTTGAGCTCTTGTCTCATCCTTATTATATTTGGCTAAGGCTTGAGTCTGTTCCTTAGTAGGGATAGTGATATTCCCTTTGACATGTTCTAGGAGTTCATTCTCCTTGAGAAGTAGATTAGTCCTCTTCTTCCATGCAAGAAAGTTATCAGTACCTACAAATTTATTGCTTTCCTTGCAAAGAGACATTGATGTATATTCAGTAGGGGACATGTACTTACTTGATAGATTTTGAGATGTAATGGATTAGCTTCCTCCTTGAAGGCTTGATGGCTTGTCTTCCCTGGATCTCGATGTTCTTCAAGTTGCCTTCTCCAAGTGGACTTGCTTGGTGATTAGGTTTGCTTGAAGACTTGTAGCTTGATGTAGGTCTTGATTCAATCTGCTCTTCTTTGTAGGTTCCTTTATGCAAGGCTCTTCTTCTAGCTTTGTAGACCTCCTTGATGAATGATGGATTGTAGACCCTTCTTGTCCTTGAAGTAATTGAGACTTCTAGTCTTGATGCTTCAACTTTGTAGATGCTTCCCCTTGATGAGTGTTCTTGAGTTACCCTATCTTTGATGTGTCACCTTAGCTCTGATACCATGTTGAAGAATCTAGGGAAAAGTAGTTTAGTGTGATTATTTATTACTTGATAAAAATTTCTAGAGTCTTTTTACTTTTCTTGTTATTTTATTCTTCTTCTTTTTATTATTAGTGCATATGTGTGTACTTCATCAAACTGATACAAAAACATAAAAACAAGAACGCAAGATGTTGGCTCTCTGCCAGGGCCAAAACCTCTCTAATCTTGAGAGGAAAACCATTTAGTGAATTTCTCTTATTGAAGCTTCTATTGATCAATGCCAAACCCTAAACCCCTGACAAAGAGATCCTCCAAGCATAAGTCAAGTCTCCACTTCTTTCTTCACCATATAACCCGACACTTCTTCTGACACTTTGTTTCCTAGTACTTCGTCCTCCTACTTCTAGCACTTCTTCTTCTTTCTATGATTCTTGTCTAGAGTTAGACATTCCTTGAATGAGTCTTCTAAATTAATTGTTGCTCTTCTATTCCTTGTTCAAGTATATATTTGACTAATCGAGATCCTCCTTGAGTGTGTGACTGTTATGTTGTTCTTCTACCCAAGTTTCTTGCACGTGTGGAGAGCATTGATAGGTGGTGTATGCCATTCTCCTTCGTTTGAGTGTCTTTCTTCCACGTTGGAGGAGAAGGCCTTATAGGCCTAGTTTCAACCCAAACAAAGGTAGGTAAGTGTCTATGGATTTTTTTTGTCCTAGACACAGGGACAACCCTCATATTTCCTCGCACGTGTGCATGTAGCAACCCTAAAATAGACTTCTAGCCCTCGGTGGTGTACCCTTTCTCTTCGCTACCTTTGGAGACCTCCTTTCTTCGTTCTTTCTTGCCTTTTAGTTCACAGATTTCAGAGAACACTTGATGCATTATCTTTGGAGTGGAAAACCTCTATAAATAGAGGATTGTCCCTCCATTTAGGCCGACTAGAAGGCCGACTAGTCCTTTGTTTTTACGCTGACTTTGAGTACTATTTGTAGGCAGATTTGTTGAGTAGTTTGTGGATAGATTCCATGGTGGTGTAACATGCTTGAAGGTGCCATTGTATAGGAGTAGGATTGACTTTGCTTGGAGGTTTCCCTTTGACTTTGATATATAGTGTAACATGCCCTTAAGGATTCAATATTTTCTCTTGACTATTTGACTCAACTATAGCACTTTGACATGTGCTAAACCTAATTCAATGAGAAAGAAATGCATTGCCATATATTATAAAAATATTATTTATTTTCTTGAATAAGTACATATATCAAAAAGTATAATTATTGAAGACCGAACCTAGTTACACTTCCTTCAACAAGGAAAACTCAGATTTGGGCTACTTGGTGGTTTTCTTTCCAGAATTCAATTTTTGTTAGTGAGGTAGAGTTTGCACTTTTGTAAGGGTGATAGTATGGAGATGTGTTACATTTTTTGGTAAGAGAGGGAGTATTTAGGTGGAAAAAATAGGGCTCGTTGGAGCAATTTAAGCGCTTGATCAAGCACCTCAAGCACTAAAATAATAGCTTGATCGAGGGTTAAAAAAATCCTTGATCAAGATTTAGGGCTTAATTGAGCTCTAATGCTAGATTGAGCATTTTTTTTTTTGCTATTAAAATTCCCTCCCGCGATTTGTGTGCACCATTTGCATGGGCCACAAGATAATTAAGAGCTTGATCAAGAGTATTTGAGCAACTCAACCGAGGGTATGGAGCTGGATCAAGTAATTGGAGCATGAAGAGATCCAACCAACCCCGCCAACGTCCGAGAGGCTCAAACGAAGGTAGGTATTCTATCCTTTTTTTTTATTTAATTTCATTTGCAAATTTAAACAAGTTAATTTGAAAAAAAAATACGATACAAAAACCATGAAAACCACAAAACCAACCAAGAAAACCACAAAAAACCATAAAAAAAACCCTTCAAAACAACTTATAAACCACAAAAAACAACTTAGAAAATGCTTCGAAACCACCAAAAAAACTATAATTTAGGTTTTAGATTTTTTTCTTACTTGCAATGTGTTGATTGGAAAAAATGACCTTTGTAACATTTTAAGCGAGACCACCCAGTCGAGAACTTAAAATAGCTCCTTTTCTGTTGGAAATGGTGGTTCCTACTAGTTCAATTGGGTCTAATTACCCTCTCTCTATATCTACTATCTTAAAGTATGACTTTAATATACCAATAGAGAAGAGACATCAGACCATCCCTCTTACTGATCAGGCAAGAAAGTGATCCTTCAACTGATTTAATGGCCCCGACAAACCACTCTAAAGACTGCCCCTGTATGAGGGAAATTATAAGATGTAGAAAGTAGAACTACATGCAAAGTATAATCTAAGATGCATATAATCCTAGAACTCTCTTTGATTAAAGGAAAGATTAGTCCTTCTCTCAATCAAGAGCAAGATAAAAAGATAGGAAAAGAAACAAAAGTATGTTGAAATCAGAATAAAATAAAGGAAATAGATCAAGGAAATAGTTCCAAGATCTAATCCTTGTTCAAGAAAATGTATACAAATAAATTCCCATTAAATAGTTAACAGACATCCAATTGCAAACATCTTCAATTCCTAATAAAACCTATGCATAAGGACAAAAATATTCATGCCACAATACTGAAATAGTTCAAATACATAACATGTAGAAAACATGACATCTATAATATTAAATTATTATATAGCTAGCAACTCAAGGAGATAAAGGTCTATCCTTATGCAAGTTCCAGTTTCGAAACTCATTTCTAATTAACCCTGCAAGATAGCTTGACAAAATTCTAAATGAGCATTTCAGTAAACAGTCAACAGTAGTGCTAAAAAGCCACATACATACTCATACACCAGAAATGATATTTGAAAACTGAAGCATTTACTTCCAATAATAGAGCAAGTAGTAGTGTTATGCAACCAATTACAAAAATAAATATTATTATAAATATGAATCAAGTTACATAAAACAATAGAGAGTTATAGTAGTGCAAGTCCTCTGCTGCCTCTAAACTCGATTCCCTACCTACAAAGATGGATCGGCTCTCACTACAATAGTGTAAATGAATCACAAAATCCATCCATACAAATAGGATGTAAACCCAAGCATGAATATTCCTCTTTTCTCTTCGATTCGAATCCCCCAATACTATAAAAATAGATATGGGTATTTATACACAGTGGAAATATTAACAGTTTTCCCCAAATCTCTCCACAGTTGATTTAATTAAAAAGAAAAAAATAATAAACTTGTTGCAATTGATGTTATGGCTGAACTTACCAGATCTCAGAAACCAAATCCGAAACTCATTCAAACATACTTTGAATCAGCTGAAGGATTGTTTCCAACAGAATCCCCGAATATCCTTATCAACAGTCTCTGTCCCTTTTTTTTATGGCAATAGTGGTTTCAAGTATCCGATTAAAATCAGAAGTCCAAGATCTTCTAGAATTGGCCCCTTGGATTATTCCTACAATCAAAATAAAACATAGAAGTGAGTGTTTTATTATAAATCACACGAATCTTAACAAATTACAAAGAAAACCATAATAACAGCCTAAAACCTTAAAACAATGACCTTTCAAACTTTATAGTAGCGATCAAACCAAAGCATGACAAGTGATGTACATGGATGAGTATTGGAGGTTATAATATTGAAGGTTTTAACATGACACACTTTGCACAACTTGCGATATAAGAAATTTCCAATGCAACAGACGCGATATTATATTTAAAATGTTATGATAAAGCCAATCAGATCCACTACCATATCGACAATCAGAGATAAGGTATTATTGGAGGTGCCATTTAAAAGTTCTGATAAAGTGGCGGATGCAATTTAATAATTAAATCGTAGTGTTAAATCAAGTCGGGTCCGCATATCAGAAATCAGAGAAAATCAGAGGTCAGAGATAATATGATATCACATATCGAAGATCGAAGGTTTTGAGCAGTGACACAAAACAAAAGTGTCGATATGGTATTTCTTTGATATATGCATTGTGTGTTATTTACATTTATGAACTTTGGTTAAAAGATTTCCAAAGTATTATTACAATAGTTTATTACTCCAATAATGGATTGTTATTCAAAGGCTCGATTTAACTTTGGTTCAATATAAAAAAGATTTAAGTCACACGATAACATAAGTCTTGGACTCGGGGGCTATTTGATTCATTTATTCTAATTAATGAATTTTAAAACAAAGTTTAATTAATCAAAGAAACTTTGAATATGTTAGGATATTCTGACACATAGGAAATAGTTAAGTATAACTTGGTCTAGTGTAGAGTTAGGTAAAGTGTGTTTCTTTACTATGTACTTTTGTAACTTACAATCTGACGATCATGATATGTTCTAGACATCAAGTGATCCGACGATTCATTCTCTCCTCGGTATTACCGACACTTGATCGTGGCTTAACACCCGATTGTTCCATGATCTTTATTTAAAGAGCATGGAGGGTCATTTGTAGGGTGACCATTCATGAGAGAAACTTATGTAAATTTTCTTTCTTTTACATTAATAAATTTCCTGAAGTGGTTGCGTTGGCTCACGCCGTGGACTGTTTCCCACTTTGAGGGTTTTAACCACGTTAAGAATATTGGTATATTGATCTGTGATCTGTTTGTGAGCGGTGTCCTTTGGTGTTATATCTTAGGAACTTACCCTGTAAATTCCTACATGGTATCAAAGCTATTTGAGAGCCACATCTGTTGGTGATCCAAATTAGAAGCCAGTACAACTAGTTCTGACTGTCATTTCCTAGATCTACTATTTCTGACTACTTTCGTGTTGAGAGGACTACTCTGTTGTGTTAGGAGTATCTGTTCTAGTGAGGAACCCCTTTTGTTTCACGTGAAAAGGTTTCTAGTAGCCCTAGCTACCTCATTGTTAAGGGTATACAGTCTTTATTTGTAGTTTTAGTTATTTATCTCTCTATTTATTTTGGTTTATGTATCTCTCTGTTTTCTATTACCAGATCTATACCTTTCATTTCTACATATTCTCTTTGGCCCGTGACTCTGTGAGATCTAGGAAAATCAGAAACAGAAAGGAAGGATTTTTCTCATGCATATGCTCTTTTACGTCGTGCCCTAGTGTAATCTCGGAAATCAGAAACATTGAGGAAAATATTTAGTTTCCAATAAAAGCTAACTTCAAGCCATAAGGTTTGATTTTTTTTGTATGTTTGTGTTGGGTTGTGTGGTTTTTTATTTTGTAGGAAAAAAGGGCATTTTCAAGTAAGTATGCACCCCAAGCTTCAATGACTAAAAAAAAACCCCCTTCCTCTTTTCCAAAAATTACTAACCTTTTAAACCAGCTCACTTGGTCCAAAGTTATCTTATGAGAATAGAGGTCTTTAGTAAGTCTTTCTTTTTGTTGAGCTATTTTTTCAAAAAGTACATGTAACTTATGTTTTAAAGTTACTTTATGTAAAAGTGTTCTCACTCATTATAAAAAGTGAGACACTTATAATTCTAAAGTCTCTTTATCTTTTATTTAAGTTACAATTTAGTGGGTAGCTCATAAAGTACCATTGTAAAAGTGACTTTCACTTATTTATAAAAATGGGTCACATAATTTTTTATTTTTTTTTAAAGTGAACTAATTAGATTAAGTTTGGAAGGGGGGGGAATTTTTTTTTTTAATATAACATTATTATTCACTTCCACAATTCACGCACTTCGTCGGCATCTTCAACAACTTTTCTTCAAAAAGCCATAACTTCTTCATCTGGAAGCCGTTTTCAAAGCCGATTTTTTTTTTAATTTGCCTAATTTTTTGAGATCTTTCCATTGGAATACTTTGTTTCAGCATATACAGCTTCAGTTTCTATTAAAATGGAAATTCCATGCCAAGTTATTCTTGACAACACCAACTACTTCCAATGGTGGTCCTACATTGTGGATTTACTTAGAAGTAAAGGTCTTTACAGAATAGCCTCAGACTAAGAAACTAAACCTAAAGATGAAGATAAGACAGCCAAATGGGAAAATAGGCAAGATCAAGAATGTGAGTTGATAAGGATGTCTATTTCTCCAGACCTTAGATTCCATATCATAGAACTTGATACCCCTAATGAAGTAATGAAACAACTCACTAAAGTTTTTGGAACTAAAAATGAAATTAGAGCCCATCAACTCAAAAATGAGTTTCTTACATTGGATCCCAATATTTTTTCTTCTTCCATTGAATATTTTTTGTCCAAGTTCAATACCCTTAGACTTCTCTTGGAAGGTGTTAAGGTTAAGAAAGAAGATGGTAGCCTTATCTATTCCATTCTTACTAAGTTGGGACTAGCCTACTTTGTGTTTGTTTCCACCTTCCATTCTATTAGAGAAGCCTTTATTTCTCAAGGACAAGACTACAATTCCCCCTCTTTTGATGTCTTTTGTGATTCTTTAATAAGAGAACAAGAAAAAGTCTTAATTTTGGTCTTCTTAATCCTGGAAACTCTTCTAAGAAAGCCTTAGCTGCCTAGCAACAACCAAATTCAAAGAATCCTAAGAAGCAGTATCCTAAAAAGAATGATCCTAAACCAAGCAAGGGTTCTAATCAATTTCATTCTCAAAATGGAAAATAAATTCAACAAAATGATAAGGCAAATAAAAGCAAAGGGAAGAAGACTGATAGACATTGCAACTTTTGTAATTGAGATGGCCACTTCGAATCCAAATGATTTAAGAATATCGAAGCCTTGGAAGAAGCAATGAAGAAGCATGCCATCCATTTGGAGCACTCTTCAACTTCAACTTCATCTTCAGGAATACCACTTTCTGCATGTGGTTGTCAAGCATCTCAGTCTGGTTATGCACTAAATGTATCTTCTTCTTCTCATTCTCATGAGTGGCTCATTGATTCTTGAGCTTCTTATCACATGGCCAAAAACAAAGCCATGTTTTCTTCTTTAAATGATTGTAACACCAAAAATATATATGTTGGTGATGATAGATCTCTTAGTGTTGTAGGGACTAACACTATTCATCTAGACAATGGTCAATTTAATGATGTACTATGTGTCCCAACCTTATCCTTCAACCTTCTATCTGTATATCAAATAACTCATTCAGGTGAAGGTAAAACCATTGAATTATCACCTCACGATGTTGTAATTAAGGACCTAAGAGATCCTAGATAGATTTTAGCTACTGGCATTGCTCATGATTCTACAAGGTTGTATAAGTTTAAAAACTTTGGGTCATCAACACTTCCCTCGGTATTTGTTGCTCATAATGATGAAGTGAGCAAACTTTGGCATGAGTGATTTGATCACTTAAACTATCGCTCCCTTCAAAATCTATGTAAAGAAAATATGGTGACAAGTCTTTCTATGGTATCTTGAAGAGATGGTGTTTGTTCCGGATGTGTACTCAGAAAATATCGTCGGGATAGTTTTGAAAAATGTGCCTCTTGGCATGCCTCAACCCCTTTACAGTGTGTGCATAGTGATTTATGTGGTCCATTTCCAGTTGTTTCATTCTCTGGCTACAAGTATTTCTTAACTTTCATTGATGATTTCTCCATATGCACTTGGGTATACTTCTTAACTCAAGAGTGAAGTATTTAACATGTTCTTGGCCTTTAAGGCCTTTGTTGAGAAACAATCTGGACATCAAATTCTTAAGCTAGGATCTGATAATGGTAGAGAATATGTTAACAACAAATTCATCAAATTTTGCACTGAGCATGGAATTAAAATGCAACATATTGTTCCATTAACTCCACAACAAAATGGTTTAGCTGAAAGGAAGGACAATGCCTTAAAGGAAATGGCTAATTGTATGCTTCAATCTAAAGGACTTAGCCTTAATTTTTAGGTAGAAGTAATTAACTGTGAAAATTACATAGTAAATTGCACTCCTACTAAGGTTTTAAAGAATATCACTCCCGAAGAAGCATGGAGCTCAATTAAACCAGATGTAAGTCACTTTCGTGTTTTTGGAAGTGAAGCATGGGCCCATATTCCAGATGAGAAACATAAAGCTTTAGAACCTAAGAGTGAAAAATGTACTTTTGTTAGATATTATGAAGATTTCAAAGGATATAGACTTATTCCACTTAAGTCCAAAAATGTTATCATTAGAAGAGATGTAAATTTTGTTGAAAATATATCGGCCTACGAGCCTAGTTCGATGGATGTGCCACCTCTCTCTATCCCTTCTACTTCTGAAAATATTTCTTCTTCTGATGATGACAGCAAGGATGACAATCCTCCCCCACCTTCTCAGGATCCTCCTTCATCTCCTCAGCTTCCAAAATGGGTCTGTGCTACTCAGGATGCAACAAGTGCTCTTGTAAGCGATCCTACAGATCAACAACATACACGTTCTCAGTTCGATACAGACACTTCTTTATTGGCTCAAGCTTCAACGAATAATGATCCTGACACATTTGCAGAAGCTTCAAGCCATCCAGATTAGGATGCATCTATGAATGAAGAATATCGTTCGTTATTGAAAATGATACATGGGATCTTGTTCCTCTTCCAAAGGGACAAAAATTTGTTAGATGCAAATGGGTTTACAAAACCAAGTTTAGACCAGATGGAAAAATTGATAAACATAAAGCTCATCTTGTTGCTAAGGGTTTTCACAAGTTGAAGGCATTGACTATACTGAAACCTTCTCCCCTGTTGCCAAAATGAACTTTATCCACCTTTTTCTTTCCCTTGTTGCCTCTTTCAAATGGGAAGTCCATCAGATGGATGTTAAATCTGCTTTCTTGCATGGGGACTTGCATAAAGAAATCTATATGGAACAATCTCCTGGCTTTATACAAACAGACTCCAGCCTTGTATGTTAGCTTAAGAAATCCCTTTATGGCCTCAAGCAAACCCCT
This sequence comes from Pinus tabuliformis, assembly GCA_031772625.1. Taxonomy (NCBI): domain Eukaryota; kingdom Viridiplantae; phylum Streptophyta; class Pinopsida; order Pinales; family Pinaceae; genus Pinus; species Pinus tabuliformis. Next base: position 1,310,983 of record CM062805.1, on the reverse strand, counting down.
CAGGCTTACTATGCCAAAATGGTTAGATTTCTTTTAAATACTGGCTTTTATAGGTGTCATTATGACAATACTTTCTACACCAAGAAAGTGGGTAAGTATCTTATCATTCTTGTTCTTTATGTAGATGATCTTATCCTTATTGGCAGTGATCCCAACGTTATAAACTATGTGAAGTCCAGCCTTAAAAAGTAGTTTCAAATGAAAGACTTCAGACACTTGCGTTATTTTCTTGGTCTTCAAGTCTTACAATCCAAGGAAGGTATTTCCCTTTCCCAGTCCAAATATTCCTATGATATTTTACACCACTTTCACATGGAAGATTGTAAGCCAGCCCCTTCTCCCTTTCAATCTGGAGTCAAACTTTTAGTCACTTGTACTTCCCCTAAAGCTGATGCTACCCTATATCATCAACTTGTAGGAAAAAAATTGTTTCTGACCCATGCCCATCCTGCCCTTTCCTTTGTTGTTGGCCTTATTGGTCGGTTTATAAAAAACCCACATGAAAGTCATTGGAAAGAAACTAAAAGAATACTTCGTTATGTTTGAGGTAAAATTCAGTTTTGGATTCATTATAGTGCAGAAGCATCTCCTATATTGGTTGGTTTCATGGATTCCGATTGGGCTGGTGACCCTGATGATCGGAAGTCTACTGCATGTTATGTGTTCACTCTTGGTTCTGGACCTATTACATGGGCTTGCAAGAAACAAAGTTCCATTTATCTTTCTTCAGTAGAAGCAGAGTATCGTGGCGCCATAGAAGCTAGTAAGGAAGCCCTATGGCTTCGTCAGATCCTGTTAGAGTTTGGCTTTTAGCAACAACATCCGACTACACTTTGGTGTGATAATCAAAGTGCCATTCAACTATGCAAATATCCAGTCCAACATCAGCACAACAAACACATGGAACTACACATGCACTTCATCATAAAGCTCATTCATGACCATGTTCTTGAAGTGCAATATTGTTCAACCGATGATCAAGTTGCAAACATCTTTACAAAAGCTCTTATAGAGGCGAAGTTTACTAAACTTCGATTTATGGTTGGAGTTCAAGAAGTTGTCACTAAGGGGGGATAGGCTCTAATGCCTCCTTCCTTCTCCTAATGTGTCATATTTGTGCATCCTTCAATCCTATCCCAAGTTGTTCTTAAGGGGGGATGTTAGGATATTCCGACACATAGGAAATAGTTAAGTATAACTTGGTCTAGTGTAGAGTTAGGTAAAGTGTGTTTCTTTTCTATGTAATTTTGTAACTTACAATCCGATGGTCATGATATGTTCTAGAAATGAAGTGATCTGATAGTTCATTATCTCCTCGGTATTACTAACACTTGATCCGTGGCTTAACACTCGATTGGTCCATGATCTCTATTTAAAGAGCATGGAGGGTCATTTGTAGGGTGACCATTCATGAGAGAAGCTTATGTAAATTTTCTTTCTCTTACATTAATAAATTTCCTAAAGTGGCTGCATTGGCTCAGGCCGCAGACTTTTTCCTTCTTTGAGGGTTTTAACCACGTCAAGAATACTAGTGTATTGATTTGTGATCTCTTTGTGAGCGGTGTCCTTTGGTGTTCTATCTTAGGAACTTACCCTGTAAATTCCTACAGAATAAGATTAAGGTGCACATAAAATAAAACAAAGCTAATTAGGCAAAAATGAATTAATCAATAATCCAAAAGCCAAATGCCAATTCAAAAGGGTCCCCATAGTTATTATGATAATAATAAAGTCAAAATGGTGTTTGTTTTTTACCACAACAATGGCAACACACGAGAAGAACCAATAATCTCTGAAAATAATGATGAAACTCCAAAGAAAAAAAGGAATGAAGTTAAATGAATAAAAAATGCTAAAATTAAGATTTTTCAATGAAATCTTCAGTAAAGGACAATAGAATTTAATCATTTTGTACATCTCTAGTATTAATAATAAAATAAAAATCATGTTTACAAAAATCATTAATTGATAACAACTTTAACTAAAGATCAAAAGATTTTAATTGAGTTTAGTAAAAATATGAACTCTTATTATCACAGGTAGAGCCACTACTACTAGCAAGTGTCCATAGCCTTAGCACAGTTACCTTTTAACCCAAGGAAAAGTCAGTATCCCATTTACTGCTTGATATTTAAGAGGAAATACAATTTTCATCAAATTACTTTAAAAGCCATTGTCCTGGCTTGTTGACCATATTTCAACAATGTCATTCACAAGTATTGATAGTAATGAACAAGTCAGCTCATGATGAGACCTCTTTTCCTACAACAAGTTGTTGTAAGCCATTATCCTGATGTGGTAACCAGATACGATAATGTCATTATGATCAATACCCATGATCATGGTAGGTTGGATCTACAAGGAGACCCCCTATCTTCCAGGTATATAATAATTTATTTTACATTGATGATTTAACATAGATGGGGAGACAAATCCTCTCCTTAAGAGATTGGGATGATGTAGAAGAGTGATAAAACACTAAACCTTTTTTTTCCTATGCAACTTTAGGAGTTTTTTATGATAAAAGGTTGTTGTAAAACGAGATTATCTCTTATGTTATAAATTAGAGATCATAAATAATGAAAATGGAAAAACTCATGGAATAAAATCTTCAAATCTGAATATGAAAAATAGCATTTTTGATAATTAACCAAATATTTTTCCTTTTACTAATGGATTTCATTAGATAAGAGTAAAAAGTTCCCAAGTATTAACCAAAGTTGGGTTAAAAAGAATTATTTAAAAAGGCTTGGTAATATTACTTAAATCAATCAAAGATCAAATTGGAACTCAAGGGATTGCAAAGGGCATAAGTGAGATGTTATTAATTCAAACTCAAATTCAAGAGCCGAGAGAAACTAGCAAAACCCAAAAACAATCAACCACAAAAAGAAAGTCGAAACTCGAGTGAAACAAAAGAACTATTTTGATATAAGCAATAAAGATCTTGTTATTTTCTTTGCATTATGTCAAGCATATGAAATTTTGTCTCGCTTGGTGAGTTTGTTGTTCAAGACTTTTTTTTAAATAAATTCTTTAACTAAATGGAGAGCTGTGATTAAAGTTTTCTTATGAGAATTTAACAGGAATGTATTCCCTTTATCAAATCCTGCTTTAAAACATGTACCTTTGAATAAGCATATCTCAAAAGAGAATATGCAAGGTGATAAGAAAAACTTAAAAGTAAAGGAAATCTTCCTAAATGAGTTTTTTAAAATTGCTACTTTTAGCATTAATATTTGTCACAACTACTTTATTGGTAAAATTTGATCTTCTAACTCAAGCTAATACCTATCAGAAGAACACCACAATATAAGAAAGAAACAATGATTAAAAGAGAAAAGAAATTCTAGAAATCTAAGAACAGATGTAAATGAACATGTAAATATGTACCTAGGAGAATTTGTTCATATCTTTACTTGATGAATCTTTATCTTCTCCCACGTATTTATCAAAGTTCAAAAACACCTTCTTATTTAATTTAAACTCATCGTTAAACTACACCTAATCCTAATCTAGAAAGTAGACTAATACTAAGTAAAGTCGTGCTTCCAATTTAACCATTCAAGAATAATATTATATGCATGAATGTGTAAATCAAACATTAGGAACAAAATCATAAATATACCAACAAAAATAAAATTGAACATATTATGTACATCTAATACTAATGTATGTACAAGAAGTAACTTATTTGAAAATCCCTTCTCTAAAATTCTTCCAAACATCTTCCTATAGGATCATCAAGATAAGGATGTGACTCAGATGTTTGAAAATAATTGAAAGAAAGAGGAAACAACAAACCAATATTAAATGTTAAATCTTTGCAAATGAAAGGTTGTTGTAAAGAAAAAGAAAAATCAGAAAGCTTATTTTCAAAAGAATAGGGTGGATAGAAATGAGGAATATTTTTGAAAGAAAATCATGGATGGTCAAAAGGTATAGATGTACTCTCGAGTGTTATCATTCGTGAAGAATGCATTTGGAAATCTGAAATCATTTGTCCAATCATAAGATAAAACCTCAACCTAAGAAGAAATTGAAATAGATGATTGAAATTTTGAAATTGATTATTACATGTACTAATTAATGCATTTGATGAGAGTGTGGAACTTTGTTGCTCAAGATTCCAGCGCAAAGTATCCAAAAAATCAGAAATAAAATTCAACAAAGAAATAAATTGTAATCAGAAAGAATGAGAAAAAGGCAATCTGTAGTATACATTTATGTTACAAATAATGTTACAACATAGTGGGAGTTTATTTGCTAATATTTCCTTTCCGCAAGTGATTATGAAATTAAAATCATTATTGCCATTTACTTGCAGGGATGGGAAAATTTCAAGATTTTGACTACAAAAAGGTATATCATGATTGTAGGAGTCACAAACTGGGGTTGATTCATGATTGTTGAAATCATTACAAATATGAGAAGAAATTTTTGGATTGTTATCTTTTTCAACTTCAAAAATAGAGTCATTTGAAGAATGTGAATCAATTAAAATAGTTTTTGAAGAAGAAGAAGAACAAAGTTCAATGTTTTCATCATTACAAACAATTTCATTAGTATCTTCCTTGGTATCTGATTCTTCATGAGAATTACAAGGAAGAGAAATCAAATATTTGAACCAACTTGTTAATTGATATTGAGGAGGTAAATCATTGGACTTAAATAGCATTAATGTTAATTTAAATCTAATTTAAAATTGGTCCAAAGATTCACCTTCTGTCCTACGCAATTCTAGTAGTTTCTTACACACTTTTTTGTAGTTATATCGTTGAAAAGCCTTAAGGATCATCGTTGAAATTCATCCCAAATATGTACTAAGGTAACTGGAAGTGAAAGACACCAATATTTTTCTTAACCTGTCAATGTATATGTGAAAATCCTGCCAAGATCAACTTCATAAATATCAAATATTTGAGAATGTAAAGTGAATTGAAGAAGGTGATTGAAAGCATAAGTCTTACCATTGAAATTTACCTTTGACAATGTTTCAAATCCCTTGATTGGAGTAGTGTTTGGTTGTGATACACTAAAGCGTCTCCATGGAGGTGTTTTGGAGGATACCATAATTCAAAGTTTAAAATTATTCAATAAATTTTAACAAACAATTTAAAACAGACCCTCTTTCTAGTGCCAAAAAATGTTGATCGACAAAAATGACCTTTCAACATTTTAAGGGAGTCTAGCTGGCCAGGAACTTAAAGCAACTCCTTCTTCGTTGGAAATGGTGGTTTTGACTGGTTCAATTGGGTCCAATTACCCTCTCTCTATCTCTACTAGCTTAAAGTATAAATTTCATCTACCAATAGAGAAGAGACATTATATCATCCCTCTTGCTGATTAGAGAAGAAAATGATCCTTAAGTTGATTTAATGGCCCATCCAAACCACTCTAAAGACTGCCCGAACTACATGCAAAGTATAATATAAGATGCATCTAATCCTAGACCTATCTTGATTGAAGGAAGGATTAGTCCTTATCTCAATCAAGAGCAAGATAAAAGGATGAGAAAATAAACAGAAGTATGTTGAAATTGGAATAAGATAAAGGAAATAGATCAGGGAAATAGTTCCAAGATCTAATCCTTGTTTGAGAAAATGTATACAAATAAATTCCCATTAAATAGTTAACAAACATCCAACTGCAAACATCTCCAATTCCTAATAAAACATATGCATAAGGACAAAAATATTCATGCCACAATATTGAAATAGTTCAAATACATGACATGTAGAAAACAGGACATCTATAAGATTAAATTGTTAGATAGCTAGAAACTTAAGGAGATAAAGGTTTGTCATTATGCAAGTTCTAGTTTCGAAATTCATTTCTAATTAACCTTGCAAGATAGCTTGACCAGATTCTAAATGACCATTTCAGTAAACATTCAACAATAGTGTTGAAAATCCACATACATACTCATACACCAGAAATGATATCTAAAAATTGAAGAATTTACTTCCAATAATATAGCAAGTAATAGTTTTATGCACCCAATTATAAAAATGTATATTATTATAAAGATGAATCAAGTTACAAAAAACAATAGAGAGTTACAGTAGTGTAAGTCCTTTGCTACCTCTAAACTCGATTCCTTGCCTACAAAGATGGATCGGCTCTCACTACAATAGTGTAAATAAATCACAAACTCCCTCATTACAAGCAGGATGTAAATCCAAGCATTACTCTGCCTCTTTTCTTTGGGATTTGAATCCCCCAAGACTATATAAACGGAGATGAGTATTTATACACAGTGGAAATATTAACAGTTTTCCCAAAATCTCTCCATAGTCGAGTTAATTAAAAAGAAAAGAAAACAATAAATTTGTTGCAATTGGTGTTATCGCCAAATTTAACAGATCTCAAAAACCAAAACTGAATCTAATTCAAATAGACTTTGAATATTCAGAGGATTGTTTCCAACAGAATCCCTGAATAGCCTTATCAACAGTCTCTGTCCCTTTTTTTAGCATGGTAGTGGTTTCAACTATTCAATTGAAATCGGAAGTCTAAGATCTTCCAAAATCAGCCCCTTGGATTATCCCTGCAATCAGAATAAAACAGAGTAGTGAGATTTTTATTATAAATCACAAAGAAAACCATAATAACAGCCTGAAACCTTAAAACAATGACCGTTCAGACTTTATAGTAGCAATCAAACCAAAGCGTGACAATTGGCAGACATGGATGGGTATCAGAGGTTATAATATCGGAGGTTTTAACATCACACACTTTGAACAACTTGTGATATAAAAAAAAAATTATGCATCGGGGGTGATATTATATTTAAAATGTTATGATAAATCTAATCGGATCCACTACTGTATCAGAAACTAGAGATAAGGTCTTATCGAAGGTGTCATTTAAAAGTTCTGATAAAGTGGTGGATGCGATTTGATGATTAAATCGTAACGTTAAATCAAGTTGGGTCCACATATTGGAAATCAGAGCAAATCGGAGGTCAGATGTAATATGATATCACATATTGGAGATCGGAGGTTTTGATCGGTGACACAAAACAAAAACGTTGATATGGTATTTCTTTGGTATATGCATTGTGTGTTATTTACATTTGTGAACTTTGGTTAAAAGGTTTCTAAAGTATTATTACAATAGTTTATTACTCCGACAATGGATTATTATTCAAAGGCCCAATTTAACTTTGGTTCAATATAAAAAAGATTAAAGTCACACGATAACATAAGTCTTGGACTTGGGGGCTATTTGATTCATTTATTCTAATTAATGAATTTTAAAACAAAGTTTAATTAATCAAAGAAACTTTGAATAAGATTAAGGCACACTTAAAATAAAACAAAGCTAATTAGGCAAAAATGAACTAACCAATGATTCAAAAGCCAAATGCAAATTCAAAAGGGTCCCCATAGTTATTATGATAATAATAAAATAAAAATGGGGGTGTTGTGTTTTTTACCACAACACAATGGTAGCATGTTTTGTCTATTAAATGCATATTTTTTAATTTTGAATATTAAAAACGTTATTTTTTAATTATTTTAGGTTTTAAATTTTCCTTTAGGGATTTAGTGAAATAAATTTTCAAAAAAATAAAAAAAATATTGTTATTTAAAATGCATTTTAAATTTCTAACAAATTTAACCAAAAATATATCCTAAAAAACTCCAAAACAAATTAAAAAACGAAATTATAACCAATAAATAAGTAAATTAGGAGCTTCAGATTGACATGATGAATATGATTGCTCATAGTGAACCTCTATTTATCAAATAAGAAATTTTATTTTATTTTATTATTTTAAATTTAGATTTAATTTATATTTTAAATATTTTTTAATAGTAAATATAATACGATTAGTTTTAAAAATAAAATATTAATTTTAAAGTTAAAAATCTATGAAGAAAAATTGTTATATATATATAACATAGAGATCTATATAATATCATGTTGACCACTATATACCACAAAACATTTAACCTAGTTATATATAATATTTAACTATATATAGTTATAGCATAACATAGCTTTATAATTATTTAACATATATATATAACTAAAAACTATATGACATAGAGATCTATATAATATCATGTTGACCACTATATATAACAAAACATTTAACTTAGTTATATAATATTTAACTATACATAGTTATAACATAACAACTATAGTTCATAACATAATTATATAACTATATAATTATAAATATATATATTTAACTATTATAAAGTTATAACATCATATTTAACTATATATTATAGTTCTATAAATATAACTATATAAGTATGTTCATTTTTAAACAATGCATGTGTGATAGATACATTAAATCCATCATGAAAAGTGCACTTGGTCTAGTGAATAAAAGCATTTAGATTCTTTTCTAATTTGTACTATATTGTTTCATTATGTAGTGTGTTGTACAAGAAACATTGGCTTCATTTGCTTGCACTAGTATATGTCATGTGTCAAAGTCAAACATTATAAGAACTTAAAGTCTATTGGAGTATTTGGTTGGCATGAAATTTTATTAGTTTTGTAAATAGGTTTATTTCAAATTTTTACATATATATATATATATATATATATACATATTTATGCCCTATGAATAAAATTCATTATTTATAAATAGAAAAAAGTGTGAAGGTAGATTTGATCACTTCTTTCGATTGTGTTTACATGGAATTCAATACTTTGGTTGATAAATTATCAAAAAATGGACTCTAAAGTTTAGGACTCAGGGCTAGATTATTTTGCTTGACGATGAACCACACTGGTTGGTTCGAAACGCGTCGACACAAGATTGGTTATGTGATTATGCCGAAGATTATCTAACAATATTATGGATCACAGAAGTCTAAATACCTTAAATGGTTTTTTTGTCAATATTTTTTTCTTGGATTAGTTTATATGCATTATATGTAATAGTTTTGTATTATATGTATTGGTTTAGTCAACATTATTTTCTTGGATTAATTTATATGTATTATATGAAATATGCAGAGGCATCCCATATACGTACCCCAACTACAAGTCTTCGCAATGCGAGGGTATTTGTTATACGTGGTCGAGTGCGTGGTAGATTACGTAGCCCACATAGAGTGCATGTTCCACTCATATATCCTACCTCTGATGCTAGTTGGAGTGTTAGAGGCAATGTTTTTGTCTCTGTTGATTATCATGTTACTTCTAGTGGACCTTCTTCAACTATTTTAGGTACACCTACATTTTTAAATCCTCTTTAAACATTATGTGTTTATGTCTTGAAATTTTCTTTAATTTTTTAATTGTGTTGAACCCCAACATTTCTTCTTTTTTACAACTCTTTTTCACTCCATTCCATCATTTTTGACCTTCATAACTACAATTTGGGTATCAATTTATAAGGTTGATAGCATATCAGGTACATAATAATCTTCTATTTCATAAATATTATTTGTCTTTATTATTTAACTTAATATCTACTTGAGCTATTGAATTACATCGATTTTGCAGCTAATGTATGTTTTTGCAGCTAAGTCCAATGTTCGATGGGCTGTGGAGCTTCAGCCAAGAAACAACGCATATGGGTAGTTGGAAATTAGCTAGAACAAGGATTTATTCCTATTTGCAGAAGTTGGATAAATAAAGAAGGCACTCTAGCAGCTCGGTCAAAGGATAAGTCAACCACTGTAGAAGGCAAATCAAGAGAGTGAGATGCAAATTTTTCGCCTCATGATTTACTGCGTTGATAGAAAATCATGAACAGATCATAGTATCTTATCTTTTACAATTAATTATAGCTAATGTCGATTAGCATAGGCATAATGCTCTGAAACATTTATTGTGTACGGGTTTTATAAATATGCCTCTCGGCATAGCTGAGGCAGACTTGAATTTTATTTGTAAAAACTATGTTTTGTTATACAAACTCTATTTCATTCCATTTATTTGTTGTGTGATCTCAATGTGTGGTTGATCATTTCGTGAAAGCATTATAGTGCTACCTGCTTCTCGTAGGAGGCCCCCCTCGAGATAGTAAGGTTTTCCTTTTGTTTACAGTTAGAAATTCATTTTATGTTTCCTATAGATTTCTATTAGTTCATTTAATGATTTAAGTTTTGATTGCTAGATATAGGTTTAAGATTTTTTTGCAGCAGGTTATCTAATCATTTCATTTTTTAGGAGAAGAGAGATTTCTAGTTCACATGGATAGAGTATAATAGCCTTACATTGTAGTGATATAGATAGGATTTTCATTTGCAGAGCTAATCTTTCTTTTTGTTGAAGAAGATTCATTTATAGTGTGATTTTATTGTAGGTGTAATTTTGTTTATAAGCAAGAGTGATTCCATTTGAATGCAAGTGTGATTTTCATTTAAGAAAGTGTGATTTTACTTATAAGAAAGTGTGATTTTCATTTAAGCAAGTGTGATTTTATTTATAAGCAAGAGTGATTTCATTTTAAAGCAAGTGTGTGAGTGATCTTATTTCAAGAAAAGTGTGAGTGTGATTTTATTTTAAGTGTGAGGCAAGTGTGAAGTTTCTTTCAAGAAGAGTGTGATCATTATTTTAAGTAAGAGAAATAGAATTGGTTCCATTTTTATGAGCTATTTATTTACTTACATAGTTGTAGAGAAACATGTGCATTTCGATATCTCAAATTAACTTAGGAATTGCATGAGTGACAAAGACTTCTAACGCATTTAGGGCACATACAGTTCATCAGTTTACTATCCCTAGTTGATAATTCATGTAAGTAATTTAACATCAATTAAATTACCAAACATTTTGGTATCATTGTTGGGGAAGTGTATATAGGATTCTTTTTCATTTTATTTTTATTAAATAATAATAATAATAATTATGTGCATAGGGAAAGAGATTCTAGAGGTAGATTTATAGGTAGAGGTAGGAGTTTGATTCTAACATCACCACTCACCCCACCAAAACCTCGTAGTGCCACACCATCCACCCAAACTCATATTCCATCAATTGCAGGAAGACATCCTGAAGTACTTAGATCTGAAATCTAAACTAAATATTCACCAACTTCTTCAACTGAAGTTGTAATAGAAGAAGAAGATCCTACATCCCCAACAAAGGGAGTAATTTTTCTATCTTAAAATGGAGAACAACTTCTAGGACAAGAACTAGAAATACATAGTGAAGAGGAAGAAGAATCCTATTTTCAGATTCCATTGATAGAAGAACTGGAAGAGCTAGAGGGGGAACTAGAAAATCCAATTTTATAACCTTACATTAGTTCTAAAGAATCTACAATGGCAGGAGAAGGTGAAGGGAAAGTACATAATGTAAATGGTGAATAACCTAGGATTGGAGGTGGAAGAGGTGGAGGAAGAGGAAGAGGAGGTGGTATAGGAGGTCCTAAACCTTTTGGATTTCCCATCCTTGATGAAGATACCATGACCACAATGAAAAATATCTCACCCTCCATCCTTCCTAATTTTCATGGATTGAGAAATGAGGGTCCTAAAACATTTCTCTTTGAGTTTGAATTTTTGTGTAGATCTTATGACTACCTACTTGATACTCAAAAGCTGAAATTGTTTCCAGCCACTCTAAAGGATGCAACATTAAAATGGTTAATGGGCTTAGGAGTACACTCTATAAGAAAATGGGAAGAATTGAAAACTGCATTCTTAGAAAAATACAAGGATTATTGTATGCCTCATAATCTTAAAGATGAAGTCTTTAAAATGATGCAAAAAGAAGATGAAAATCTTGAATATTTCGTTGAAATATTTGCTTATAATGTAAAAAGGGTTAAAATGCATAATCTAGATGAAGAAACTTTGAAAGCTCTCTTACTAAAATCTATCATAGATGAATGGATAGACCTTCTCAATATGATGGGTAAAGGACATAGTTCTCAGTTATCATTTGGAGATATTTGTGAGTTATGCATACACACTTCAAGAGGAAAGGCAAGAACTAGGAAAAATCCAAGAGATCTTGTTATGTCTAGGATTAATAAATCTGTAGCTGGGACAATAAACAGGGCTGAAATAGGCAATTTACTTGACAAATTTAAAACTTATATCTTTGGGAGCCTTAGTGAACAAATAGATACCCTTATAGTACAAAACAAGCAAAAATCTTAAATTGTTGCATTATCTATCTTTTGTCAAAAATGTAGAAAGAATCATGCCTTGGGAGAATGCCCTCTTGACTTAAAAAGTGTAGAAACCTATGTCATATGTGTAGAAAATCATGATACAAAGGAATGCCCTTCAGTACTGAGTCTTAAAGTTGTCTATCAAGAGGAAGTAATGCCAAATCAAGTAGAACCTCTTTGTTTTATTGCCAAGAGACCATGGAAAAATCCACAATCGAGTATGACCCAAGGTTTCAACACTTAAACATATGCACAACCATCACAAAGAAATTGGACTACACTCATGCCTTGGCAACCTTGGTCTCAACCATGGGCACAAGGATGGAAAAATCCTTATGGAAAATACCCTCAATATCCTAAATATCCTCAACCTTACCCTGTTTTTCCACCATAATATTTTCCTCGACCTTTTCAACCCTCTCAACCACAAAATCCAAACCCACAACTTTCACTACCATTTCCACAAAAAACAAATCAACTGCCTACTCAGCCTCTTCCAAAACCAAACAATTAAAATTCATAACCTATTTACAACATGGAAGGACAGAATTTCCAAACCTATATGATAACTCCATAAACAATGTCCAACTTGATTTGGTAGAGTATTGGTAAACAAAATCACCATATGTTGTTATTCAAGACTTTGAGAAAGATGACATCTATGAGAAAGAGACATCTTCTCATAAAAAATAAAATTATAAAAAAAAAACACCGTTGTACATTCTGTTGATATTTCAATAAACTCAACTCCTATTATGGAACAACCTTTAGTTTCTATTCAAACCCCACCTTTTCCTAAACAATTGAAAATTAATAAAGGCATAGAAAAACATATTGTGTTGCTTGATTATGATATGATAGACGAACTGAAGAATGTTTGTATAAAAATTCCTTTGTTACAAGCTATCAAAGAAATACTAATATTTGCAAAGATAATCAGGGAGTTAAGTATTAAAAACCAGGAAGAAAAAGGAAATAAGTTAAAAGAATACAGTTAGTTGGAAAAATTGCAAATATCATTATGGGAAAGACAACAGTTCGAAAATATCTAGATCCAAGAAGTCCCATTGTGAAAACACACATCAATGGAGTTGAGATTACAAACAAACTGATTTATTTAGGAGCAACTATCAACATCATGAGTAAACAAACTATGGATCAATTGAAACTTCCTAATATTCAATATACACCTACACTATTGCAATTAGCAGATAGATCTGTTATCAAACCTAATGGTGTGTTAGAATATGTATTTGTATCCTTAGATTCCTGGGAGTATCCTGTTGACTTTATGATTTTAACACCCAAGAATAATCTAGGAGGACATCCATTGATTCTAGGAAGACCATGGTTATCTACAGTTGATGCTTTTATAAGTTGTATATATGGTGATATGTTTATTTTTTATGGAATTTCGACAAAGAAATCCACATTATATCCTCCTGAAAAAGCAATGATAGAAGTAGAAAGTGAGGCATGGATAGATGATGATAATGAAAACTTTGACATACAACCAATGTTTGCCACTTCACAAATAGATGAAGAAGATCAAATTTTGAATTTAATTGAAAATAATGAATCTTCCTCAAATTGTGAACAAAATCATAGTTTTCAAGAACAATGTACTATTGAATATCTATCATCTCGTCAAATGGCTTTACATTCTATGGAAAAATTTAGCAATTCTTTAATAGAAATTTTTCCAGGGAAAACTTTGAATATTAATGATAATCTAGAAGAATCTCAAAAGAAATAATTAATAAATATGTTGCAAGAAAAGTCCTTTGCTTATGCATAGGAATACACTAATATGAAAGGAATTGATCCTAACACTTGTATGCATCATATCTAGATTGAAGAAAATGCCAGACCAACTTGACAACCTACAAAAGACAAATCAAAATCAATAAGACAAAGGATCAAAGGTATGTAAATATTAAGTTATATAATAAAGGTATAACATTTGAATTATGAAATAAATGATGAGTAACCATTGCTACTGCCATACTAAATAATGATTACCCTTAATTATTCTCACACGACTTGGGTTTTAACAAAAATATCAGTGTATTGTCAACCAAGTCGGGGTTTAACCATGATATAATTCAAAATTCTCCCTCTCCTCTCCATTCATCAATCCTCTTCATGCCGAAACATTTCCATTTCACTAAGCCCTGTTTTATTGCCGAAACCACCCTCACCTAAACCCTGATTCAATCCATAGTCAAATTTATTCCACTTCTTAACCCTGTCAAAAGAGAAATTATGGGCTAGACTTCTCTACCATGGGAGTCATTGTAAGATCAGAGCCGAATGGGATTAGGCTTCTTGAGGGATACCCACAGGTCAAACAATTGTTGCAGCAGGCAAGGTGGTTAGAATTTGTGGAGAAATTCGATGGGCTTGAGAAGAGGGTAACAAAATATTTCGCTAGGGCATATGATGACATTGAAGCAGAAATTGGGTATGTGAACCTAGTTTTAACAGAGTCTTTTGTAGCATGAGCCATAGGATTTCCAAGAATTGGAGAGAGATAGTTTAAGAATTGAAGAATTGAAGAAAAATAATGGAGGGTTTTTCTCAAGAATCCATGTATGGACATTTTTATGTTTAAAAATGGAATATCAGTCGCGACTTTGAAGACTAAATGGATGAATTTGCTACTAATCATTCAAAACTTTACAACTTGTGAAGGAAGATTCAATAACATGTTCTTTTATCATGCACGGTTAATGATGAATTTTCTAGATGGAAATGAAATTAACCTATCATATTTCCTACTTCGGAGTTTAAGAAAGATGGTTGGTAATGTTCAAAGAAAAATATAATCAATAGAAAATGGTCTATACCATCATGGCCTAGTGAAAATCTTGCTTGAAGTACATCTGAGAAACATAGGAGACAATTGGGAAGATTTGTTAGTTAGAAATCATTTCAAGGAAGAAAAAATAGAAGAGCCTAGTGCTAAGACAAAAAAAAGTAGAAGGAAGCTGCCCATAGAAGATAACTCACCTCCACAACAAGAGAAACATTCAGAGGATGAGACTCCTCTTGCAGATATGTTAGTGAATCTTAAAAACAAAAATCTTAGAAGAAATATAACTAGCACTAAGGAAGAAAATTCATCTAAAAAGAGAACAAAGCAAGAGAAAACAGAGCAGGGAAAAGTTAAGAAGCAGTCTCTTACTACTAAATCACCATCTAAACCATCATCTACCATAAGAAGAAGTGCAAGGCTCAATAAAGAAGTGCATGAACAACCTCGAAATTCCCTAGAATTTGTTGATTTAGAGAAAGAAGAAATGGAACCTAGAGTTTCATCATCACCAATTCCATCACCAGTTTTCAGTCCAGTTAGAAGAACTCCAGAGATTGATCCTGTGCAACAGGAAATTTATGACTATATAGAATATTTGGAAAGAAGAGCTACAGGTAAAATTATTGCATCATCCTCAACCCAAGGAGAAAATGAAGAAATCCATTCTAATATTTCAGGAGAACTTCAAGTTGAAGACACCCTCAAGCAAGAAATTTATGAATTGGAAATACTGAATAGGCATCTGAAGTAGGAGAATGAAATAGTAAAGGCACAGAATGAAATCCACAGAACCCAATCCTGCTACATCTTAGTTTGTGGTATAAGAAAAACAAGAAATTGATAGCTCAAAACAAATTTGTTAAGAGGTAGATTATAGGCCTAACAAAACAAAATTTTGATGAAGAAACTGAGGATGGAAGTTACTGCTAAGAAATCAAGGAGGAGTAAGTTGGATGTCCTTGCTCAGGTATCTGAGGAAGCTCAGTAACAGGAAGGACTCAAAAATTTTGAAATTTTGCATGAGGACATGCAATGTCTTTAGTGTGGGGGAATGTTGAACCGCAGAATTGCTTCTTTTTGACAACTTTTTTTCACTCCATTCCTTCCTTTTTGACCTTCATAACTACAATTTGGGTATTATTTTACAAGGTTGATAGCATAGAAGATACATAATCAACTTCTATTTCATAAATATCATTTGTATTTATTATTTAACTTAATATCTACTTGAGCTATTGAATTACAACGATTTTGCAGTTGATGTATGTTTCTACAGGTAAGTCCAAGGTTCGATAGGTTGCACAGCTTTAGCCGAGAAACAGGGCATATGGGTAGTTGGAAATTAGCTAAGACAACTATTTGTTCCTATTTGCAGAAGCTAGATCAATAAAGAAGGAAATCTAGCAGCTCGATCAAACGATAAGTCAACCACCATAGAAGGCGAATTAAGTGAGCGAGATGCATATTTTTGGCCTCATGATTTGCTACGTTGATAGAAAATCATGAGAAAATCACGATAAATTATGTTTTACAATTAATTATATCTAATGTCAATTATCATAGGCGTAATTATCTGAAACGTTTATTGCATAAGGGATTTATAAATATGCCTCTCAACATAGCTGAGACAGACTTGAATTTTATTTGTAAAAACTTTATTTTTTTTTATACAAACTTTGTTTCATTCCATTTTCTTGTTGTGCAATCTCAATGTGTGGTTGATCATCTCGTGAAAGCCTTATAGTTCTACCTTATTCTCGTAGGAGGACCTCCTCAAGATAGTAAGAGTTTCCTTCTGTTTATAGTTAACAATTCATTTTATGTTTCCTGTAGATTTCTATCAGTTCATTTAATGATTTATGTTTTGATTGCTAGATATATGTTTAAGATTGTTTTGCAGCAGGTTATCTAATCATTTCATTGTTCAGGAGAAGAGATATTTCTAGTGCACATGGACAGAGTATAATAGGCTTACATTGTAGTGATATAGATAGGATTTTCATTTGCAGAGCTAATATTTATTTTTGTTGAAGAAGATTCATTTATAGTGTGATTTTATTGTAGGTGTAATTTTTTTTATAAGCAAGAGCGATTCCATTTGAATGAAAGTGTGATTTTCATTTAAGCAAGTGTGATTTTACTTATAAGCAAGTGAGATTTTCATTTAAGAAAGTGTGATTTTATTTATAAGAAAGAGTGATTTCATTTTAAAGCAAGTGTGTGATTGATCTTATTTCAAGCAAAGTGTGAGTGTGATTTTATTTTAAGTGTGTGGAAAGTGTGAAATTTATTTCAAGAAGAGTGTGATTATTATTTTAAGAGAAATACAATTGGTTCCATTTTTTATGAGTGATTTATTTACTTACATAGCTGTAGAGAAACGTGTGCATTTCGATATCTCAAATTAACTTAGGAATTTCTTGAGTGACAAAGACTCCTAGCACATACAATGCACATACATTTCATCAGTTTACTAGCCCTGGTTGATAATTCGTGTAAGTAATTTAACATCAATTAAATTACCTTCAACTGATGTGTTTGAATTTAATGTGTATGTTACTGTGCTTCTAGTTTGTTAATTATATATGTTAAATTATGTTTATGATTTGCAGACCCTTAGCCAAGCGAAGTTGAGGATCACAATGCAGCATCGATCCCTCTGTGGGATGATGCTACAACTTGTATCACATTAGAGGATATTACGGCCCAACATACGTGGATCACATGAGAGCTACATAACATCCTTGCTAGTTTACTTACTATTCATAATTTGAGTTTGATGTTGTAAAGAATCAATAGGTTGATTGATACATACCAGAGGTTAGGCCCACAGAGCCACCTCCTATAGTCCATACAGAGGATTAGGAGGAATGAGGTTAGAGGCCCACATACTTGGGAGGTGGTGAAAGAGGTCACCAAGAACATTGATGTTCGTGGGGAGTTGTTCGACATCCATATAGATCCCCTACTAGACATAAAGGTTTGATTCCATTGAAATATTTTAAGAATGTTGATGCAACCCCTTTTGTGTATGATCGATTCATTGGAGCTTGGGGCCAATTCCCCCACCATGACCAAGTCGTCATTTATTTTTCCAAGCATATATATGCAGAGTTTGTGTTACATATGAGGCCATATTACACTAATACTGGATCATATTATTATGGAGTTGGCTTGGGACGTACATATGATCGTGAGGGATCTTGTAGGGACCTTAGGCATGTAACACCACTTTCGATATTCTTTCCACTACCATCTCAGAGCATGGTATTGTTGACAGAGCTAGAGGAGTCATCGCGGCTCAATGCTGAGACTAGGGAGACTATTGCAGATAACATACGCATGTCAATGGTCAGTGTGTGTGTTGCATTGGATGGAAAGATTAGGATACCACCACCATTACCTCATCACCCACCAGTTCCTTGATATGATGATTCATTTCTCGTGATTTTACCCACTAACCAACTTTTGACATATGCATGTATGTGTAGTGATGTCATTCATGACACTTGGAGGGTGCAAGACCCATGTGACACACACTGTGTACATATATATACAAAACTTTTGACTCTTATTTTCAAAATATGCATAATTATTTATATTAATTTCTAGTTCATATTATATTAAATTTATATTAATAAGTTCATGATAACATGTAGACATAGCCTAGCTACATGGATGAGCTTATGAGGTCATCCGAGGGGGCAGTTGATAGGTCAGGCCATCCTTCACTAGAGAATGTTTTCATGGATTATCCTCCACCGCCACCTCCACCTCATAACACTCATATGGAGGAGAGTCACTATGTTTAACCACAAGGACCAACAGTTGAAGTAAACTTAAATTTATTCCTAAGATATCATCATTTTATTTTTTTAAGTTACACATGTAGGCTAACTAATTTGTAGACTAATTATAATTTGTCCTTTCCATTGTTTACACATACCCATATGCACAATGTTGTTGATTTCATTGTTAAGTGTTCACATAAGTGGGATGCAGGGTATAGAGGCACTTATGATGTTGGTCCATCGATGCAGACCCAAATCCTTGAGCCACAAGCAGGGGAACACCAAACCCGGATTCATCAAACTCCCATCCTATCTGACTTGCATTTGGACTCGACTAAGGTTAGTAGCTTCATGTATATGTAATTAAAAATGTGATTCAAAATCATTTATTTCCATATTGTTTATTTTGTATAAATAATGATCTAATTAGTTTGAATTTGAATGTGTTATATTGCAGTACTAGCTTATGGACACTTACTTTGCGCGAAATAACTCACATAGGAGTTATGGTGGTGCTTAGAGTGGATAGTTTGTATATTTTCAGGCCCATTTCATAGGGAACATTCACATGTGATACAAATTTTGTATATTTTCATACATGGACAGTTTATGGATGTACATGAACATTATTTCAATTTATGGATGCTTATTATTTAATTTTGTAGATGTTCATGTGATATCTGTAATTTGTATATATTTTCATATGGATAGTTTATTGATACATGATTCGGATTTAAACAGGAATGCAACAAATTACAAATATGACGATAAATATAGAGATGCAATAGAAATAATACTTCACTTCATTGATGTAAAATACTAAAATATGCTTACAAACAGAAATTGAAATAAACTAGCTCAGGCGATGGTAACTTATCTCTGAGAAGAGATTTGGCATCTACATGCCTCTGAATGGTCTTAAAATGAGGCTCGAAGGCCTATTTATTGTTGAGAAACAATGGAAAACCATAAACATCCAAAAACCTAACCCTATGAGATGAAGCACCAAACTATGTGCCCTGTTTTGGGTAAATTGGTACATCAACTTCCCGGGGTCGTAACTTTGCATACGATCTTCATTTGATGTGCACAATACCTCGTTAGAAATTTCTATCCCAGGACTACAAATTTTGACTGAGAAACATGGTCCATGGACCCATGTTGCTCCCAGTTTTCCCAAAAAAAGTTGTTTAGGGCCTCAAAATGGCTCTGTAAGTTCAAGACCCGAAAAACTTCCAAAAATAGTAAATTGTGCTACAAATAAAGAAATTGAAAAAATGAAAGAAACAATCATGGGGGTCCAAGTGGAATACGTGGGTGGCCACCAATATCCACCTGGATCATTCCTCCCCCATTAGGAAGCAATGGTCCCCATTTCCTTGAGTTCCTCCATGAGATGAGGAAACTTCTGCTGAACTTGGTCCCAGGTGAACCACTTGCCCTGGTGAAGGAGTTGGCTTGCTTTGACAACTCGATATAGTTGGATCCTTTATTGTCAGGTGTTCTTGCTCTGTGTGTCCATGATCTGATTAGTTGTGGCCTGTTCCATGCAATCTGGATTTAACTCTGTAGGTGTGATTTGTTCTGTAATGTCTAATGTGTCTAGCAATGGTGGGGAGTATGGTCAGAGGCGGTCCACATTGAACACTGGGTATAGGCCAAGGAATGGGGGAATGTTGAGCTCATATGAATTGTCTCCCACAGCCTTGGTAATGGTGTAAGGACCATATCGGAGTGGTTTGAGTTTCTGATAGGCTCTGGTAAGGTGTTCCTTTTGCAAATGCAACCAGACTTTGATGCCCACCTGAAACTTGTGTGGCACCCAATGTTGATCATGTCGCTGCTTGTACTTGGCATTTGATTTCTCCAGAATGGCATGTACCTGCTGGTGGATATGTTGGATGTGCTCAATGAAGTTGTTTTCCTTATCAGTTTCGGATTGGACATGAGCTGAATTTGCTTGAGTAGCTGAAAATGGCATGGCCACATCAATGGGACGTAGTGGCTGGAATCCCAAGCCCACCTGAAAGGGTTTGTGGCTAGTCAAGTTATGGAGAGCCCGGTTATAGATGTTCTAGACATAGGGGAGGCTCTCATCCCATGTGCGTGGATGCTTTGAGTTGTACATGCACAGAATGTGTACGATCATCTTATTGACGACCTTCGTTTGGCCATCAATTTAGGGATGGAAAGTTGTGGACTTTGTGAGCTTGGTGTCCAGCATTGACCAAAGACTGGACCAAAATGCACTGAGGAACCTACTGTCCCGATATGAGATGATAGATTGTGGGATCCCAAAGTGTACCCACACTCATTCAAAGAAGACTTTAGCAGTGGCTTCTGCTGTGATATTCTTCTTGCAGGCCGCCATAATGGCCATCTTTGAGAATCTGTCAATGACCACAAAAAAAAAGTCGTTGCCATGCTTAGTAGAAGGAAGGCCCAACATGTAATCCACAGAGATGGATTCACAAGGTCGACTAGGGGTAGGCAGCGAAGTGTACAAGCCTTGCTTCTTGATGGTTGGTTTGGCAATGGCCCAGGCAGTGCAGGATCTAATGTACTTCCTGACATCTTCTCAAAGATTCGGCCAATAGAAATACTTTTGTAGTACTCCCACCATTTTCTCGACCCCAAAATGCCCAGTAGCCCGACTATAGTGCGCTTCACAAATCATCTTGGCCCACTTGCTTGAAGGAACACAAAGGTGACCTAGGTGGCATAACAGGGAATCCTCGACGTGAAAATATGGAACATGCTGACCCTCCAAGAGCGCCTGGTATGTGTAGCCAAATTTTGGTTTGCTTTTGTAGAGAAGTGGCCAATTAGAAGTCTCATGCCCACAAGAGTTGAGCATGGTGGTTAACGCCATGATCGGGGGTCGGCTAAGGCAATCTACAACATTATTGGTGCTACCCTTCTTATACTTGATATTCAAATGGAATTGTTGTAGGTATGTGGACCACTTCTGATGGTGATCGTTCTACAACTTCCCTTTCATCTGTATGAACTACAGGGGTCGGTGGTCTGTGTGGATGACCGTTTCCTTCCCTGAAATGTAATGCTTCCATTGTCGGTAGGCCTGCACAATGGAATACATCTCTTTGTAATATGTGGGATACTTTTAGACTGTGTCTAAAATTGTCTCACTATGATATGCCACTAGATGCCTAGTAAGGACTGCCCCAATAGCATAGTCAGAGGCATCTGTCTCAACCTCAAATGGATGTTGCAAGTCTGGTAATGCAAGCACTAGTGTCGAGCAGAGGTGATGTTTCAACTCTATGAATGCCTTCTATTGAGATTCAAACCAAAATATTTTTTCTTTCGCTCCTCCCTCGGTGACTTGACTCAAGGGCCAAGCGATATGAGAGAATCCCAACACGAACATGCGGTAGAAATTGGAAAGGCCCAAAAAGCTGCGAAGCTCTGTCAGAGTGGTTGGAGGTGGCCAATCCCGAATGACTTAGATCTTGGTTGGATCCACATGCACTCCCTATTCATCAATAATGTATCCCAGATACTAAACTTGGGTCATGCCAAAAGTTCATTTTTCCAAATTGGCACATAGCTTGTGTTGTCGTAGTGTTTGGAGAACCTGTCGGATGTGATGGAGGTGCTCTTCTCAACTCTGGCTGAAGATCAGGATGTCATCCAAGTATACCACTACAAATGAGTTGGTGAATGGCCGCAAAATGTCATCCATTAGCCTCATGAAGATTGTAGGAGCATTCGTTAACCTGAAAGGCATAACCAACCAATTGAAAAGGCTCTCCTTGGCTTTGAAGGCGGCCTTCCACACATCGAAGGGTTCGATTGGTACCTGGTGATATCCTAACTTCAAGTCAATCTTGCTAAAATATTTTACCCCCTTCAATTGGTCCAGAAGGTCATCAATTCGTGGGATCAGGTACATATTCCAGACAGTGATCTTGTTCAGCACCTGATAGTCAATATAGAGTCTCCAAGTCCCATCCTTCTTTTGTACCAACACGATCGGGCTCCCACGAGGCAATGAACTCAGTGGAATGTGACCTTTCTGCAGTAGTTCCTCAATCTGCCTCTTGCTTTCGTCATTCTCTAGAACGGAGCACCGATAGATTGGTCCATTGGGCAGTGGTGAACCTGGGGTCAGATCGATGGAGTGCTTGACCTGGTAGTGTAGAGGCACCACAGGGGAGGTGAAGATGTCCTCATGCTCCTCCGTGACCTTGTTCATCTGTTGTTGTCATGCAGAGGGGCCCTGTCTAGAGGTCGTGGCCACCATCTTCTTCTTTCCTTGAGGGCGTATCATCAGGAAAATAAATTTATTGGTTTTGGAAATGAGCTTACTGCATTATTTTGTAGTAACCAAAGAGATGGTGGTAGGCAGTCTACCTTCGGTATCCTGTACAACATATTTCCCAGAGTTACAATAACAACACGAGGCCTTGACTAATACACAACATTTCGCTTCCACAAGTATGGTTGGCATAATAATACATCACAAACATCAAGGGGAGCAACGTCACACAATACCTCATCCGTGAAGGGCTTGATGTTGTATGGAAGGTGACACTGTTGGCTCACACAAAGATCCTGTCCTTGGTGAAGCCACCCGATGGTGTACATTTGTGGATTTGTTGTGGTCGGTAAGCCCAGCCGCTTCATGAACTCTGCTGAAATGAGGTTCTTTTGGCTTCCGCTATTGACAATGAACTGTAGTGGGGAACCCTTTACCCACATCTAGGAGTGAAAGAGGCGCTCCTCCTCCTCTGGATCTTCGGGTTCCTCCTTCTGGATCCTTTTGGTGGCAACAATGTTATTGGGCTCCACATCAATAACCAGCTTCCCTTTATCATTCTCCTTATCAGGTTCTGACTGAGGGTTGGAACATGCATCTGATTCTGAATACTTGAGCTCGACCACCAGTGACGGCTTGGCCTAACACTCACTTGTGTTGTGAGTGGAGCTCTTATGGAACTCACACCACTTTCCCGTGTCCTTCTTCGGCTTCATCATGTTGTTCTTTGCTTGTGGATTTGGCGAGTTTTCCTTGGCCACCCCACCTTGGCTTTTTCCTTTGTTCAACGGTTTGGGGGCACATTTCCCTTGCTTCGGATTCGCAGATCCAAAGTCTTGCTTCTTTTGTTTAAACTTTTTCTCGATCTTGACAGCGTATCGGTATGTCGTGCCGAGCGAGGAGATGTCTAGGAACTCCATCTCGTCTTGGATGTACCTGTGTAGGCAGCTGCAGTATTTGAGTACCAAATGCAGCTCAGAACCTTTGATACCCAATTTTGTGCAAAGGGTATGAAAAATATTGGTAAACTCTGGCACATCTTGGTCCCTTCCTTGCTACAGCGTGGTCCACTTTATGTATTTATCCTCATAGCTTCTGACAGGGTAGTACTGCTCCTTGATGGAATTTTAAAATGAATTCCAAGTGGGTGCGGTTGAAAACAACGAGGCCGTACTTTCATCCTTCTTCTTGCAAGAGGTTTCCCACCAGTCCTTGATGTGGGGGGCGACTTTGAGAAGAGCGAAAGTAATGTTTTCCCGGCTGGAAAAATCATGAACATAAAAATACCCTTCTAGCAAATTTAACCATTTATCTACAACATCTACATCTATCTGACCCTCAAATATGCGAATGTCAAAGTTAACTTGTACCTTAAAGAGTGTGGCACTTCCAAAGTAACTGCTGGAAGTAGATGTGTCACCCCTGGGTAGCCGCTGAAGGATCTGGGAAAAGTTGTCCATCATCGCGTTCCTTTGTCACTCGAGGGCCTCTTTGAGCAAGATTTTGATAGGATATCTTGCCCCCTCATCTTTCTTTTCATCTACCATGGGAGGCCATAGGGATTTGCGAGGCTGGTCTTGCAAAGGTTCTACCAGTTCAATCCCTAACTCCTTATATCCTGACCTCGTTGGGGACATGCAAACAAAAACAGAGAAAGAGCAAACCCCTCTGATACCACTGATTTGGATTTAAAGAGGAACAAAACAAATTACAGATATGACCATAAATACAGAGATGCAACAGAAATAATACTTCATTTCATTGATGTAAAATACTAAAATATGCTTACAAACAGAAATTGAAATAAACTAGCTTGGGCGATGGTAGCTTATCTCTAAGAAGAGATGTGGCAGCTACATGTCTCTGAACTATCTTACAATGAGGCTCGAAGTCCTATTTATTGTTGAGAAACAATGGAAAACCATAAACATCCAAAAACTTAACCCTAGGAGATGAAGCACCAAACTATGGGCCCCATTTTGGGTAAATTGGTACATCAACTTCCTGGGGTCGTAACTTTGGCATACGATCTCCGTTTGACGCGCACAATACCTCGTTAGAAAGATCTATCCAAGGACTACAACTTTGGAGTGAGCAAAATGGGTCCATGTTGCTCCCATTTTTCCCAAAAAATGTTGTTTAGGGCCTCAAAATGGCTCCGGAAGTTCAGGACCCAAAAAATTGTCAAAAATAGTAAATTGTGCTACAAATAAGGAAACTGAAAAACTGAAAGAAACAATGGTGGAGGTCCAAGTGGAATAGGCAGGTGGCCACCAATATCCACCTAGATCAATACATTCATTATTTCAGTTTATGGATTTGTATTAATCTTGTTTATGGATGTTCATTTATTTTTGGAGTTTATGGATCTGTTAAAATTATTTCGCTAATTTAAAAATATTTCTATATACTATAACTTTTATTTCAAAATATAACAATTTTGATTTCTAGTTTCATGGACTAATACAATAAGTACAATCTTAAGTTATGATGCAAATCACTTTGATACTTAAAATGAACTAAAATATATCATGTATCAATCTAATATTGAACATGAAATAATTACAATCATGCTTCATATTGGCTTGTAGAAAGTGTCATTTAGTGCAATCAACATGTACATTATTACAATTCAATTTTAAAAATAAAGTATTTGAATTATAAATTCATCCATATATATATATATATGAAAAAATTTGTGACCCACCCATATACCATTGTATGGACAACGTTTATAAGTATTTCAATCAATTTATTATCTCAAGGTTCAATTAAAAAACAAAAATAAGATTGAAATAAGTTTTTATTCAATTTTAAAAAATGTTCATGTAAACAACAAATAGGTTTTACTCAGTATTATTTCTTTTGAGATTATCTACAAGAGGTTAGTCATAACATGATATAAGTCAATTGTATTGGAATTTAATATATAGGTCAAAAAACAATATATAACAACATTTCTATAATTTTATATAATGTTATCAACTTTCCTAAATTTACTTAGGTATCCATGTATTTCAATAAATTCCTTATGATTGAAATAAGTTTTATTCAATTTTAAAAAACTCAAATATGATTGAAATAAGTTCTATTCAATTTTAAAAGATGTGATGTAAAAGTTAAAAATATAAGTTTTATTCAATTTTATCTCATTTAAGGTTATCTACAAAAGCTTATTCCTAATGCACGTCGTCCATATTTTTTTGTGCTTACACTAAAATCAATGCACAATGTTAAACTAATTACTTTGAAATTAATGTACACCATACATCTAGTTACATCAAATCAAAAATCAACATCTTCACCAAAATCAATGCATCTAACACAAGCAATCAAATAGGATGAGAAATCAACATCTACACTAAAATCAATGCATCTAATGCAAACAATCAAATGTGATTAGAAATCAACATCTACACTAAAATCAATGCATCTAATGCTACAAGAAATCAAATAGGATTATAAATCCACATCTACACTAAAATGAATGCATCTAGTGCTAACAATCAAATGGGATTATGAATCAACATCTACATTGAAATCAATGCATCTACTACAATCTCAATCAAACAAGATTAGAAATTAACATCTTTAATGAAATCAATGCATCTAATTCAAGCAATGAAATATAATTATAAATCAAAATCTACAGAGAAATAAATGCATCTAATGCAAGAAATAAAATAGGATTGAAAATCAGCAACTGTACACTGAAATCAATGCATCTAGTGCAAAAACTTTTCTTCCCTTTCTCTCACCCTACATCTATATCAATATCTCCCTCCATCTCTCCTTATTTATCTCTCTATCTTACCCCTCCCAAACACATACACTCTCTCTCTTCATATATATATATATATATATATATATATATATATATATATATATATATCGTCCTCCCTCCCTCTATCTATCTCTTATTCCCTCTCTCCCCCTTCCATTTATATCTCTATCTCCATATGTCTCTCCTTCTTCATCCCTCTACATCACCCCACAAACATACACATTGTTTCTCCATTTCTATATATACCTCCCTCCCTCTCTCCCTCCCTCTCTCCCTCCCTCTCTCTCTTCCCCTTCTCTCCCTCTTTCTCCCCTTCTATCTCTCTTTCCTCCTACTCTCGTCTCTCCCTCTATCTCCATCTCCCTTGTCACTCCCTCTCTCTCTCTCCACCTTTCTCTCTCTATATGTTTTTCTTCTTACATCCCTCTGTCTCCCCCTCCAACTCCATCTCTCTTTCTCCCTCTCTCTCAAGTCCTTGCTCTTTTCCTTTCTCTCCCACCTCCCTTTGTCTCTCCCCCTCATCCCTCTCTCTCTCTCTCTCTCTTTTCTTCCTATAACTCTATTGGCTATCTCCCTCCCTCTCTTATTCTCTCTCCCCCTTCTCTCCATCTCTCCTTCTTTGTCTTTCTACCTCACCCCAAACATACACACTCTCTCTCCATCTCCCCCATGTCACTCCCTCTCTCTTTCCACCTTTCTCTCTCTATATGTCTTGAACTTCTTCCCTCCATATCTTTTCCTCCAACTCCACCTCTCGAGCTCCCACTCTTTCCCCTCCACTCTCTCCTCCTCTCCCTCTCTCCATATTTGTGTCCCCCCTCTCTCTCTTACCCTTCTCTCTCTCCTCAAAAATTTTAAAATACTTTGACAATTAAAATATTATGTGTAAACCTCTTTCTTCTTTTATGTCATACAACAATTTAATTTTTTTATATAGTACATATTTAAAATGCAAGATTTCAAATGTGTGTTGTACATTCACCTCGAGGGAAAATGATAATTTTCCATGGAAATATTATCTAAAATTTTCCAAAATATTAGTGCTCCAACTACCTCCATCAGAGATACATATAGTTTTTCATGTCTTCCAATTGAAACTATTTAGGTTTTATTACTTTATGTAGCTTTAGGTTATGATTACTTTAAGATTTTAAAAATATTATCTTTTATTATTTTAAATTTATAAAAAAAATAGGTTAAATAAAATTAACATATTGAGTTAGCTTGTATGACTCTTTTTGTGTTAATGGCTATTTTGTTGATGCCTACGATGTATATCAACCACATTTATTAATGTGGTTGTGCTAGTATATATTATAATATAACAAATTTTATATTATATTAAAGTTAATACTATGTTAACCCAAAATTAATAAATTTAATAATATTAACGTTATTTATATATTAATATTAAATTTTTAATATTAATATCAGATTTCATAATTTAATTTAAAAACAATAATAATAATAATTTTTTAATATTAATATTAAATTTAATAAGGTTTCTACATGACATGATAACAAAAATTATAATAAAATTTGGAATTTTAAAATGTGGTAAAAACTTTTGTGGAAGGTAAATTTATGATCTATTCAAACTCAAGGTATATGATAAGGTATATTTTGAGCATGGACAAACAAACTTACACATTGACCCTGGTCACGTACCAATGGATTTTTTCTGACTGACCCGATCTGCCCAAAGTGCTTGGACCAACCTCTTATGCCAGCTCTTCTTATTTATTTCCAACAGCTTCTTGATGATGTTGACCAATGATTTGTTCGAAGACTCCGCCAATCCATTGCCTTGTGGATGATAGGCAGTTGAGTGACCCAAAATGATGTGATATTTATGACAAAACTCTACCATCCTTTTTTATTTGAAAGTTGTTGCGTTATCGGTGATTAACTTATTCGGGCAACCAAAACGAGACAAGATGTTATTTTCAAGGAATGAAATGATTACCGCATCTGTAGCTTGTCTGGTGGGAATTGCCTCAATTCATTTCGTGAAATAATCTGTCGCTGTCAGGATCCACCTGTGCTGACCGAAAGAAGCGGGATGAATTTCACCAATGAAATCCAACCCCCATTGTTGGAAAGGAGTGCTCACCTCGATAGGCTTAAGTGGCAAAGGTTGTAACTTCTGCTTCCCTTCAAAAATCTGACATTTATGACAGCGCTTGACCATCTTATATACATCAGCAAACAATGTTGGCCAATAGTACCCTACTCTCAAAATTTTATTTGTTGTTGATTTCCAAAAAAAGTGACCACCACATTCTCCTCCGTGGCAATCCTCCATAACTTTCTGTGCTTCTTCTTCCACCAAACAATTCAAAAGAATGCCACCGTGATCTTTCCAATACAGTGCAGAATTTAGAATGCAAAACTTGGCAGCTTTCAATTTGAGTTTTCTCACTTTGTTTTTAGGCATGCCGGGTGGTGGTGACAAATTTTTAAGCACATATATGATATCTGAATACCATGGAGAGACAGAAAACATTTCAGATACCTGAATTGAAGACCCTTCCTCATTCTCGTCGGACATAGCAGCGATCAAATTTATGTCCAAGGCTTGCAAGTTTGATTCGGCCATTAACTTCGCCAATCCCTGTCCTTTAACTAGCTTTGTAGGCTTTATTTCCACATCATATTCCAGAAAGGTTGTAATCCATTTGCCTCATCTTCCTTCCGGATCGGTCTGCACTAAAACATCTTTTACAGCAGCGTTAGGAACATAGGCCACAATATGAGAATGTAGAATATGTACCCAGAAATCTTTCAATGCCTTCACAAGTGCCAGGGCTTGCTTCTCAATGATATTATACTTTAAGGCTGCATCTCTTATAGCTCTGCTGAAGAATGCAATGGGTCTTTCATGATCATCTCTTTTCTGCAATAATACTGCTGCCATAGTGTGCTCCGAAGCAAATGAAAACAATATGAAATCCTGAGTGTAGTCTGGGTTGACTAGAACTGGGGCTGAAGAAAGAGCCAACTTGACCAAATTGAAAGATTTTATAGCCTCCTCCGTCCATTTCACTTGGCTGTCCTTCTTAAGCATGTTTGTCATCTCTCTTAGGTGTTCAGCGAGATTAGGCACAAAGCGACGTAGGAAATTCATCTTACCATTGAATGATTGTATCTCTTTTTTATTCCGGGGCAGATCGATTTGCTGAATTGCTTGCACACGTGCTGGGTCAATATGAATGCCATCTTTTGAGATAATATGCCCGAGTAGTTTGCCTTCCTCCATGGCGAACAAGCTCTTCTTCAGATTCAGTGACAAACCATATTTTCTGCACTTTTGGAAGACAGTTTTTAGATGGTACATGTGCTCTTCATCAGATTTGGAAAACACTGTCAAATCATCCAGGTACACCACCAAAAAGATATCCTTCTCATTTTCAAAAGCCAAGCCCATTGCACGCTAAAATGTGGCACCTGCATTCTTTAAACCGAAAGGCATTTTGGCGTAATGAAAGGTTCCTCATGGAGTGGTGAATGTTGTCTTGTCTCGGTCATCTTCATGGGCATAAATTTGGTTATATCCTGAATAACCATCAAGTAGTGACATACGAGATGCTCCCACTACTCGCTGAAGTATATGGTCCATTTTGGGCAGTGGATAGTTTTCCTTCAATGAAACTTTATTGAGATTTCTAAAATCAATGCATAAGCGGATTTCACCTGTCTTCTTTCGTATGGGCACCAAGTTAGAGATCCAATCCGAAAATCTGATGGGCACAATGATCCCTGATTTGTACAACCTATTTACCTCCTTTTCAATAGAAAGCAGCAACTTTGGATTTAGCCTCCTCAACTTTTGTCTGAATGGTTTTTGATTAGGCTTGATGGGTATGGTGTGCTGAATTATATTGGTATCATATGTCTTTAAGTCAGAATAGTCCCAAGAAAACACATCTACAAATGAAGCTAGCAAACTAATGTATTTGTCCTTGATCTCTGGCGGCAATGCTTTGGACAATTTTACCAACTTAGGATTAGTAGCTGTTCCGATGTTGACCTCTTCTACACCCTTCTCTGTTGGCTGCAATGTTGGCTTGTGGGCTACATCATCTTGATCAAAAAGTTCTTCTAAAGGTATCAAGCCTTTAGGAATAATGTTATTCTTCAGCTGCAACACATCCATTTCATTGATCTACACCTCATCTGTACCATTACCTTTACCATCGTCATTTTCTACATCAATTGAGGTCTCTTTGAACTTGCCTTTGTTTTGCATAAAATCATCAATCTCCTCATCATCTTGGAACACTTGCCAATATCTCTGATTGTCTGGAACAGTTGGACGATGCTTGACATGGATTTCGAATTTATTGCTAGAGTTCATTGGGATCTTCAAACTACTTGCTACCTTGGCAAGAGTGTCAGCAATACTATTTTGTATACGAGGCACGCATGTCAAGGTGTATTCTGAAAATAATTTTAGGATGTCTAGAACTGCATTATGGTAAACCCGCATCCTTTGCTTGATACTCGTCTCTGACCTTCTTAATTACCAATTCAAAGTCGCCATATACTGAAATCCTCTTAGCATTCAGCTTTCTTAGAATCTTTAGGCCAGCAATCAGAGCTTCATACTTAGCTTCATTGTTTGAACACTCAAAAGCTAACTTGTAAGAGCATAGCCGCACGTTACTGGGCACTTTGTTCGGGGCGGAGAAAGGACTGCGTATCCAAATTCCAATTCCAGCGCCATCATTTCCCACTACTCCATCAAAATCCATGGTCCACAAACCTTCTTCCTCCTCTTGCAAGTGCTGGAAATCCGTTTGTTGTGCCTTGTCTGCTTGCTGTCCATTACTTTCAACTGATTCCCAACATTGTTCTGTTGTTCTTGTCCTTCTTTCTTTAAAATTTTTCTGAAATTTTCTATTATTTCCGGAATATCATCTACTTCAACTAATTGACTATCTATATCATTGAAACTATCTGAATACAAAACCAAAGACTCTAAATCTGTATGTACATAGTTAATTGGATGATTTATTGGTTTCTCCTTGCTTGTGATCATGTATTTCATTTTTTGTTCCTGATACAATTTCCTCATTTGTCCAAACATCGGAATCGTTGCATAGGAGAAATCTAGCTGTAGTGTCCCTTTCAATTTCGCTACCCAAGACCTGGAAAGAAGCATGCCAAACCTTGGAGGAATATCTGCTACAACCACATCCATCAAAACATTCTTCATTAGGAGCTGATCTAGACTCACAACCAAGTCTTTGATGAGTCCTATACATCTTACTCTGCTGGAATCAAATGAATAGAGATCATGGTATTGCCGGGTGATGTCCAGACCAAGCTTATCCATGATAGCCTTGGGCATGAGATTGTGAGAAGCTCCAGAATCGAACATGGCATTATGTAACACAAAATCATGCAATCTTAAACTAATATAAAAGGGTGGCACATCACTATCAGGAGACTCACCATTCGATGTTGGCCCAAAAATCATTTCAGGTTGATTGTCTTCGACATTCACCATGTCGGACATTGGGTCCAAATTCAACATTTTAGATATTTGTCCTCTATAACTACTGTTCCTCGATATTTCAGTCAAGGGGATGGATACCTTTAATTTAGAAATCTCATTCTCTAAATTAAAAGCGGGAATCTTTTCTACCTCTTTGACTGGGATTTCTTTCTTTTCCTTTTCTTTCGATGCAACTTGCTGATGTGATTTTTCTGTTGATGGTGATTTGGTGCTCTTCGGACCAACTGTCTCCTTTCCTTTCCTTTGTGTAACTGATGAATCATTCTTTGATGCCTCAACATCCTTCCTTTTCTGAATTGGTTTGACCGGCACATCTCTGTTTCTAAGTGAATATCGTTGTTGTTGTGTGGACAGAGCATTCATATACCCCCTTTGATACTTCTTCTAAAACAGTTTCACTTGCTAGAATGAAATCTGCATCTTTTTGTGCAGCTGAACTCACCGCACACTCCTCCTCTTCAGTAATGTAAGTAGGCAGATCATTCGGAGTAAAGAGGTGGTTTTCTTCACCTATTATATTCCCATCCTCATCTGACTCCGGTCCATGCACAAAATTTTGCTGCAAAGGTGTCTGTACTGGCTGTTGTGCTGTCTGCTCTTGGGCTCGCTGATCTCTCTGTCTTATTCTATATTGTGGTTGTTGCTGACCACGAAAGTTAGGATTTCTAACTTGTGGCTCCGGTTTGTCAAGTTTCACCCTTTCAAGCATCTGCTCTACCTTCTTGAGTAATTGATCCATTGAAGAAGACTCTTCCTTAACTGTGACTTTCTTTTCTGCTTTCGCTCTAGCTCTCTTGGACAGCAGATTTGCTTCAACGCTGACCGCGATTTTCTGCATGTCTTCCATTGTGGCCGGTTCTCTCTCTCTTAGTTGGTAGGCCATGTCAGCATCAAAACCATCTAGAAATTTCATCATAGCTAGTCCCACAGGTGGCTTTAGATGATCTGGAATTTCGTTATAAACTGAATTGAATCTAACACAATAATCTTGGACCGACTCACCGACGTTTCGTTTGATTTGCTCATATTCAGCCAGAATTTGAAGAGGATTCTTTTTCACTTCCCATCGATTTAAAAATTGTCTTTGTAGTTCGGCCAAGGTAGCGATACGTGCTGCCGGCAAACCTCTGAACCATTTCCTCACTTCACCTACAAATTTTTGTACAAAGAGTCTCATTGCCACATTCTCCGCATCGATCTCATGAAGTTCATAGAAGTCTGCCATTTTTTGCGCATGTTGCTGAGCAGTAATGCTGTTAGGAGTGCCATCAAAAAACGGGATTTTGCTTTGATAATCTGTGGGCATGTCATCTAGAACTTGAGGCAGAACAAGGGGTGCAAAACGTGTAGCCATCACTCTTGGTGGATTTGGCCTTGGAGGTGTTGGAGGAGTTTGCACAGTTTGTAAGGGGCTAGCAATTGGAGTTTGAGGCTGTGTCGCAATATAATTATCAATTAACCGGTTAGCTCTTTCGGTTTCTAGATCTACAAGAAATTGTGGATTGGGGACAGTATAGTCAACAGCCCTTTCAGATTTAGACTCGAACAATGATATTTCAAACCGTTCGTCAAACTCAAGCTCTTCAAGATACTCAAAAATGTCAGGACATGAATGGGATTTGAACACGGGAGTTATAGTGCTCTCTTGACGAAGGAGTCTTGGAATCAAATTGGGGTTTTCGTAGATATGAGGAGGATCTGGGTTTGGATTGGCTCTGGTATATCGTCTCGAAGCCAGCGTGCTATTGAGAAAAATCATAGGACACAACCAACTTACTCAGCCTATCCAATCCTAAACTTATCATCCGAAAGCTTAGAATTATTAAGAAGTAAGGGGATTTGATTTCAGTCCCCCAGTATGGTCGCCACTATGTTAACACCTAAATCTGCCCTAGGCTGAAGGAAGGCAAAATTTAGGGTAACCACAAACCACGCTCAGTCTGGTAGCTAGCCCTACCAGAACAGGAGAGGGCTCTCTCCGAGTCATGCTCAGTGAATAGATAAACGAAATGGTTTGAGATGACTTACACTAAAATATAGATCTTAGGCTAGTAAGTGAATATGGATACACAAAACAATTTTTATGAATGACTAAGCTTCTGGGCTGTTATGGGACTAACAGACAGCAATGAACAGAGAATTTAATACAAAGGCACAGATTACTCCATGAGGCAAGACAAGCGGAAAGTGTAGCGATTTAGTTCGAAATAACGCGGGATGGAGAGATTGCTTAGCACAGTGAAAAGGGCATAAGTACATGAATCCTTTTCAACAGAAGAAGAACACTGAACATGAAATTTTCCCACAGGCAGAGGAATAAAATTGAATTCTACCTTATCTAACTCAGAAATTTCACTGGAAATGAATATGAATTGAACTATGAACATTAAAAAATACGTATGAAACATAAGAGACACATTTACTACACTCACAACCACATGAATCTCATGAAATAGAGCCGCTGCCTTTCATTAATTCTCTGTTAAAAATATACAGTGAAGAAACAGAGTTTCTTTCCCACAGTCTCCCAGAAGTTACAAGCCAACCAACCCTTTGCAAATAGTTTGCATACAATATATAGAATGTGCCATGAAGAGATAGAATGCCCAAGGGTTGGGGAGTTACTCAAATCATTACAAAATGGAAGTGGAAAGCCAACCATTAGCTACAGGTGCAGCATTACAAACATGACAAATGGCTTGGGTGACCGTTTGCCTTCCTTTGCCACTTGGATAGAAGCCAATATGGAGTGAAAATACTTTAAATGCCACCTTAGGTGCCAAAAAACTGAAATGTAGATGAGCGGGCCCACTTGGAGAAGTCGCGAATCGAAATTTCGCGAAATGGAGGTAAAATTGGGCTTTTTTCCTGTATGCGCCACGCCATTTTCTGTGTGCGTCGTGCCACTTTGGAGCCTATTTTGAGGCACTTTCAGGAGTCCAAAATGTGCCCAAGTGTGCTTGTTGGAAAGCCTGTCCTGTCTACTTTCTAACCCAAGTGGAATTTCTGAATTTGGTGCTCATTTGCCCCTCCAAATCTTCATTCTCCCAAGACTGCTTCCTGTGTGTCAAAATAGGGGCAGAGAGGTCATTTTTTGGGTGTTTTTAACCTCCTGGAGACACAGATCTTGCCCAAATTTCTTTTCCAAGCACCAGTAGTCGTGATTTTTCATGCTAAATCCAAAAATGCAAACCATTCTTCATTTGGAGCTCCCAACAGGGAGAAAAAACCTGTGTTTTGCCCAAAAATTTCTCATGTGACCAAAATTTCCCCAAATTTCTTGAAATTTGGGCTGGAGGTCCTCTATGAAGTGCTATGCTGTGCTAAGTAAGCTTCAGCCAAGATTCGAAGCCGATCTTTCTCTTTTGCCTCTTTTTCCTCTTTTGTTGCTTTGCTCAATTTTGCCTTCAAGCTCTTTATCCGGGCCTTTGTACTCATATTTCGTGCCCTGTAATGGAAGGCCATGTGTCTCAGTAAGGCATGGTCCTTGTCGGCCTTATCCAACAGCTTCTCCAAGTGCATGTTAACTCTCTCGAGATTGGCCTCCCGATCCTCACTGATCTCTTGCTCCAATGATGTGAGCTCAACTCTTCTCCTTTGTGCAGCTTGGCGATGTTCACGAATGTTTTGTAGCTCCATAATCACCTGCTGATCCTCCAAATGTTTGTTCCTCTACTCCAGGTATTTCATGTTCCACTTAGCCCTCTCTAAGTCAAAGGATAAGGCCTCAATCTCTGATTGCTGCTCCTGGATGATCTCTCTAAGCTCTACATTTGTCGGTTCTGTATCTGTCTCATCATCATGAAAGAGAATGAATTCTATCTCTCATTCACCTGATGGCTCACCTGAAGGCCCCTCATCATGCATTGGCTCCTTACCTTTGTCCTGTTCCTGTGTCGTCGATGTAGGAAGCGAGGCCCATTCCACCCCGGGTGGAGATAACACTCGCTTTGCCGCTGCAAACAAATGTCTATTGCCTCTCTGATAGGTGATGAATACTGACATAATAGTAGTCTCATGGCACTCATACTGATGAGAAGGACCACCTATCTCATGCTCTGCCTCTGATAGTACCTGTGGAGTGCTGAAGAAGTCACGGGAGATGAAGCCCTCCCAAGCAATGCCCTGTAATCCCAACTGATGATCTACCAAAATTCGGATAAGAGAAAAGTGATAAACACTGTTAAGCTGCTGCTGAGGGGTCTTATGCTGCATGAAATTGTTCATCCTCTCTATGTTCCTGCAAATGAAAAATGGGAGGTTCATCATCTGCACCCTAGTAAAGTGCATGAGCAACCTGATGTGATAGGCATATAGATGAGAGAACCTCCCCTCATAGCTGAAGTACTTCATGATCAACCTCATGAGTGGAGCATACTCATGTTTCAAATATCTGAATGGGGAGACTCTTGTGAGGTGCCTCAAACAACTGGCCTTAATGTAAGGCTCATAGTATTACCTATCCACCTTCTTCTTCTTATGCCACTGTTCCCCAACATTTGGTATGCCTGTTGCCACTGAGATAGTTTCGGGTGTCAATGTGAAGGTGACCCTGGCCAAGATAGACTGACCTCCATGTAGGTGAAGCACAAAAATATGGGCCAACTCATGATGAACTCTAACGTTAGCCACCCTTTGACAAAATTCAAAACATGCTAGGTGCTGGAAACATGACATAGCAAGAGGGCATGCCTGCAATTCAGTGAGGGTGTTTGGCTCATCCCTAACATGTTTTCCACTCTTGTGATGTCTCCTAGGAACCTGTTCTTCTGGGGATGTATCACTTTGAGTCTCCACCTCATACTCTGATGAACCCTCAGATGCCATGACTGCTATTTATGTACTGTGCTTGGACTGCCCTTTGATGATGGTGAAACTAGGTGTTGTTGTGATATCTGCCACCAAGGGGAACAATGAAACAAAAGGGAGTATTAGGAGGGGAGTAATGTGATGGGAATAGGGGTTATGGGGAGAAGTTTGTTTAGGGATATGTAGGGGGTTTGGGTATTTAATAGGGTAGGGTTTTTGGAGTTTTGACAAGGTAGGGTTTGGGGTTTGTATTGACCAAATAGTGGAGGGATAAGGAATAGGAGTTTGGTAATATTTTAGGGTAGTGATAATAGGAGAAATGGTATAGGGGGATAAGGAAAAATGGTAAGGAAGGAAAATGGAACCTTGGCATCAACACCACACTTATACAACCCTAGCAACAATGACTTTTTGGTATTTTCTTGTGGTTGGTTTTATGAGTTTTTGTTGCATTCAATCATGGGCATAAACCACCATATCACTCATAAAATTTGATGAACAAGTGATGTTACAGAACCTACCTGCTGATTTGATGGGCTTCACAAAAATTTTGAGGAAGTTTGGCAGTGTTTTGGCGCTCTATCTGTGTGCGTCGCGCGCAAAACCCAGTGCGCCGCACCCTAGGTGTGCATCGCGCCCGTTGAAAAATTACACTACGGGTTGGCTCTATGTGCGCCATGCCCTCTGTGTGTGCCGTGCCCCTGTCTACATGCGTCGCGCCCTGAAATCGCCTCCAATCTTGCTCTAACACGCACAATGCACACTCCACGACTTTGCAATGCTTCACTAAGCACTGATTTGCACAATGACTTCGATTTTGGTGGAAAATTATATTTAAAGAATTGAAAGTCATGGGTTAAATCTTTGCTTTTCAAAAACCCATTTTTCTAATGTTATTTTTTGACACTTTTTCCCTGATTTAAAGCAACACTAATTTCACTTTCCCTTCGAAATTTTAGCTCAAATGATGAAATTTTCAGCACTCCTTACAGGGATTGCATGACAAGGCATTTGGCCACGGAAACCATGATTACACCTGAAGAAATCAACTGAAGACCTTTTTGAAAATTTTATCACCAATGACACTGTTTGACTTTTCTTCAAAACAGAGTTTTGAAGAACAATCGAAGTTTATCAATATGACGATGAAACTCTGTGAATCATTACTTTGTAAAGGCATCACTCTGGCCTGCATGGCTTTACTAGACATATTTAAAGACCAAATTGATTAATCCCTACACCTAATGATCAAAACTGACTTTTGTCCATTAAAGGACCAGACCTTGACTGTCATGGACTTTGGTGATCATTGACAAAAGACCAAAGCCAGCAGGAGCCAGACATGAGGGGAAATGACTAGCATGACCTTTTCCGTCAAATTATGGTATGCCCCTAGCGAAATGCAGCTGAGTGAATGGAGCGGGACACCTAAAAATGAAATGCATAAAGAGTTTTGATCTCTGACGGAGGACTGACCAGACCGACTCTAACACCGTCCTCAATGTTCAATCACACATATACCTCAGCAACCCACTGAATGAAGACATACTACTCATGGAGATTTATAACATAGCTTGATGCAGTATTTACAATGAAGGACCTGCTCAAAAATAAAAAAATCATGACAACATACCACATACTAGAGCTTTATAAAAACTCGTTACAGTATTTACAATGATCATCTTGTTAAGTGCCAACCCACATGACATCGTAACATCATGATAACATAACCACATGATAACATAGTAACATGACAACATAATCATAATGACATGACACCCATACTAGTTAGTGGAGGTTTATTAGCTCATGGCGGTATTTACATCCATATACATTTGTACATATAGAAATATCACCAAAATATATACCAAAAACATGTACCAAAACATATACGAGAACATCATATCAAAACATATACCAAAACACCATATCAAATCATATACCAAAACACCATATCAATTTTTTTTGCCTCAACTGGAAAATAAGGAAGGATACATAGCCGAAATCTGATTTTCCATCTCCCATGTAGCTTCATCAGGCCCAACGTGCTTCCATTACACTTTAAATTGCTCGATTGTTCGGTTCCAAAGCATGTGCACCTTTTTCTGCAATACACACTAAGGCTCTGACCGAAATTATCTATCTAGTTCCACTTACAATACAGACTAGTCAATCACATGATAAACATCCTTAACATACTTCTTAAGCAAAGATACATGGAAAACATCATGGAATTTCACTTTCATAGGCAGTGCAAGTCAATAGGATACTGGCCCAATCCTCTCAATGATACTAAAGGGTCCACGAAATCATGGTGCCATCTTGGCACAAGATCCAATCCACAAGTAGCTCTTCTTCGGTTTGATGCACAAGTGCACCTGTTCCCTGACCTGGAACTCCTTGAACAACTTGTTCCTATATGCATAACTCTTCTACCTATCTCGTCTTGCCTTTAGGTTCTTCTTGATCACCCACATTTCATGTTCCATTTATGCCAACATATCTAGTCCAATCAATACCTTGCTAATCGAATCACTGTAACTGATAGGAGTGTTACAACTCCACCCATAAAATGCCTTAAAAGGACTCATCCTTAATGACTCCTGATAACCATTGTTGTATGAGAACTCTACCAAAGGAAGATACTCTTCCCACTTTTGTTGTTGATGCATCACATACATCCTCAACATGTCCTCCAATATCCTGTTGACCCTCTCTGTTTTTCCATCTGTCTTCAGATGATAAGTTGTACTAAAGGCTAACTCTGTGCCCAAACCTAAAAATAACTCCTTCCAGAACTTGGAAGTGAAATTCGCATCCCTCTCTAACACAATATTCTTTGGAACACCATGCAACCTGACCACACCTCTGATGAATATCTATTCTACATCGCTAGCTGAGAATATAGATGTCACTGGAATGGAATGTGCAACCTTTGTCGACTTGTCCACGATAACTATGATGGAATCATGTTTTAGCACTGTCTTCGGCAACCCTGTGATGAAATCGATGGAAATAACCTCCCATTTCCATTCTGTAATCGCGATCAACTGTTGTAGTCCACCTAGATGTTTACACCTTGCTTTCACTCACTGACAGTCAAAACACCTTGCCACAAATTCTGCTACATCCATTTTCATGTTCAGCCAATAGTAAAATCTCTTCACTGCTGTCAATGTCTTCTGATAACCGGGGCGACCCGAATATGGTTTTTCATGAAACTCCCTCAAGATCACTTTCTTCAGCTCACTTTTATCCAGTACATATATCATGTCTCGAAACCTAGCTAATCCATTTGTTGTAAGACAATATTCCATACCTTGAGCACCCGCACATGTACCTATACCTGTACCTGTTCCTGTACTTATACTTCCACTAGTACCTGTACTTGCACATGCATGTGTACCTATACTATCACCTGTACCTATACCAACACCT
This sequence comes from Pinus tabuliformis, assembly GCA_031772625.1. Lineage (NCBI taxonomy): Eukaryota > Viridiplantae > Streptophyta > Pinopsida > Pinales > Pinaceae > Pinus > Pinus tabuliformis. Next base: position 1,270,440 of record CM062805.1, on the reverse strand, counting down.
TGCTACAACCTATGCACAATATCCATATACCTGACATCCTGTTGACCTGCTTGCAAGATCCTATCCTGTAGATCTGTCCCATAGGAGCTCATAGCTGCCAAGTGATTTACCTGTACTCGTTTGCTGAGAGCATATGCCAACCTATTCTCTTTACCTTTGATGTACCTAATCTCGAAATCAATCTCATTGATCATAGCCAACCATCTGGTCTACCTAGCATTCTAATTCGGCTGGTCAAACAAATACCTCAACCCAATGTGATCACTCATAAGTACAAACCTCCTACCAAGAAGATAATGCCTCCACATCTTCAATGCATGTATGATCATTGCTAACTCAAGATCATGTGTTGGGTAGTTCTGCTCATGCTTTTTTAGTTTTTAGGACTCATAGCATACCACATGTTCATCCTGCATAAAGAATCCACCAAGCCCTCTCTTGCAAGCATCTGTGCATACCAAAAACTCTTTGTCCAAATCTACACTCTATAGCACTAGTGCATGTATCAAAAACTTCTTAAGTTGCTCAAATCTAGCTTAACATTCCTCCATCCATTCAAACTTCTTACCTTTCCTTTGCAATGATGTGATAGGATAAGAAATCTGTGAGAAGTTCCTGATGAACCTCTTGTAATACCCTGCCAGACCGATGAAAGATCTCACCTCATCCACACTCTTAGGAGCTACCCACTCCATGATGGCCCTTATCTTCTCTGGATCTACTCCAATGCCCTCCTTGGAGACAACTTGTACCAAGTAGTTTACCTCACTCTGAAAGAAACTACACTTGCTAAGCTTAGCATACAATTGATGCTCCCTCAACAAGCTCAACACTACTGCTAAATGCTTGACATGATCTTCCTCATTTTTAGAATATACCAATATATCATCAATGAACACAACAACAAACTTATCCAATATGGATGCAACACATTATTCATAAAACACATAAATGTAGCTAGAGCATTAGTCAAGCTAAATGGAACAACATCAAACTCGTAATGCCCATACCTGGTCCAGAACACAGTGTTGTAAATGTCCTCCTCTTTGATGCATACCTGATGGTATCAGGATCTCAAATCAATCTTCAAGAACAATGCTGCTCCCTTTAGGTGATCGAACAAGTCATTAATCCTCAGAAAAGGGTACATTTTCTTGATGGTCACTTTGTTCAACTACCTGTAATCGATGCATAGTCTGAGAGTACCATCTTTCTTCTTCACGACAAATATTATGCACCTTAAGGTGATACACTTGGCCTAATGTATCCCTTGTCCAAAATTTCCTTCAACTGCAACTTTAGCTGAACCAAATCAAGTGTGCTCATCCTGTAAGGTGCTTTTGATGTTGGAGCTACCCCTGGCACTAACTCAATAGAAAATTCCACCTCCTTGCGAGGTGGAAACTCTTCAATGTCCTTAGGAAATACATCCTGAATCTGTTACAAAAATGGGTACCTTCTCAACACATCTACATCCTCAACCCCCTTACCCTTATCACTAGAAATGTGTATTACAAATAACATACACCCTTTCCTACGACTATGCTTTTCTTGCATAGCTATCACCATCCTAACTAATGTGGCTTTCTTCTTACCCTACAAGACTCCTAGTTCTCCATTGTCCTCAACACACTCAATAGCTTTATCATAGCAATCTAGTTTGGTTCTATGAAGATACAATCAATCCATGCCCAACAACATGCAGTATGATCCCAATGGTCATGCATTAAGATGTGTTGCGATAGACATACCATTCAAGTGAAATGTGCAAGCTCTTACCCAATGATCAACTCGCTTCTTTGTACATGTAGCCAATTGCACTAACCAAGACTATGCATGAAATTCCTTACTCAAACCACACTTATCCACCAAGTCAGGACTAACATAGCTATAATTAGATCCAGGGTCAATCAAAATATAAATAACTTGATCACAAAGCTTACTATCCATCTCAATGATAGATTCCTAGTGTTCTACATGTTTGTTGTCTACTACTGAATAAATACGAGGAATACTCTGGCCAACATCCCCAACAGTCTATGCCTCCTATGCACTGTATATCTTATGCCTACCACCCTAATGCTACAGACAATCTCTCCTACCCTCACCTCTATGTTGTTGTTGTTGTTGTGACCTATGTCCCTATCTAGCTACATTAAACTTCTTTTTCGGTGCCATATTTTCTTTCCCATCTCTATTCTGAGGCCTTGTTCTCTTAGGCTACCATTTACCTCTACCTTTTTCTTTTCCCTTCCATCCTTGCTGAGATTCATTCTTATACTTTGATTGTTCATAGTAATGCTTCAATTTCCCAATGACTTCCTTATTTGATCGAGGCTCATCATACTCAATCCAATCTCTAAATGCTAATGGAAAATCACTGACAATTCTATGAAATTTAGCCTTCTCATCAATACGATACCATACATACCTTAATAGCTCCAAAAACTTGGTCGTGTACTCTTCATCTGTCATTGATCCCATCCTTAGCTCATATAATTCTTTGGCCTTACTGTCGTAGTACCTCCCTGACAAGTACTTCTTCCTGAAAAGCCTCTTGAACTCCTGCCAACTCAAGTCATATGCCCTGATGTCTCTGACTTGCTTAACATCTTCTAACCAGATGTCTACTTCACCTTTCAAGCTAAAGATAGCTATTTTGGATTTTATGTTATCTGTGTACTCATGCAACTCAAAGAATTTTTTCATCCCAAGTATCCAAGCCTCTGCATCTTCCAAATTCTTCACATCTCCATCAAAAGTAGGTGGCTTTTCTTTCTTGAATTCATCCAAAAAGTATCCCCTATCACTCCTCCTGTAAGGATGATAACGATGATAATCATGATATCTATCAGAACCAGAACTAGAATAGTACATGTACTCATCACCCCTCCTATCTAGAGTTTCCAACAATTTGCTATCTCTAATTGTGTATGATCTATTCGACCTGTGTCTACCAAGAGACCTACTACCATATACCCCATTAGTTATATCCTCATGTGCATAGCTGATCCAAAGTGACCCTTGTAGCTGCAAGTCTGACAAACTCTAAAGAAGTATTGCATTAACCTTTGTTTTCTTCTCTTGTGCATGTATGATTTTGTCATTATCTTCCTTACTACTCCTTATCTCTTCCTTCAAGATCCTCAATGTATCTGCCAAATCAAAAGTGTGCCCTGCACCACTCAGTTCATCTGATGCATAGGGAGATTCCATGTTGTCTACCACGTTGCAAGCCTTTTGATATTTTTCCCACAATGCATAATATGTCAGATAAACCAAATCACCTCAACGTACCTTAGCATAATTTGGGGAGGTTACCTTGTCTGCAATAGCAACAAATCAGTGTGATACATATATAACATAAACATAACAACACATAAACATACACAAATAAATGTATCAACAGATAAACATCATTCTAGTTAGGGACCAATGATCAATGCAAGGCCATATCAACAATGCATGCTATGACCTCATGCATGAAAACAACCATTCCTCCATTGTACACATTGCCACATGCATATGTAATGACTAATCAACTACACCTACACATAAACGCATGTAGTCGAACATAAGCAATCAATTCCTGTAATCAACCTACAAGACTGATACATGTAATCAAATCTACAAGAATGTAGCATAACATACAAGGATGTAAGTAGGCAACATAAAATCAACATGTAAGTGACATATAACCATATGTAACCAGCCATATACTCATGACAAATGAATTCCACAAAATCAACATCAAATTCTCCATGGCATCCTTACTACAACCATAATCAATGATCAAGCAAATGCAACAAGCACATAGAATGAAAGTTTAAGAGACACACATGCAACTAACATGCATGCATGACAAAAAAACACCACCCATCTAGTCTGAGGGGTGAACCATGCTCACTTTGTAACACCCTCCTCCCACATCTACCCAAGTAACTAGCCAATCGGGGTAAACATGCAACGAGAGGCTACTATGATTGGATTCAACCTCCTATGTGACCTTAAGGAAGTGGAATCGTTGGAAACATCATACAAAGTCATCCAACATCAGCTTCACGACCCACAAAAAAAATCCAACACTTCAGATAGCTTTCCCTTGGGTCTTACTGAAGTTTTAACCATCTTAGGCCTCAGTCGCTCTCATGCTATAGGCATGACAACATCCAGAAACCCAAATTCTCTCTCACAAGCTTATGTGTCAGCATCCAGGGACCCAATTTTCTAGTTATGTGCTAGCGACCTTAGGATTTAAGCCACTTTTTTAGGCCCAGAGCCTAGGTCACTTCCCATAATAGAGTGATAGATTAAGATCAGTAAAAGAATAGGAAAACAATGATGCTAAAGCAATTTGTTGAACAAGTCCTTAACCAGACCCCTACTAGCCATGACAGACATTTCATCAAACATATCATCAACATGTAACCTACAGGTGTAAACAACATAATTAAGTCTAGGGATCTCATACTTATCTAATAATTTCTATGAACCATTGTTCCCTCATGTCATTTGCTGCATTATCATTTATTAGGACATAGATACATTATCCATTCATTTACAAGTAAAAACATGTTGAGAGCCATACATAGTTGTTGTCATAAAACATACATATAACCAAAATAATAGGGACATAAATATCATAAACATATCAGCCATAAAATCCACATATAGATCAATACATTTACACATGAAAATAAAGGGAATGAATTTCTCATTAATGAATGCAATAATTCAATTTGAGATAGGACTACCACATTCCACCCAACCATAGATTGGCTGAGCCAAGTCTCTCTTCAGCCAATCACCCCTATGCCATATTCCAAGCATGAATGTGGGACTCATAGAACACACCAAAAAACACCAATAAGCATGGAGAGAGAGAGAGAATAATGAGAGAGCTCCAAATCTAAACTGAAAAATGGTTACTAACTGGTCCTCAGAATTCTTTTTATGAATGAGGCCTCTATTCTCTTCATTTTCCATTATTTTCCTTCATTTTCCTCCTCACATGCAACCTGCGACCTTTCACCTCATGTTTTTCCTAGTTTCCATTATTTTCATAGTTAATTGTGCCAAAAAATGCCATTTTGCCTTTCCAAAGCCTTAGCCATTGCCTTTTCCAATTTCCTTAGCCATAAAAAATGAAATGAACACCCCCCTAGGATGTCTTGCCCAACATTCAGCTTGGAATAAGTGTCCCATCAACCATGGATATTGTTTTTAGCTTTTATTTCATGGAATTTACACCAGAGCTGTTACATTTTTAAGGGTGGTTCACAAACACTGAGTGGCCACTACATCCACAGGAAAATCCAAGTAGATCAACCCGAACGATCTATCTGTCGGCCAAACTAGCAAGGCCTAACCCCAAGGGCATCGAGGAGATTTGACCTTGTGACCTCCCAATAAGAGAGGTACTTAGCAACAGGAACTCGACCAACTAAGCTATCCCTTGGGGCTATATATATATATATGTGTGTGTGTGTGTGTGTGTGTGTGTGTGTGTGTGTGTGTGTATATGTGTATATGTATATGTATATGTATATGTATATGTATATGTATATGTATATGTATATGTATATGTATATGTATATGTATATATATATGTATATGTATATATATATATATATATATATATATGTATATATATATATATATATATATATATATATATATATATATATATATATATATATATATATATATATATATATATATATATATATAAATAATAAATTATACATTTTAGACTAAGTTATGCTACGTGAACAAACACATACCTCTTAAGATATGTGAAAATTTGCAAGGAAAAGCATTTCATTTAATGGAAATTGACATATTATACGACACTAAAAAATTTTGCAAAAAATGTCATTAAGACAAAAACACAATTCTCCACAAATTGTCATTTTACTCTGAATCAAAATTCACAATGCTTATATGAAGTTTGAGGGATTCAATTCAATAAAAGAGTAAAATTTTGAAATTTCATCTCTACATTTGGCCCAAAAGAGTAATCCATCTTCATGCATTCACCATAATTCTTTTCCTTGTTGTCAAAGCTGATTATTTTGAAAGGACTATTGGAGATCTTTGGAGAAATAGAGCAAAGAGATTAGGTTTCATCAATTTTCATTTAAATATTTTTATTTAAAATGTAAATTTTATCTTTTGATGGCAGATTTGTGTAAATTTTTCATATTGTGCACTTTTGTTTAATTTGAAAATCGTTGTCTTGTAGATTATTGTTGTATGATCTATTAGTCTCATAGATCTGTTGTAATTTTTTTCTTTTCGTATGTGCTTAAATCAAATTTCTAAGTGATTATTTACTCAAAAATCTCTTATCTAAAACCGATTTAATTTCCATTGAATTGTAAGAACTTTTTCTGCATTTTGATGGCTTATTTTTCACTATTATAATCTCTCGACATAGCATGCATGGTACTTATAATAGCAGCTGTTAGAAATTCTTCAATAGTTTGGCATTCATTATAAAAATTGTGTTAAATACCCATTCATTTATTTACATTACTCTTAGTCGGGATTAGATCTACATCTTCCTAATCGAGATAGATTTATTTTTTTCACTTGCATCTTAGAATATATTTGCATTTAGATTTTATCATTTGCATTTAGAAGTCCTCTTACACAGGGACAAACTCTAGTGTGGCTTGGATGAGCCCTCAATTCATCTTAAGGATTGCTTTCTTGCAAGATCTCTGCAAGAGGGAAGGTCTGATACCTCTCTTCTTGTTGGTAAGTAGTAGAAATACCATGAGTCAACAAGGAGAGAGGGGTGGTAATTGGACTAAATAGATCTAGTTCGAGCCATCATTTAAATGGATAAGAGTCTAATTTGGGACTCTGATTAGATGGCCTTCCCAAATGTTGATGAGGTAAGTTTTGGACATCAACAACCCGCTAATAGAAAATTGGGGTTGTGCACATCACTCCTTGTTCCTTCTCATCCTTGGGAGAGTATCTCCAGGGATTTTGTAGGAGGGTTGATTATTTCATAAAAAGGATCATGGATACTTGTATGTAGTGGTGGATATGTTTAGGAAGATGTGTGTCATGATGCCATGTAAAAACCAGATTACTGTTGAGAATACTACTTAAATTTTATTGCAACATGTATGGGTCCATTTTGGACTCCCCACATCCATTGTTTTAGATCAAGACTCTCAATTCCCTAGATAGTTTTTAAAATATTTTGGAAGATAATGGAAACCAAGCTAAAGATGAGTATTACTTTTCATCCATAGATCGATGGAGAGATAGAGATCATCAACATAACAATGGTTCATTTTCTCTGAGGGTATTGCAACAAGCATCTTAAGTTGCTGGATGAACATATATATTATGTTTAGCATGCATATAACATGATTTATAGTCTTCTACTCAAAGTTCACCATTTAAGACATGCTTTAGATACTGGACAAAAGAACCCTTATATTTGGGCATTGGGAAAGATGAGGATTCCAATGAACGAAGTGATAAATACATAGCTTACAAGTTTATTCAACAGATCCAGATGATTCATCAATCAACGCAATAACATTTGGAGAATAGTCAAGCATAGTATAAGGCTCGACATGACAAACACAAAGTTGATCATCAGTTCCAGGTTGAAGACCGATTATGGCTTCACATGAGCAAGGACATGTTGAAAGGAGAAGGCAATAAGTTGAAACCAATCAGATATGGTCCTTTCACCATCTTACAAAAGATTGGAACAAATTCTTATCGCCTTGATCTTGTAGCATATACGTAGATGTATTTCGTAGCCAATGTTGAGAACTTGAAACTTTATGAACCACCCATGATCATGGATCCAAAGGAAAGTGGTAAAGTTCCATCAATGGATTATTTCGCTCCAGAGTACTTGGACAAGTTTCTTGAAGACATCATCCTAGATAAAAGAACCAATACTTCACAACGAGGAGATATGGAGTACCTTCAAGTGGGTTTCAAAAGAATGCATCCCAATAAGGCATAATGGATTGAATAGAAGAAAGTGAGGGAGAAATTATCTAACCTAATTATTGATTGATAAGGAATTTGGAGGCCCAAAATCTCCTCAATGGGGAGGAACGATCTAGGAATATCCCAAAAAGCTCAAAATTTGAAGTCCTCAAAACTCATCACAACAACACCAATTTGTAGATCTTATCGATACAATTCCAATGGAATGAACGACACCTCAATACAAGTATGTTTGACAAATTTATGCTCATCTGAAGATTTGTGTAAACATTTTGGCACTAATAGTGGCATGTGTCACCCATAGAATTCTCTATGTGGCATGATGTGGCATCCTACTAGGCATACATGGTAGTAGGACCAAGGTGACTAGGCACACACGTGGGATAACGGGAAGGTACCATGTGGCTCAATCAAATGGTGTCATGTGGACCCAGTTGGCAGCCAGGTGGGCCCAACCAACCCACAACTTCGAAAACGACATGAAAAACTAGCAAGAAAAGTCAAATTTGGTGGTTCAACGGTTTAATTAAATGATATGGAGGATATATATATATATATATATATATATATATATATATATATATATATATATATATATATATATATATATATATATATATATATATATATATATATATATAGATATATATCTATATATAATATATAGATATATATATATCTATATATATATATATAATATATATATATATATATAGATATATATAGATATAGATATATATATATATAGATATATATATAATATATATATATATATATATATATATCTATATATTATATATAGATATATATATATATATATATCTATAGATATATATATATATATATATATATATATATATATATATATATATATATATATATATATATATATACAAATATATGGTTCATACGAACCATATTACCATATAAAACATAACCAATTGCACAAGTGGGGAGCCCACGAGGTTTGACCCCAGGCCTCCCACAAACAAACACAACCACTTGTCAATGAACCACTGGCAGGACTTTGTAAAGTTTGCCGGGCCAAAAATATTTAAATGTGCCAAGGCATTCAGATGAAGGAGGAGGAGTGCAGGCCATGGAGAGAAGGCCGAACAAAACTTTGCACAGTGGGAACCATGTCGAGCGGGTGCAATTTTTGAGAAAGATTCTATGGTATATTCTAGGGAATATTATATAGCAATATTCATAGAATATTTTGACTATTGTGGCATCTTGATGATTCCTTAAGGGGTAGAGAAGTGAAATATATGGAACTTGGTCAAGTTTATACTCATTTTTCACGAAATTTCACAAGGAATCCACTGGTACAGTCAGAATTGGGATCTGAGTAGTAGAATTTCAGGTAACTCCCAAAAGTGAGGTACTGCCATGTATTTTACCATGTACTTGCCATTATTTTGTTGAGATAATATAGAGGTATCTCCACTACAAATCTTGGTGCATTGTCTATAGTGTCTTCATTTTGTGTTGATTCTTCATGGATGTTGCATTTATGGTATTTTCATGCCCTTCAAGAAATTATATTTAACATCACCAAAGAAAATATCTCGAATCACATAGCCATATTGTTCCCAATCCCTTTCAGTCAAGAATATCCCATTCTTCTTCTTTCATAGTAATAAGCTTCTTTTCTATTTCATCCAATAGTAAAACAATATTTTCCTAATATAGACAAGCTTCCATAGTTGATAGTTTGGCCATTAAACTTCTTGACCCTAAAATATTCTTTGGCCATTGCTCCCACTCGAACCAGGAACCCTCCTTTCCTGTGAGTTTTACCGACCAAATAAACATCTGGCTCTAATACCAGTTTTTAGGAATGAATTCATAGAGTAATAAAATAAAAATGAATGCAAATTTAAAAAATAGAATGAAACAATATGAAGGAGACATCAATACATGGTTCACCTAATTTGGGTATGTCAATGAAGAAATAGCTAGTTCCTCCTTTAATTTAGTCTAGAAAAATTAAGGGATTACAACTTGTAGCACATCCATTGCAACATCATATTCTCTCCCTCATAGTCTCATCCCTCTCAATTTCAATTATCTCTCAACAATCCATAGCCGCAATATAATTCCATCATAAGAAGGTTTCCTTCTAGGGTAAAAAAATACCCTAACATAACATCTACTACCAGATTTGTGACCTAATGATGAACAGACTAGATTGAATATGAAATTACAATATTTTAAAAGGAATTTTTTTCAAACATTTCTCTTTGGTGGTACTTCCACCAAACCCCTGCCAAAGGGAGCTCCAAAGAATTGTCATTTCCCTACTTGGATCTCTTAGAAACACTAGTATGGATGCAAGCCCCATTACACCCCCCACCTATTAGGAATTGGGATCCAAATGCACTTGAAATAACAACACCTATAAATGATGAAGATAATTAGGCTACACAACTAGCAACATTCTCATGAGAATCTTGATTTAGTTATTTTCTTGGATCTCCATGTTTCACCTATTATTTCTTATAGTGAATTATAACAAAGTAACTTCATATTAAGGATGCTAATCTCAATATGTACATTAACTTTAACTCCAAGAATTTCACCATACAAAAACTAACCATGTTTTCAATAGAGACATTAGAAACACACAAACCAATACCACATGGATATATAATCCTACATAGGTGCATGGTATGATATTACCTCCATCGAACTTCAATATTCACATTCTTTCTCACACCACTTTTGATCTTTGCACTAGTGTTGGATGAAAGACCTCCAATACATTTTGCCTTTGTTATGACTCCCAATATACCATAAGTCTCAATTTATTCAAATCATTGAGAGGCTTCAATTTATACTTCAATCCATTCTTGAAATGGAGCTCTCAGTCAATGATTTCTTTATAGGGGAAAGAAGCTTCAACAAACAAAGTTTCACATTAATGGATAAACTCTTTCACAACAAGAAGTTCATAATTTGTAATAGGAATAACTCATTACGCTTTAACAATGGTGATGATAAGCTCCTTTCACCCTTAACTACCTCACATCAACCAATAGTTCTATTATTCTCATGTCATGGTGATCACATTCAGTATAACCATAGTGAAATAATTGACAACAATCAAGAGGGACAATTATGATGCATGGCAAAGAAACAGGAAAAAATTATCTCAAAGAACATGGCACAGATCACATCTGCAACTAGAGTGGGGCTCTTCTCAATCCACGTGAATGCTTCCAAAGAATGATTCAACTATAATATTTTTCCTCATGTACCTCTTCTATACTCCTTTTTCTTCATATATTTGTTTTCCCCCTCCTTTAATTTTATAATATCACACCTTCATTGAAGCATCGTGTTGGAGAGAATTTCTCAAATACAATTAGGCCTAACAACTTCCTAAATACTAGGAACCAACTCTCTACGTAAAGAACCATCTCTACCTAATAAAGACCAATAATAAAAGCAACCAAAATTATGATCATGCATAAGAAAAGTAGGAGATACATAATCCAATGCTCCCCCTTAATAACTACTTGTCTTAACCTCCATCAATGGAGGTCTTCAATGTTTTCTCCCCTGCAACAAATTCCTTACTATGACTTGATATATATTCTCCAACTAGTTAGTTTCCTATATTGGTTAGATGTAGATTATTAAAATGATTTATTTGTACCATGTTAAAAATGAAAATAGTAGACATTTGCACACAAAAAATTGTGTTTTACTCTATCAATTGATGTCATTTTTTATGTTTATAACTCGATTAGCTAATTTTGCATAAGCTTAAGGGTCTAGTAATATAGAAGTTTCCCACAAGATCTCCCGAGGATACTTACTCTAGGTTGAGAAAGTTGCTTTGCAACTTAGGAAACACAGATAAGCATTATGTTAGCTCATTGAGCTAAAGTAAACTTAGGAAAAGCAAAGTAATTTACTTCAAAAAAAAATTAATCTCATCTATTGATCTCAAGTGAGGTGAGATCTAGTCTCAATCGTCAATCACTTTTGAGATTTGGGTTAGGGATAACTCAATGTAAAGTTATAAAAGTGAGGCTAGGGAGAGGGAGAAGACAGACCATACAGTGGCACTAACCTCAAGAGGAGGAGAAGTGTGATACTCCAAAAAATCAAGTCTAAGGAAGTACAGGAGGAAGCCTAGAGATCCAAATATTCCAATGAGATCAAGCACTAATCTAGGGTAGATTTGTTGGTAGATCTATTGAATCATATCCAAGGCATTTGTATTTTCTCAGTTGGGAAATTATCTTGGGATGGGAGGCCAACTCGGCTCTGATTCATTATTAATGATGAACTAATTTGATTAGGTAGAATATGTTTGTGTCATTGTGATTGAGATATGTATAGTTTCTTCTACTAAATTTTATTGTGTTAACGGACCTAGTTATGTATTTAATTAGTAGATCTATTAACTCTACTAGGAATTAAGTGATAGGTTTTAGGTTTGTAGGAATTTGAACATGGTATAAGAGTTTAAACTCTAAAACGATCTCTTAATCACTAGCTTCGAATTTTTACAGGATCATTGGGACCAGGTTTGACAATGAACGTACGAAGTTGAAATTTTAAAGAGGGGTCAAAATCGGCTATATGGAACATTTAGAAGCCTAGGCATAATTTTTTTGTAAGGAAATTTCAAAAAAGAAGGAGGTGGGGACAACTAGTGGTGGCCAATAGGGGGAAAACCACCCAATCACTAGTAGTTTGTAACCGACATGTTAGGATAAAACCCAACTGCCACAAATATAACTAGGGTGCACAACATAGGGAGACAATAAATATATCGATACAAGTAGGGATCAAGGGCCAGGTTGAGTTGGTGAGGTGGCCGACAAGGGGTTGAACAATATATAGGTTATCCAATAGAGGAAAATGTGGAGAAACTGACAATAAACACAACCAAAACATTAAGCTAAGAGAGAGCGGTCAGTGAACAAAGCCAAGTCGTCGCGAACAAGAAACCTAGCCAGTTGTTGAGATACATAGTGAACAACAAGTCAAGGTCAGGTTCCAGATGGAGAAGAGTGGGAGACATCCATTATTATTACAACTAAAGGCAAGAGAGGTAGGTGAAGGTTGAGGGTTGGGATGTATAGAGGAGACTAGCATTAAGGAAGGTCACAAACGATGCAGGAAAATGACCATTAGGATTTATAAAGAAGACTAGGCCAGCCACATGAAAAGAACCGGTAGCAATGCTGACAAGTTGTGGGGCAATGGCAGAGGGTGTTGGGAACATTTCAGGCTACAATGCACTTCGGGTGTCACATTTCAGATCGCGTAGAGTGCAACGAGCACATGACCAGTGGTCGATAGATTTAGCACAAGTGCAAGTGAGGTCGTCGGATGGGGCCACATAAGGTAACCACATTGGAGCTCTGGGCATGGACAAGGTTTGACATATATATGTAGGTGAAGGAGTTTATGGTTAGCTTTCATTTCATGGAAAAGGAGAGTGGCACAAGTAGCCATCATTCATCAACCAGTTTAATGAGCACAAAGAGGAAACCATAAGTTGGAAGCGGTGGCTATATCAATTCAAAAAAACGTAAGAGCAGTTGCAAAAACAAGGATCCATGCCCGATAATTCATAAGTCATGCAAAATCCAATTTTGTGGGAAAATCGGTGCTACATGTCAAGGGAATTTTTTGTGGGCTAAGGAAGAGGTCATCGCAAGGGCTATGGACCAGGGCAATTGAAACAATTGTGAATTGTGGAAAAGATAGAATGGAAATAATAAAAGGGAGTTGATGCTACAAGTATATCCAAATTTGTGTGAGGGGCCTCCAAGTATGATGGGGTTGGCACTAGTGGAAGCCAACAAGGCCATACTGAAGAGATTGTTAAAGGAGATCCTACAACAACCCAAATTGTGGATGCAAAGGAGGATCATGTCATGAGCATAATGTCCCGATATGCATGATCAAGGAGCTATGAGATACAATGGCCAACAAGGAATTTCTAAGCAGGGGATAAAATGCAGTAGGAAAGAGTTAGTAGTGGTTGGTTGAGCATGGCGTAAGTATAAATTTCTGGTAGGATTAGCAGAGTTCAACCCTCAGAGGGATAAATGGAGACTGTGCTAGTTAGGGGATTGGTAATAGTTTTATGTGGGTGTCTCAAAGGACCGAGACAGACCCACAAGGAATATCTTTACAAATCTATAAACCAATAGATTTCTTGTGAGTGTTGGAAGGACCTATCACAAAGGTCACAAGGAGAAGAAAATAAACCGTGATAGTAGGACTTATCATAAGAGCAATGGCACAAGGCATTGCAATGATATAGAACAAGGAGTTGGAGGGTTTGATGGTTGAGCAACTTATAGGGAGTCAGCCTTCAAGTTCAAGGCTGAAGGAGTAGTCGACAAATTCCTCCAAGTGTTTCAAGGAGGTCTCTTGGTATGAGATGACATTATAATATTTCCAGCAGTAGGATACTTCTAGGATCAATGCCAAGGGGAGTTGGACTTCAAGGATCTATCCAGGCTAGGTGGAAAGGAAGGATTCTAGTTCAGAGAGAGCAATGAAGGCAACAAATAGAGGTTTGGGATTGAAGACATTTCCAAGGGACAAAAGTACTTCCCTCGCTAAGAGGGAGTGTTGATGTTTGTAGCTCAGATAGGTACTTATTCAAAAGCCTAAGTGTCTAGGCATGCAAAAGTCACACATAAGATCTCTTAAGGATACTTGCTCTAAGTTGAGTAAGTTGCTTTATAACTTAGGAGAAACACATAACTATTATGTTGGCTCATTGAGCTAAAGTAAACTTAATAAAAGTAAAGTAATTTACTTCAAAATTTTGTTTTAATATCAACCATTGATATCAAATGATGCGAGATCTAATCTCGACTGTCAATCACTTTAAAGATTACAGTTAGGAATTTAGCTCAATGTAAAGTCATAAATTCAAATCTAGGGAGAGGGAGAAGACACACCATACTGTGGAAGATAGCCTCAGTAGGAGGAAGAGTGTGATACTCCATATTGTCGAGTCCAAGGAAGTATAGGAGGGATCTTGGAGATCCAAATCTTCTAAGGAGGTCGAGCACCAATCCAGGGCAGATCTGTTGTATCATATTCAAGGCATTCGTATTTTCTCATTTGGGCCATTATCTAGGGACAAGAGCCTAAGTAGGTTTTGAATCATTGTTAATGATGAACTGATTTGATTGGATAGAATTTGTTTGTGTTATTTTGATTGAAATCGGTATATTTTCTTCCGCTGAATTTTATTGTGTTAATGAATCTAGTTGTGTATTTAATTAGTAGATTTGTTAACTCTGCTAGGAATTAAGTGTAGGGTGTTGGTTTTGTAGGGATTTTAACACTAATAATAAAAATATAAATATATAAATGTTTTATCAAGATAGATAAACTATCTTGGACACATAATCACTCACTTGATAAAATATCTTAACCATACACCAATTTATGAAGCTAACTAGTTGGAGAATATATCTCAAACCAACTACATCTGACCACCTCCTAGAAAATTGAAAATTGAGTTTTGTAGTAGAAATAAACTCTATTAAATAATTATTAACAATCCTAACAATCAAATATGATCACACCGAGTAGGAGTTGTATACTCCAACAAGAGAAATTATCTTAACACATCATTAAATTATTAAAAAAGATCAAACACATCAAATAAAAGTCGAAAATAAAATATATCAAAGTAGATTTAACAACGTCATGCAACTTAGAAACAAACTCTATATAAAGACACATCTTATTGAATGGACAAGACTATAGAAATCCATTTATGGTTGACTTCATAATAATTAATGTATTGACTATAAATTTTTGCATTTATTATTTTGTTTTACATTAGCAAAATTTATTAATTTTTTTTTGAAATATTAAATTTCCTTTATCTTCAATGATATTGGTGGATAGATTTGAAATTCTCTTGTGAAAATACAAGAAACATTTTGGTCATTTTGAGCTTTTGTTTAGTTCTCTAGCATTTTTAACTTTATGAATTTATAAAGGTAGAAATTAGTTGATTTTTAAAACAAAAGACACCAGTTTTATTAAGTTTTTGTTTATTAACTAATTTTTAAAACCAAAAAAACATAAAAAGAACCACATTTAATATAGTTAGACCTAATTAACTGCTAATTTATATCTTTAACATATATATTTTATTTTATTTTTTTAAGTCCATAAATTCTATTGATCCATCAAAAATGAATTACATCGCATCACAATACATCAATCTTCCCCTAATCACGCTACACACTACACAACAATACATTTTTTTTGTCCCGGACTTAGGCTCCAGGATTATACGTTATCTTTACTTTCTTGCCTTTCCTCTTCCAAGCATCTATCCAACCCAAGGGATTGTCTGAGACAACTACCTCCTTTCCTTGAGATGTTTCCATTGTTGAGTGATCCGACATATTTGTTGGCCCCTTATCACTATCTGAATGGTTTGATACGTGGGTACATTTTCTCCAACTCTTTGTAGATGCCAAAATTATGGTTGAATTCAGTGCCATACTAATTAACAATTGGTTTTCCTCCCCTGATGGTAGAGATGACATATAATGAGTTGTATATGGGTCTACAAGAGTAGTGCTGGAATTGGGATTCTTCAGATTCTCAGAATTACCTGACCTATGCGCCACAGTGGACTTAGAACCATTAGGTCCTTTTTGTTGACACCTAATCATGGGGATCGGGTGAACAATTGTAAATAGTGTAAATAATAAATAATGGAAAAGGAAGAGTCATTGGGAGATGAAACCCAAAAGTCACTTCCTCAGATATATAACTATGAACAATCTAAATGAATAAATAGATTTCATTTGAGGAGTTACCTCTTGGACTGTCATGGTATCAGAGCTAGCCTCTATTTTTAGTTTTATGCTCTTGTAACTCCCTTATGCCATTTTTCTGGCAGCTCCATAATCTGTCATTTCTGTCAATTTCTTTACTTGTTATCATTCTCCAAGTTCTGTCCTATCTGAATTGACTATTAAAATCATGACTTATTTGCTGCATAAGTTTTGTAATGTTGGTCGTAATGTTGGTTAAATTGTGTTGAGTGTGAAGACCGTTGTACGAGCTATATGTTAACACTCTAGCACTGTCTATGCATTAAGACTGTAGTGGAAGACCGACAGTTGTGTTCAAATACTGCGATGGTCATGTTCATGCATCCTGCTAAGGTGAACCATGGCGTTGAGAGCTGGTGCTACGAAACTGTGGTGTCAAGAATGGGATAGAACACAAACCCTTTAAGATGCACAATTGTGGGTGGATATTAAGGAATGTAGGGCTTTCGTAGTGACTCTACCCAGAGGAGCTTGTCACACGGAATGAGTCGTTCTTGCGGACAAGATCGACCTCCCTAGTATCTAAAGATATCTAGTGACAAGCAAGCCAATCAAATCCTATCTTTCTCTAAATATGCAATTTATAAACAAAGGCAAACAAGTGTTTTAGGACTACCTTGGGTCCAGTGCAAGTTTTTGGAAGCCTCGCTCCGTTGATCCAAATGAGCTCCCTTGTAGAAGATCTGCAAACACAAACAAGCACACAAATTAAATAGCACCTGAAAAGCCAATATCATAAAGCATACTTATCATGATGATCAAGGAATTCATGAAACAAATGACATAAGACAATTTGTTGAGAAAAATGAATCCGATTGTATTAATTCAAATCAAAAGAAGAACTTTACAACCTGTGCCTTGATGCTGTACAAGCTCCTCCCAGGGTCCAGCAAGAAGTCTCCTCTACTTTGACAAGTTTCACTCTCTTCCCAATGAAGCCAAAAAAGTATGTGATCTCTCCTCTCAAGCTTAGCTAGGAAGTCTCAATTCCACCAGCATTTACCCTAAAAAATGTTCAGCTTCTAACGTCCCTAGCAACCAGCCCAATGCCTTAATTTATAGTGCAATGGAGGGAAGTTACTAGGTCCTCCTTCAAAGGGATAGCTCCTCTCATCAAGGGATTAGCTCCTTCTCTTTTGGGATGCATGAACCACCTAAGAGCGAACCATCCACGTCAAAATTCCTTCTAGAATCATCTAGAATTAACCCAAAGTGAGTTTTTTAGAATAAACTTGTGCCTTTTTGACTTTCACAGGGGTCCGCACCCACTCCTTTAGAGACAGAGCGGGCAGGTCCGCAGGTAATGTGAACAGGGGGTGCGGGACCACAGGAAACAGTGAGAGAAAGTGCAGAACCAGAACTTTATTGATTTTCAAAGGTCTTTCTCTCATTTTCAAAGCTTGACATGAAGAGCTGAGGTCTGAGACTTGCTTAGGAGGACAGTATGAATGATGATAGACCCATACTGACTGCAAATAGTCATGGTGACAATATTTTGTGTAACAGAGCTTCTACCATTGATGAGCAGAGTCCTGTTGCGCATCACATGAGGTATCATAGTACATTGCATTGTTTCTTTTAACGCTGCCACTGTTGTATAACAACGTCTCCCATCCCGGTAAGACATCCTACAAACATTGTTCATTTTAATATATTGGTCTCTGTGTTTTTTTTAACACTGCCACTATTCTTCCCACACCACCACTCCATTGCATTATGTTCCACCGCTCTCTCCACCCATTCAACGTAGTCGGGCATGCCAACCACCCTCTGTAGCCCCCCAGTTCATATAAGTCCATCGCTACAAAACCACTCTCCGTGGCTCTTTGTTGCCCCACCCTCTAGTCGAACATTTCACTGCACAGTCTCCCCACGGCATACCATTCCACTCCCATTTTTAATACATGCATTTTTAATATATAACGTTGACCTCCATTGTGGCATCACCCTTCAGTGTGACAATCCCAAACCCACCTCCTCCAAACATGCTACTATGTAACTCTGCCTTCACATGTAATGCCTCCCCCTATATAACCCCTCCTCCATATAATACACTCCCCATATAATACCTCTGCTCCTTATATATCAGATTGTAATTTTTTACACCAGAACTGCATTTTATATGAAGTGAAAATTTTATACATTGGTAGCAGAAGTATTTTTACAGTACACCTATTTTAAAATGAATTCACTCATATCTATTATGGGAGTGGTTCTCACTCGCAAGGAGAACTATCCTGAATTGTCACGGAAGATCAAACACGCTCTCATTTTTAATGAGCTGTGGAAATGATTGTGTGTTTGAGAAGGAGACAAAGAACCAAAAAATCCTACCTCAGACAAGGAATTCGCTAGTTGGGAAAATAAGAACAACAAGGCTTATGCCTTGGTTGCAGCGTCAGTAAATGAAGAGGTGAGTCACCATATTTCACCATTTTCAAATGCTTTCGAAGCCTTACAAAAATTGAAGGAACTCTATGACTCACACTCTGCACTTGAAGTCTCATGATTAAATTGTTTGGCCTTGAATTACAAAATGATGATCCTCTTGCTCTTGCATCAGAAGTAAAATATATTATGCATGATATCAAAGTCACTAATGTTTAACTGGACATTCCTATGATAGCTTTTTTTCAAGGCACTTTATCTCACTTACTCAAATTATCTTGAGTCATTGCAAGCAAATGGAAACCTCAAAAAAATCACCTTTGACTCCCTTGTGAATAAATTTGCTAAGAGAGGAAAAGATTTTGGGAAGAAGACAACACCTCAGTCTTCTGAAGAGGCTATGTGTCTTGCACATAGAGAGAAGAATATTGCTCAAGATTCTTCTAGAGGAAGAGGTGGTAGAAGAGGAAGAGGAAGAAGAAATTTCAAAGGCAAGGGGGCAGACACTCTTAAGGAGAAAAGTGAGATTTGCATTCCATACGTTGCAATAGAGATGGATCACATGATGCATCCACATGCAAGTTGCCTTGGGACAGAATTGAGTAAGAAAGAAATCAACCCAAAGTTAAAACTAATGAAAAAGAGAAAGGTAAAGCACCTCAATCACTCACTATGTTGTGGCACATTATAATATTGGAGTAAATGAAGACTTGTTCAATGCTTCACTTGCTTCTTGGAAAAATGATTGGTTGCTTGATTCAGGAGAAACTTGTCACATGACTTTTAGAAGAGATTTTTTTGAAGAATTTACTGACAGATGGAGCAATATAATTTGCAGACAAATCAAAACTCAAGCCATCAGGGCTTGGCACAATCAAGCTTAAATTGCCTAGTCTTCTAGACTTTCTTCTGCATGATGTTTTATATCTCCCACAGTTGAGGAAAATTGTTTTCCTTGGTCCACATCCACCAAAAAGGACACTCCATTCATATGTTTGATGGAAAGGTTCAGGTGAGAAAAGCATCAATTCACTCACTTGTCATGACAGGCATAGAAGAAGAAAGGCTTCTCAAGCTACAAGGTACCTATGCTTGTGCACAAAATTTCTCATTATGATGAAGGTACATTTCCATCAAGTTTATTATGGCATGATATATTTGGACACTTGAACTATGACAACCTTCGCTTGTTGAAGAAAAATGGTTTTATTGGTTTGCCTACAAAGCCTAGGAAACTTAAGCAATGTGATGCTTGCATTCTAGGAAAGCATAGCAAACAGTCTTTTCATGATTCACATTCTAGAGCACATAGAAAACTTGAACTCATTCATTCATATTTATGTGGTCCAATTCCCGTTCCTTCTGCAAATGGAAATAAATATATTATGACATTTATTGATGACTACACAGAATGTGTTGGGTTTATTTATTGAAGAAAAAATCTGATGCTTTTCAAACATTCAAGAACTTTCATACATGGATTGAAAATGATGCACAATCTCATATTGGCTTTATTCGCACTAATAATGGAAAAGAATACACTTCAAATGAATTTCAAAACTATCTTCGCCAACATGGGATCAAACATAAAACAACTGTGTGTTATAATCCCCAACAGAAAGGAGTAGCTGAAAGAATGAATAGGACAATCTTAAATATGGTGCACTCCATGATGTTTTTCAAGAATGTCAAATTGATGTTTTGGGTCGATGCAGTTCTATGTGTTGTATATGTAAAGAATAGATTTCCATCTAATGCTATTAGAAACAAGAATCCTTATGAAATGTGGTATGGTCACATTCCTTCGGTAAAGCATCTCAAGGTCTTTGGTTCTACTTGTTATGCCTTGATACCAAAGGTACATAGAAACAAACTTGGTGCAAGGATTTGTAAGTGTATCTTCTTAGGGCATTCAAATACCTCCAAAGCATGATGTCTCGATGATTAAGTCAATAAAAAGTTTGTTATATCTAGAGATGTAATCTTTCTTGAATATTCCAAATTTGACAATGTTGTTGAGTGGCAACTTGATCGCCTGGATAGATTCACAAATGCAAAATCATTTCAAGAATTTGATAATCAGATTCCACATCTTGAAGGGGAGATTCCTATACTAGATCAATCTATAGAATCTTCTTCTGAAGCACCCTCTCCCCCACATGAAACTCCAACCACTGATGATACTTTGAGTGATGTGATTGACAGAATTGGGAGACTCAATCTTGATTCAGTCCCAACTCAATCAACTGAACAACCTGGAACATCTCAGAAAGGTCCCCCAAAGTGTCTGACAAAGACACTTGAAAGTGTTCATCCTGATGAGGTTGGAAAGACAAGAACAAGAAATTCAATCCAGAAAAATGGAGGTGATGTAGATGACTCTGATTCACCTGTTGATATGGATGTTTCTTATGATTGTGAATTGAATTTGTCTACAAATTTTGGAACAAATTCCTTCAGAGAAGATGCTTCTCATGATGAATGGAAAGAAACGGTGCAAAAGGAGTATCATGCCTTGATAAAGAATGGCACTTAGAAGCTGGTTGATCCTCCATTAGGAACAAAACCAATTGGCTGCAAGTGGGTCTACAAGAACAAGTATAAAGTTGATGGCTCACTTGACAAGTACAAAGCCATGCTTGTGGCAAAAGGTTTTGCACAGAAGGAAGGGGTCGATTATGAGGATACTTTTGCCCCCACATCAAAATGGGATGTCATCCAGAGACTCTTTCCTCTAACAGCTCAGAATGGTTGGAAAGTCCATCAAATGGATGTAAAAACTGATTTCTTGAATCAAGATCTAAAAGAGAATGTTTTTATGTCCCATCCTGAAGGATTTGCTATGAAAGTACATGAACATAAAGTATGTAAACTTGTGAAATCCTTGTATGGCCTCAAGCACGCACCATAAGCCTGGTATGAAAAATTAGTTGAGCTTCTTCTAAAACTCAATTTCAAGCATTATGATCTTGATGATGCAACTTTGTTTGTCAAGAAAGTTGGCAAAAAAGTTGTATATCTTATGTGTTGGGTTTGTTGGGTTGTGTTATATTCTTTCCACGTAGTTAACAGGGGGTTTGAGGGGCACCCATAACCCCACTTTTTGGACCCTATGTTAGGTTGGGCAGACCCACCTATGGTTTTTTGCATGATTTTCGCACTAGTTTTTTTGGATGCGATGGTTTTTGGTCCATGGTATTGGACGCGATGATTTTCGGTCCATGGTATTGGATGCTTCGGCATGTATAAATATGTATTATAACATTGAAAGGACAATAATGAAAAATCAAGCCAGTAGTCTCGGTTTTGGGATCCAAAGGAAAATCTCTGTGTATATGTGTTTTATGTGTTCTGCTCTCGCATTATTTATTTTCTATGTTTTAGAATTCGTATGCAGGTAATCTTTGTACAAGGTTAAAACCTACATCTGGTATCAGAGTAGATTTCGCTTCAAGGGACGCTTTTGTTGCTGAGGGGTTTCACTCGGGCCTATGGTAGACCCTGTTCAGTGGGAGATCTGCGAGATCGATTCTAGTGGTGAAAGAAGATGGCGAGCAGTGGAAAGATAGAGAACAAGAAATTTAATGGTCAGAGTTTTGAGTTGTGGAAACTCAAGATGGAGGATCTGTTGGTGGATAAAGATCAGTGGATCGCAGTAGATCTGGGTACTAAACCAACGGGAGTGTTCGATGAAGAATGGAAGAAGTTGGATCGGAAGGCAAAGAGCACAATACGATTGTGTGTCTCAGATTTAGTTTCGCTGAATGTATCAGGGGAAGCTACAGCAAAGGCTTTGTGGGACAAGTTAGGGACTTTGTACCAATCTAAGTCTCTGGTGAACAAACTGTTCCTGCAGAAAAAGCTGTATAACCTGAGGATGAAAGATGGAGACTCGGTGATAGAGCATCTAAATGCATTTAATACTATGGTAAGTTAGTTAGCATCTGTTGATATTAAAATTTCAGATGAAGATAAGTGCATCAGTTTGTTGTGTTCTCTACTAGATTCATGGGATAGTTTGGTTATTGCAATAGGTAGCAATGCAACTACCTTGCAGTTTGATGAAATAGTCTCAGCCTTACTGACAGAGGAGATGAGACGGAAAAATATGGAGAGCCAAAATGGTGATGCCTTGTCTATACGAGGACGGTCCCAGAACAGAAACAAAAATAAGTCATCGAGTGGGAGATCTAAATCTAGAGGGAGATCTAAATCTCCAAGAAAACCTGTAAAGGTGGTGTGCTAGAAATGTGGAAAGGAAGGCCACTTCAAAAGGGACTGTAAATCTAAAGCTCTTGACAAAGGAAAGGGATCTTATGAGGCTCCTTCTGCAGAGGCAAAAACCACCTCAGATGAAGGTGGGGATGTGTACTTGGCTTCTTCAAGTACACATGTAGATCATGAGGCATGGTTGATTGACTCAGGTGCATCCTTTCACTTCACTCCCATAGAGAGTGGTTTTGTGAGTATGAGAAATATGATGGTGGTGATGTCTTCTTGGGGGATGATAGGAAGGCTAGAATCATTGGTTGTGGAAAAGTAAAGTTGAAGCTGCAAGGTGGAAGGGTTAGAACACTTCTAGGTGTTCTGCATATTCCTACATTAGCCAAAAATCAGATTTTTGTTAGTAAGTTGGATGATGCAGGTGTAAAAATAGTGTTTGAGAAGGATACCTGCAAGATGGTTCAGGGAGCACTAGTATTGATGTGGGGAGTTCAGATTGGAACTTTGTACAAGCTGCGAGGTAGAACTGTTGTTGATGGGTGCAACAGTTCCGTGGCTCCTGAAAGTGGAGCAGAAAATCTAGTGGTCTCTGGAGAAAAGACCATGCTGTGGCATCAAAGGCTTGGACATATTGGAGAGAAGGACCTTCGAATACTTCATGGTAAAGGTATGGTAGAAGGTATGAGTAATATCTCTCTGGATTTGATTTTTGTGAAAATTATGTATACGGGAAGCAGAATCGAGTGAGTTTCCCCTCTGGTGGTAAGAGGGCGAAACATATATTAGAGCTTGTGCACAGTGATGTGTTTGGACCTGTGAAGGTTCCATCACTGGGTAAGTCTGTGTACTATGTATCATTTATAGATGACTTCTCAATGAATACATGGATATATTTCCTTAAGAAGAAATCTGAAGTCTTTGATAGGTTTAAAGAATTTAAGGCTCTAGTGGAAAACCAAACAGAGAAGAAGATAAAGGTGCTGAGGACAGATAATGGTGGAGAGTTTTGCAGTAAGGAATTTGAAGAATTATGTAAGAAGTGTGGTATATCACGGCAGAAGACTACTCCATATACACCTCAGCAAAATGGAGTTGCAGAAAGAATGAACAAGACGTTGATGGAAAGGGCAAGAAGCATGCTCAGTGGTGTCGGGTTAGGATAAGAATTCTGGGCAGAGGCGGTGGATACTGCATGTTACCTGGTCAATAGGTCACCTTCATCAGCGTTGGAGGATAAGACTCCACAAGAGGTATGGACTGGTAAGAAACCCTCTCTTTCACATCTGAGGGTATTTGGATGTGATGCATATGTACATGTTTCAAAGGAGAAAAGAACAAAGTTGGATAGTAAATCTGAAAAGTGCATCTTTATTGGGTATAAGGATGGTTTAAAAGGTTATAAGCTTTGGAACCCAGTAACAAGGAAGGTTATGTACAACCGAGATGTGGTGTTCATAGAGGTGAAATATGTTATTAAACATGTAGTCCAACCAAAGGAACCTAAGAAGATAGAGTTTGAGCTAAAGGAGGAAGAATCAGACTCTACAACAGAGGAGGAATCAGAAGATGAAGAGCCACAAACTCTGGTTGTGAGAAGATCAGTTCGAGAAAGAAGGTAGCCAGAAAAGTATAGTCCATCTGCTTTCTGTTCAAATTTTTCTTTGTTTGTTACTGATGATGATCCCAGAACTGTGAAATGGCATATTTGCACAAAAATGAGGCTTGGGGACTGGTGGATTTGCCGGCTGGAAGGAAACCCATTGGCAGCAAATGGGTGTTCAAAAAGAAGACAAATGCAGAAGGAAAAGTGGAGAAATACAAAGCTCAGTTGGTAGCAAAAGGTTATTTCTAGGTGCTGGGAATTGATTTTGGTGATATTTTTTCTCCTGTTGCCAAGGTAACTTCTATTATATTACTTTTATCTATTGCTACTGCTTTTGATTTTAAGGTAAAATAGATGGATGTGAAGACAACATTTCTTCACGGGGATCTGGAAGAGGAGATCTACATGAAGCAACCTGAAGGCTTTGCGGTGAAGGGTAAGACAGAACTAGTATGTAAGTTAAAGAAGTCTCTATATGGGTTAAAACAGTCACCAAGGATGTGGTATCAGAAATTTGATACATTTATACAAGGATTGGCTTCACCAGAAGCAAAGCAGATCACTGTGTGTATTTTAAATTAATTGGTGACCGTGTTATTTATCTGGTCTTGTATGTGGATGATATGTTTTTGGTTGGAAATGAAAAATAAGTTATCCAGGATTTGAAGACCCAATTGTCCTCCAAATTCGACATGAAAGATCTTGGTGCTGCAAACTATATTTTGGGCATGGAAATTAAAAGAGATCGGGCAAAGAGGAAGCTCTGGTTAAACCAGAGGAAGTATGTTGAGACAATATTGCAGATGTTTAATATGCAGGATAGTAAACCGGCGAAGGTTCTTATTCCTATAGGTGTGAGGTCATCTGCTGAACAGTGTCCCAAGACACAAGAAGAGGAAGAGGACATGTCCCGTGTTCCATATGCAAGTGCAGTCAATAGCGTGATGTATGCAATGGTCTGTACTAGACTAGACATTGCACATGCAGTGGGAGTATTGAGCAGGTTTATGTCAAAACTAGGGAAGGAGCACTGGACAACAATGAAGCGGGTTTTCAAGTATTTGTGTGGCACTAGTGATTATGGTTTGTGCTACCAAGGAAGACCAGGATTGGACAGAGTGTCAGATATTCATGGCTTTGTTGATGCAGACTGGGCTAGAGATCTGGATCAAAGAAGATCTACAAGTGGGTATGTGTTTAACCTATTTGGAGGTGCAGTCAGTTAGATGAGTAAGAAACAATCTGTAGTGGCACTGTCAACTACAGAGGCAGAATACATGACAGCCACTCATGCAAGCAAGGAAGCAGTTTGGTTGCAGAGATTGTGTTCAATTATGGGGTTAGTATAGGAAGCTATAGGGATATACTGTGACAGCCAAAGTGCAATTTTCTTGGCAAAGAACCCCGCATATCGTTCAAAGACAAAGCACATTGATGTTCAGTATCACTTTGTGAGGGATATGATAGAAGACAAAAAGGTGTTGCTGGTAAAGGTGGACACTTTGAAGAATGTTGCAGATGCATTGACAAATTCTATGAGCTCTGAGAAGTTCTCTTGGTGTAGAGAGACAATGGGCATTTCAAGGCTGGAAAAATGACTAAGCTCTCTTGTGGCCCCCTGTGGAAAGAAAACAACAAGTGGGAGAATGTTGGGTTTTTTGGGTTGTGTTATATTCTTTCCACGTAGTTAACGAGGGGTTTGAGGGGCACCCGTAACCCTACTTTATGGGGTCTAGGGCAGCGCCCCAGAAAATTTTGGTTTTGGACCCTATGTTAGGTTGGGCGGACCCATCTATGGTTTTGTTCATGATTTTCGCACATGTTTTTTTGGATGCGATGGTTTTCAGTCCATGGTATTGGATGCTTCGGCATGTATAAATATGTATCATAACATTGAAAGGACAATAATGAAAAATCAAGCTGGTAGTGCCGGTTTTGGGATCCAAGGGAAAATCTCTGTGTATATGTGTTTTATGTGTTCTGCTCTCGCATTATTTATTTTTTGTGTTTTAGAATTTGTATGCAAGTAATCTCTATATGAGGTTAAAACCTACATTGTGGTATATGTAGATGATCTTTTGATGACAAAGAATAACGAGAGCTACATTGCATCCATAAAGAAGGAATTGAGGAAAGGTTTTGAAATGACTGATTTGGGCTATGTTCATTACTATCTTGGTATTGAAGTAACTCAACATCTGAAGTCTATATTCATTTCTCAAAAGAAGTACATTGTAGATATGTTGAATAGGTTTGGAATGACTGAATGCAATCCTCTAACTACTCCAATGGAACAAAACTTAAAGCTCACATCCATTGAAGGAAAAGAATTTGAGGAGGCAAAAAAGTATAGACAATTTGTAGGAAGTCTCAACTACCTGACTACTACCAGACCAAACATTTCATTTGTTGTTGGAATCCTCTCCATTTTTATGCAAAAGCCTTATGAGGGACATTGATTTGCTGCAAAAAGAGTTATAAAGTACTTGAAGGGAACTAAAGACTTTGGACTCAAGTATACACGAGTGGGTGACTTTAGCTTGATTGGATACTCTGATTCAGACTTCGATGGAGACAAAGAAACTGGGGTATCTACTTCTGGTTATGCTATGAGTCTTGGACTAGGAGTTGTCTCCTAGAGATCACGCAAATAATCAGTTCCATTAGATTCCACAACGGAGACAAAATATGTGGCAGCAGAGGAGGCAACAAAAGAAAATGTGTGGCTTAGGAAAATATTGGAAGATTTGCAAGTAAAACAATTACATTTGACTCCACTCATGATTAAAAACACCTCTGCAATAGAGTTGGCCAGGAACCCAAAGTTCCATAATCAAATGAAGCACATCAATACAAAAAACCATCTGATTCGACATCATGTTGAGGCCAAGACAATCTATCTACTCCATTGCTCCACTAATGAACAGATTGCAGACATCTTCACCAAAGCACTTGGAAGAGAAAAGCTTGAAAGATTCAGAACGATGCTTGGACTCACCAACATCCCTTCAGATTAGGGGGGGGGAATGTTGACACCTAATCATGGGGATTGGGTGAATAGTTGTAAATAGTGTAAATAATAAATAATGGAAAAGGAAGAGTCATCGGGAGATGAAACCCAAGAGTCACTCCCTCATGTATATAACTATGAACAATCTAAATGAATAAATAGATTTCATTTGAGGAGTTACCTCCTGGCCCGACACTTTTGGATAATGCCATCCACGATTTTTCTTCTTTGCTTCAGGGTACGAAGAGGTGCCTTGTGAATATGGGAAAACATTTTGTAGGTGTTTGGGTTGTTGGCAAGATCTACAATGAAAAATCATATTTTCATAAACCACCGACTGGGAATAAACCCTATTTCCCCATTTAATGAGGGTTTTATCCAACAAACCTTTTCTGAGGTCCACCTCAACACACATGTTAATGTATGTGTGAATTCCTTTCAAAATCATTTCTGAACCAAACTTGATGAAGCGACCTAACAAATTTCCCAAATCCTTTAAGATAGTTCGATGTGTCAAATGGATGGGCAAATTGGGAAACCTCACCCATACTGGAGTTGCTATAATTGACATAGTTAGAGGATTAAAATCCATAAACTAGAGTTGAAGGGAGGGACCATGTTGACCCCAAAAACAGGGTCCCTAATCAAAAACATTTTATCAATCCTCTATCTTTTGAAAAATAAAAATAAAAAAATCCTTTCAAGCATAAATGTATCATCATTTGGAGACCAATTCTGGTGAACCCACTCCTTTATAGTCGATGAAGAAGGCTAAAAACCATTAAAATGACAGATAAGAGCTTTTTGTTCATAATTTGCAGCTATGAAACCGGTTACAATATTTTTCACCTCAAGAGAGGGGTTTTCAGCTAACTACTCCACCATTAATGTAGATCCAAAGAGATCTTAAGGGTTTGCTGAAGGAGGCCCTAGTTTTAAAGCATCTTTAACCAATCTTGGTGGGGATAAGGTGGATGCACCTCCCCCTTTGGCTCCACCTCGAATTATTGCTACCGTGTAAATCATGACATCCTTGGAAATGTAATATTCACTTAGGAGCTTATAATCGTGAAGTTGTCGTCTTTCATGAATGAGTCGAAAGAATTCATGAGGAATGTGAATCTTCTCCTATACATTTTCACAAGTGAGAAAAAAAGATCTGAGTTTGAAACCTACAAACAAAAGGATTCCCCTTAGATTGGTTTCACTAGGATCGGGAAACTCTCCAGTTCTGAGCTCCAAATCATTGAAAACCTTGCATTTGCAAACCCTTTAGCATCAAGCATCCTTGAAACCCTAGCAAAGCAATTACAATAGTAACAATTTGATAATAACTTTAATATATAATCCTAATTAACTAATATTAACATATAAAAAATCACTATATATTATAAAAGAGGTTTGCACCTTAAGATTTGATCCCTCTCTGTGTTTAGTAGATTTAGAGTTAAGATGGATCTAAGTTAGCTTAATTATTAATTATAATTATTTATTCTATTTAATTTTATTTTATTTGAATGAGACAAAATGTTTTAATGAATAATAAGAATAATATTTTTTTAATTTATTTATTAATTTTTATTTTTGTGTAATTTACGCAGGCAAAATCTTTAGATAACAAGATAGGACTAGACAATATATCTTCCATATTGAGTTGAATAGCACCTCTAAATACAACTAATTAATAATATACAATTAAACATGCACATAATTATTATAATATTTATTTATATTTAATATTATATATATAGAAAATTAATAATATTATATATAAAATAATAATATGATATTATGATATTACTTATAACTATATATTATCTTAATTAATAAAAATATATGTTAACTATAACA
Organism: Pinus tabuliformis; assembly: GCA_031772625.1. Classification (NCBI taxonomy): domain Eukaryota; kingdom Viridiplantae; phylum Streptophyta; class Pinopsida; order Pinales; family Pinaceae; genus Pinus; species Pinus tabuliformis. The sequence goes on along the minus strand of CM062805.1, from coordinate 1,240,514 downwards.
TACCTATAATTATGTAACAAATAGTTATAACTTAATAAAATAATGTATAGGTATAGTAAATATTATATTTATTAGATATCATTTTTGGGATTCAACTGCGTTAAGTAAGTCATTCAAACGTATGACCATTTCCATGAGAGGTAGTCGTAACTGACTAATTTCTCATGATTTTTGAATAGTTCACTTAGCACTCATTGCATCGAGTGATGCTCACAGGGGTGAAGAAGTGGGATTGAAACTAGTGAAATGTGGAGAACGAATCACATAGCATCAATCATCACTTCCGGGGCTTGCACCCGGTAACCAGGACTTCCCAGGAGGTCACCCATCCCAGAACTCCTCTGGCTCAAGCGCGCTTAACTGTGGAGTTTTTCCCCACAATCAAGCCCACTTAGCTTGCTACCCCATTTGCAAAACCTTAGCAAGTATTGTGCCTCATGAACCATTCAAGTAGAGATCCCTTGACTCTTTTTGAATTTAAGTATGGGGGATTTACGCAGTGCATTATATTAGATATCATTTTTGGGATTCAACTGCGTTAAGTAAGTCATTCAAACGTATGACCATTTCCATGAGAGGTAGTCGTAACTGACTAATTTCTCATGATTTTTGAATAGTTCACTTAGCACTCATTGCATCGGGTGATGCTCACAGGGGTGAAGAAGTGGGATTGAAACTAGTGAAATGTGGAGAACGAATCACATAGCATCAATCATCACTTCCGGGGCTTGCACCCGGTAACCAGGACTTCCCAGGAGGTCACCCATCCTAGAACTCCTCTGGCTCAAGCGCGCTTATAATTATATAATGATGGATTTCAGGCATCTATGGTTCATTTCTTTTAAGTTGAATCTCGGAGTATCCATAGTGATATTTATACTGTCAACGTTTTAAATCCCAACAGGGACCATCATCAGGACAATTACTGAATGATGATAGAAGAAGAGCTTAGTGAGAAGATAAATAGTGTTAATATATTCTGATTTCAAGGAGATGAGGTCGGCTTTAAAATTTTTAATTTGTTTTAATTTTTTATTTTATATATAATAATTACTAACCATGTTTTAAAGTTGTATTATAATCTTTATAATAAACTGTATTTTATTATTTTATTCTTATTAAAAGATCTTTTAATGAATAGTTTTTTATTTTTATTATTATTAATAGATTATGTATAATGTTATTGTAAGAAAGACAGAAAGAAAGAAATTATTTTAACGTCCACGAGGCTAAAGATAGCCTATGGGACAGATTGCTTCTTCATCTGCTTGATGTATTTGGCCCTTTTTCTGTGAAGCTTCAAAATAAATGCTCCCAGCTTCTCAACAAACCCCTCGCTAAATAGATTATCCCAAGAGCTAGCTGCCAACATATCTTCATAACTTTCCCTGTTGTATTTGAAGGCCTCACATTCTAAAATGAAATGTTTTTCTATTTCCACTTTTCCGAAAGAAAAAAAAAATGCACACCCTTTCCTCCCACACTTCCTTTGGCCTTTTCCAGTGCCCTGTTTCACAATGGAGTTGATGAGAATTAGTCGTTAACTGAGCAATAAGAATTTTGGCTCTCTAAGAGATATTGGCCTCTATGTATGCTTTTGGTTAATGATTATGAGTGGGATTAAACACTTCAATATAGTAATTTTTCTTTCTTCCTAGCTCCTTATCCCAAGTACATTTGTGGAACTTTTCCATAACAAAAGCTTTTATCTCTTTGTTGTTTATGGGACATGCATTCAAGCAAATACCCCATTTACTAAACCATTTGTTATTTTGCTGCATCCAAGTTTTTTTTCTCTTGCACAATCTATCATTAAAGACAACCTTAGGCCATCTACCCTCTTCCATTTTCTCATTTTCTTTTAAATACCTTATGACTCGCACCATAGCAATTGCTTCAATAGGAGCAGTCCCTGTTTCACTTAACAAGATATCATAAGGAACTGCACTTTTAATCTTAAATTTGTTTGTAATCAAACGCTTATGAATTTTCTCAATTTGTCTCCACTGCATGTCGAAGGTACTGCTAGCCCATAGTTCACAACCATAGAGAATCACCGGAATCACTAGAAGCCCAAAAAGGGTTTGAGTGGTCTTCCAGTCCCATAACTCTGCCTCTCTACACCTATTTTGAAAAGCATAAAATGCTTTCCAACCCCCCAAAGTTCTTTTCTTTCTACAACCATTCCAGCTTAGATTTTTGTTGAAGTCAATTCCGAGGTATTTGTAATCCATAACTTCTTCCAAAATGTTGCCTTCAAAGTAGAACTTATGCTGGTTATGTTTTCTTTTCTTAGAGAAGACCACTACTTTCGTTTTGCTTATATTGACTTGCATCCCCACACTTCTACAAAAAATGCTCAAGGGATAGTAAGTGCTCTTACAAACCAAGAGTTGATTTAGCAATCAGAATAAGGTCATCTGCATACAAAAGAAGCCTTATAACAAACTTGCACAAATAGATACCATCACCCCCTTGCGAATTTAACCACTCCTCAAGCTTGTTGATATATAAACCAAAAAGGGTAGGAGACAATGAGCAACCTTACTTGACCCTGATATCACTTCTAAAACTTTCAGAAATGCCTGTTGAAGTTCTAATTTTGACTTTCACCTCTTCATATAGCCTATGCACAACTGCTCTCAAATGTTTAGGAACCCCAAGTTCCTCCATTCTCTGCTAAAGTTTATCACTAGGAACCGAGTCAAACACTTTTCTGAAATCAACAAAGCAACAAAAGACTTCTTCCTTTTTCTCCCAAACTTTTTCAATGATGTGCCTTAAAGTTATGCAATGATCAACTGTGGAATATTTAGGTCTAAAACCTGCTTGCCCTTTAGCACGCTTATCTCTTTCTTCTGCCCACTTGCTAATTTTGGTTTCTAGTATGCTTCCAAATAGCTTTGCAAACAAAGGGTTTATCATGATGGTCCTATAATTGGAGGGATTATTGACGTCACCACTCTTGAAAAGAGGTATTACTAGACTAGTTGTCTAATCTGTGGGGAGCCCTTGTTGTATGATGTTGTTGAATATTTTTGTAATGTAAGGTGCAAGAATCTTTGAGCCCCACTTTAGATATTCTACTTGGAGTTCAGCTAAGTCTTTTGCTTTTCCAATGCCCAACTTCTTGATACCCATCTCTACCTCTTGTACCGTGAAAAGTCCAGTATCAGTGTTTACCAAGTGGGGAGGGTCAACCTTGGGAACCTGCTCATAGAGTTGTCTTGCATAGTCAAACCATTTAGAAGATGTAATATTATTTCCAATTTGTATCTTTTTCGGTTGGAGCTCCTTCCAAAATAATTTGGGATTATTTTTCCCAAGGAAGATTAGTTCTTCCCTCTTTGAAACCATGAAATCAACCTTTTTCTTGCTTAATAACTGCTTGTAAGATTTGAGCTTTATGTTATCCTTGTTTGACTCTTTCCACATTCTCCTTGTCTTTTTGCATTCCTCATCAAACCAAGCATTAATTGGAAAGCAATTTGTTTCAAACTTCCATTATAATTGTTGTTTCAGACTTCTTAAAATTAATAGATTATGCATAATGTTATTGTAATGATTAAATAGTTTAATTAATTAATGGATTCTATTTAAAAAAATAGTCATTATTATATCTTAAATTCTAATTAATTAATTAATTAGTTAATTAGTTAATAATTATGATAATTAATTTTTATTTTATTATTAATAAAAGATACATTTATTTTATTTTATTGTTATCACTAATTTTATTAGATTTAATTAATTAAATAGTTAATAGATATTATAATTAGATACTAGTTATTATTGTAAATGCTTAATAATTACTATTGATACTTAATTATTTTTTATCTTGATATAGGATAACTCTAAATTATTTTATTATAAATTAATTGATTAATAAATTAATAAATAGATATTATAATGACTAATTATTATTATTGTATGTTCATTCTAAATTGATTGGTTAGTAAACTAAAAGATTTATAATAATTAATTGTTGCTAAAATATTAATTGATACTAATAATAATAATTATTATTAAGAATCATAATAATAACTTATTCTTAACTATTTTTATTTATATTTTTATTATTTTATTTTTATTTTTATTTTTATTATGACATCAGAAGAATATAATAGGAGAGGAGCACTTACTTGATTACCTGAGATGTACTGGTGGTCCTAATCCCCTTGATTAAAGGAACCCAGCGTCCACTAATCTCGATACCATTGTCTCTGTTGAGATTCTGTGGATGTTTTATAATTTCAAGAGCCTCCCTAATCTTTTGTCTTTGGTATTGTTCTTCTCTAGTGATAATTGAGGCGCTTTCCAACAAAACCTAGTGTTTTGTTTTTGAGGAATGTTCCGCAAGGGCTGACATACGAGACCTTCCATTCTTAATATTTGCTCCATGTTCTTTTAGTCTTTTCTGCAGAGAATGCCCTATTTCACCAATGTAATTTTTTCCACAAGAACAATCAATTTTATAAATCCCTTTGTGCTGTTGTCTGTCAATATCATTCTTGATTGATCTCATACCTTGTTTAATTGTTCCAAGTGCTGAGAATTGTGTGACTATGTCTTTCCTTTTCAATATTTTTGCAATCTTATCTCTCACCCCTTGAATATATGGTAGGAAAAATCTACCACACTCAGGTAGGTCTTGGGATTTAGGTTCCTGAGATAACACTCTCCTTTTTGCTCTTTCTATAGCTTTTCTAATATCTTTTCCTTTATAACCTATACCCTTAAATATGGAAGATAAATGTCTTCTCTTCATCGAGATGCTCATAGTCAAAAATTCGAAGAGCTCTAATGGCAAGTGTTTAGGACACCAAGCTTCTAGGCCGGGTGATGGTAGGATTCAGCGTGGAGGTAGCTTTCTATGTGAGTTGATTTCTTAAAAACTTTATGTCCTAAAGAGCCATCCTCCTTCCTGATGATAAGAACGTCTAAGAATGGGATACTATTGTTTTCTTCCAGTTCCATAGTAAATTTTATTTCAGGAGAGATAGAGTTAAGGTGCATAAAGAACTTATCAAGCTTTGTCTTGCCATGAGTCCATTTTAGGTTGGTATCATCGATAAATAGTTTCCACCATGTTGGCTCCAGAGGGTATGTTTCAAGGGCTTTCTTTTCAAAGTATTCCATGTATAAGTTGGCCACAATTGGCGATAGGGGTGATCCCATTGCCACACTAGATGTCTGCTCATAATAACCTCCTTGAAATGTGAAAACTGTTGACCGCAAACAAATCTCAGCAAGTTTTGCAGTTTTTGGTTTAGTAAACTCATTTATAACTTGAATAGCTTCATCCAAGGGGATCTTGATAAATAACGATATCACGTCAAAACTTTACCAAGATGTCATCATAGTCTACCCTTTCATTTGTGATAAGCTTCAGAAATCATGAAAGTCCTTGATAATTATATAATTAATTTATTAATATTAACTATTAAATACAAATATCCCGGATGCGGGTGTTTAACAAGTCACAAGGTACGTTGGAGGCGCATCGAATGGGCAAGTGTTAGCCCAAGTGCGCCACGGGTCACCGTTCTGGGTGCGAGCTGGTCTCGCACAAGTATATTTATGGCTGCATTAACTACGTCCTACAGTCTCCTGGTTATCTGCGCTATGGCTCTCAATATGTTTGTCATTCCCGCGGCTTCGTCGCAGACCACTGTTGCCTTATGGGTTGCTGCTCTGAGTGTTTCCCTGAGCCACTCTGTTAGTGAGCTTCTGCTCGTCATTCCCTCACTCGGCTCAAGAGCATTCTCTATTCGCTTGGCTCTGGTTCCAGGTACTCACGGACTTGTCGGGGTTCCGTTTCCGCTTCTCTCTGGGCACTGGTTTCTTTGTCATTCCTCTCTGTGTATCCGCTCCTCGGACAAGCCTCTGCAAGTTATCATGCCGCGTGAAAGGCCCAGAATGGGGAGTAGGCGAGGTGGTTCCCGCGGTCGCGCCACCCATCAGCGGTCCACCCCCATCTCGGACCCTTCCTCGGATGCGTTGGAATCTGGTCGTAGCAATCCTCCAGCCACCAGAAGTGGCAGGGGTAGGGGTCGAGGGCGAGTCAGGAATGATGAATGTGAGCATAATGCTCATCCCACTGTCCGTTACCGCATCCCGTGTTCTTTAGCTAACTCATCCTTCATAGTTTCAGTTACAATTGAAAAATGTGAGAATGCCCGGGGTTCGGGAGCAGCCCATCCTGGGGTTCTAGCAGATCAGAGGACAGCAAATCCAATTGATAACCAGCGCCAGGTCAGGGGAGGCCTTTCTGTGGTGAATTCAGAAGCCAACGCAGGTCCAAGCGCGCCAGCAAGAGGAGAGCCTACAGGCTCAGAGGTCCATCAATCCGACTCTGAGGACTCACTTCAATTCGGGTGTAGGGTCGTTGAGGAGCCATACACCTCAGAGGACGATTGATCCAGCCCGTGCCTCCGTTCTTTGCAGTTTCTGAAGTAGGAGCTCGCCTCCTTTTTTGAGTCTCGATGTTAATGTATGTTTCAGGTCTCTGTCAGTTAATGTTTCGTTTATGTTTAGCGATGGATAGCTGTGGTTCAATTTTGAGTTTTATGGGAGTCAAAAATACTGCTGTAGGTCTTCTGTGTACTGAGGTCAAGCATATTTTTGTAAAATGCCAACTTCATGGCAAGACTTTTCAAGGCAGCTGCCTTGCTATAACTTTTTTGTATAAATAATAGGAGTACACTGATTGAGAAAAAAAAACTATTAAATACAAATAAATTTAATTATCCATATTTAATTTATAATTGACTTTTATTTCTATAAATTTAATTTTTATAATTATATTTAAATAAAATAAATTAATTTATTATATTCTAATACATTTATTTCAAAATATCTTATACCATAAGAGCTATAATCTTTAACTAATATAATATTATACTCAAATATTTGTTTTTACTTAAATAATCTAAAAAAACTTATTGAGAAGCCTTTGTTTATCTGAATGAAAAGAAATTCGAACAACTAAAATACCAAAGCTTCCATGTAATACAAAGTCAGAAACGTTGATTAAACGTTTTTTAAAAGGAAATTTGCAAAACACTAAATTCCGATGTATAATCTCCTCTGCATTGACGTTTGACGTGTCTTTTAAGGTACAGATATTATCAGTGTTCACGTGATAAATTCAACGTTTTTGTATGGCGCGTCTCCACACACATTCATCGTACTATTGATGACATGTGAAAGTACGTCTCCCGCATCTCTAACAGTTGTCACGTATCTTCTTCCCACAATTTCCAGGTGAGGTGGTGAGGTGTATGATAAAAGATACAAAATTCTGAAATGACTATTATAATTATTAATTTTACAGGACAAGGTTTTAAGAATATAATTCCTCCACACTTCAGATATTTTAAAGATAAAGGAAATATCGAAACTCTGGAATTTGCTAAAGCTACATGTTTTCTCTCGATTTTTTACTTCTCTAAAACGAAGTAAAAGTTTTTAAACTAGTTTGAATAAAGAACAAAACCACAGAGTTTCAATTTCCATGGGAAAGAAATTTTATTGTGAAATTGTCCATCCGATAATTCGAGTGTGAAATGTTGTTGCCAGATGGTTTGTTAAATATAGATATAAAATTTTCATGTTCTTTATTATTGTATTTTAAAACATAATGGATTATAATGTTAAATATAGATATAATTTTTTATACTTTTTATTAATGTTAAATATGGATATAATTTTTTATATTTTAGTATTATATTTTAAAATATAATGGATTTTCATTATAATTTAATGGTCAAATTAGTAATAATGACTGATATTTTATGTAGCTTGACTCATTATTTTCACTCCTGCCAGATGTCTGACCTACCTTGGGCGGCTAACATGTTTTCTTATGAATATTTATTATAATGTAATGGTCAAATTAGCAATGACGACTGATATTTCATGTCAATTGACTCATTACCCTCATTCATTCAAGGAAAACCATGGCAGGCTTTCACCACTGCCAGAAGCCTCTGGACCTTGGGCAGTTAATCTGTTTACTTAAATCTGAAAAAAGCTAGCTCTTAGCCAAAAAACAGTTTTAAGACATATTCCATGCCCAATAAACTATAATTTTTTATTATTATTAAAGCTTTCACTCCTGCCAGATGCCTCTAGACCTTGGGCAGTTAATCTATTTCCTTAAATCCAGAAAAAGCTAGCTCTTACCCAAAAAACAGTTTTAAGACATACTCCACGCCCAATAATCTATAATTTATTATTATTATTAAATTTAAATAATATAATAAACAATAATTATTATTATTAAATTTAAATAATATAATAAACAAAAATATATTAAAATAATTTGAATAAAATTCTGAAACCGTTAAATTCTTATTTTTATATTATCACTAAAATAAAAATATATATATATTTATGTACAGTTGTTATAATATCATTTTTTTTATTATCGTTATAATACCACTAATATATCTAACCATTCTCAAACTATATCTACCACTAACTTATGATAGAATATATTGAAACAAATTGAAAAGGACCAGAATTAAATATTTAAACGGTCCCTGTAATATCAATCTTCTCATAATATCATTTTTTTGATTATCATTATAATACCACTAATATATCTAACCATTCTCAAACTATATCTATCACTAACTTATGATAGAATATATTGAAATAAATTGAAAAGAACCAGAATTAAATATTTAAACGGTCCCTGTAATATCAATCTTCTCATTATTAACATGAGAATATATCTAACTACAATTATAATATCAATCTTTAAATTATTATTATAACACTAAAAATATATGAAACAATCCAGACACATTAAAAACTTACAACTCTACAGTGATAATGAATTTTTCACCAGAAACAACTTGTAAAATTTCCCATCCCTCAAATGTTTAATAAACCTCATAAAATTTTCAAAACCATTTTCAAACTCCGACACTGCCGGTCCAAACAATAGGGCAGTTCCATTTTCAAACTCCGACACTGCCAGTCCAAACAATAGGGCAGTTCCATTTTCAACCTGCAAAACCACTGAAATAACAACCCAAGAAAGCCAAAACGGTATTTCTGTTACCAAATTTGCTGTGCAACCCCAACTTAACAAAACGGTCCCTTTATTACCATATTTGCGGTACAATATATACATAAATAGAATATCTGAGAGATAAACAAGACACAGAGATGCTTAATAATAGCCATATAGTTTTAACTTTTTACAGTGTAGAACTATAGCATAAATACAAACACTGCAGTTATGATCATTAAGTATCGAAGAGTTCATCAGCTTTGAATGGGAAGATGTCAGTTCTGGGCATCAGAAGAATCTTGGCTGAGTCCTTTATGGTGTAATGGGACGGTTGCTTCTTCCAACATCTGCTGGGCTGCCACATGGCTGCAATGCTCTTCTTTTTCCCCATTTGTGTTTCTCAAATTATAGGATGAAAAGAACTCTCTGTTTTCTTTCTCCAATTCATTCCAGACTGCAAATAAGTAACCATTACAGACATAACAATGAATGAACAAAGACAGAATATGGTTTCATTTAAATGCTGCAAAGTAGCTGGAAGTGTCTACGTATAATGAAATACTTACCTGTAATGGTTATTAGTGGTTGGATATTGGCGTGTTTTGAAAGAGCGTCCACGCATTCTCTTTGGTCCATGTTGAACACCAGACATTTCTCAATCAAGTGCTGCACCTACACACTCTCTCTCCAGATTTAGCATAAATACTTCCAATACAAGATTATTAAATTCCAAACTTTAATCTAACAAACAGAAACTGAGGATTGATTATTGTTCATGGCGCTCTAAAGAATATAGTTATTAGTTATTAGTTACAGAGTCAGTCGCTCACCAGGAGAAGATATGACGACGATGAAGATGCGCCGGGGTTGTTGGTGGTATCAAATGCAGCCGCAGGTCCCGGCATTTGAACGTCCCTGAAAAGCTGCAACGCTTACTGGATCAAAATCCCGATAGCGAGTGAGAGAGAGGTGGAATGTTCTTCTTATGGAATCTGGACAGCTGGTGGAAGAAAGGTTGGATGTGGATGAAAACATGAAAACACCTGGAAATGCGAAAAAATATCTTTACATGATGATGGCTGCATGCATGACGATGACTGCTCCGTGTCTCTCTCCAATTTATTCACCCACACCTCTGCACACCCACGTGCCAAGTGAAAAGCTATTGGTTCCCATGAGATAGGATTGGATTATTCTTCCGTAAACAACTCCATCTTATCTTGTAGCTGGAGAAGTGGAAGATCAGTGTGTCACGGGTGCACACCTTGCCGTCTCGATTGGCCCTTTGCCACGCTTCTCACTCTCATTTGATCACCGATGCCACGCCCACTGGCCCCTGTTCACGCCCCTTACTTTCCTGTGTCACGCGATGCCATGCCTATTCCACACTTCCGATTTTTCCCTTACAGGTATTTGCCGGGAGATAAAAGGCCTCACTTTAGTTTATAACTGTGTTGTTGGTGTTGTTTTTTTATGTTTTTGGGGTCTGAGCAGCTTTCATGGATACATAGTCCAGTTCAGGATTGGACTGTGGGATCAAACCTCTCACTTAACTATTGGATTACATTTTTTTTTTTTTTGGGATTGCAGTGTGTTGAATTTATACCTATAATTAAAAATACATTTTAAATAACAAAAAATAATGATTTTATAGAAAATTATTTTATGTAATTTACATAAAAAAAATATGAAACTTATAATAATTAGACAAAGCCTCATGTTGTTAGAAATTTTCGGAATAGTATTGTGTAATGTATGTGATTCGTCCTCGGATGGGATATCTATTCATTCATCCTAATTCAATTAAAAGCTTGATCAAATTCATCTAATTTGTCATATTTAATTTCAAGATACTAAAAACAAATATAGATTAATGTATTTGTTATTATTTAATAATTATTAATTTTTCAATTAGTTTTTAATTATTTAATTAATGTTTAAATATTTATTAATTATTAATGATGTTCAATTTTCTACTAATTCCTTTTTCAAAAATAAATAAAATTTATTTCCTTTTTCTACTAGTTCATTTCTGGATCAACTTGATTATAAAGATTTTGGGAATTAATAAATCTTAATCCTTAATTTACTATTTTTCATGAAGTGAGTGATCAAATATTATATTTTTTTCAAAGTTCATCAAATATTATTTATTAATTTGAACTTTTGAATGCTTACATAATTAAAAAAAAATCCTATTAAAGGGCTCTCCAGCACACTCACGAGGCTTTCTTTGGTCCCTCGAAGGTCCCTGATGATGGATGGAGATCCCATCCAAAACGTTGGATGGATCATATGCATTACACAGTGTGGTAAGAATTTATTTATTTATTTATTTTTGATAACAAACATCATTTGCTTAGTGTGATATTGTGTGTATTTATATGTTTAATGATAAATATGTTAAAATTAACATAGTCATATAAGTTAAATGGTTATAAATATTGATAGGTTGGTCTTCTGCACGTAGGAATTGCATAAGCATTGCCTCTTCCTCCCTATCATTGCCTCTTCCTCAATGCCTCTTCCTCCTTATCATTGCCTCTTCCTCCCTATCTGAAATGACTTTGGTATTTTTATAGCTATATGAAATCAGGATGCTCATGCATAAGCACTGCCTTTTCCTCCCTATCTAAAATGGATTTGGTATTTTTATAGTTGTATGAAATCATGATGCTCAAGCTCTTTATGAGAATAAGTTTTACTAAAAAATTCCATACTTTTTCATATTACAACCAAGATAAAGTAAAGGCTATGATGGTTACCTTTGCACAAATTAGGGTTTATCTTCCACAAATTAGGGTTTATCAAATGACCTAACTTCTCCTTTTTTTCCATTTTCTTGTTATTTACTAGTGTGACATGCATTTGATGCCAAAAAGGGCATGCGTAGAAGGATTTAATCAAATCCAACTCACACAAACCTATTGCAGCTCAAGTAGTAGCAACATATCTCACCAAGGTTCGAGCAAAAAGGTGGAAGCTATAACCTCAATGGATTTGAGCATCAACACATTGGTAGCAAAGAAACAAATCCTCAAACAACAACAAAGTACCTCTATTTAGAAGAGAGTGAATTCTCTCTCGGTCTCTACCTATATCACCTCTTAAGTACTCTATGTTTAATACTCATGCCCACAAATCCATGGGTTGTAGCAAGGCTCTCATCCTAATTTTGACTTGCCCTACAAAGGAGAAACCATAAACACTAAAAGTAAATAAGGACACGTAGATTATGAAGCCTTTCTAGAAACCCAAAGGTTGACCAGTCGAATCTCTAAATAAGTTCAATTTATTAACTATCACAAATTGTGATAATGCAATCTCTCTGTGAGACTTGCATGGAATTGAGATACCCAGTGATCCATAAACTATTGTGGAAATTCCAATGGACAGTTCATCACAACGAGTCTGATAAATTATACTTAAAAATCATAAATTTACACTATGAGGGTTTCGTTCTCTTTAGATTTATGAATTTGTATATTATTGTTTATTGTATATGCTTGAAAATTAAAAGTTATGCCAACAATAGAGAATAGCGAAATAAAAAATCACAAACCACATTTGACACAAGATATATTGTGGGAAGCCCTTTCGAGAGAAAACCTAGCTAGAAGGTGAGGTCACTTTGCTTTCTTTCTCTGAATAGAAAATCGTTGCAAGCACAAAGACGTAAGTCATGTGTCCCATGGGCTACTACAGTGGACAAATCATCTTCGTGTGCTCTCTCCCCATCCCTCTTAGCTACTCTGTTTGTTTGTGGAACAAAATGCACTCGAAAAGAATGGGACCCCTTTTCCTCCTAGTGGCCCACTTATAACACAACCTCATAGCTTACTAGTGGTAATGTTTGACTCCCTCAACTCTTAACCAAAGTTAAAATATGGACTATTCTAAATTCTTCTTCATCATGATCACATGGCTCGCCCTTTTTCCATGAATAATGGGGTTGGCATGGCATCCTCTTGAATTATGGTGGCCAAAATAGGAAGGTCAACTTCTTAGTGGCATAACTTTTACATACAGATTTCGATTGAGGTGATTCTTGCACCATTAGAAAGGTATTTGTGTGTAGAATATGGGAAAATGATGCATCGCTAAAGAAGAAAAATTTTAATGCAAAAAACATTGTTTAATGCCTCAAATGCTCCTAAAAGGTTTTAGACCCAAATTTGTCAAATTGGGTCTCATCAGTAAAAATGGTCATGTGAGATTATTCCTCTACTTTTTCCACTCTAAATGCATCAAGATGGATGAAAAATGGTATAATGATCCAATCCATATCAACCAGTGAGTGCAATGTGATCAAGAGAGTGGAAAATTCCACCCATCGTGGTGGGGTCTACATTTGGAGTAACTGATTTGAGTTAGATCTGAATATTGTTTGAGATATATCGTGATGCTTTCAGAATAGAAAAATTGGAGGAATTAACATGCAAGGTAATTTTACCTGTGGTTCCCAATTTGGAGAATTGAGTTGAAATATTTTGGATCCATTTTGAGGTGTTAAACAACATTTTTTGGAGTCAAAACTTTCTCACTTTAGCATTGGATCTTGAGATGGTGTTATAAACTCAAAGACTTTTCAATTGTGCAAAAATTGTGTTAATCAGAGTTTGTATGAAAAAGTTATGCCTCCCACAACTTGATCACAATAGCATCAGTGGATGCCACATAAGACATCTTTATTCATGCATAAGGGGATATCCATATCTACACTTTGAAGAAGACTCTAGAAGGTCCAAAATTATAACTCTAATTGAGATTTGAGGGAGTAAAATCTTACCCCTGGTTGGCTATTGGGCTATACTATATGCTAGATAGCTAGGAGGAGTTAGAGTTCCATTTTACAGTATTATATTTTGTTCCATGTTTGAGCAAAGGAAGTGGGAATGAGAAATTAAAGAGAAAAATAGAGGGAGTTAATATTCTATAGCATCCATACAAGCCATATGTCTCCAGTAAATCCATAAGAGTACCTTTTTCTTTGTACTTGTGCATTTTTCATACCAGAGAATAGAGAGCAAAGCAACCTCACCTTCTAGTTGGTTTTTCTCTTGTAAAGGTTTCCCAAGGAAAATCTTTGTCTTTTTTCAATGGTGGATAATACCCTAGTCATTAATTCCCCACTGATATTGTACTTAATTATGTTAGTGATGCCTGTAGAGGCAAGTAAATGTAACTGAGTCAAAGATCTTGAAAATTGTTGTATGCATTGTATTAATATATTGATAAAATTGAAGAAGGGAGATATCCAACACAAATCCCAATGCTGAGGGGGTTAAGTCGTAAGGGGGAAACATGGGATATTTTTACTGTTTAACTAAATTAGTTACCCAAATCTCTAATTTGACAACTGAAATACTATATTTACCTAAGTGTATGGGCTATGTATCCATTTTGAAGATTTTGATTGGACCATGTGGACTTAGGATGGATCCTGACTTCCATACTTGTAGTATGTGCATATGGGAGGGAGCACTGAGAGAAAAAGAAAGACACTAAAAAAAAGCAGAGCAGATGAATGTTGAAAATGGAAACAAGAAATGCTAAAAATAGCATTGTTATAAATGCTAAAAATAGCATTGTATGGGCTATGTATCCATTTTGAAGATTTTGATTGGACCATGTGGACTTAGGATGGATCCTGACTTCCATACTTGTAGTATGTGCATATGGGAGGGAGCACTGAGAGAAAAAGAAAGACACTAAAAAAAAGCAGAGCAGATGAATGTTGAAAATGGAAACAAGAAATGCTAAAAATAGCATTGTTATAAATAACAGTTCGGGTACCAGTGTTGGACATAGCAACAAGCAATGAAAAATGGAAGTGCTAAAAATAGCATTGCTATAAATATCATTTCAAGATGGATTCCAATTTTAGTTAGTCCCTGAACTAAAATTGAGAAGTAAAATTCGAATTTGACCTTAGCAGCTATTTGTAAAATAATTAATTAATTCATCTTGTAGGAATTTACAGGGTAAGTTCCTCAGACAGAACACCAAAGGACACCGCTCACAAACAGATCGCAGATCAATACACCAGTAATTTTGACGTGGTTAAAACCCTCAAAGAGGGAAACAGTCCACGGCCTGAGCCAACGTGGCCACTTCAGGAAATTTATTAATAAAAGAATGAAAATTTACATAAGCTTCTCTCATGAACGGTTAACCTACAAATGACCCTCCATGCTCTTTAAATAGAGATCATAGACCAATCACGTGTTAAGCCACAAATCAAGTGTCGGTAATACCGAGGAGAGAATGAACCGTCGGATCACTACATATCGTGACCGTTGGATTGTAAGTTACAAAATGTACATAGTAAAGAAACACACTTTACCTAACTCTATACTAGACCAAGTTGTACTTAACTATTTCCTATGTGTCGGAATATCCTAACATCCCCCCTTAAGAACAACTTGGGATAGGATTGAAGGATTTACAAATATGACACAATAGGAGAAGGAAGGAGGCACTAGAGCCTATCCCCCCTTAGTGACAACTTCCTGAACTCCAATCATAAATCGAAGTTTAGTGAACTTCGCCTCTGTGAGAGCCTTTGTAAAGATGTCTGCAACTTGATCATCTGTTGAACAATATTGCACTTCAAGAACATGGTCATGAACGAGATTTCTGATGAAGTGCATGTGCAGTTCAATGTGTTTTTTGCGCTGATGTTGGACTGGATCTTTGCATAGTTGAATGGCACTTTGATTATCACACCAAAGTGTAGTCGGATGCTGCTGCTGAAAGCCAAACTCTGACAGGATCTGACGAAGCCACAAGGCTTCCTTACTAGCTTCTGCGACACCACGATACTCTGCTTCTGCTGAAGAAAGAGAAATGGAACCTTGTTTCTTGCAAGCCCATGTAATAGGTCCTGAACCAAGAGTGAACACAAAACCTGCAGTAGACTTCCGATCATCAGGGTCACCAGCCCAATCGGAATCAGTGAAACCAACCAATAGAGGAGATGCTTCGGCATTGTAATGAATCCCAAACTGAACTGTACCTCGAACATAACGAAGTATTCTTTTAGCTGCTTTCCAATGACTTTCACGTGGGTTTTGCATAAACCGAGCAACAAGGCCAACAGCAAAGGAAAGGTCAAGACGAGTATGGGTTAGATACTAAAGTTTTCCTACAAGTTGACGGTATAAGGTAGCATCAACTTTAGGAGAAGTACAAGTGACTGAAAGTTTGATTCTAGAATGAAAGGGAGAAGGGGCTGGCTTACAGTCTTCCATGTGAAAATGGCGTAGAATATCACAGGCATACCTGGATTGGGAAAGGGAAATACCTTCCTTGGATTGCAAGACTTGAAGACCAAGAAAAAATGTAAGTGTCCTAAGTCTGTCATTTCAAACTTCCTTTTAAGGCTAGACTTCACATGGTTTATAAGGTTGGGATCACTACCAGTCAAGATAAGATCATCAACATAAAGAACAAGAATGATAAGAGACTTGCCCACTTTCTTGGTGTAGACAGTATTGTCAAAATGACACCTAGAAAAGCCATTTTCTAAAAGAAAGTTATCCATTTTGGCATACCAAGCTCGAGGAGCTTGCTTGAGACCATAAAGGGATTTCTTAAGCCGACATACAAGGCTGGAGTCTGTTTGTATAAAGCCAATAGGTTGTTCCATATAGATTTCTTCATGCAAGTCCCCATGCAAGAAGGCGGATTTAACATCCATCTGATGGACTTCCCATTTGAAAGAGGCAACAAGGGAAAGAACAAGGCGGATAGAGTTAATTTTGGCAACAGGGGAGAAGGTTTCAGTATATTCAATGCCTTCAACTTGTGAAAAACCCTTAGCAACAAGACGAGCTTTATGTTTATCAACTTTCCCATCTGGTCCATACTTGGTTCCGTAAACCCATTTGCATCTAACAAGTTTTCGTCCCTTTGGTAGAGGAACAAAATCCCATGTATCATTTGCCAATAATGAATGATATTCTTCATTCATAGCTGCTTCCCAATCTGGATGGCCTGAAGCTTTAAGTTGAAGATTGCTTCTTCATTGCTGCTTCCAAGGCTTCCATCTTCTTAAAGCATTTGGATTCTAAGTGGCCATCTCGATTACAAAAGTTGCAATGTCTATCAGTCTTCTTCCATTTGTTTTTATTTTTCTTATCATTTTGTTGAAATGATTTTTCATTTTGAGGCGGAAATTGCTTAGGACCCTTGTTTGGTTTAGGACCATTCCTTTTAGGATACGACTTCTTAGGATTCTTTGAATTTGGTTGCTGCTGGGTGGCTAACGCTTTCTTAGAAGAGTTTCCAAGATGGAGAAGACCAAGGTGTAAGAGTTTTTCTTGTTCTCTTATTAAAGAATCACAAAAGGAATCAAAGGAAGGGGACTTGTAGGCTTGTCCTTGAGAAATGAAGACTTCTCTTGTAGAATGGAAGGTGGAAACAAACACAGAATAGGCTGGTCCCAACTTAGTAAGAATGGAGTAGAAAAGGCTACTATCTTCTTTCTTAACCTTAACACCTTCCAAGAGAAGCCTAAGGGTCTTGAACTTGGACAAAAAATCTTCAATGCAAGAAAAACTATTGGGGTCCAATGTAAGCAATTCATTTTCTAATTGATGGGCTTTAAGTTCATTTTTAATTCCAAAGATTTTAGTAATCTGTTTCATTGCTTCATGAGGAGTATCAAGTTCTGCAATATGGAATCTAAGATCTGGAGAAATAGACATCCCTATCAACCCACGTGCTTGGTCTTGCCTATTTTCCCATTTATCTGCCTTGTCTTCATCATTCGGTTTGGTCTCTTGGCCTGTGGCTATTCTGTAAAGACCTTTACTTCTAAGTAAATCCACAATGTAGGACCACCATTGGAAGTAGTTGGTGCTATCAAGAATAACTTGGCATGGACTTTCCATTTAAAAAAAAAAAAAAAAAAAAAAAACTGAAGCTATAGGTGCTAAAACTAAGTGTTTCAATGGAAAGATCTCAAAAAATTAGGCTGTTTAAAAAAAAACGGTTCTGAAAACGGCTTCCGATGAAGAAGTTATGGCTTTTTGAAGAAAATTTGATGAAGCCGCCGACAAAGTGCGGGAATGTGCGGAAATGAAAAATCCGCCCCCACAAAAAGTTAGAGAGAGAGAGAGGGGGGGGGTTGATGCTTTGGGTTGCGTGCTTGCTTTGAGAAAGCTCTTTTTCCCTACAAAACAAAAAACACAAAACCCAACACGGACATACGAAAAAAACGAACCTTGCGGCTCGAAGTTAGCTTTAGCTAGAAACTAGATATTTTCAAAAACTTTCCTCAATGTTTCTGATTTTCTGAGATCACACTAAGGCGCAGCGGAAAAGAGCATACGCATGAGAAAAATCCTTCCTTTCTGTTTCTGATTTGCCCAGATCGCACAGAGTCACAAGGCAAAGAGCATATGCAAAAATGAAAGGTATAGATCCGGTAATAAAAAAAGCTAAATAAACCGAAAACCAAAATAAACAGAGAGAAAATAACTGTAAACTGCAAATAAACATTATATACCTCCAGATCTTAAAAATGACGTAGCTAGGGCTACTGGAAACCTTTTCACGTGAAACGAAAGGGGTTCCTCACTAGAACAGATGCTCCCAACACAACAGAGCAGTCCTCTCGGCCCGAAAGCAATCAGAAATAGTAGATCTAGGAAACGGTAGTCGGATGCAGTTCTACTGGCTTCATATTTGGATCACCAACAGACGCGGCCCTCAAATAGCTCTGATACCATGTAGGAATTTACAGGGTAAGTTCCTCAGACAGAACACCAAAGGACACCGCTCACAAACAGATCGCAGATCAATACACCAGTACTTTTGACGTGGTTAAAACCCTCAAAGAGGGAAACAGTCCACGGCCTAGCCAAACGCGGCCACTTCAGGCAATTTATTAACAAAAGAATGAAAATTTACATAAGCTTCTCTCATGAACGGTTAACCTACAAATGACCCTCCATGATCTTTAAATAGAGATCATGGACCAATCAGGTGTCAAGCCACGGATCAAGTGTCGGTATACCGAGAAGAGAATGAACTGTCGAACCACTACATATCGTGACCGTCGGATTGTAAGTTACAAAATGTACATATTAAAGAAACACACTTTACCTAACTCTATACCTAACTCTATACTAGACCAAGTTGTACTTAACTATTTCCTATGTGTCGGAATATCCTAACATCCCCCCTTAAGAACAACTTGGGATAGGATTGAAGGATTTACAAATATGACACAATAGGAGAAGGAAGGAGGCACTAGAGTTAATTAGTTGTAGAAAATCAAACATGAAGTCTATGTGAGGACATGCAATAGTTTCTCCATTAATTAAGGAATTTATCCCTTAGTTAAAGAGATAAGGATGAGTTGTAATTAGTTAGCTCAGTTAACTGAGTTAAGTCCAGTTAGATTAGTTCCAACAGTTTGTGGAATTAATTGTGAGTTCAGTTAGTTAATGCTTGCATGCATGTAACTGCTGCTCTCCAAATAACTGAATATTCTCTCATAAATAACTCATGCATGCCAGTTCAGTCAGAGACCCAATTGAGATCAGAGGAAGGGATAATGTACTATCAATTGGAGGATTTTTCCTATATATGAAACTCATCCATGCAGAAGGAATCATCTCCTTCAGGTTTGTGCAGTTATTTCTTAGCCAAGTGAGCAGTGTGAGGTGGGAATTCACACAAGTGGAAGCACTGGACCCCAGGAAAAATTGCGCAAGGAAATAGGAGGATTGGAGTGTAGAGGAGAAGGTTGTGAGAGCCTTTTACCGACTATGGGCAATATTGTTTGATTGCAAAGAGAGCAGGATAGCTTGAGAGCTGATTCTTTTTGTAACTTGAACATATTTCCACTTGTATGATATTACAGAGATCGAGGTTTTTAGCTGAGGCTTTCCCCAGAGTATTCTTCAGTGTTCATGTGTGATTCATTTCTCATTCTCTATTATATGTGTTCTATTTGATCTTGCTCATAATCAATTAAGCTTCCACAAGTTTGTTTGTAGAAGTAGATCAAGTATTTTGCTTTAGTATATTGCATAATCAGGTGATCTACAGTGAGAATTTCTACATGGTATCAGAGCAAACGTGATCAAAGCAAAGAACAGTGTACAAGAAGGGAGAAGTTCGAATTTTGAGGTTCCTGAATATAGAAATCGAGTTCTTATCACATCTCAAATTCACCAATGGCGTTCAACGGTTTAAGACTCGAGTATGCCCTTGATGACAGCTTGAATTATATAGCCTGAAGGATCGCATGGAAGCAGTGTTAGAGGATAACGATCTAAAGGACTTCATTGATCAAGAAGTCCCCAAACCCGCAGCATCTGATGCTACAGAATTGGCGAAATGGAAGAAATGCGTGGCTAGAGCAAGGAGAATCCTCTTGGAGGGAGTTCGAGATCACATAGTCTCGAGCCTCCATGGGAAGGAGACACCATTTTCGATGTGGAAAACATTGAAAGATCTATATCAGAACAGCAGTGATCAGAGGAAGCTGGCGCTGAAAGACAAGCTTCGGAAAATCAAGTATGAAAAGGGTGACACAATCTCTACATATCTGAACAAGCTCACCACCTGCAAGGATGAGCTTAGAAGTGTAGGGATCACGATAGCCGATGATAACATGGTGAGTCTTGCACTCTTCAGTCTTCCTAAGAGTTAGCATAACTACCAAGACTCGGTTAATGGAAGAGAAAAATTGCTAGATTGGGAACGACTTTGGTCAGATCTGATGTAGGAGGAGATAAGAAGAAGCACCAAAGATGGTTCTTCATCCAAGGAGGATGAAGAAAATTGTGCCTTAGCGAGTAAGGAAAAGAAAGGGAAGGAGAAGGTGTGTCATCCCAAATCGAGTTCTTCCCATGGTGGGAAGAAGTTTGACAAATCGAAAGTGCGATGCTTTCATTGTCATGAGGTGGGCCATTTTGCTACAAACTGTCCACTAAAGAAATCCAAGATGGGATCCAAGGAAGTATTTTAAGGTGAGGCATTGGCTTCACAGTTCGAGTTGGATTTCACCCTCTTCGCATGCATGGTTTCATCCATAGTGAGATGTGGTTGGTTTCTTGATAGTGGAGATTCTTTCCACATGACTAGTGATAAGAGTTTTTTCAGTACCTTGGAGGAGAAAGATCTCTAGATACTCATAATGATGGGTAATGATGAAAAGTATAGTGTCTCAGGTGTAGGTACGGTTGTTTTTTAGAGGGAGCATGGAGCTCACATTACCTTGACCAATGTCAAGTATGTACCAGGACTGAGGAAAAATTTGGTGTCGATCGCAATGTTGGAAGACAAAGGCTATGATGTAGTCTTCAGTAAGGGAAAGGTTTTCCTTCGACACATCACCACTAGACAGGTGAAGTAGATCAGTTCACGAGTCAAGAACATGTATTCTCTTGAGGTTCAAGATGCATGCAAAGCCTTGAGGAGCAAGGCAACTGATGGAGACTTGGTGGTTGAGAGAGAGAGTACATTACCTCTCAACATGCAACACCAGAAGAAGTCTCAAACAATTGTGGAGGAGCCACAATTGGTGAAGCAACTTCAGGAGGTTGTGGAGCAGCCACAACTAGAGAAGCCGAGAGGATACCGAGTGGAGACATCCACTCATGCAAAGACCTCCAGTAGGGAGAAATTTCGAGCCAGGTGGGTAGAGGGATCATATGCATCCATACCTCCAGGTTGGAGGTGGGGCGATGTGGAGTGACAATCCCAAGAAGGCTGGAATATGGGTAGGATCATTGAGGGCCCAACCTCTTTGATTAGACCTTGCTACGGGAGCCCCAACGAGGAGTAGCAGAACTGGCTGAGTGGGTAGAGGTAGATGCGAATGGACTGGCAGAGTGAGCTACAGTGCAGGAATCCCAAGACAGCACAAAGCTAGTAGGCTACAACAATGTGAGAGGCACAAGCGTGTTGCACTAGTGCACGATGGGACAGAGAGGTGTGCAACGGTGCGAGATGCATGGAGTTTTGTAGCAACTCAGAGGTCAGAGAGGGAGCACTTATCAGCGGCAGATGGAGCTTTAGCATCAGAGGGTGTTTCTAGCCCAACAGGGAAGTTAGTTGGGAGATTTTTTGTTTCTAGAGTTGTTGGAGCAATAACACTTAGGAGAAGTGTTGCATGCAGAACATTCCAAAGGTTCAGGATTAGGTTCGAGTTGAATGCCTTTCTTGTTGAGAGGGACTGTTGAAAATGACAACAAGAAATGCTAAAAATAGCATTGCTATAAATAGCAGTTCAGGTACCAGTGTTGGACATAGCAACAAGGAATGAAAAATGGAAGTGCTAAAAATAGCATTTCTATAAATAACATTTCGGGATGGATTCCAATTTTAGTTAGTCCCTGAACTAAAATTGAGAAGTAAAATTCAAATTTGATCTTAGTAGCTATTTGTAAAATAATTAATTAATTCATCTTGAGTTAATTAGTTGTAGAAAATCAAACATGAAGTCTATGTGAGTACATGCAACAGTTTCTCCATTAATTAAGGAATTTATCCCTTAGTTAAAGAGATAAGGATGAGTTGTAATTAGTTAGCTCAGTTAACTGAGTTAAGTCCAGTTAGATTAGTTCCAACAGTTTTTGGAATTAATTGTGAGTTCAGTTAGTTAATGCTTGCATGCATGTAACTGTTGCTCTCCAGATAACTGAATATTCTCTCATAAATAACTCATGCATGTCAGTTCAGTTAGAGAACCAATTGAGATCAGAGGAAGGGATAGTGCTATCAGTTGGAGGATTTTTCCTATATAGGAAACTCATCCATGCAGAAGGAATCATCTCCTTCAGGTTTGTGTAATTATTTTTGAGCCAAGTGAGCAGTGTGAGGTGGGAATTCACACAAGTGGAAGCACTGGACCCCAGGAAAAATTGCGCAAGGAAATAGGAGGCTTGGAGGGCAGAGGAGAAGGTTGTGAGAGCCTTTGATTGTCTATGAGTAGTATTGTTTGATTGCAAAGAGAGCAGGATAGCTTGAGAGCTGATTCTTTTCGTAACTTGAACATATTTCCACTTGTATGATATTACAGAGATTAGGGTTTTTAGCTGAGGCTTTCCCTAGAGATTGATTTCTCATTCTCTGGTATATGTGTTCTATTTGATCTTTCTCATAATAGATTAAGCTTCCGCAAGTTTGTTTGTAGAAGTAGATCAAGTATTTTGCTTTAGTATGCTGCATAATCAGGTGATCTACAGTGAGAATTTCTACAATGAAGAGGTGCAAAGTGCATGCAGATGAGTAAAACATTGTACATATGAACCTGTTAGCTCTGCTATGTTCGTTAGCCGTCGATGGATAAAGATAGGTGTTGAGCAGTGCTGGTTTGGTTCTATAAGGTTTGCAGCAGTCTTTCATGTTTTCCCCTTCATTTCCTATTTTCTCCTTATAATTCCCACAACCCTGTTTTCATCTCCTCTTCCACTCTCCTATTGCTCCCCTAACCCATTATTTTCATATCTCTCTATAGTTTTTTGTAAACCCCCGCCTAAACCCATTTTTCGGGCTCCAAAGCATTTTTGTGTTATAACCTTTTTTAAACCCCTTTAAGCCCTTTTCCCATCCCCACGTTCTTTGTTATAACTTTATAAACCCCCGATGGTTTTATAAACCCCATTTTAACTTATTATTTATTTCACCCCGGCACTATAGTCCTGACCTTTATAACTGTGCGCCTTTGCAAAAATCATAACTCGGCAGGCCCCTTACCGGTCACATCACCCGTCATATCAACCAACATGTGCGTTAACTATGCCTTTCCTGTCGGCCGTCCGATTATCCCACCTTATCATCTGACGATGTTCACAAGCCTTTAACCCATGAACCGCTCGCCTGTTAGCCCGCGGGAGAGTGGTTTTCCCCGCCAACCTACCTGCCATGCATCAATTTATTACTGCATCGCTTGCCCATGTACATAAAAAACCCTCTCCGAAAAGCGGTGTAGGGAAACCACTTATCGCCCTCCTGTACGACATCCCCACACGTTAACTGCCGACCATCTTTGACACCCGTCGATCGTCCAATAATCAATCTTGTGATCGAACAACCCTTGTTGCTCCATTCCCATTTTCTCTCGATAGCCCCCTCGATCTGATCTCCGCCTTCCGATGTGTTAGATCCAACGGCCTATAATCAATCGCGCTCCTGTTTCTCCCAGCGCTGCCCTCTAACAGATCTCAACCATCCGTCTAAGCGATCTGACGGCTAGAGTTCATTCTCAGCTTTTAATCTATTTTTATTTCATTTTGCAGAGTTTTCGGCTTGTCCCATGCACGAGAAGAAAGAGGAAATGATCCAGCGACCTGCACATTTAATCATCAGCTACCATAGTTAAAGAACAGCATGGTCAAGGACGAGAAAGTACTGCCTCGAGCAGTGGAATTCATTCACCTGTTAAAGGAGTACACCAAAGTAGCAGAGAATGTCAAATTTGTTAATTAAAACATTCAGATCTTATCAAAAGCCCATATCTAATTGTAAATGCGATTGGTGGTCCATTAAGACACCTCCACGCATAGGCTAGCTGAGAAATTTTATGTAATAGATTCTATATATACCCAGAAAAACAATGTAATCAGGTTGATGAATGGTGTATGAGTGTTATTCTGTTGTAAGCTTCAAATTTTGGAGACTGTAACTACTTTGTAACTTGTAGCTTCTGGTCTGCATTTCCAGCTAATGCAAGCTTCTTTTGCTGTTGATTTCTCACTCTCCACTGCTTATTCTTTGTTCCAGGCTGTGCCTGTTCTGCATTATTTCATGTGTTGTTAATATTTAGCATTAGAGGGGTTGTCATCCCACCTCTGTGTTAGGATTTAGCATGCATCATTGAATTTGTTTGCAGGTTTCTATTGTTTTAATGCCAGAGAGTTGTCATTCTGTCTGTGTATTAGAAAACAGATTTACAGACCTTTAAACTAGTTGTAGCTGGACATCACAGGGTCTTGTGCATCTGCTGGTGTGATCAGTCTTCTAAATCATCACATTTTCCTTAAACTGTGAGTAATTGGTGGTTTAAAGCCTTTTAGTCTGGGGGTGTTCACCCATGTCTAGGGTTACGCATAGTAGGAGTGGTTATCTGGCTTGAATATGCAGCATTTGTTTCATTCATCCACCAATTTATCCAACTTTGGTTGAGTTTGTAATGTTCCTGAGCATCTCTAAGATACAACCTAGGAGAGTTTCTTGGGGTGATAACATTAATTTGCGCCGTTGCCGGGGAAAGGAGAATTGAAGCTCAACTTCCCTGGGAGAACGACACAGCTTCAAGCTTTGATGACAGACAAGGTTTGAACATAGTTTTCGGTTGTAATCATCTGTCTGGGGACTCCATTGGAGGAAGACCATCATTTGGCGACTCCACATTGAAGTTCTAGCTCAATTTATGAGACACACTCGAAGGAATCCTCATAAATCTCCAGCTAAACCAGTGCCTAAACCTGAGAGGACTATTAAATCGAAGAAATCATCACAGAAAGGGGCATCAGGATCAAGTAAGCCTAAGAAATCTTACTCATCTCTGAAAGATAAAGTTATTGCTGAAGATTTACAGTTTGAAGATTTAGACCACAACACTGATAATAAGGAAAAACATTCAGAGATTAGTTCAACCCCTGGTTCAGTTAATTCCCCTTTGAATCTCAGTCCAAAGAAAGCATCTCATTCAGTCCAAATCATCTCTTTATCTCTACCATCCATCACATTACTCCCTACTACTCAATCTGTTAGTATTCTTCCAAATATTCTAAACATTGCAGGATAGCAAGCACCTACGAGGATAGAAAGAATTGTAGCTGCCAGATATGGACCATTGGTGTTACTTGTGCCTTTGAATCTTATGTCTGTGGGAGAATATCAAAAATATATGCCTAAATTCACTGGAACAAAGGGAGTGACAGCAGAAGAACACCTTGAAGCTTTTTACAGTTATGCTAATAATTTAGATATAAGTGAAAATGATGTGTGGATGAGAGTTTTTGTCCAGAGCCTTGATGGAGAGGCTAGGAAGTGGTTTAGAAAATTTCCCCAGAGATCTATAATAGATATTAAAGCATTAGATGATGCATTTTTGAAGCAATGGGGAGATAAAAAGGATTTGTTGTATTACCACACAGAGTTTGGTAATCTGAAGAGGGAAAATGGTGAATCAATGCCTGATTTTAATAAAAGATTCAATCGAATGTATAGTAAGATACCAACTGAGGTAAAGCCAAATCCTACCTCTACCAAACTCACTTATGCCAATGCTTTTGACTCTGATTTCTGCCTGTTATTGAGAGAAAGAAGATGTGCTACGCTGGCAGACATGCAGGACACAGCCCTAGAAGTAGAATCTAATATCATGGCTGCAGAGAAGCTAAAGAGTCAAGCTAACAGGAGAAGATAGAGAAATCAGGCTTCCACTTCTTCTGCATCATCTTCAGAGCCTAAATTAGATAAAATGACAAAGATGATAGAGTCATTGGCTATTGAAATTTCTAAGCTAAAGGTTGAGCAGAATTAAGGGAAAACAAGGCAGCAGAACACATTTGCTCCAAGAAACCCAATCCATTCAGAAAAGCAAATGAACAGTTACAAATAATGCAGAGGGGTGAAGAAACAAAGGAAGAACAGAAAGTAAAAGCTCCCTTCCAAAATGTAGTCATGGAGGAGGAACAATTTGAAGAAGATGAGGATGAAATTCACTGCATGGAAGATAAAGGCAGCACTACATTTTTGACATTGGCTGAGTATGAATAATAATTGTTACAGGAACAAAATAGTTAGGAGTGGGACAGAGGGGTTGTTCTGCAATTTGGTGAGCAGCAGCAAAGATATAACCTGAGGTCTAATGCAAATAATGTCAAAGAAAATGCTACCCAAAGAGCTGCTGTCCAGACAGAACTACAGAATATCAAGTAGAGAAGACCAGCAGTTGATCCAGTCATCCTCAAAGCTCCAGTTCAAGAGGTAAAAAGCTCTGATAAGTCATCCTCTTCTTTCATATTTGAGTCAGAAGTTCATAAGTTAAAAATATCTATGCCTCCGGTTGAGTTGATGAAGAGTGAAGTGTTTAGAAAGTCCATCGTTGAAGCCCTTGAGCTAGAAACCAAGAAAACCTCCACTGACTTTGTTAATTTGCAATATGACAAACCTACCATTGTGATCAGCCCTATGATTGAACCTGCTGATAATAATTCTCCATTTTCTTATGTCTCATTGACCATTCATGACAAAATCCTCCACAATTGCCTGCTAGACATAGGGGCCAGCCACAATTTAATGCCTAAAGAAGTCATGGAAGAGTTGGGCCTTGATATCACCAGACCCTATCATGATTTATTTTCTTTTAATTCAAGGAAGTTGAAATGTCTTGGATTGATTAAAGATCTGGCCATTACCTTAACTCAGCTGCCCATGAAGAGTATGATGATGGATATTGTGGTAGCAGATGTCCCTCTTAAGTTTGGCATGCTGATGTCCAGAGGGTGGATGAAGAGACTAGGTGGGACACTTCAGAATGATCTCTCTTATGCCACTGTCCCAGTGTTTGGAGGAGAAAGCAGGAGATTTTACAAAGAAGCACAGTTGGCATATATCATCAATGATGAGAAGAACCCTACAAATCATCCTATATATGCAATGGACACTGATTTTGGAGCATGTATTCTCCAAATAGAAGAATCTCAGAAGGCTGAAATGCAGCTCAGGAAACCAATTGTTCAGGCCAAGGAAAAGCAAGGAGGTCAGGTTTGGGAGATGTTCCTTGATGGAGCATGTTCCAGGGAGACTGCAGGAGCAGGGGTGGTGCTAGTGTCTCCAGAAAAGGAAAGCATTCAACTGTCTTTTAAGCTGGTTTTTCAAGTCATAAATAACATAGCAGAATATGAAGCTTTGTTGTTAGGCCCTAATGCAACAAAAGACAGAGGAATCAAGAATCTGAAGGTGTTTGGAGATGCTGATTTGATCATTCAGTAAATTAATAAAACATTTCAAGCAAAGCACCCAAGGTTGAAAGCATACAAAGATGAGGTATGGAGAGTCAGGGACTCTTTTGATTTTTTTTGTATTTCATACATTCCTAGAGCCCAAAATCAACTTTCTGATTCCCTTGCTGTGTCTGATAGTCTATTTATACCTCCCATGCCTCCCAAACTAGTTTATGAAGTTCAAATGAAGTATAGACCATCCTTGCCCGATAATGTCCTTCATTGGAAAGTTTTTAATGATGATGATGAGATAAATAGGTTCCTTCAAGTCATTTATGAGTTCTCTGAGATGCAAATCGACCAAGAAAATGATGCCTTGGAAGAAAACCCCCAATCCCAGCTTAGAAATAAAATTGGTAAGGACAGCATAGTCCAGCTTCCTAGTAACCATATTCCTAAGGGTCTAATTCCTCTTGAAAGATTGTTTAACCAAAATGATGTGCCTTACAAGGCTACCCAAAAAGAAGACCAATCTGTAGTCTGTAAGCATGATATAGGAAGTCCAAGTTAGACTAGGTATGTGAATCTATCCACTCATTTGTCTGCTGATCAAAGTGCTGAATACTGCAATTTAATGAGGCAATTTGCTGATGTGTTTGTTTGGGAGTATAGTGACCTGAAAACATATGATAAGAATATAATTCAGCATAAAATCCCTCTAGAAAAAGATGCAATTCCTTTCAAGCAGAAGATGAGACCAATAAATCCCATGCTTTTTCCTCTAATTGAAAAAGAAATTAAAAAGTTTATGGTTGCCAAGATCATAGTACCTCTCAAATATTCAAAATGGGTAGCCAATCTAGTGGTGGTGAGGAAGAAGAGTGGAGAAATTAGACTGTGTGTTGATTTCAGAAATCTAAACAAATGCTCCAAAAAAGACAACTATCCTCTGCGAAAAATGGAGCATTTGCTGCAAAAAGTCTCAAGAGCTAAAGTAATGTCTTTCTTGGATGGGTTTTTAGGCTTTAATCAGATTGTTGTACATCCAGATGATCAAGAGAAGACTACGTTTACAACTCCTTGGGGTACTTTCATGTATGCCAAAATGCCATTTGGATTGATGAATGCTAGAGCCACCTTTCAAAGAGCTATGGATACAGAATTTGTGGGAGAAAATGACAAATTTGTGCTTATCTACCTTGATGATATAACAGTCTACTCCAGCAGCCATCAAAATCATTTACAGCATTTGAAAAAAGTATTCTTGAAGTGTAGGAGGTTTGGAATTTCAGTCAATCCTAAAAAATCTCAATTTGCTTTAAATGAAGGCAAGCTGTTAGGACATATTGTGTTTGTTGCAGGTGTTCAAATTGATCTAGAACGAGTAAAAGACATACAGTCTTTGACCATTCCTAGATCAAAGAAGGATATTCAGTCTTTCTTGGGAAAAATAAATTTTTTAAGGAGGTTCATTCCAAATTTTGCAGAATTAGTTAAGCACGTGACCTCCATGTTGAAGAAAGGGTCAGAGGTAAGATGGACTGAAACAACAAGGAAATCATTTGAGTCAATTAAAAAAGCTATTATGGAGGCTCCCACATTAATAAGTCCAAATTACAGCAAGGAGTTCCATATTTTCTCATTTGCCTCTGAAGACACTATTGTAGTTGTTTTATTGCAGCAAGATGAAGAAGGTTCAAAACATCCAATAGCATTTTTTAGCAAGAATTTCAGGGATGCTGAAATAAGGTATGATATTATAAAAAAGCAGGTATATGCACTTATTAAATCCTTAAAGGCTTTCAGAGTTTATATCTTGCATTCAAAAATAATTGCGTATGTGCCCTCTGCTGTAATAAAGGATGTCTTGACCCAACCTGATTCTGATGGAAGAAGGGAAAAATCAATTGCAAAAATGATAGAATTTAATATAGAGCTAAAGCCCACCAAGATGGTCAGAGGTCAGGGGCTTGCCAAATTATTGGTTGAAGAAAATTGCAGGTCTCTAAACATTGATTTCCTATATGCAAATGCAGAAAATGGTTAGGCAGAAGAAGAGGAAAAAGCAGCTAAAACAGTGAAAGAACAGTCAGTGGCCAAGAATCTAGTTTCGTGTGCTTGGTATTCTGTAATAATTAATTTCTTGTTGAAGCTATAAATCCATTTAGGCTTAAGCACAAATCAAGCTAGAACTTTAAAACTTAGAGCAGCAAAATTTTGCATTATGGAAAATCTACTCTACTAGAGGGATCCATCTGGAATATTTTTAAGGTGTCTGGACAAAGAGCAGTCAAAAGAGGCTATGCAGCAGTTTCATAACAACATGTGTGGAGGGCATCATTATTGGAAAACTACAGCCCATAAAATTCTCAAAGCTGGGTACTATTGGCCCACTTTATTTCTAACGTATTTTCTTTTGTTAAATCTTGTGACAGGTGCCAAAGATTTGAAGGAAAACAACAATTGAAATCCTTGCCCCTAAAACCAATTCAGGAAAAAGGACCTTTTCAGCAGTGGGGTTTGGATTTTATTGGTGAAATCAATCCATATTCCAGTGGCCAGCATAAATGGATATTAGTAGCCACTGATTATTTCACTAAGTGGATTGAGGTAGTCCCTACAAGGAAGGCAGATCATAGTTTGGTCATGAAGTTTTTGTCAGAGAATATTTTCAGCACATTTGGTTGTCCACATAAACTAATCACAGATAATGCAGTAGCCTTCAGGGCAAAAGAGTTGGTGGAAATGTGTGATTCAATGGGTATTAAACTGGTTCATTCCACCTCATATTATCCACAGGGAAATGGTCTAGCAGAATCCTCTAATAAAATTCTGATCAGGATAATTAGAAAGCTGTTAGAGGACAATAAAAAGAGTTGGGATTCCAAGCTCAAGTATGCACTGTGGGCTGACAGAGTGACCATTAAAAAATCCAAAAGGAATTCTCCATTCAAGCTGGTATATGGCACTGATGTTGTATTTCCAATTCAACTAACTCTCCCTGTTGCAAAATTCCTTCAAGAAGAGCAAGATGAGGAAGAAGATATGGCAAAGAGAATCACTGATTTAGCAGAGTTACATCAGATTAGAGACCAACTGGTGGAAAAAGCTGCAGCACATCAGAAAAAGATCAAGGAAGCCTTTGACAAGAAGGCAAAATCAAATAATTTTCAAGTTGGTGACTTGGTTTTGAAATGGGATGCACTGGAAGAAAAGAAAGGCAATCATGGGAAATTTTATGCATTTTGGACAGGGCCTTTCATCATTTCACAGGTTCAAGGGAACAACACCTTCATACTGAAAAGTATGGGGGGAGAAGCAGTTTTTAATGGCCCAGTTAATGGGCGATTTTTGATAATTTATGTGATTTAAGGTCTTTGGCCTTAAAAGCTATAAATATTTTGTTTTATTCAGTTTTAGTACAGATGCAGTAAACTCCATGCCCAATGGAACACTAGGAATTTTGGTTAATTGGTTTTCAGCTAGAAAGGCATTGATCTGCAGGTTCTTGAGACCTCACAGGGAGGATCTCATCCCCAGAAGGAGCCAGTGTTAGCTCTGCTATGTTCGTCATCAGTCAATGGATAAAGAAAGGTGTTGAGTAGTGCTGGTTTGGTTCTATAAGGCTGGCAGCAGTCTTTCATGTTTTCCCCTTCATTTCCACTTTTCTCCTTATAATTCCCACAACCCTGTTTTCATCTCCTCTTCCACTCTCCTATTGCTCCCCTAACCCATTATTTTCATATCTCTCTATAGTTTTTTGTAAACCCCCGCCTAAACCCATTTTTCGGGCTCCCAAGCATTTTTGTGTTATAACCTTTATTAAACCCCTTTAAGCCCTTTTCCCATCCCCGCGTTCTTTGTTATAACTTTATAAACCCCTGATGGTTTTATAAACCCCATTTTAACTTATTATTGATTTCACCCCGGCACTATAGTCTTGAACATTATAACTGAGCGCCTTTGCAAAAATCATAGCTCGGCGGGCCCCTTACCAGTCACATCACTCGTCATATCAACCAACATGTGCGTTAACTATGCCTTTCCTGTCGGCCGTCCGATTATCCCACCTTATCATTTGATGATGTTCGCAAGCCTTCAACCCGTGAATTGCTCGCCTGTTAGCCCGCGGGAGAGTGATTTTCCCCGCCAACCTACTTGCCACACGTCAATTTGTTACTGCATCGCTTGCCCATGTACGTAAACAACCCTCTCCGAAAAGCGGTGCAGGGAAACCACTTACCGCCCTCCGGTACGGCATCCACACACGTTAACTGCCGACCATCTTTACCGCCCGTCGACCGTCCAATCATCAATATTGTGATCGAACGACCCTTGTTGCTCGATTCCCATTTGCTCCCGATAACCCCCTGGATCCAATCTCCGTCGTTTGATGTGTTAGATCCAATGGCCTATAATCAATCACGCTCCTATTTCTCCCGGTGTCGCCCTCTAACAGATCTCGACCATCCATCTAAGCGATCCGACGGCTAGAGTTCATTCTCGGCTTTTATTCTATTTTCATGGCATTTTGTAGATTTTTCAGCTTGTCCCATGCATGAGAAGAAAGAGGAAATGATCCTGCGACCTACACATTTAATCATCAGCTACCATAGTTAAAGAACAGCACGGTCAAGGACGAGAAAGTACTACCTCGAGCAGTGGAATTCATTCACCTGTTCAAGGAGTACACCAAAGTAGCAGAGAATGTCAAATTTGTTAATTAAAACATTCAGATCTTATTAGAAGCACATATCTAATTGTAAATGCGGTTGGTGGTCCATTAAGACACCTCCACGCATAGGCTAGTTGAGAAATTTTATGTAATAGATTCTATATATACCCAGAAAAACAATGTAATCAGGTTGATGAATGATTGATGAGTGTTATTCTGTTGTAAGCTTCAACTTCTGGAGACAGTAATTACTTTGTAATTTGCAGCTTCTGGTCTGCATTTCTAGCTAATACAAGCTTCTTTTGCTGTTGATTGCTCACTCTCCACTGCTTCTTCTTTGTTCCAGGTTGTGCATGTTCTGCATTATTTCATGTGCTGTTAATATTTAGCATTAGAGGGGTTGTCATCCCACCTCTGTGTTAGGATTTAGCATGCATCATTGAATTTGTTTGCAGGTTTCTGTTGTTTTAATGCCAGAGAGCTGTCATCGTGTCTGTGTATTAGAAAACAGATTTACAAACCTTTAAATTGGTTGCAGCTAGCCATCACAGGGTCTTGTGCATCTGCTGGTGTGATCAGTCTTCTCCATCATCATATTTTCCTTAAACTGTGAGTAATTGGTGGTCTAAAGCCTTGTAGTCCGGGGGTGTTCACCCATGTCTAGGGTTAAGCATAGTAGGAGTGGTTATCTGGCTTGAATATGCAGCATTTGTTTCATTCATCCACCAATTTATCCAACTTTTGTTGAGTTTGTAATGTTCCCGAGCATCTCTGAGATACAACCGAGGAGAGTTTCTTGGGGTGATAACAGAACCCAAGTAACATGTGAATTACAAATGGTCTAATTCTATGGCTATAAGTAAAAGGTGAGATAAATCATTATAAGTAGCAACATGTTGATGGGAAAATCCATCTTACGGACAAGAATGATCTCCCTAGGCCTGACACTCAGACCTAGAACAAAAAAACAAGAATAAAAACATTCCTAAGTTTATATTGACCAAATCATAGATGAGCAACAAAGAGACGAATGTTTCGTACCTTGTTAATCAACTTTTGTCCTTGCTAGTTTCTTGTAATCTTTAGCTCCTAACTTTTTCTGTCATTCTAAAAAATAAAAAACATGTAGATGGCAGAAAAAACAAGAGATCAAAGCACAAATATACAAATATGATTTGCAAAATGCCTATGTATATGATCAAGGAGATATGTAATAAAAACCATCAAATGTAGACAATGTTTATGGGAAAGAAATGTATTACTGTATTAATCATGAAATAAGTGGTTACAAACTTATCCTTGAAGTTGTAGGTCCCATTCCATTTTCTTCCTTCATTCCAATACCTTCCCTTCAAAAGTCTTGTGGTCAAAAGTTTGGTATTTTAGCAGAGTTTCACCAAGCCAAGATCTTTCTTGATATTTTCTAACTAGCCATTTCAATGGGAGATGGTTGTACTTGTAATTTTATGAAATGATAGGAGGAGTATAAGGGATGGAGGTTGACATAAAACAAGGTAGGGGTGCAAGTCAGATCCAAAATTCTCAAAGGATAAGCCATCCATGAGGCTTCTAGAATACAATATTTTTTTTCCTTTTTTAATTTTACCTTTGTTAAATTAGTGTCACATCCTATGAACTAGGAAAGTGTGTCAATGTTGCATTACAACATGTATGCACAATGTGATAACCTAGCAACATTGCAATCAAGAACAATCAAACCTGCGACATCCTTTAAAAATATGGGTTTTTAAGGTATTTTCACAAGATTCTTATCTTCCAGAGTAAGGTTTTTCTTCCATATTCTTAAGGGATTAATGGAAATTATGCTTCATATGGTGAAGGATAGGACTATGACATCAATTTCCATGAATTCGACAAAATAATGTATAACAAAATTCCCCCTAAAGTATGAAGTAATAAAAGGAGTGATGACTGAATTACTTTACCATGCAAAGGCATTGAAATAAGAAATAGATTGGTTGGAAACCCTCCAACAACAAAAGGGGAATTATATTATAATAATATCATATGATCAACTTTGAGGTAGGCATTCCCATACATAGGAAACAAATGACTTAAAGAATAGGTATGAATATGCAAAGTTCCATGTCAAAAAAGGAGGGTCATGGCCACCAACATACATTATGGATCCATGCTTGTAGGACTCAATATGAAAATAGCCACCATACATACATTATGGATCTATGCAACAATCATAAATACCCAAGAAACTTCATTGCAACTTACATACAATAGATGGGATCTAGGGTCTTCATCTTTATCATGCCACAATAAGAATCTAGCCATGTGAATAAATGTGTTGAGGTTGAACATGGTAGAAACCACATGATTATCGGTCAATGATGAGAATTACTAACAGACACAAAAGGATCCAAAAATAATGGAAATTACCTTTAAGATACTCAAATACATTCTATGGAGTGTGAAAAACAGATTTGAAGCT
Organism: Pinus tabuliformis; assembly: GCA_031772625.1. NCBI lineage: Eukaryota > Viridiplantae > Streptophyta > Pinopsida > Pinales > Pinaceae > Pinus > Pinus tabuliformis. The sequence goes on along the minus strand of CM062805.1, from coordinate 1,205,430 downwards.
GAATACTCATAGAATCAATCGATCTAAGGTCAATTATGTAGACTTTTCGTCGAAGGCGAAGAAACCTTCCATTATGGCAAGCAAGCTCCAAAGTACTAAATGGTTTCTAAATCAACTTCCCAGATAATGTGTTGAATTCGATAAGAAGTGATTCATCGTAGGAGGGCCTTAACCTATCCCCCATCAATGACACAACTAAAGGTACAAAAATTCAAAGTAGAATGGAGCACAAAGTGATTTAATACTTACTTAGGGATGGTCGACATGGGAGAAGGCTTTAAGGACTGTAAAAACTAGTTAATTTGGATATGATTGATGTGATAGAAGGCTCAAGAACTGAAATTAGGTTTAACTTCTCTTGAACACATTGATGACCTGACAATTGTCTCGGAAAAAGCTACTCAAAAAGTGGATCACAGATCAAAGTGAAAGACTTTTCAAAGGGATATGATCAATGAGAGACAAGTGGATTTCCCAGCCTTGACACAAGGAGTGAAAGGGTTTCATGTTTAAGAGCGATTTGTTGTCATATAGAAGATATACACATTCCATTCCCAAATTTCCCCCACCATTTCTGGAGAGTAGCTCTTTATTTTTATACGAGCTTGAGGAGAATAACATATGCTTGAAGTATAAGCTCCTCCTTCGAAGCACTTTTAGCGAACCCTAGGAAGGAGTAGTTAGGTCCCAATTTACAGATGGGTCCTTCATTGTTTAAGTTTATTAGTCCAATGAAGGAAGTTTCTTGATGTATTTTAATGTTTATATATTTTTAAAAGAAATAAAAAGGAAACTCTAAAATGGCCTCTTTCATTTAGGTTTAATGAGTTCGAAAAGAGGATAAAATATACAACTCATTTAGTTCTTTAAACATAAAATTTTAACAATCCTAGAGAAAGTAAATCTCAATGATTTTTCATGTTTAGGGAGTTTGAAAAGAACATAAAGGAGACTCCAAGGGTGTTATTTTTTGTAAATTTATTCTCCTATGGTGGAGAAAGGATAAAACAATACAAAGGAGAACTTTGCTAGCCATGTTTGAATAGAGTATACATTTTTTGTAATTAGTCTATACAATCCAAAAAAGGGGTAAACTTACACCAAACAGATGCCCTTTCTAATCCTTTTAATAAGTGTGAAAGGAAACAAGTTCATTTGGTAAACTTTTCATGTTTAGGGCATCTAAAAATAGCTTAAAGGAAAATCCACAAAGTTCCTTTTTCGTATAGTTTTTACGAGCACGAGAAGGAACAAAGATTAAGCTTGAGATAGCTTTCATTTTTACACAAGCTTGAAATAGAGAAAAAACTATGCTTGAGTAGAAATTAATGTGTAGATTCAATACTACTCATGAAATTTACTAAATCACAAGACTTGAAGCTACTCTACTGATTTGCGGAAGTTAATTCACCATATAGAACAAGAATCATAGACATGTAAAAGGAACATCACACATCCACAAAAATTTATCTAGGGGAAAGAAACTAATCAAAACCCCTTACTATCTATATTGCATTAATCAAAGAATGGAGATGAAATACATATGATTTCTTAAGCCTAAGCACACCCTACAAATATATAGTCTATCCCTCTGCCTAACTGATTGACTTTGGCAAGCACTTAGCCAACTTTCAAGCCCTCCAAACTCCTATTTCCTTGTATTTTTCCCTTGAGAAATTGACCCCTATTTTTTAGAAATTTCCCACCAAGGAATTGCACAATTGTCTTATGTCCTTCCTATGACTACATGCACCACCTGTACACATTGGAATATGCTACAACTGATAGTACATTTCCTTGGAATCTACATCTCAATTGGGTAACTCTAATTCTCTGCATGCAAAAATTATTTTGGGTTGATTAATTAGTTAACTAGTTGATCACTGACTGTGGTTGAAGTTCCACTTCCACAACTTGACCTCCTCTAGTTCTTCTGACAATTAGAACTAGTTAAACTGACAATAACTCAAATTAACTTAAATATATTGCTACAAATTAGAAATCAAACATACTGAATTGAACTCAAGCTTCCCCAACTCGAATTGACTAAGTTAACTAAATGACAAGTTCCATTTCACCTATGTTAACTACCTCCAAGATTTTTGCTGAAATAGAAATCCGAATTTTCTCTAGTTTGACCAAGGCAAAGTCAAACTGAGATTTTCTTGCTACATTTTCAACACTCCCTCTCAACAAGAAAGGGATTATAAACCACCCATATCCTACACCTATGGAAATCTAACTTACTTATTGACAATAGCTTTGTCAAAATATCATCATCGTGTTCCTCTGTTGGAATGTACTACAACAACATAATCCTCCTCTGCTCACAATCTTGTAGATGGTGATACCGAATATAAATATTTTGGGATCGACCGTGAAAAATAGGATTCTCAAAGAGTTTGATGCAACTTTGATTATCACAGTAAATCACAGTATGATCAATCATCTGACCAAATAGACCAACACGTATCTTTCTCATCCAGATCGCCTCACATGTTGCTTGACTTGCAGCCATGTATTCTTCTTCTATCGAGTTGAGTGCCACAGATCTTTGCTTCTTGTTAGCATGTTTGTGTTGCCATGGATGTCACCTATTGAAGTCATGTAGTCATGATTCTATATTTCAATTCTTGAGTCTATTGTATACTTGTTGAAGATTGTCATCCTGATGTAAATGTTGTCATAAGTCTCAGAAGGTTTGTAGGAGAAGTGTCATGAGGTAACAAGGCCTAATCTGAAGCTGAGCTACATTTGTTCTAAAGGTCTAGTTGATAATGTATGTGATGTCTTGTTGAAGTTATGAACTTGGGTTCCTGATGTCAATATGGGTTTGGAAGTTTGGATTATAGGTCATTTCACTCCTCCAAAGCTTTGTTGCAAGTTTGAGGGTTGGATCTCTTGTTTCAACCTATGTTATTCCCTAGTCGCATGGATGGAGGCTCATCAGAGTGACTGAAATAGTTTAGTCACTTGGAGGACATGGCTATGCGAGTGACCAGATCTTCCAGTTGATTTTTTGCAGGCATGTACGTGCGACCGAGAGGATTTATGAGTTTTTTTTTGGATTTATCATACTCCTTTGGAATTAATTTTCTTTTGGCAGAGTCTATTGTTGAAATTTTCTAGAAAAAGTAGAAATAAGTCATGGGGCCTCCAAAAAGTGATCAAAGTTGAAATTATCAAAAGGCTAGTGGAATGACTGGAAATTAATTTGTTTTTAAAAAATGGATATAAAAAACATCAAGCCATCAAAGCTCTAAACAAAGTTAGCAAAGAAACTTATCATAACAATAAAAATAAAAATTTGGATAAGTTCATTGGAAAAGTGAATCTTCCATATATTCTTGGGACCATGGACAAAATTGCCCATATCCAAAAAAAACATAAAATCATGACCACCTTCAAACCTATAAAAACCATTTACAGTCACCTCAATTCTGTTAAAGATCCCATAGACCCTAAATGTCGAAAAGGGGTTTACCTAATTCCTAGTTCATGTGGAATTCCATACATGGGAAGAACGGACTGGTCCATCAACACTCGTATCCTTGAACATTCTGCTGACATAAAACACAATCGATAAAAAAAATATACACTTCTAGAACATTCCAATAATACTAAACGTCATATATGCATCGAGAAAACCCACATCCTTGCTAAAATAGACCACTACTTCCACATAAAATTTAGAGAAGTTATCAAAATCATTGAACATCCTAAGAACCTAAACAAGGATGAAGGATGGATCATAAGCAAAAAACGGATCCCTACATTGATTTCCAAATCCAGTTCTTTTGAAACTCCTTAACTTAAATTGCTTTCATCATTAATTCTCTTCTTATATCATTACTTGCATTATTTGAATCCCTCATATAAATAATTTAAGTTAGTAATACATTAAACATTCTAGAATATAATGAATACACTAATCAATTTTCAATAACAAGTATATTTATTAATTCTTAATAATCTCTCTCTCTCTCTCTCTCTCTCTCTCTCTCTCTCGCTATATATCTATATATATATATATATATATATATATATATATATATATATATATATATATATATATATATATATATATATATATATATATATATATATATATATATATATATATATATATATATATATATATATATATATATATATATATATATATATATTAACCTTTGTAAAAAAACATTCTAATTATTTAATTCATATTAATTTATTATTTTTATCCATATCATAATCTCTCAAAACATGCATAAAATCCTTTCTTAATTATAATTTGTCGGCCAATTTTATCAAAACCCTAATAATCATTTCCTTATTTATTAAATACTAAGGTTTATCAGTTTTCCACATAACAATTTTGTATCCTAACGATGAACCTCAGTAGTAGGTTTGAAACGTTGATTTAAAATCAATATGGATGGGATAGATCCAGAAAATCAATTGCAACTAAGTCCATCTCAATCAAATCTGAAGGATGTGAACAGGATTTGGGGAAGCTCCATCACTTGAAGAATTAATTGATCTCAAGAATTACAAATATGTGAAGGAAGGAAGTTCATTTGGTTGGTTCTCTAGTAGTGTGAGTGAGTGAGTGTGCATGAGTTACTAGTGCACAACCAATGAGTTTTGCAGTAAGTTCGTAGTTTCAGAATTGCAGTGTGCTTAAGAGATTATTCTTCAGCAGTGTTTCAGAGCTGTGCGTAGAGGTTGAATATCAATTTGGAGAGTGTGTGTAGAGATGTTTGTTCTCTCATTTGAAGTGTGGAATTGTGGTTGCATGATTGTGCTTATTTGTTTCTAGTCTTGTTTATGGAGCAGTGTTTTCAGTTCTGAATTTTATTATCTTATTGCAGAATTGTTTGTACTTGGAGTGGGGGATTCAAGCTAAGTGAATGTTGATTGTCTGTTGTAGGAGTGGGTGCTCCAAGTTGGTTGTAGCCAACATTTCTCATTTCATTCAAGGGGTGGGTGCTCCATTGCTATGGGTGGCTAGATGATGTAATGTAAATGATAATAGTTTGAAGAAATATATAATAAGAAGAAGCAACAAACAGTTCAGTGGTTTTTTTCCATTGACGGGGGCTTTTCCACCTAAAATCCAAGCATCTATATGTGATGATTGTTGGTGTTTTTCATGTGCATGATATTGATATATCTTTCTGAAGTTAATTTCTGAATAAGTTTTATTTGCAGAAATAATTTTTTATATTTCTGTAATACTGATTCACCACCCCCCCCCTCCCCCCCCACCCACCCCCCCTCTTAGTATTACATTTGTCTAATAATTGGTATCAGAGTCAACTCCTTTGCTGCATCTTGACCATTGAAAGGAGATTTCGATAAGGGACAATGACTGGCCATCATGTGAAAGTTCCATTTTTTTATGGTGAAAACTACAACTTATGGAAGATGAAAATGGAGGGGAAGCTCATGAGTTTAGGTGTTGATTTCTTCTATATTGTGTGTCTAGATATGTTGTTCTTGATGTTATTCCTTTAGAACCTGATGAAAAGAAGAGGTATCAAAACAATGCCAAAGCTAGAAATGCCATCATTGCAACACTTAGTGAGAATGAGCTGATAAAAGTCATGCATTGCAAATCAACTAAATAATTTTGGGACAAACTTGAAAATAACTATGAAGGTGATCAAAAATTGAAGAAAAGAAAAGCTCCAAACCTATAGGATGAGGTTTGAGAGCTTGAAAATGAAGGAAGATGAAACTATTGCAGAATATTTCAGAAGAGTTGAAACAATGACCAATCTGATCAAGAGCATAGATTTAAAATTTGAAGATGAAGTCATTATTTAGAAAATATTGAGGTCTTTACCAGCAAGATTTAACCCCAAGGTTTCTGCTATTGAAGAAATATTTGATTTGAGCACTCTCACTATGGAGCAATTTCTTGGAATTCTTACAGCTTATGAGATGCGTATTATTGAAGAGAAATATGAATCTAGTGAAGTTGCATTCAAGGCCTCCAAGAAGGTCAAGGTTGTTACCAAAATGCTCAAGAAAATTCCAAAGAAAATCATGGAAGAAGAAGAATACTCTAGTAGTGAATCTAATGAAGAAATTTGCTCAGTTTTCCAATAAATTAAAGAGAGGTACTGGAAAGTATAAAGGCATGCTTATTTTCAAGTGTTTCAGGTGTGGAGAAGTTGGAAATTTTGTTGCAAAATAAGTAAAAAGGAGGAAAAGAAGAAGGCTATGAGGAGCAAGAATAAAACCAAAAAAAATTGAAAAGCTAAAGCTCAAAAGAGGAATCAATACTCCAAAGAATAAAGTGATATTTCAGATGAAAGAAGTGAGAAATATTCATCAGAAGAAGAAGACCACTATGAACATGTTCTTAGGGCCATTGAGTCCAAAGATGAATCAAATCTTGAGGGTGGAAATATTGATTATGAAGGTGAGCTCATTATTGCACTTGATGAGCTAAGCAAAGATAGAAGTAAAAGCAAGCTACTAAAGGAGGAAATATGTAAAATTAAAGGGGAATAAACCCTCTTGGGTTGATAATTATTTGAATATACACTTTGATGAGCTTGATAAATTCAAAGAAAAACTACTACAACAAATTGTGGTTCAACAAAATAATCTAGCCGAGTTGGAGAAAGAAAATGAAAATTTGAAGCAGAATATTGGAGAAGCTCCCATTATATGCACTCATGAAGAAGACATCATATGCTTAAAGAGAGAATTGGAAGAAGCAAAAATGAATGAGAATGTGCTCACCAATCAACTAGAAGAATATAAAGAAAATTGTCACAAACTTGAGGAAGAAATAGTTGCCTTAAGGGGCAATCTATGAAAATAAGAAACTAAAGCATGCATAAATAAGAAATTTGTCAAGGGATCTAAAACCTTGCAAAATATACTCAACATACAAAGATCACTGGAGGACAAAACTGGTTTGGGGTTTAAGCCTCCTCTTCAAAATGTCAAAGATCAGCCAAGTACCTGTTATGCAGATGCTTTGAAGGGAAAAGAAAATCAAGAAAAATTTCCTACAACTAGCAAGAGTGAGCTAAAGAATGAAGTTGAAATCAAATCAAAAAATCAACAAGTGAAGCAAGCAATATCCTCAAATTTCACTCCTCCATCATGGCAACAAAAGGTCAGGTATCCTATGTCATTTTATGGTTATTGTTTTGCATGTAATAATTTTGGACACAAAGAACTTGAGTTTTGAACAGGTCGGCTTTGCAAGAACCCTAGCAGAACTGTGACTGCTATGAACTAAGCTGAGCCACGACCTTAACCCTCTTATGGTATCAGCAGTGCGGCAAACCAAGGAGACTCATACTAGGTCGGGATGGCAGAGGAAGATGGAGGGGGAGATATCCCCTCCTACCGAGATGCAATGACAAGGGACTCCCGCCAGAATCTAAGCAACCAGCCGCAAGCGCAGGAGACGAACCAAATGACATGACCTGTCCTAGGGGTGTGGTAGCAGGCTCACAGCAAGGGAAAATTCCTACCATGTACAGTAGAGAAACCGAGATTCATCATTTCGATGAACAAATTGGAGAGATATAGAAGCTTTATGAAGGACCGCACATTGATATGCAAGTTCATAGGAGTGTGGCCAATGAAGGAAGACCTTATCAAGTGGATACAACAGAAATGGCAACCCAAGGGCCATATCAAACTCAAGCTGGGAGCTAGAGGCTTCTTTACGGTAATATTCTCAAACCTACAAGATAAAGAAAGAATATTTGAAAATGGCCCATATTTCCATTATAATGCTGGTCTGTTTATGAGATATTGGGAAGAATGTTATGACTGAGACAAGGAGAAATTCCTGGCAACCCCAGTATGGGTAAGACTATTTGGCCTCCCAATGGACTTTTGGGACCCAGAAATACTGGAGGATATTCGGAATATGATAGGACAATTTTTCAAAATAGCAGAAACGAAAAAAAGAGGCAGATATACATCCTCCGCGAGAATCTGTGTATATATGAACATAGCTGAACCCATACCTGAATCTGTGGAGCTAGAATACCATGAAGAGGTTTGGAAACATACCTTAATCTATGAACATATCTCATTCAGATGTCGAAGGTGCCATGAATATGGACATTTATTTAAGGAATGCCCACTAAACATGGAGGATATGGAGAAGAAGGAAAAGCAACAGAAGAAACCACATGACGATAAGGAAGGGTTCCAAGAAGCTAAAACCAAGAGGAGGCAACCGAAGGAACCCCATAACCCAGGAAAAGAACACCAAGCACAATCGAGTAGTAAAAACAAATTTGAAGTATTACAAGTGGAAGAATACGAAAAAAGCGAGACGCAACCCATGGATTATCAGGAAAAAGGAAAAGAGAGGAGCTCGATTCAAGTCAAACCAACACCCAAGAGGAAAGCCCAAGGAGATATCGCAGACAAAGAGGACAAAGAAGAATTGGTTGGGACAGAAACCACCACAATGGAAATCGACCCAAGCAAGGGAGAGGAACTTAGCATGGAAGAAGAAGTCCTGAAGAAACTACTAAATGAATGGAGACACTTAGATGAAAGATTCATTCTGGAAGACCAAAAAAGACTGTACAAAGAGACTTTCCAACAGTATCAAGCCATGCAAAGATAGGGACAGGTCAAAATTATAGAAATACTAGGGATGCACCAGGAAAACCCCCAAGAGTATCAAAACAAAGCAAAAGGGGGGAAGAAAAGGGGTTGGAGAAACTGATGGAAATGAGATTTTGGGGGTTAGTCAAAATCCATTTCCCTAAAACAAATCATTCCTGAGGCCTGTGGGTTATGGCCCACAAAGCCTATCGGAAGCGTTCCTTAGGCCTTAATCCTTTAACCATGGACCATACAAGAATCGGAGCCACCACACTATTGGAAGCCCATACACTATCGGCGTTCAAGCCTTAAACCCCGCATTCCATTTAACTATCGGAATACGGGAAAAGCAAGGAAATCCCGCTTCGAATCTAATACACTGGACTCTAAATTTTATATACCTGAATCTACATATGGTCGAGTCCGCCTATGCCAAGCTCCTCCTCCGAACTCTGATTGACGCAATCACCAATTTGTCTATCAGCGACATTGCCACATTGCTCATCGGTCATCGACGTTCCATCATTCCACTGTAGTTGGTCCTTTGGCCTCTCCGATATGCTATAGTCGATCACATCTGAACCATCGATCAAAACTTTAGATCTGATGGTCCAGGATCCATTAGATTATTGCAGTCGCACTGCTCAATGGTTGGACCTCTTCCGTTTAAAAAGCTGACCCGATAAGTCTTCTGGACCCAATAAGGGTATAGGTCATTGTGTATGAAATTTCACGTCCGCTTTACGGATTTTTACACGATTTCTCAATGTAAGTCGGTTTACACACACCTTTGATGGGTTCTGTGGTTAAATCTAGTTCCGCCACAATCTCCACAATACTCATATAAGCAATATCTCACTAATCAATGGATCGCCATCGACCCTACAGTGGTCGATGGTTAATCACATGCATGCAATTGGGATTAAACCATCGGCACACATACACAAAACAGAGTTGGAAAAGAGACATTCTACACAGACACGTTGGAAATACAAACACATATCTATTATAATAACGCAACACGATTACAGCTAAGGAATTTCAGCCTTAGAATAGAGTCTCCTCTGGCTACATTTTTAATCACTCTATTCTCACGCTTTCTATCTATATTACTCTGTCTCTCCTCCACACTTGAACATGTAGGTTCTGTTATCACTCAAGTTGTCCCTAAAGCTCCTTAAAGGGATACAGCCGAGGTAACCACAAAACAATCTTTGGACTGCAGATTCTAGCCCACCTGCAATCAGAGAGGGCTCTCTCTTTCTGATTTAGCTTTGTTGAAGATGATTTTAGGCTATTTATTAGGTTCAAGGGGTTTTGTTTGAGTTTTGGTGGGAAGGATGATGCTTTCAAGTAGAGAGGCAGGGATAGCATGAAAGTTTTAGAACCATTGGGCATGGAGTCAAGGAGTAGGACTGCTGGTGCGTTTTCTTGGTCACAAGAAAGGAATATGGAGCAAGCTAGCTACACATGAAACAATGATTCAAGCTTAAAGATGGAATGAGGGCTAAGGAATGAGAGGCAGTTAAGAATCTCTCATTCAACTTAACAGAGGGAAGGTGAACGAGCTCTATCTAGGAGCAGTGAAGAATCCCTAGATAACTGTCAAACATGAGTGAATTAGGGGAAATATGAGCCACAGGGAATTCATATTCATTACTAATCCAGATGAAAACATAAAGAAACAGCAGAAACTGAGCATAGAGGGCAATTAAACCAAGTCTAAACTATTCATTCTTTATGCTATTTTAGATGGTATATCAATGGATAAACAAAGGTAAGAAACACTTATTGAGTCAGGTTGCAGCACAAGAATTCCACATTCAATTCTTCAAACCATTAAACATAGAGCAGACAGTTATTCCTCCAAGCTTTTCAGCAGTCTTTGATTAAGTAAAACATATCAGATATACAGTGCAAGTCTCTCATGAGGATTATCAACCAACCAACCCTTATACCATACAGAGGATCGTATATATACAAAAAACAAGATACAAAAATATCTAGATGATGAATTAATAGCTCATAACTTCTTCGCCAACTCTTAAGGAGTAGTAGCTAAAAGAGTAAATGCTGTAGTAAATATGAATGTAACAGTTGTTCATTTTGTCAGAGAAAATTGACTTTTGAGTCCAATTGAGTCGACCGAGCTGCGCTTTCAAAAAATTCTTGCTTTTAGGCTTGTCGTCCCAGCTCTTTGTTTTGTCACTGCTCTAACCTACCCTGCGCGTTCCTTAACCGCTCTATCCGGTGCTTTCGTGCCTCCTTTCGCTGACTCATAGCTGACCGAGATTTGAAATAAACAAAAAGGGGAAAAGATTGAAATTACCTAGGCAAAATGGCCAGCATTGCCTGCCACCAATCCTCGGGAGGTAACTGATGGTGTTGTATCTTGACGAGTGTCTCATCAGCCTCTGTGTACTTGTAATAGTTGGGTGGCATCTCAAACAGATGGTTAACTTCATGTTCCATGTAAAATAAGTGTTCCAGCTTGTCATAGAGAGTTTGTCCTGAAGGTGACCATGGCTCTGCTGTAGAGCCTGAGGATGCAGTAAGCTGATTTGTGACATAATTATTGAGCCGGGTTGTATATTGGTCATGTGTCAATAACCTTCCAGCGCTGGTCAGTAGGCTGGGCAATCCTTTAGTCTGTAGTGCTGCAAGCTTTATTTCAAATTTATCTACATCCCTTTGTATTTCCCGACATCTTGCTTCTAGAGTTTTCACAAAGCTTCTCAATGTGAGCACCTTCTTTGCTGTCAATATGGCCTCTGTTATTTTCATGATGTGCAGTGCTGCCAGCTCTTCCTTAGTCTGATGATTTAAAAAATTGATCATTTTGTTGGCCTGCTCAGGCATGTTTCCCAATGCTGATTTGGCTCTCTGAGTTTCAAACTGAGCTAGGCCAAGTAGTTCTACCTGTTCATACATGGCCTGAATTGATCTCCATTGGCTTGTGATTGACTGATTAATCTTGGCCCACAGAATCTTCTTTATTTCAGCCAGGGTTTTGTCCAAGGACAGCTCTTTCTCCAAGGCCTTTATTTTGTCCTTCAGGGCCTTAATTTCCCTTGTTTGCTCAGCCACTGTCATTTTGGACTTATCATATTTTCCTTCTAGATTGGCCAACTTTTCTTTGGCCTCTTTTATTTCTATTGCTTGAAGCTCTAGCTCCTTGACAGCTTTTGTCAATTCATCCATGCTCATGCTAGACTTAGGAGCTGTTGTTGTTACTGCTGTAGCATCTGTAGTTGTTGTAGTTGCTGGAATAATTGGAGGGGTCGTTGCTGCTTGAATAGGAGGAACAGTAACAACAGTTGGAACTATTTGAGGTGGCTGGGAAATCGACTCTCCTTGCTTGCCTTGTAGTGCTTTCTCCAACTCTCATTCCATTTCAATTACTCTCTGGTTCATTTGCATTAGCAGGTCTAATGTATCCTCAGCTTCTTTCTCCTTCACTAGTTCTCCTGTTTGAGGGTGCTCAGTAGGAAGCAACCTCAATCGCTTTTTTAATGCAACAATATCATCATCCTTCTTTTTCTTAAGTGCCCTCGCACCTTTAGGATCCTTAGGGTCATGTCCTAAGTCCACAATAATTTCCTCCAATGTTTTAATTCAGTTGTCTTTGGTTGTGGAGGACATTCTTTCCAAATCAAGCTGAGTATTTGTATTCTTTAAAGATTCTTTCAATTCATGAGCTAGCGTGGCCTTCTCTACCAGGGTGGCATAAACCATCTCCCCTATTTGCTTATGTAACTCTATTTGATCCATGGGGTGAATGTCCTTGGCTAGGACCTCTAATCTTGTCCTGACATAGTCTGCAACTAACTGTGGCTGCTGCACCTTGGGCTTGAAGTGGGTGAGAATCATCCTTTCTTCTTTAATGTCATATGCTGCCATCAACCTTTCCTGCCTGGCAGGTGTTGCTTTTAGGAATTGGTCATACAATTGCACTCTTAGTAGCTCATTTTGAGCCTTGATTTCTTTAAAGCTGGCTTTGATGCTAGTTGGTCTCTTGCCTTGTTGTGTGGAGGAAGACACCTCCATGGCATGCTGTCTGTCTTGCTCTTGCTGAAAAGAGCTTGTAGGCGTATGCTGGCTTGCTTCCCTTCTCGGGCTTTCTATGACTTCTTCACTGACTTCCTCCTCAAATGGAGGATCAACTCTTTGCCTTTTAGCTTCAGGCTGCTGTGTGGAGCCACTAGCTAGTGTAAATTCTTCCCTATCTCGTTTCTTGCTTCTTTCTTCATTGACAAGAGTTTGCAAAGGTGGCACTTGTAGCGCCTCTGTCTGTTGAGGAGGGGCCTGCCCTTGAGTTTGTTCCATTGAAGTGGCGGGCTGATCAGTGACCATTCCTTGCTCTGTCTCTATTGGCTCTTTTCCTTTAGCTGTACATGTTGCTGATGTAGATGCTCCTTGGGCAGCTTGTGAAGCTGCAGCTGTAGACGTGCCCTCTTCAACTTGGTATGGCAGCTTGAAAGTTACCTGGTCAGCAGAATCCAAGTCAAGAGTTTTTTCAAGATCTTTAGCAGTTTGCTCCAGAATTTCCTTCTGAGTGAATTCTTCAACTAAAGTGCCTTGTGCCCATGCATCTTGATTAGCATATTTTTCAATGTGTGGGGTTTTGCAGTGATCATAGGGTGCCAATCAATATTTAACTCTCCTGGCATTAATAAAGCCAAGTGGGTCATAAGGGACCCACAAGAAACTTCTTTTCAACTTAAGTTGATCCTTGAGTATCAGCTCAGCATCTTGCCAGCCTTCTTTCTTGTTCATAATAAAGGGGCCTAGGAGGTCTTTAAATTTCAATCGAGCCTTCTTCTTGGTGCTATGAAAATGAGTCAGATCTGAATTGATAAGCTGCCTGTAGTATTCTAAGGCAAACAGCCTCATTGGTACATATCTTGGGAGTGTAGGAATTTACAGGGTAAGTTCCTCAGAAAGAACACCAAAAGGACACCGCTCACAACCAGATCATAGATCAATACACCAGTATTTTTGACGTGGTTAAAACCCTCAAAGAGGGAAACAGTCCACGGCCTGCGCCAACATGGCTACTATAGGCAATTTATTAATCAAAGAATGAAAATTTACATAAGCTTCTCTCATGCACGGATTACCCGAACAATGACCCTCCATGCGCTTTAAATAGAACTCATGGACCAATCGGGTGTCAAGCCACGGATCAAGGGTCGGTAATACCGAGGAGAGAATGAACCGTCGGATCACTACATATCGTGACCGTCGGATTGTAAGTTACAAAATGTACAATGGTAAAGAAACACACTTTACCTAACTCTATACCTAACTCTAAACTAGACCAAGTTGTACTTAAGTATTTCCTATGTGTCGGAATATCCTAACATCCCCCCTTAAGAACAACTTGGGATAGGATTGAAGGATTTACAAATATGACACAATAGGAGAAGGAAGGAGGCACTAGAGCCTATCCCCCCTTAGTGACAACTTCCTGAACTCCAAGCATATATCGAAGTTTAGTGAACTTCGCCTCTGTGAGAGCCTTTGTGAAGATGTCTGCAACCTGATCATCTGTTGAACAATATTGCACTTCAAGAACATGGTCATGAATGAGCTTTCTGATGAAGTGCATGTGTAGTTCAATGTGTTTGCTGCGCTGATGCTGGACTGGATCTTTGCATAGCTGAATGGCACTTTGATTATCACACCAAAGTGTGGTTGGATGCTGCTGCTCAAAGCCAAACTCTGATAGGATCTGACGAAGCCACAAGGCTTCCTTACTAGCTTCCACGGCACCACGATACTCTGCTTCTGCTGACGAAAGAGAAATGGCAGCCTGTTTCTTACAAGCCCATGTAATAGGTCCTGAACCAAGAGTGAAGACATAGCCGGCAGTAGACTTCCGATCATCAGGGTCACCAGCCCAATCAGAATCAATGAAACCAACTAATAGAGGAGCTGCTTTGGCACTGTAATGAATCCCAAACTGTACTGTACCTCGAACATAACGAAGTATTCTTTTAGCTGCTTTCCAATGACTTTCACGGGGGTTTTGCATAAAACGAGCAACAAGGCCAACAGCAAAGGAAAGGTCAGGACGAGTATGGGTTAAATACAAGAGTTTTCCTACAAGTTGACAGTATAAGGTAGCATCAACTTCAGGAGAAGTACAAGAGACTGAAAGTTTGACTCCAAACTGAAAGGGAGAAGGGGCTGGCTTACAGTCTTCCATGTGAAAATGACGAAGAATATCACAAGCATACTTGGACTGGGAAAGGAAAATACCCTCCTTGGATTGCAAGACTTGAAGACCGAGAAAATAGTGTAAGTGTCCTAAGTCTGTCATTTCAAATTTCTTTTTAAGGCTGGACTTCACATGGTTTATAAGGTTGGGATCACTACCAGTAAGAATAAGATCATCAACATAAAGAACAAGGATGATAAGAGAGTTTCCCACTTTCTTGGTGTAGACAGTATTGTCAGAATAACATCTAGAAAAGCCAGATTCTAAAAGAAAGCTATCCATTTTGGCATACCAAGCCCGAGGAGCTTGCTTGAGACCATAAATGGATTTCTTAAGTCGACAAACAAGGCTGGAGTCTGTTTGTATGAAGCCAATGGGTTGTTCCATATAGATTTCTTCCTGCAAGTCCCCATGCAAGAAGGCAGATTTAACATCCATCTGATGGACTTCCCATTTTAAAGAGGCAGCAAGGGAAAGAACAAGGCGGATAGAGTTCATTTTGGCAACAGGGGAGAAGGTTTCAGTGTAGTCAATGCCTTCAACCTGTGAAAATCCCTTAGCAACAAGACGAGCTTTATGTTTATCAACTTTCCCATCTGGTCCATACTTGGTTCTGTAAACCCATTTACATCTAACAAGTTTGCGTCCCTTTGGTAGAGGAACAAGATCCCATGTATCATTTGCCAACAATGAATGATATTCTTCATTCATAGCTGCTTCCCAATGTGGATGGCCTGAAGCTTCTGCAAAAGTGTCAGGATCATGATTTACTGGAGCTTGAGCCAGTAAAGAAGAGGCTCTTTCAAACTGAGAACGTGTACGTCGTTGATCTGTAGGATCACCGGCAAGATCACCTGCTGCATCCCGAGTAGCACGGACCCATATTGGAAGTTGAGGATCCTGAGAAGGTGGGGGAGGATTATCATCCTCACTTTCATCATCTGAAGAAGAAATGTTTTCAAAAGTAGAAGAGATAGGAAGAGGTGGCACATCCGCCGGACTAGGCTCGCAGGCCGATTTATTTTCATCAAATTTTACATCTCTTCTAATGATAACATTTTTGGACTTAAATGGAATAAGTCTATAACCTTTTACATCTTCAGAATATCCAACAAAAGTACATTTCTCACTCTTAGGTTCTAAAGCTTTATGCTTTTCATCTGGAATATGGGCCCATGCTTCACTTCCAAAAACACGAAAGTGACTTACATCTGGTTTAATGGAACTCCAAGCTTCTTCTGGAGTGATATTCTCTAGAACCTTAGTAGGAGTGCGATTGATTATATAATTTGCACAATTAATTGCTTCGGCCCAAAAACTAAGACTGAGTCCTTTAGATTGCAGCATACAATTAGCCATTTCCTTTCAGCTACACCATTTTGTTGTGGAGTGTATGGAACAGTATGTTGCATTTGAATTCCATTTTCGGTGCAAAAGTTGATGAATGTGTTTTTAACATATTCTCCACCATTATCAGTTCTTAGCTTAAGAATTTGATGTCCAGATTGTTTTTCAACAAAGGCTTTGAAGGCCAAAAATGTGTTAAATACTTCGCTCTTGAGTTTTAAGAAGTATACCCAAGTGCGTCTGGAGAAATCATCAATGAAAGTTAAGAAATACTTGCAGCCAGAGAATGAAGCAACAGGAAGTGGACCACATAAATCATTGTGCACAAGCTGTAAAGGGGCTGAGGTGTGCCAAGAGGCACGTTTGTCAAAACTATCCCGATGATGTTTTCCGAGTACACATCCGGAACAAACACCATCTCTGCAAGATACCATAGGAAGACCTGTCACCATATTTTCTTTACATAGATGCTGAAGAGAGCGATAGTTTAAGTGACCAAATCACTCATGCCAAAGTTTGCTCACTTCATCATTATGAGCAACAAATACTGAGGGAAGATTTGATGACCCAAAGTTGTGAAACTTATACAACCTTGTGGAATCATCAGCAATACCAGTAGCTAGAATCTGTTTAGGATCTCTTAGATCCTTGATTACAACATCATGAGGTGAAAATTCAACAATTTTACCTTCACCTGAATGAGTTATCTGATATACAGATAGAAGGTTGCAGGATAAGGTTGGAACACATAATACATCATTAAACTGACCATTGTCTAGATGAACAGTTCCAGTCCCTACAACATTAAGAGATCTATCATCACCAACATATATATTTTTGGTGTTACAATCATTTAAAGAAGAAAACATGGCTTGGTTTTTGGCCATGTGATAAGAGGCTCCAGAATCAATGAGCCACTCATGAGAAGGAGAGGAAGAAGATACATTTAATGCATAACCAGACTGAGATGATTGACAACGACATGCAGAAAGTGCCATTCCGGAAGTTGAAGTTGAAGTATGCTCCACATGGATGTTATGTTTCTTCATTGCGGCTTCCAAGGCTTCATATTCTTAAAGCATTTAGATTCTAAGTGGCCATCTCGATTACAAAAGTTACAATGTCTATCAGTCTTCTTCCATTTGTTTTTATTGGTCTTATCATTTTGCTGAAATGATCTTTCATTTTGAGGCTGAGTTGGTTTAGGACCATTCTTTTGAGGATATGACTTCTTAGGATTCTTTGAATTTGGTTGCTGCTGGGCGGCTAACGCTTTCGTGGAAGAGTTTCCAAGATTAAGAAGACCAAGGTGTAAGAGTTTTTCTTGTTCTCTTATTAAAGAATCACAAAAAGAGTCAAAGGAAGGGGCCTTGTAGTCTTTTCCTTGACAAATGAAAGCTTCCCTTGTAGAATGGAAGGTGGAAACAAATACAGAGTAGGCTGGTCCCAACTTAGTAAGGATGGAATAAATAAGATCACTATCTTCTTTCTTAACCTTAACACCTTCCAAAAGATATCTAAGGGTCTTGAATTTGGACAAGAAATCTTCAATGCAAGAAAAATTATTAGGATCCAATGTAAGCAACTCATTTTCAAGTTGATGGGCTCTAATTTCATTTTTAATCCCAAAAACTTTAGTGAGTTTTTCCAATGCTTCATGAGGAGTCTCAAGTTCTGCAATATGGAATCTAAGATCAGGAGAAATAGACATCCCTATCAAACCACGTGCTTGATCTTGTCTATTTTCCCATTTTGCAGCCTTGTCTTCATCTTTTGGTTTCTTCTCTTGGTCTATGGCTATTCTATAGAGACCTTTACTTCTAAGTAAATCTTCCATGTAGGCTATCCATTGGAAGTAGTTAGTGCTGTCAAGAATGACTTGGCATGGACTTTCCATTTTTTTTAAAAACCTGAAGCTAAAGATGCTGAAAGTAAGTGTTCCAATGGATAGATCTCGAAAAATTAGGCTGTTTTAAAAAAAACGGCTCTGAAAAAGGCTTCCGGATGAAGAAGTTATGGCTTTTTGAAAAACAAATTGTTGAAGTTGCCGGCAAAGTGCGCGAATGTGCGGGAATGAAAAAAAATCCGCCCCCACAAAATGGAGACTTGAACCCAAGACCTCTACTCTCTTAAAATAGCTTTGAACCAATTGATCTATACAAAAAATTAGAGAGAGAGAGAGAGAGGGGGGGGGGGGGGGGGGCTTGGTTTGCGTGCTTGCCTTGAGAAAGCTCTTCTTCCCTACAAAACACAAAATACAAAACCCAACACGAATATGCAAAGAAAAATGAACCTTGCGGCTCGAATTTAGCTTTAGCCAAAAAAACTAGATATATTAAAAAAAATGAACCTTGCGGCCCAAAGTTAGCTTTAGCCGAAAAACTAAATATTTTTCTCAATGTTTCTGATTTTCCGAGATCACACTAAGGTGCAGGGAAAAGAGCATACGCATGAGAAAAATCCTTCCTTTCTGTTTCTGATTTGCCCAGATCGCACAGATTCACAGGGCAAAGAGCATACGCAGAAATGAAAGGTATAGATCCGGTTAAAAAAAGGCTAAATAAACCGAAACCGAAATAAGCAGAGAGAAAATAACAGTAAACTGCAAATAAACACTGTATACCTCCCGATCTGAAAAATGACGCAGCTAGGGCTACCGGAAACCTTTTCGCGTGAAACGAAAGGGGTTCCTCACTGGAACAGATGCTCCGAATGCAACAGAGCAGTCCTCTCGGCCCGAAAGCAGTCAGAAACAGCAGATCTAGGAAACGACAGTCGGATGCAGTTCTACCGGCTTCAGATTTGGATCACCAATGGACGCGGCCCTCAAATAGCTCTGATACCATGTAGGAATTTACAGGGTAAGTTCCTCAGAAAGAACACCAAAAGGACACCGCTCACAACCAGATCACAGATCAATACACCAGTATTTTTGACGTGGTTAAAACCCTCAAAGAGGGAAACAGTCCACGGCCTGCCCCAACGTGGCTACTACAGGCAATTTATTAATCAAAGAATGAAAATTTACATAAGCTTCTCTCATGCACGGATTACCCGAACAATGACCCTCCATGCGCTTTAAATAGAACTCATGGACCAATCGGGTGTCAAGCCACGGATCAAGTGTCGGTAATACCGAGGAGAGAATGAACCGTCGGATCACTACATATCGTGACCGTCGGATTGTAAGTTACAAAATGTACAACGGTAAAGAAACACACTTTACCTAACTCTATACCTAACTCTAAGCTAGACCAAGTTGTACTTAACTATTTCCTATGTGTCAGAATATCCTAACAGGGAGCCTGTAAGGACAAAGCTCACAACCATAGATTCTGATGACAGTGTGATCCTGGTACAGGTACCAATCACCTAATTTGTAACTCTTAGATAGCTGCAGTATCTTCTACATCTCATAAGTTATTCTAGGAGGAGGAGCCTTCATTAAGAGGCAGGAGACTGGATAAACAAACTGGTCAATGAACTCACAGTAAGAGTAAGGAGAATGTTGAACTTGATGGAATACCGATGACCAGAAGACAACAAATCTTCTTTCTCCCTTTGAATCCAATTTCTTGATTGGGCATTGGAAACATTCAGACTGGTAATACATGAACAAATGATAGATGTAAGAGGAATATTTAAAAACACCCTGCCTATTTAGCTTTATCTCGGTCATGAATTTTGCTTGCTATGAACTTGGCATAATTATACTTGATATCAGGAGGTTGTCCTTGGCTGAATGAAGACAACAGAACCAGCACTGTCTCATCCACATGTTCAATTATTTTGAAGCCTAACACATAGGATATCATATCTACAAGTAGCTTGCCTACCTCATTGAAATGGTCATAAAGGAATAGAGGTGGCTCCTTAGGTTGGCAATCAGCTCTCATAAATGTCTTAGCAATTCTTTCAATCTTGGGCCTAGGGAGCCAAGAGGCTTCATCCAGCAAGTGCTTCATGGGGAAGGGCAATAGCAGCTCAATCTGTTTGAAATTTAACATCTGGTCGATGGAGTCAGGAGTGATGTAAAAAAGTATGCTCCCAGATGGAGACTTAACAGCCCTCTGACTTGGCTCATAGTTTGCAGCACATAGGTGAATAATCTCAGGAAAAATATTGACAGAGGGGAGGAAATAATGTGGCAAATTGGACTCCCATATGCCATACATGTCAGAGTTGTTTATAAAGCTATTTCTTAGCTGGCAGTAGGTATGCAAATGATTCTTGTTCCCAACTAGGTCTTGAATAAAATAATCTGTGTCAGCCAAGGCCATTGACTCAAGCTCTTTGCTTGGTGGATTCACGGGAGTGATGCTCAAATCTGATGGAGTGGCCATTATGGAATTTTTTACTGCTTGAGCTTAGAAGGAAGGTCAATGCAATAGCTGGCTAACAAACTTGTTTGTAAGGAGTAGCGAAGGAACCTAGGACTGAACTCAAATGTAACAATAGCTTGACTGCATGGCACTTATGCTATGAGAGAGACAAACTTT
Source organism: Pinus tabuliformis (assembly GCA_031772625.1). Classification (NCBI taxonomy): domain Eukaryota; kingdom Viridiplantae; phylum Streptophyta; class Pinopsida; order Pinales; family Pinaceae; genus Pinus; species Pinus tabuliformis. The sequence continues at coordinate 1,184,775 of CM062805.1, read as the reverse complement.
GCAGAGTTTATAGGCCAACTTCCCTTCTCTTGGTGAATTCTCTGGAGTTAATGACTATGAGGAAAAATGCAGAAGGGGAAGGAGTTACTTATGACTTCAGTGGACTGATTTATACAGTGTAATGAGGTGAAATTGGGCAATGCTGAGCCCTGATAAGGTTTCGTCTGGAGGCCAATCTTTAAATGGATTTTTTAACAGTGAAACTGTAAACGGGTGCGGGTTTATCAGGTTGCTTTGAAATAAGGGCTTACCAACGGGTTTTAGTGAAATCTCAGGCATAGCAGAGTTTCCAATTGAGGAATTTTACAGGTTTGCAGCATGTATAGCGGAGAAACATGGAAGAACAGGAGAAAAAAGGGAGAAATTGGCAAATACCTGATTAAAACAGCACCGAGGGTGAACGAGCTGGTGCCATGGCAAGTTATGGAGTCAAATTGCAGGCTGCAACAACTTGGCTAGTCGATTTCAAGCTTTGGGAATGAGAAAATGGTAAAAACAGTGAACCAGAGCTTTGCAAAAGAGCCAATAGAAGTGAAATACAATGGTCGTTTGCGTGCTTTTTATGCAAAAAATGACATTTTGGCACTTTTGGTGCTTTTTTAGGATGACGTCAGCGTGACGTCACTAGCGGGTCCCGGGTACGGATGGGTGACGTGGCAGCTGACGGGGCGATGACGTGGCAACTGATACGGTGGCAGGGCGTGGGCACGAATGGGATGAGGTGGCGGCAATCGTGGCACAACAGCGGAGACTCGGAGGTGACGTCAGACAGGGGAGGCGGTAATCGGTTTCAGGCGCACCACTTTTGTGCGGAGGCGGTTTCGAAGGAAGGGGCTCCGCCACATCTAGGAGGGCGACGCGTGGCGAGAGTACGATGGAAAAACCGCCCATCTCCCGGACACTAACCCTCGGCATGTCAGGGCACGAAAATACCCGCCCACCGTAGATCTTGAGCGCGCCAGATCTGACGGCTGACGGGCGGAATAAGGCAGCGGATGGTTAGGGACGGGGCCCGCGCGCTATTTATTGTGTGCTTCTATATTGTGGGGGGGGGGACTTTAATAATGTGGGTTTTTATGGGTTAATGCGGCATGGGTGTGATTCAAACCAACTTTATCACAAAACACGAAAGGGTTAAATATAAGTCCCAGATGGACTTAATATTTCCCCAGATTTTTAGGATATATGGCTATAATGCCAAAGGGTGGGGATATTATTATTTTCGGGATTTTATATAGTTTTAGTATAATAGGGATAGGGAAGATGATGCAGGGAGTTATATAATAGAAATTAGGAGTTAATATGAATTTGTGGGGTGAAGTGTAGGGCAGAAGGCTAAGTTTCAAAAGTAAAACTTAGACATAGGAGTGAATGAGAGTGGGGGACTGATTTTACATAAGAAATGTGGCTTCTTTTCTTTGAGGAAAGCCAACATTTAACTTGATGTTTCACAAAAAATGAAGTAAAACTAGGACTTGTTGGGCAGATCCCAAGGTCCTTTATGGGGATATTAGTAAGAGACTTTTAGGGGGAGTGAAGGGAAGTTAGACATGCTACCAACACTTGCCATCAAACCATTGCTTTGGCACCTCTGCCACAGATGGGATGAGCTCTTTTTGTTAAGGTCAAAAACTGAAGATGACCTTGCCTCTGCAACCCCAGGCCACCTACCCAGCTTAATACACCTAGCATTTTTTGTTACTTCAGGAAGGGTGCATTTAGACTTGCAGACCCTGATTTCTTTTTTCTTATTAACTGTACTGCTGTCTAAAAACTACCCTTATTGCTTCTAGGGGCCCAGATTAGACAGTTGGGCACCTTATTTTCTCTACCTAGCTATTGATCTGCCAAGTTTAAACTGTTTGGCCAGATACTCTTTCTCTATTCTACAACAGCAATTTAAAGCTAGGGAAGCCAATATTAAACTGTTTGGACTTCTCTTAACTATAAAACTCATCAAAAAGGATTAACTCATCAAAATTGGAATACAGCAGTGGCACTTAGACTAGTGCACTCTCATGGACACTTCATTGGCCTCTGTAGCAAATATGGAACATTGCAGCATGCAAAGTATGAGATATTTGGCATGTAGAAATGTCGATCATGAAAGATGAACACCTGTTGCAACAGGAGGCTAATAGTGGCTCCACTTGGGGGTGGCTTTTCCTTGTGAAAAGCCAAGAACAGCAGGTCAGACTGCCTTGATCTTCAACTGTTTGCTGTATTCTGAAAACTTCACTCCCATGGCTGCTTTATTTATATATATGACAGCAGCCTTGAAGATCTTAGGGCCTTCACTTCGGGCTTCAACTATAGCAAGTTGCTATCTAAACAAAAAACCAAAATCCTACCTATTTACACTAATCAGCCTTCTGTTTGCTGGTTAGGTAAAATGAAACAACCAGTGCAACCACTTAAGCAATTGTAGAAAGAAACGAAATGCTTGAATGACAGTTGGTGAAATCAAAAACATTATTCAGTCATGTACCCTCATAATCAGAATTGTAACATATAAAGGCCACTGCTGATATACTTGGCCCTCATAGAGAAAACATATTAAAAACTTTGAGTTGAGAAGATCCTCCATGTAATCTGCTACGGGATCCATAAAAACATTATGTGGGATAGTTTCTTTTGGACCTTCTTGGTCTGATGGAATAGTTGTATCCTCAGTAACAAACCCTGCAACCAATACTTCAGTCTTCATCTTGAAAGCAAGATCATCCTCAATCTGTAAGTCAGAAGGTAGCACAATTTCCTCATGACCCGGAGAAGGAAGATTTCGGAAGAATTCTTTAGGATCACGAAAATGAAATGACTGAATTTGAGAATGAAAAAGTTCAATTTCACTTTCATGTTCTTCAGCAAGTAAATCAAGAAAACACATTTTGATTTGAAGTTGTTCTATTGCTTTGACCTTTAACAACACCAATCTAACAAAATCTTCATCAAGTTCATATTCGGATAACAGCTTCCTGAATTCATCTAAAGCTTGATCTATTGCAAGATCTTCCACACACCCGGTCATCCTGTCTCACTGTTAACACTTTGAAATGGGATTACTTGGCTGTAGTGGTGTTCTGAAACTTGAAGTTTTGGATCTTTGAACAAAAATATTCTGACATTCCCTTTTCAGGTTCGTTCCTCCAGTGGAGCCTTGTTTGAAAAGATGATGTGGAGTCGCCAGGTGGAGGATTCAACTTTGGAATGCCTGATCTCTGTCCACCATCACAAATCAGAACTGAACTTGTAAAATGGTTCTGAAGAAAAGGATAACCTTCTCCAGAAAACAAGAAAGAAACCTCTGAAGGTATGGTTCTTTCTTAGTGGAGCTTTTCAACTTGATTCGTGAAATTATCTGAGGAGTTCCCCAATGGAGTCGCCATTATGTTATCACTCAGGTTGTCCCTAAAGCTCCTTAAAGGGATACGACTGAGGTAACCACAAACCAATCGTTGGACTGCAGGTTCTAGCCCACCTGCAATCAGAGAGGGCTCTCTCTTTCTGATTTAGCTTTGTTGAAGATGATTTTAGGCTAGTTATTGGGTTCAAGGGGTTTTGTTTGAGTTTTGGTGGGAAGGATGATGCTTTCAAGTAGAGAGGCAGGGATACATTGAAAATTTTAGAACCATTGGGCATGGAGTCAAGGAGTAGGACTGCTGGTGCGTTTTCTTGGTCACAAGAAAGGAATATGGAGCAAGCTAGCTGCACATGAAACAATGATTCAAGCTTAAAGATGGAATGAGGGCTAAGGAATGAGAGGTAGTTAAGAATCTCTCGTTCAACTTAACAGAGGGAAGGTGAATGAGCTCTATCTAGGAGCAGTGAAGAATCCCTAGATAACTGTCAAACATGAGTGAATTAGGGGAAATATGAGCCACAGGGAATTCATATTCATTACTAATCCAGATGAAAACATGAAGATACAACAGAAACTGAGCATAGAGGGCAATTAAACCAAGTCTAAACTATTCATTCTTTCTGTTATTTTATATGGTATATCAATGGATAAACAAAGATAAGAAACACTTATTAAGTCAGGTTGCAGCACAAGAATTCTACATTCAATTCTTCAAACCATTAAACACAGAGCAGACAGTCATTCCTCCAAGATTTTCAGCAGTCTTTGATTAAGTAAAACATATCAGATATACAGTGTGAGTCTCTCATGAGGATTATCAACCAACCAACCCTTAAACCATACAAAGGGTCATATATACACAAAAAACAAGATACAAAAATATCTAGATGATGAATTAATAGCTCATAACTTCTTCGCCAACTCTTAAGGAGTAGTAGCTGAAAGAGTAAATGCCGCAGTAAATATGAATGTAACAGTTGTTCATTTTGTCAGAGAAAATTGACTTTTGAGTCCAATTGAGTCGGCCGGGCTGCGCTTTCAAAAAATCCACGCTTTTAGGCTTGTCGTCCCAGCTCTTTGTTTTGTCACTGCTCTAACCTACCCTGTGCGTTCCTTAACCGCTATGTCCGGTGCTTTCATGCCTCCTTTCGCTCACTCATAGCTGACCAAGATTTGAAATAAACAAAAAGGGGCAAAGACTGAAATTACTTGGGCAAAATGGCCAGCATTGCCTGCCACCAATCCTCGGGAGGTAACTGATGCTGTTGTGTCTTGACGAGTGTCTCGTCAGCCTCTGTGTACTTGTAATAGTTGGGTGGCATCTCAAACAGATGGTTAACTTCATGTTCCATGTAAAATAAGTGTTCCAGCTTTTCATAGAGAGTCTGTCCTGAAGGTGACCCAGGCTCTGCTGTAGAGCCTGAGGATGCAGTAAGCTAATTTGTGACATAATTATTAAGCCGGGTTGTATATTGGTCACGTGTCAATAACCTTCCAGCGCTGGTCAGGAGGCTGGGCAATCCTTTAGTCTGTAGTGCTGCAAGCTTTATTTCAAATTTATCTACATCCCTTTGTATTCCCCGACATCTTGCTTCTAGAGTTTGCACAAAGCTTCTCAATGTGAGCACCTTCTTTGCTGTCAATATGGCCTCTGTTCTTTTCATGATGTGCAGTGCTGCCAGCTCTTCCTTAGTCTGATGATTTAAAAAATTGATCAGTTTGTTGGCCTGCTCAGGCATGTTTCCCAGTGCTGCTTTGGCTCTCTGAGTTTCAAACTGAGCTAGGCCAAGTAGTTCTACATGTTCATACATGGCCTGAATTGATCTCCATTGGCTTGTCATTGACTGATTAATCTTGGCCCACATAATCTTCTTTATTTCAGCCAGGGTTTTGTCCAAGGACAGCTCTTTCTCCAAGGTCTTTATTTTGTCCTTCAAGGCCTTAATTTCCCTTGTTTGCTCAGCCACTATCATTTTGGACTTATCATATTTTCCTTCTAGATTGGCCAACTTTTCTTTGGCCTCTTTTATTTATGTTGCTTGAAGCTCTAGCTCCTTGACAGCTTTTGTCAATTCATCCATGCTCATGCTAGACTTAGGAGCTGTTGTTGTTGCTGTTGTAGCATCTGTAGGTGTTGTAGTTGCTGGAATAATTGGAGGGGTCACTGCTGCTTGCATAGGAGGAACAGTAACAACAGTTGGAACTGTTTGAGGTGGCTGGGAAATCAACTCTCCCTGCTTGCCTTGTAGTGCTTTCTCCAACTCTCCTTCCATCTCAATTACTCTCTGGTTCATTTGCATTAGCAGGTCTAATGTATCCTCAGCTTCTTTCTCTTTCACCAGTTCTCCTGTTTGAGGGTGCTCAGTAGGAAGCAACCTCAATCGCTTTTTTAATGCAGCAATATCATCATCCTTCTTTTTTATAAGTGCCCTCACACCTTTAGGATCCTTAGGGTCATGTCCTAAGTCCACAATAATGTCCTCCAATGTTTTAATTCTATTGTCTTTGGCCGTGGAGGACATTCTTTCCAAATCAAGCTGAGTATTTGTATTCTTTAAAGATTCTTTCAATTCATGAGCCAGCGTGGCCTTCTCTACCAGGGTGGCATAAACCATCTCCCCTGTTTGCTTATGTAACTCTATTTGATCCATGGGGTGAATGTCCTTGGCTAGGACCTCTAATCTTGTCCTGACATAGTCTGCAACTGACTGTGGCTGCTACACCTTGGGCTTGAAGTGGGTGAGAAACATCCTTTCTTCTTTAATGTCATATGCTGCCATCAACCTTTCCTGCCTGGCAGGTGTGGCTTTTAGGAATTGGTCATACAATTGCACTCTTAGTAGCTCATTTTGAGCCTTGATTTCTTTAAAGTTGGCTTTGATGCTAGTTGGTCTCTTACCTTGTTGTGTGGAGGAAGACACCTCCATGGCATGTTGTCTGTCTTGCTCTTGCTGAAAAGAGCTTGTAGGAATATGCTGGCTTGCTTCCCTTCTCGGGCTTTCTATGACTTCTTCACTGACTTCCTCCTCAAATGGAGGATCAACTCTTTGCCTTTTAGCTTCAGGCTGTTGTGTGGAGCCACTAGCTGGTGTAAATTCTTCCCTATCTCGTTTCTTGCTTCTTTCTTCATTGATAGGAGTTTTCAAAGGTGGCACTTGCAGCGCCTCTGTCTGTTGAGGAGGGGCCTACCCTTGAGTTTGTTCCATTGAAGTGGCGGGCTGATCGGTGACCATTCCTTGCTCTATCTCTATTGGCTCTTTTCCTTTAGCTGTACCTGTTGCTGATGTAGATTCTCCTTGGGCAGCTTGTGAAGCTGCAGCTATAGACGTGCCTTCTTCAACTTGGTATGGCAGCTTGAAAGTTACCTGGTCAGCAGAATCCAAGTCAAGAGTTTTTTCAAGATCTTTAGCAGTTTGCTCCAGAATTTCCCCCTGAGTGAATTCTTCAACTAAATTTCCTTGTGCCCATGCATCTTGATTAGCATATTTTTCAATGTGTGGGGTTTTGCAGTGATCATAGGGTGTCAATCTATATTTAACTCTCCTGGCATTAATAAAGCCAAGTGGGTCATAAGGGACCCCCCAGAAACTTCTTTTCAACTTAAGTTGATCCTTGAGTATCAGGTCAGCATCTTGCCAACCTTCCTTCTTGTTCATAATAAAGGGGCCTAGGTGGTCTTTAAATTTCAGTCGAGCCTTCTTCTTGGTGCTGTGAAAATGAGTCAGATCTGAATTGATAAGCTGCCTGTAGTATTCCAAGGCAAACAGCCTCATTGGTACATATCTTGAGAGCCTGTAAGGACAAAGCTCACAACCATAGATTCTGATGACAGTTTGATCCTGATACAGGTACCAATCACCTACTTTGTAACTCTTAGATAGTTGCAGTATCTTCTGCATCTCATAAGTTATTCTGGGAGGAGGAGCCTTCATTAAGAGGCAGGAGACTGGATAAACAAACTGGTCAATGAACTCACAGAAAGAGTAAGGAGAATGCTGAACTTGATGGAATACTGATGACCAGAAGACAACAGATCTTCTTTCTCCCTTTGAATCCAATTTCTTGATTGGGCATTGGAAACATTCAGACTGGTAATACATGAACAATTGATAGATGTAAGAGGAATATTTAAAAACACCCTGCCTATTTAGCTTTATGAGCTGGTCATGAATTTTGTTTGCTATGAACTTGCCATAATTATACTTGATATCAGGAGGCTGTCCTTGGCTGAATGAAGACAATAGAACTAGCACTGTCTCATCCACATGTTCACTTGTTTTGAAGCCTAACACATAGGATATCATATCTACAAGTAGCTTGCCTACCTCATTGAAATGGTCATAAAGGAATGGAGGTGGCTCCTTAGGTTGGCAATCAGCTCTCATAAATGTCTTAGCAATTCTTTCAATCTTGGGCCCAGGGAGCCAGGAGGCTTCATCGAGCAAGTGCTTCATGGAGAAGGGCAATAGCAGCTCAGTCTGTTTGAAATTTAACATCTGCTTGATGGAGTCAGGAGTGATGTAAAAAAGTATGCTCCCAGATGGAGACTTAACAGCCCTCTGACTTGGCTCATAGTTTGCAGCACACAGGTGAATAATCTCAGGAAAAATATTGACAGAGGGGAGGAAATAATGTGGCAAATTGGACTCCCATATGCCATAGATGTCAGAGTTGTTTATAAAGCTATTTCTTAGCTGGTAGTAGGTATGCAAATGATTCCTGTTCCCAACTAGGTCTTGAATAAGATAATCTATGTCAGCCAAGGCCATTGACTCAAGCTCTTTGCTTGGTGAATTCATGGGAGTGATGCTCAAATCTGATGGAGTGGCCATTATGGAATTTTTTACTGCTTGAGCTTATAAGGAAGGTCAATGCAATAGCTGGCTAACAAACTCATTTGTAAGGAGTAGCGAAGGAACCTAGGACTGAACTCAAATGTAACAATAGCTTGACTGCATGGCACTTATGCTATGAGAGAGACAAACTTTGCAGAGTTTATGGGCCAACTTCCCTTCTCTTGGTGAATTCTCTGGAGTTAATGACTATGAGGAAAAATGCAGAAGGGGAAGGAGTTACTTATGACTTCAGTGGACTGATTTATACAGTGGAATGAGGTGAAATTGGGCAATGCTGAGTCCTGACAAGGTTTCGTCTGGAGGCCAAGCTTTAAATGGAGTTTTTACGGTGAAACTGTAAACGAGTGCGGGTTTATCAGGTTGCTTTGAAATAAGGGCTTACCATCGGGTTTTAGTGAAATCTTAGGCGTAGCAGAGTTGCCAATTGAGGAATTTTACAGGTTTGCAGCATGTATAGTGGAGAAACATGGAAGAACAGGAGCAAAAAGGGAGAAATTGGCAAATACCTGATTAAAATAGCGCCGAGGGCAAACGAGCTGGTGCCATGGCAAGTTATGGAGTCGAATTGCAGGCTGCAGCAGCTTGGCTAGTCGATTTCAAGCTTTGGGAATGAGAAAATGGTAAAAACAGTGAACCAGAGCTTTGCAAAAGAGCCAATAGAAGTGAAATACAACGGTCGTTTGCACGCTTTTTATGAGAAAAATGACATTTTGGCACTTTTGGCGCTTTTTTAGGATGACGTCAGCGTGACGTCACCGGCGGGTCCCGGGTATGGACGGGTGACGTGCCAGCTAACGGGGCGATGACGTGGCAACTGACACGGTGGCAGGGCATGGGCACGAACGGGATGAGGTGGCGGCAATCGTGGCACAACAGCAGAGGTGGCGGCAATCGTGGCACAACAGCAGAGGTGCGGTGGTGACGTCAGACAGGGGAGGCGGTAACCGGTTTCAGGCGCACTGCTTTTGTGCGCAGGCAGTTTCAAAGGAAGGGGCTCCGCCACAGCCGGGAGGGCGACGCGTGGTGGGAGTACGACAGGAAAACCGCCCATCTCCCAGACGCTAACCCTTGGCATTTCGGGGCACGAAAAGCCCCGCCCACCGTAGATCTTGGGCGCGCCAGATTTGACGACCGACGGGCGGAATAAGGCGGCGGATGGTTAGGGACGGGATCCACACGCTATTTATTGTGTGCTTCTATATGGCGGGGGTTGCAGGGACTTTAATCATGTGGGTTTTTATGGGTTAATGTGGAATGGGTGTGATTCGAACCAACTTTATCACAAAACGCGAAAGGGTTAAATATAAGTCCCAGATGGACTTAATATTTCCCCAAATTTTTAGGATATATGGCTATAATGCCAAGGGGTGGGGATATTATTATTTTCGGGATTTTATATAGTTTTAGTATAATAGGGATATGGAAGATGATGCAGGGAGTTATATAATAGAAATTAGTAATGAATATAAATTCCCTGTGGCTCATATTTCCCCTAATTCACTCATGTTTGACAGTTATCTAGGGATTCTTCACTGCTCCTAGATAGAGCTCATTCACCTTCCCTCTGTTAAGTTGAATGAGAGATTCTTAACTGCCTCTCATTCTTTAGCCCTCATTTCATCTTTAAGCTTGAATCATTGTTTCATGTGTAGCTAGCTTGCTCCATATTCCTTTCTTGTGACCAAGAAAACGCACCAGCAATCCTACTCCTTGACTCCACGCCCAATGGTTCTAAAACTTTCATGCTATCCCTGCCTCTCTACTTGAAAGCATCATCCTTCCCGCCAAAACTCAAACAAAACCCCTTGAACCCAATAACTAGCCTAAAATCATCTTCAACAAAGCTAAATCAGAAAGAGAGAGCCCTCTCTGATTGCAGGTGGGCTAGAACCTGCAGTCCAAAGATTGGTTTGTGGTTACCTCGGCCGTATCCCTTTAAGGAGCTTTAGGGACAACCTGAGTGATAACAGGTTCATATATATAAGGAACATTGTTGGATCAGATCACAGAAGGATCCAATAAATCCTATAACAAAAAACCCCAAAGCTCTTGTTACATGCATACATATGGCAGAATATATATTGATAAGTCTCTTCGAGACTTTTATCCATCTTTTTCCATCTTTAAATCTGTTTTAAAACATATTTTTCCCTGTTTTGCTCCCCTGGTCCATGTCTTCCTCTTCGCTCCGATTTGGATTCCTCCCTTTGACTAAGGGTGTTGGATGCTCCTGCATCAGAAACCTACAGGAATCCATACAGATTATGGGAGAAATGCTGGTGAACATAGGCAGGGTGGTACCATTATCAACGGTATACCAACAATTAAATAAAGCTACCCAATGATAGTAACATCCTAGAACATAAGAGGCCTAAATAGCCAAGGAAAACAAAGATACTTAGTAGAGAGACTGAGAAAAGAGAAACCCCAATTGATGCTTCTTCAAGAAACTAAGATCACAGGAGGGAAACTAGATGAAATTCTAAGTAAGATGAAACCGAGGAATGAGAGAATGGAAATAGACGCAAGAGGAAGCGTAGGAGGGATAGAAATTTTGTGGAATCTAGCATATGTAACTATAGACTACTGGATAGGCATGTAATGTATCCTCACAGGGCAGTTTCACCTCATAGGAAATAAAGAATGATTCCTGCTCTCTGCTATTTATGGACCACACATTCCAGTAGAAAAGGAAAACTTCGTTCAGGGGATAAACATTTTAAGACAAATGCATGAGGAAAAGTTATGGTTATTAGTAGGTGACCTCAACTTGATAACATCATTGGAGGATAAAAAGGAGGAATGCGAAGGGAGGAGCCATAAATGGAGAAATTTAGGGATATCCAAGAAGAATTGCACCTAGTGGATATCCCAACAATCAATGGTAAATATATGTGGAACAACAGAAGGGGAGGAAACAAGCAAATTGCATCTCGTCTTAACAGATTCCTGGCAACAGAAAATCTTATAAACCAAGATGTTTATTATGAGGCATCTATCCTACCATGCCTAGGTTCGGATCATTGGCCTATTAAACTAGAAGTGGAAATGAAACAAGGGCATTCAAATAGACCCTTCAGGTTTGAAGCCTTTTGGCTAAGAGAATCGACCTTCATTGAGAAAATGAAGGAATGGTGGAAAGGAAGCGAGAAAGAAGGTAGAAATCTAATGCATACTTTCCAAATCCATCTCAAAGAGCTAAAGGGTAAAATGAAAAAATGGAACAAGGAAGAGTTCGACAACATTCAACAGGAGCAGGAATTGATCCAGGCTAATATGAGGAAAGTACAACATCAGATCATCAATGAAGGTAGAACTGAATCTCTAGTGGAGGAGGAAGGAAAGTTGATAAATGAATTGGAGGAGAGGAGACAACAAGAAGAAATATTGTGGAAGAATAAATCAAGAATCCAATTGTTGAAGGAAGGGGAAAGGAACTCTAGGTTCTTTCATAAAGCCATGATCCAACACAAGAAACAAAATAGGATAATCTCCCTAGTCGATCAACAAGGTAACTGGGTGACTAAAAAGGAAGACACGGAGAATCTGTTAGTTCAACATTTTCAAAGGCTACTAACGGAACCCAATCTAGACAGGGGGAGAATATAAACAAAATCACTATGCACATTCCCCACCTGGTGAGCAGGGATCATAACATGGCCCTTCTAAGGGAAATATCTAAGTCAAAGGTAGAAGAAGTCATCAAAGGTCTGGAAAAAAACAAAGCACTAGGCCCAGACGGGTTCACAGTTGAATTCTTTCAAGGTACGTGGTCATTCATGGGGGACGATATTGTGAAACTAGTGGAGGAGTCCCGATGCAATAACATAATGCATCCAACCCTGAATGCAACCTTTTGGGCCCTCATCCCTAAAATGGAACACTCAGAAGAACCACAAGGTTTCAGACCTATAGCGCTCTATAATGTAATTTACAAAATCATGGCTACAATCATGGTGACTCACCTCAAACCTATCCTACTTGGTCTAATCTCTCAAGAACAGACAGTTTTTGTTAAAGGGAGACAAATAGTGGATGGTATTGTGACGACAGAAGAGGCAATACACTCATTAAAGAACAAAAAAACCAAAGGGATGCTGGTAAAATTAGACTTATCAAAAGCCTATGACCCCCTGAGCTAGAAGTACCTACAAGGACTTTTGAAGGCATTTGGCTTTGATGTAATATGGATAAGCTGGATAATGTCGATGATATCGACCCCAATTTTTTCAATCCTCCTCAATGGGACGCCGACAGAGGCATTCAATGCAATTCGTGGGCTTAAGCAAGGTGACCCGATATTCCCGTTCCTATTCATACTGGTTGCGGAAGGACTAGGAAGGTATGTAAAAGAGAAATTTCAAGGGGAACAATATACAGGCCTCAGAATGTGGGGAATGATTTACCGTTAACTCACCAACAATTCATAGATGACATAATGATGTGCGTACAAGCAACCCTCATGGAATCCAGAGGGTTGTTGGAGATCCTAACTGACTTCATGAGCACCTTGAGGATGGAGATAAATAAGGAAAACTCTGATATCCTTTTCTTTAATACGACAGCCCCATCACAAGCTTTTCTAGCAAGAATAATGGGATTTCGCATTGGTAATCTCCCCACGAAATACCTAGGAATACAACTAAGTGACCAACAAACTATAGTGGCAAACTAGAAGGCTTTGCTAGCAAAGATCCAAGGGAGAATGCAGAATTGGACATTTAGATCACTGAATATGTTGAGTCGTGTTATACTACTGAGAGCAGTGCTCCAAGCGATCCCAATTTACCAATTATCTAGCCAAGCGACGCCTAAAACAACTTTCCAAAGGATGATTGACATCTTCAAAAAAAAATTGTGGCAAGGGCCCAAAATAGAAAAAAAATGGGCCCTACTATCGTGGAATTGGCTCAAAAAACCCCTAAAAGATGGTGGATTAGGTCCCAGAGACCCATACATTCTCAATCAGGTCATGGGGGAAAAGCTCTTGTGGGGATGGATCCAGGGAGGAGCAGATCTATGGAAGTAAATATGGGGGAGAAAGTATGGAATGTCGAGCTCAATTGAAGGATGACTGAGAGTCCAAAATAATATTAAGGGATCGGCCATATGGAACTTAGCCTTAGCAAATAGAGATCTGATAAGAACCTATAGCTTCTGGGAAATAAGGGGAGGAGACAAAGCAAAATTCTAGGAAGAGGTGTGGCAACAAAGAGAAAAACTCAACAACATACCTAAGTTAGGAGTAGTATGTCAGTATACCAATAACCCTGTAGACCAGACAGTAAAAAACATTTGGAGCTTGGACCTAGGAGAATAATGGAGAAAATGGAAACAAAAATAAAATTGGCCAGATGCTCCAGAAACCACCCAATGGGAGGTTTATGAGAAAGAGATGGAAACCTGGAAAATTGCAATAGTGGAAGGGTCGGACATAATAAGATGGGGGTATAAAATCAAAGGGATGTTTACAATTAAAGAGGGCTATCATCTGCAAGTAGTGCACCACCTACAATAGGGGACATAGATATGGGACATAATTTGGTAAGACAAGTCATGGCCAAAAATCGATTTCTTCATGTGGATATTCCGACATGGGCAAGAACTTACTTGGGACCAACTTCAGAAAAAAGGTCTGCAGGGACCCTTGATCTGCAGTATCTGTGTCAAACAAGGAGAAACAATGGAACACCTGACCAAGGCTTGTAGATACAATGAAAACCTATGGAGAAACCATGAACAACCCTTTGGAGTCAATGACAGGAACCAACTTAGTATGAAAGCAACAATGGACAATTGGTGGAAAAAGCCTTACCAAAACCCCATTTTGAATCGTGCCTGGAGAATATACTTAGGCTTCATATTATGGGCAATCTGGAAGGAAATAAATAGAAGGATATTCAAAGAAGAAAAAGGATCAGAAGTAGAACGATGGAAAATGATACTCCAGAACATAAGAGAAACGATTCTTGCCGAGAAATGGTATGCAAAATACTAGGACACAAATACATAGGAAGAACGAATAATGATGGGACTAAGCTTGAAGCCAAGGATGTTGAGCCCCACTGCGTGGAAACAACATCCCCCCCATTGTGAGATTGTGAATAGCTTTACACAACCCCAGAAAGAATTCATTAAAATTAGCTTCGATGGAGTTGCAAAAGGGAATTCGAGGGCAGCAAGGACTGGAGGAGTGTTTAGAGAAGATAAAGGGAATACGATTCACCTGTTTTGCATGGACTGTGGCATTGCGAGAAACAACGAAGAAGAGATCCAAGCATTGAAGTGGGGATTGGAAATTGCAGTAAGGGAAAGGTTTCAGAGCTTGGAGGTGGAAGGAGACTCAAAGCTAGCAATAAACATGATGAAAAAACTCCAACAAGGAACATCATGGGAGAAAATCGACCAAATTTGGAGGATGGCAAGGCTTGTCCAAGAGGTTAGTAATCTAATTCGACAGATTTTCTACATTATCCCGACACATGTCTATAGGACGGGTAATGTGGTAGCAAATAATCTTTCCAACTGGGGGTGCGGGTAGGCAGGTAGAAACCTGGATATAAGGGGAGAAGAGTTAAGACAAATGGACGGGATCAGAAGGCTAGAGGAGATTCTAGAAAACGACAAGGAAAAGGGAGAAAACCCCCAATCGGGGTGTGGTAGGAAAGAAGGAGAGATGACGGACGAGGTGGGCCAGAGGGGATGGGAGGTAGTGGCACCGAAAGCCAGCCACCTAGGCCCAAAGATAGATGGGGTATTAGGAGATGGGAGGATGCAATGGCAGGCGAGGCAGCATGCTGGACAAGGCAAGGAATAGGATGGTACCAAGATAGTACAGGTGTGGCCAAGAATGGAAGAGAGCGATGGAAGCTTGGAGTGAAACGAGAGGGTGGGAAGACCAAGGACGACAAGTGGCATGGAGTCAGAAGGAAAACCACGGTAGGGGCAACCAACGACACGAGTGAAGTAATGGAAGGTAGTAATGGAAGGGTCAGGGGAACCTCATTCCGAGGAAATCAAATGAAATATTAGACAGTGGGAAGAGGAAGAGGGAAAGTGGGGGGGCAGATGGAAGTTAGGTGGGGTAGTTGGACAAAGCAGCAAGAGGCAAAGGTAGATGGGAGAGAAGGTAGCTACATGCAAAGGGAGAAGGAGAAAGAACATGCAGTGAAAGGTGGTGGACGCATGTTGGAGGACGTCGAGAGGATAACAGGCTTCGCTGCAAAGCATTGGTATGTTTTTTCGGTTTCCTTTCTCACTTGCATCGTAGAAATGAATGTTACAGAGGAAGCTGGGGAGTGGGTTGAGGGAAGGCAAGACTCAAAACGAGTTGAGCCCTGGGTTGTCTGGGATTCTAACTCGACTGAATGGAGAATCTATGCCTGGAATGCTGATGGAGGGAGGGGGCTCGGGAATTCTATAGTGTATCTCTGGGTAGATTGGATTTGAGGGAATGAGGTTCAATGGTATGACCATTGGGAATTCCATAATGGAAAGTGTAAGAATCCTGCTGCTCTGGCCAGGTGGTACTTGAGGCATGGAAAGGAAGAAAGAATTAGTAAAGGCAAGGAGCCCAGAACGATTATAGCCAATTCAGTAAGGTTGTGGCTAGCCCAGCTCAATCTGAGACCAAACCTAGCTGACATCTGCGGGCGTTATGGGATAACCAGGGGTAAAATTTAGGCATGGGCACTTGAGTGGAGAGATTCCTGGACCGAAACCTCAAATGCGAACTTGAATGCTGATAAGGAAACCCAAGATTGGGACGCCTGTAGATATGCAATTACTGACCCTCATGGTCCTATTGGCTGGGGAGGGAATAAGCAAAGCAGAGAGGAATTAGGAGGTCAAAGCCTACTAGCCCCAGAGAAGGTATGGGGGAAACAAGGGGAGAAAGAGGGCAACCCAAAGCCTTTTGACCCAAAGAGAGTGGAAAAGCTTAGGGCAGAGAAAATTAAGACCATTCTGTGTAAAAAAAATCTGACTGATAAAGAAATTTCTTTTGTTAATGTTTTAGGTACTAAAAAAAATAAGGTGCAACACCATTTGGAGGTCTGGATCCTATATCATGCTCTAGTAAGCAATCCGGTTCTAGCGAACTACTTAGAAAAAGAAAAACAATGTAGGAACAAAGACAGTATGGAAAAAGAAGGAAAATAGGCGGGCAAAAGAGGAACCAGAGGAATAGGGAAGGCGGGGAAAAGGACAAAGGCGGGGGAAGCAACCTCCAACAGAGGTTCTAACAAAAGAGGCAGAAAGACTGGGAAGGAGCACATGCAGACCCTCATAAACGCATATATGGCTAGCAATCCGCCAGAGGTAAGAGCTCAAATTGCAGAGTGGGAGAGGTAACTGAATGAAAATATAACCAATCAGGATATAGAGACAAAAGAATGGGAAGCCATGGTGAAAGATCCGGGGAACACCATAGAGAGACACATGTTGTTTCGGAAAACAATCTAGAAATACTGGGTATGAAGAACATAGTGGCCTGAGCAATGACACTATACAAGGAACAAGAGGAGCAGGAGGAGGTTTGGAAAAAAGAGGAAGCCCGAACAACGGAACCCAGTATGAAGGATCTTGATAGAGAAATTGTTGTTGTCCAGATTCAAGTGTACAGAAACAATCTTCCACTAAACAAGATAGAGAAAAGCTTACATGACATGAAGAGGAGCGAAATCCCAGGGTCTAGCGCGAAAGCCCCAGCCCCATTGAACTCATCTGATGAATTAAACATGTCCTAAAACATATTTTTGTTTTATGCCCGATAGCCTTTACTTTTTTAAGCTGAACTTTATAGTAGATAGAATTGCAAATGTTGCTTGGATGGTGTTGAAAACTTTATTCAAATTTTGGACAACATTTAACGCAAATAGGTGGCCAACATACCTGGTTTCTTGCAGGCAGGTTGAGGGCACCTGCAAATTTTGTTAAAAACACTTCTATGGTCTGGAAATATTAATAGAGAAAGTACTACCAAGCTTACAAAAAAAGGAAAAAATTGGACACAAAGCAATAAATTGTAGGTTAAATATGTTTCCTAGAAGAAATTTTGATAGAACAAGAGTTGCTCAAGGTCCAAATACTTTTCATGAAAATGGAAATAATTATTTTTCTCCACTAATGAATGAAATCGAGTGTTTCATATGCAATAACTTTTTGTCACAAAGCTAGTGAATGTAGATCTAGCCTTCCAAATTCCTTCATGCAACACACTCAAGAGAAATCTAATCAGCAAAAAGTTGAGAAAATATGGAAGAAAAAGGAAGAAATTTGTGAGCTTGCTTTGATAGCTCATGATCAGCATGAGCAATGGCTAATTGATAGTGGTTTCTCCAAGCACATGACCAGTGATAAGATCAAATTTCTGCAACTAAAAGAATACGAAAAGGGCAATGTCAGTTTTGGAAATGATGCAACAATTCCCATCATAGGCAAAGGAACAGTTAGATTGGACAAGAAGACCAAAACTCAAAATGTGCTTTATGTTGATGGTTTGAAGAAAAATCTCCTCAGTGTGAGTCAGATGTGTGATAATGGGCATGAGGTGATTTTCAGATCTAAAGAGTGTGAGATCAGAAATGCTAAATCAGGAAAGATAGTGGCAAAGGCCATTAGAAGTGACAGTAACATGTATATTTTTTATGACACTAGATACAATTATTGCATGAGAAAAATAGAAGAATCTTGGTTATGGAATAGAATATTGAGTCATGTTAATTTTGATAATTTAGTCAAAATTAGCAAGAATGGAGTAGTTAGAGGATTACCAAGGTTGGCTAAACCAGATAGCACAACATGCAAGTCATGCCAATTTGGGAAACAAACAAGAGTGTATTTTAAATCCAAGGAGTTCACTACAAGCAGACCATTGGAGCTAATGCATGCAGATGTATGTGGCCCTACAAGGAAGCAAAGTCCAAGAGGTGAGAGATATTTCATATTATTTGTTGATGACTTCACTAGAGCCACATGGATTATTCTCATGAAAGAAAAATCAGAAGCTTTCAGCAAGTTTAAGTATTTTAAGGCACTTGTTGAAAATGAGATTGATTTGAAGATAAAGTGTCTTAGATCTGATAGAGGAGGTGAGTTCATGTCCAAATAATTTGATGATTTTTTTTAGGAGCAAGAGGCAATACTCCATAGCTAGAACATCACAACAAAATGGTGTAGTGGAGAGGAAAAATAGGTTGGTCCAAGATATGGCACATGCTATGTTGGATGAATCTGGTGTAAAATATACCTTTTGGGGAGAAGTTCCTCAAACAACAGTATATTTTGCCAATAGATTTCTTCTTAGGCCTAACAGTGATAAAACTCCATATTAGTTGTGGAAAGGAAGACCAGCAAAAGTTGACCACTTCAAAATATTTGGGAGCAAATGCTACATCAAGAGGATGGAAGAAAAACTTGTCAAGTTCGAACCAAGAGTTGATGAAGGTATATTCCTTGGCTATTCCTTCAAGATCAAGGGATACAAATGATACAATATAAGGTAATCGAAGGTATTGATATTGTTGTTGATGAAGATTTTGTTAAACCTAATGATTCCAAGATGTTGCAATTGATCATGATTTCATAGAATATGAGGACCAAGAAAGTTCTGAAGAAGAGGAAGAAGAGAGAAATACCTCCACTGCAAAGAAGGCTCCACCAATTCACATCCAAAAGAAGCAACAGGAAAGTCAAATTCTTGGAAATAAAGATCTTGGAGTGCAAACAAGGAGGAAGTTATTAGATAGCTTAATTGATGCAGGAGCATCCGACACTCTTCATTAAACGAAGAATCCAAAGAAAAGCAAGGAGGACGACGTGGACCATCGAAGCAAACCAGGGAAATTCTGTTAAAATAAGAGCTAGTTTGATGGAATGGATTAAGTCTCTTGAAGACTTAATTAAATGTAATTTGCCACATATGTATGCATGTAGAGAGAATTAGGGACAATTGAGTGATCCATGGAGAGGATTTGATCGGATCCTTTCAGTGATCCAATCCAATGTGTTTTATAAATGATGAACCTGCATGTTCAATAGAGACAGAGAGTAACAAATAGAATTGTGTAAGCATAGAGTATTCACAATGTAGTCGAGAGGAGAGCTTGTCCCTAAGGCTGAAATTCCTTAGCTTGTAATCGTACTGTGTATAATAGAAAAGTGTGTGTTCAGTGTTGATTCATGCGCCTGTGTGTTATTGCATAGATCGCCTGTGTGTGTATTTCATAAATGAGTTAAATCCCTGTGCTGCGAGATTGTTGGTCAACCATCGATCACTGTATGGATCGATGGTAATCTAAAATGTTATATATGAATGTCGTGTGTTTTCAGAGTTTGGTGGCAGAAGAATTGTGTTTTAATGCAGAAATCCATCAAGGGAAAATGAGATCAAATTAACGAGGAAACAGATGGAGAGTTCACAGGATCCGTTGGATCTCATAGATCGATGGTTATCACATGGTGAAAGAGCGAGGGCGTTAATTCGTGGAGAAGTGGTTTTTCAATAGTAGAAGTGGTATTTCGAGCGGCCTCAAAACCATAAATGGTATTGAAGGTTAGTCACCCGATTCCACTCATCAAGCGACACGTAGCAGCGAGGAGGAGAGAGGAAACCGCTTTTCGAGCCATTCATCCTCATGCTTGTTGTCTACCTAAAATCATCGTGGATCATTGGATCCGCAAAGTATAGATCAATGGTGGAGGATCTATTGAGCAAGTTTGTTGATTGGTTGAATCAAAAACTGTCGGATCGAAGGTCAAGATCGACAGTCGCGATCTAATCGCTGATAGAAAATCAGAGATAACGAAGGACAACGGAAAGGCGATGGACCGAGAGGCGGACCCAATGATTTATGAATGTGGGTTGTATAAATATTTGATGTCCAGCATTACGGGTTTTCCCGTGTATTTCTTTGTATTGCGTTAAAATGATGTGGTCCCGGTTTTTAAAGGAAAATCCGAACAAGTGTATGGTCCTGGCCTTAAGTTCAAAGCACTATTTAAATGCTTCCGATAGGTTTGTGGGCCATAACCCACAGGCCTTAGGATCAAATTATTAAAGAAAGGGGAAATTGGCCTTACCCCAAAATCTATTTTCATCATTTGGTATTAGAGCAGGGAAAGGGAAGAAAATTTCCTGCGAGAAGGAGGAAGAGTTTGCAAGAAGAAGGAGAAGAGGTACATTTGTGTTGAAGATTGGAGAGTCATGGTCTTTACTATTGTGCAGCGAATGTCAGTAGAAGGTGAGAAGACTTGCATCAAGCCTAGAGCATGGAGTGCTCAAGTGGTTCCAAATAAGAGAGAACTAGAAGGATGCCAAAAGACTAAGCTCAGGAGAAAGCTTGGTGTGGTATCGTGTAGCAGAGGAAGACTATTATTACAGAGGTTTGGTTGCAGCTCACAGAAGATCATGAATGCAATTCCACTAAGAAGTGGGTAGAATTGCTAAGGATAAGGAGAAACATATGACCAGGAGGTCATAAATTTTTGTGCCTAGGGAGTCTAATGTAGGAGCATCCGGCACTCTTCATTAAACGAGGAATCCAAAGCGGAGCAAGGAGGATGACGTGGACCGTCGAAGCAAACCAGGGAAATTCTGTTAAAACAAGAGCTAGTTTGATGGAATGGATTAAGTCTCTCGAAGACTTAATTAAATGTAATTTGCCACATATGTATGCATGTAGAGAGAATTAGGGACATTTGAGTGATTCATGGAGAGGATTTGATTGGATCTTTTCAGTGATCCGATCCAATGTGTTTTATAAATGATGAAACTACGTGTTTAATAGAGACAGAGAGTAACAAATAGAATTGTGTAAGCATAGAGTATTCACAATGTAGTCGAGAGGAGATCTTGTCCCTAAGGCTGAAATGCCTTAGCTTGTAATCGTAGTGTGTATAATAGAAAAGTGTGTGTTCAGTGTTGATTCATGCGCCTGTGTGTTATTGCATAGATAGCCTGTGTGTGTATTTCATAAATGAGTTAAATCCCTGTGCTGCGAGATTGTTGGTCGACCATCGATCACTGTATGGATCGATGGAGATCTAAAATGTTATATATGAATGTCGTGTGTTTTCAGAGTTTGGTGGTAGAAGAATTGTGTTTTAACGTAGAAATCCATCAAGGGAAAATGAGATCAAATTAACAAGGAAACAAATGGAGAGTGCACAGGATCCATTGGATCTCATAGATCGACGGTCATCACATGGTGAAAGAGCGAGGGCATTAATTCGTGGAGAAGTGGTTTCACAACAGTAGAAGTGGTATTTCGGGTAGCCTTAAAACCATAAAAGGTATTGAAGGTTAGTCACTCGATTCCACTCATCAAGCAACACGTAGCAGCGAGGAGGAGAGAGGAACCCATTTTTCAGGCAGTTAATCCTCGTGCTTGTTGTCTACCCGAAATCATCGTGGACCATTGGATTTGCAAAGTATAGATCAACGATGGAGGATCTGTCGAGAAAGTTTGTGGATCGGTTGAATCAACAACCATTGGATCAAAGGTTAGGATTGACGGTTGCAATCTAATCGTTGATCACAAATCGGAGATAACGAAGGACATCGGAAAGGCGATGGACCGAGAGGCAGACCCGATGATTTATGAATGTGGGTTGTATAAATATTTGAAGTCCGGACTTATGGCTTTTCCCATGTATTCCTTTGTATTGTGTTAAAATGATGTGGTCCCAGTTTTAAAAGGAAAATTTGAATAAGTGTATGGTCCTGACCTTAAAGCCAAAGCGCTATTTAAACCCTTCCGATAGGTTTGTGGGCTATAACCCACAGGCCTTAGGATCGA
This sequence comes from Pinus tabuliformis, assembly GCA_031772625.1. NCBI lineage: Eukaryota > Viridiplantae > Streptophyta > Pinopsida > Pinales > Pinaceae > Pinus > Pinus tabuliformis. Next base: position 1,162,759 of record CM062805.1, on the reverse strand, counting down.
ATTATTAAAGAAAGGGGAAATTTGCCTTACTCCAAACTCTCCTTTCATCATTAATTCAAACACATTTTACACTTTTGTCTCAAATAGAGACCAAAAGCTTCAATAAGGCCAAGGAAGATCAACATTGGGTCAAAATAATGAATGAAGAATTAGATCAGATTGAGAAGAACAATACATGGGAACTTGTGCTAAGGCCAAATGACAAAAACATCATTGGAACCAAGTGGGTGTTCAAGAACAAGCTAGATGAATAAGGCAAAGTGGTAAGGAACAAAGCAAGACTTGTGTGTAAAGGGTATAATCAGGTAGAAGGTATTGATTTTGATGAAACTTTTGCACCTATAGCTAGATTAGATGCTATTAGAATGTTTTTGGGCTTTACATGCTCCATACATGCTTGAAATTCAATAGTGGCTATGAAAATAGCTCAAAAATAAAAGTCCTCAGATTGAATTGAAACTAGAACAAAGTAATAGTGCTTGTCGTCTTGATTCCAACGGTGTGAACGACACTGAAATCCAAGTTCGTATGATCAAGTTATAGTTGGTCAAACTTGGCTAGCCATAAGGAGGCAACAAATTGGTAGAGACTCGGTGCACAGAATCCAACCACCGGAACAGGTTAATTTGTTGAACCGTTAATTTTCCCAATAACCCTTATTTTTGGCAAAATGAAAAATGACCAATATTGTTTAAAAAAATGAAAAATATTATTAAAAAATGGGGTGGGTCGGGCCCGCCGAACTCGCCCACCCCACTGGTCAACATATTTTAAAACAAAATTCAAAGTCAGGGTGGCAGGCCGTCACCCCCGCAACACCCCACGCCCATATATCATATATATTAAACAAAAACAATACAATGGGTTGGGTCCACCTTCCCACAGACCTCGCCCACTCTATGTATTTGTTACCATAATTCAAGAGTGGCGAGTCTTGAACCCACCGGGCCTGCCCGCCGCCCAGGCGCCCTCACAAACCAACACTTATTAATATTTGGTATAAAAACTAATTCAAACAACAACGCTCCAAAAATGTTCGGGCGAGGGGTTGGAACTTTTAACCTTCGCCCCACCAAACTAGGGACTTTAACCAACACACCCAATGATGCCCTTGTTAACTCTTCCCTCCAAACATATATAAAAACCTTTCAAATCAGTCAACCATGCAGCAGAGGTAGGAGAAGACCAGTGGAAACCTGAGTGGCCATGAGGGCTGGAACCATGAGCTAGGGAATATGCAAGATGCCAAAAAGATTCCCTTAGAGGGCCAGAGGTTCCAGTGTCAAAATTTGATAAGTTGATGGTCATTTTTGCACATTTTCTTTCCAAGAGTCCAACTTTGCAATCATAATATCCACCTAAGCTGCAAAAATTCAGGTGTCCAGCAACAAGGAATCTTTGGAGAATCTTGTGGAATCTAAAAGATTCCCTTGGAGGCTAATTTTTTATAGAGGCAAAATGGTGCCAATTTATAGTGATTTTTCACAGAATTTCATAGGGAGTGCAATGGTGTGATTAGAATATTCATCCGAGTAGTGGATTTTTTGGCCATATTCGGGAAGGAATCTTTGGGGGAATCTTCAAGATTCTCAAGGGTCCAGAATTTGACAGTGTCAGAAAGGGGAAAAGTTTATAGTCGTTTGAGATGATTTCATGCCACGAATTCAACGGTGGTGTCTATTTTAGCAGTCGAGCTTTGCATTTTTTGGTCGTTCCTGAAATTGGAGGTATATGATGCAGTTTCATGTTTTTCTTTTGATTTTCTAAGATGATATTTTTGTTGTTGAAATCCCCAAATACTATTATGTTGAGGGATACTTGTATGCCACAACATGTGAGATTTTATTAGCTAGTCACACTGAAGGAGTGCCCATTTGAGTGAGAGTTCTATAGGACATCTCGTGGAGATACATGCCACTCTTGTTGAGGGAATTTTCCCATATGATTGAGAGTTCCTAAGAACATCTCATGGAGATACATGCCACTTTGGTCGAGGGTATTCATCCTTGTAGTTACAAAGAACATACCATGTACATCATCATCATTTGCAACATTTAATGAAGCGGCCTCCCCATTCTTGACACCAGGGTCTGGAGACATAATCCATACTAGGTGAACTCCATTATCAATGTGTTATGTGTTCTCTAATTTGATGGTCGTTATTATGTTTCATCTTCTTTACAGTATGAACATGTGGCTTTTTATGCTCTTTTGAATGCAATTCTGCTAACATCACATAAGTAAAAGATCTTGGTTAATTCTGGTAGCTGAAGAGATCCATATCAGAAGAATTAGATCAAATTGATAAGAACAATACATGGGAGCTTATTCCTAGGCCAAAGGAAAGAAACATCATTGGAATCAAGTGTGTGTTCAAGAATGAGATAGATGAAGAAGGAAAACTACTAAGGAACAAAGCAAGACTTGTGTGCAAAGGGTATACACAGGTGAAGGTATTGTTTTTTATGAAACTTTTGCACCTGTAGCTAGATTAGATGCTATAAGAATGTTTTTGGCATTTGCGTTCTACAAGAAAATTAAAGTTTATGAAATGGATGTAAAATCAACTTTCTTGAATGGTGATCTAGAGGAGGAACTTTATATAGAGCAGCCTAAAGGTTTCTTATTGGGTAATGATGATAATCTAGTTTTCAGGTTGAAAAAGGCTCTTTATGGCTTGAAACAAGCTCCAAGAGAATGGTATGCAAATCTAGACAAACATATACAACAACAAGGCTTAAAATAGGGATCCACGAAAAACAATTTATATATCAAATTTGAAGATGATCATTTTATAACAATTGTTGTGTATGTAGATGATATTATTTTTATGATCAATTTAGAGAAGATGGGCCAAAATATTGCACAAGAAATGCAAAAAAAAATTGAGATGTCAATGTTGGGTGAGCTTACTTTCTTTCTTGGTTTGCAAGTTATTCAAGATGAAAAAGGATTTTTTATTTCTTAATCAAAGTATCTTGGAGATAAATTAAAACAATTTGGCATGGAAGATTGCAAACCAATGTGCACTCCTATGTTTACTGGTTGTAAGTTGAGTGAAGATGATGAATCACCAGAAGTAAATAAATCCATGTATCGTTCCATGATTGGTAGCTTATTGTATCTAATTACTTGTAGACCTGATATCATGCAAGTTGTAGGATTAGTCTCAATATTTCAAGCTAATCCCAAGGAGACTCATCTTAATGTTGTATAGAGTATAGTCAAGTACCTTCAAGGCACTCTTGATTATGGATTATGGTATCCCAAAGGTAAAAATTTCAATTTGATTACTTTTACTAATGTTGATTGGGCTGGTAGTATTGATGATAGGAAAAGTACTTCAGGAGTAGCTCACTTTTTGGGAGATTGTTTGGTCTCTTGGGCAAGCAAGAAACAAAGTTCTATCTCTTTGTCCACAGCTGAAGCTAAATATATAGCAGCAACCACTTGTTGTACACACATATTATGGATGAAGCAAACTCTTCAATACATGCATGTTGAGTATGAAGATCCTCTTCCCATCATGGTAGACAACACAAGTGCAATTAGCATCTCCAAAATTTTGGTTCTTCATTCCAAGACCAAGCACATACCAATCAAATATCATTTTCTAAGAGAACAAGTGGTCAACAAGGTTATGAAGTTGGAATATATTGCTTCAAATGAACAAATTGCAAATATCTTCATCAAGCCACTTGCAAGAGAGAAATTTGAATATCCTAGAGAGCATATGGGCGTTATGCCTTTCCGAAGGAATTGATGATTTTTTCATGGAGTTAGTTGTTGTCATATGGCTCCCACCATGAGCACTTTCAGCTGCAAAATTTGGATATAGGGTGGTGATTGGTTGTTTGCATGTTTTTCAAGGAATTATGAATTGTTTGCTTGCTTCTTCTTGCTTCATTTCAAGATGGATTTCTTCTTCAAGATGGTATGGTATCATATATATTCATGGGGAGAATGTTCAACAACTCGGGGGGAGTATTTGTTGCACCTCTTCAAGAGGAGTACTTCATTTTTGGCCATGTATCACCTTGTTGTTATGAAATTGTTCTTGTCATGTAAAACCCCTTGCCATTGATGTCAAAGGGGAAGAGAGAGTGAGTTGTGTATGTACTCAACTTCAGATTGTTGTATGTAAATGCAATATTTATTTTCAGAAACTACAGGTTGACATCATTAGCAAAGGGGGAGTTTGTTGGCATGTTTGTGTTGCCATTGATGTCATATATTGAATTCATGTACTCATGAGTCTATATGTCAAGTCTTGAGTCCAATGTATACTTGTTGAAGGTTGTCATGCTGATGTAAATGCTGTCATAAGTCTCATAAGGTTTGTAGGAGAGGTGTCATGAGGTAACAAGGCCTCATTTGAAGCTGAGCTACATTTTTCCTAGAGGTCTAGTTGATGATGTATGTGATGTCTTGTTGAAGTTATGAGGTTGGGTTCCTGATGTAAAGATGAGTTTGGAAGGATGGTTTATAGGTCATTTCACTCCCTTGAAGCTTTGTTGCAAGTTTGAGGCCTGGATCTCTTGTTTCAACCTATGCTCTGCCCCAGTCGCATAGATGGAGGCTCATCAGAGCGACTGAAATAGTCAAGTCACTTGGAGGACAGGCCCATGTGAACAACTGTATCTTCCAGTCGATTTTTTCTAGGCCTGTGCGTGAGACCAAGAGAATTTATGAGTTGTTCTCTTGATTTCTCACACTCCTTTGGAATTAATTTTCTTTTTGTAGAATCCATCATTGGAATTTTCAAGGAAAAAGTCGAAATAAGTCATGGGGCCTCCGTAAAGTGATCAAAGTTGAAATTATCAAAAGGCTAGTGGAATGAGCAGCTTGATTTTGTCAAAAAGTTCAGTTCAATCAAAACTAAAGGATGTGAACAAGATTTGGGAAAACTCCATCACTTGAAGAATTTATTGATCTCAAGAATTACAAATATGTGAAGGAAGGAAGTTCATTTGGTTGCTTCTCTAGTGGTGTGAGTGAGTGAGTGTGCATGAGTTACTAGTGCACAGTCAGTGAGTTTTGCAGTAAGTTCAGAGTTTCAGAATTGCAATGTACTTTAGAGATTATTCTTCAGTAGTGTTTCAGAGTTGTGTGTAGAGATTGAAGATCAATTTGGAGAGTGCGTGTAGAGAGATTTGTTCTCTCATTTGAAGTGTGGATTTGTGGTTTCATGATTGTGCTTACTTGTTGTTAGTCTTTTTTATGCAACATGTTTTTAGTTTTGAATTTTATTATCTTATTGCAAAATTGTTTGTACATGGAGTGGGGGCTTCAGGCTAAGTGCATATTGATTGTCTATTGTAGGAGTGGGTGCTCCAAGTTGGTTGTAGCCAACATTTCTCATTTCAGTCAAGGGGTGGGTGTTCCATTGCTATTGGTGGCTAGCTGATGTAATGTAAATGAGAATATTTTGAATCAATAGATAATAAAAAGAAGTAACAAACAATTTGGTGGTTTTTTTCCCTGGAGGGGGGTTTTTCCACCTAAAATCCAAGTGTCTACATGTGATGATTGTTTATTTTTTTCATGTGCATGATATTGATATATATTTTTGAAGTTAATTTCTGAATAAGTTTTATTTGTAGAAATAATTTTTTATATTTCTATAATATTGATTCACCCCCCCCTTCAGTATTAATTTTGTGTAACACTTCTTGTTGTACCAAGAAACCATTGCAGACCCAACACTAAAAATTCCACCCGATGTACTCTTTCGGTCTGATGGACTCCCCACCAAATCTGCATTGGTGAAGCCACACAACTTCACTCCCTCTATTTTTCTTGTTATAGACCATTTTTTCACATTTTTTCAATAGGTCTTCAACTCGATCAACCAACATCCTTTGACCTCCTTCTCATCATCCTTGAACAAAGTCCTAAGCATGAATTATTCAAATCCCCAAGTTTCCACCTAGAAGTACCTTATTTCAGTCATTTTAAGGACCAGTGCACCCTTCATAACTAAGAAGTTGTGTTGCAGTGCAATATCTACTTCTATCAGGGTGTTATGCAGTGCACCCTGCATAACTGTGGGGGTGCGTTGATTCTAGAAATTCAGGAAAAAATAAAAATATTTTCAAAGCTTCCTCTTCCCGAAGCTTCCAGAGGTTGTTTCAGCCATTTACCTTGGATAAGAATTCGAATCCTATCTGATTCCACCTTAGAGAAATCACCATCTTATCCCTTGAGCTCGTCGTCCCATCACTTTTGGATCTTAAGCCTATATTGGTAAATGGATAAGAATACATGAAATACCTCTCCTTCTTATACATTTACCTCATTCCACAAGCACTTTGTTTGTTTTGGTTGGATTTTGGAGAGTGATTCTACCCTTATGATGTTGACGTGAGAGATATTTTTCCATGCATTAGAGTGATTAGAGGTGCACTTTATGACAAGGAAAGTAAAAGTGAACTTGGAGGAGCTCTTTTCCAGGATCAACACCTATTTTTGGTTGTAAGTCACTCCATTTCTATTAATGCAAAGAATTATTTGTTTTCCTATATATGATGTTATGGTTTCATATGTTTAAATAACATTTTGATCTATCGAAAAAAGTTATTTAGGTGATGCTACATAGATTATGTGGATCGTTGCCTTGTGTTATCTGACTATGCAGGTTCTAATAATAGCAACTGGAGCTAGGATTGGAGCATCCAAGCTAAAGTAGGAGTGAAGCATACGACAGATTCATCTCATTATCTATTTACTTTAAGGAAAACATTAGTGCCTTTGTCTTTCTCTTTTTCTAGGTTAGTCCACCAGGCATAGGGAAGATACTTTCATCTGCAATTGTAGATTTCGCATAAAAAATTATCGTACCATAGTCCAAACTAGGTAGTGCCTCTAAGTTACCGTAGAACATTCTTAGCTGCCCTCCAAAACTGTTTGGTTGGCCTAACCATAGCTTGGGTCAGATGGTTGACTACAAAGCACATTACTAGTCTTGTGTTCACAAGATACATGAGTGAACCGACCAACTACTAGTAAATAGTCACATCCACTTCCTCACCTGATGTGACATCCTCTTTCCTCCAGTTGATCACTAGAGGAGTCTCCATGGGTTTGCACCTATCCATGCGGAACCTCTAAAGTATCTCATTGGCATACTGTCCTTGAGAGACAAACAGTTCCCCATTACCTTGCCATACTACCAATCCATGTAAGTACTGCATGAGACCCATGTCCTTCATCTTGAACTCTCTTGTAAGGTCCTCCTTACAAGATCTGATTAGATTCTCATCACCGTTTAAGATCAAGTCATCAATAAATAAAACAATAATCAACAATTTACCATCTACCAAAATATGATAGAGGTTGGCATCCACTTCACTTTTGGTGAAGCCCAAACCAGTGAGATAACTATCGATCCTGGTGTACCAAGCACAGGGCACTTTCTTGAGACCATGCAACGCTCACTTGATACTGCACACATGAGTCTCTCGATCAAAAGTCTTGAATCCTTTTGGTTGCTCGATATACACCTCCTCCTCAAAAACTCCATTGAGGAATGCAGTTTTCACATCCATCTGGTGGATCTTCCACCCCATCTGTGCAGCCAAAGAAAGGATTCATTTGATGGATGAGTACCTTGTTATAGGAGAAAAGTGTTGGTGCACTAAGATGTCTTTTTTACAAGCAATCTTAATTCCTACATTAATTTTCAACCCAAGGCAAGTCTTTTTATTTCAAGAGTGTCAACACTATATATGCAATGAATTTAGAGGCTAACTAATAAAAAATTGTTGCAGTTTCTAATGACTTTCTTTTCAAACTCAATCCAAACAATTCTAAAAGAATTAACTTTGAAAGAAATTCATAACATACTTTGCAATTCTACTTAACCTATCATGAAAGCAAATGAATCTGAATACAACTATAAAGAATCACACTTGGCAGTCTTAAATGGAATTGAAACTAACTCACTCAGTCATTAAAGAGACTATGACAATTGAACAACAAATGATAATTGAACAAAAAATCTCAATTGAACAACAAATGATAATGGAACAAAAAATCCCAATTGAACAACAAATGATATTTGAACAACAAATAACTATATTGCGGAAAGCGATCAATTCTACCTTTGAAATCTATGATAACATTACTTGGAATGAGTCAACGATCTAATGCTGGAAATAACATAACTAATCCAACCAAAAGAATTACTCATATATAACACACGGCTAAATCTGAATCTTGAATGAACAACAAAAGCAAATCAAATCAACAACCCTCACGATAACAAAATAATATTAACTTAACATTAACAAATTGTAAAGAATAAAATAGAAAAGATTATAGCAAAGGTTGTAGGAATTTACAGGGTAAGTTCCTCAGAAAGAACACCAAAAGGACACCGCTCACAACCAGATCTCAAATCAATACACCAGTATTTTTGACGTGGTTAAAACCCTCAAAGTGCAAGGAGGGAAACAGTCCACGGCCTGTCCCAACGTGGGTACTACAGGCAATTTATTAATCAAAGAATGAAAATTTGCATAAGCTTCTCTCATGCACGGATTACCCGAACAATGACTCTCCATGCGCTTTAAATAGAACTCATGGACCAATCGGGTGTCAAGCCACGGATCAAGTGTCGGTAATACCGAGGTGAGAGTGAACCGTCGGATCACTACATATCGTGACCGTCGGATTGTAAGTTACAAAATGTACAACGGTAAAGAAACACACTTTACCTAACTCTAACCTAACTCTATACTAGACCAAGTTGAACTTAACTATATCCTATGTGTCGGAATATCCTAACATCCCCCCTTAAGAACAACTTGGGATAGGATTGAAGGATTTACAAATATGACACAATAGGAGAAGGAAGGAGGCACTAGAGCCTATCCCCCCTTAGTGACAACTTCCTGAACTCCAAGCATATATCGAAGTTTAGTGAACTTCGCCTCTGTGAGAGCCTTTGTGAAGATGTCTGCAACCTGATCATCTGTTGGACAATATTGCACTTCAATAACATGGTCATGAATGAGCTTTCTGATGAAGTGCATGTGTAGTTCAATGTGTTTGCTGCGCTGATGCTGGACTGGATCTTTGCATAGCTGAATAGCACTTTGATTATCACACCAAAGTGTGGTTGGATGCTGCTGCTCAAAGCCAAACTCTGATAGGATCTGACGAAGCCACAAGGCTTCCTTACTAGCTTCCACGGCACCACGATACTCTGCTTCTGCTGACGAAAGAGAAATGGCAGCCTGTTTCTTACAAGCCCATGTAATAGGTCCTGAACCAAGAGTGAAGACATAACCGGCAGTAGACTTCCGATCATCAGGGTCACCAGCCCAATCAGAATCAGTGAAACCAACTAACAGAGGAGCTGCTTTGGCACTGTAATGAATCCCAAACTGTACTGTACCTCGAACATAACGAAGTATTCTTTTAGCTGCTTTCCAATGACTTTCACGAGGGTTTTGCATAAAACGAGCAACAAGGCCAACAACAAAGGAAAGATCAGGACGAGTATGGGTTAAATACAAGAGTTTTCCGACAAGTTGACGGTATAAGGTAGCATCAACTTCAGGAGAAGTACAAGAGACTGAAAGTTTGACTCCAGACTGAAAGGGAGAAGGGGCTGGCTTACAGTCTTCCATGTGAAAATGACGAAGAATATCACAAGCATACTTTGACTGGGAAAGGAAAATACCCTCCTGGGATTGCAAGACTTGAAGACCGAGAAAATAGTGTAAGTGTCCTAAGTCTGTCATTTCAAATTTCTTTTTAAGGCTAGACTTCACATGGTTTATAAGGTTGGGATCACTACCAGTAAGAATAATATCATCAACATAAAGAACAACGATGATAAGAGAGTTGCCCACTTTCTTGGTGTAGACAGTATTGTCAGAATGACACCTAGAAAAGCCAGATTCTAAAAGAAAGCTATCCATTTTGGCATACCAAGCCCGAGGAGCTTGCTTGAGGCCATAAAGGGATTTCTTAAGTCGACAAACAAGGCTGGAGTCTTTTTGTATGAAGCCAATGGTTTGTTCCATATAGATTTCTTCCTGCAAGTCCCCATGCAAGAAGGCAGATTTAACATCTATCTGATGGACTTCCCATTTTAAAGAGGCAGCAAGGGAAAGAACAAGACGAATAGAGTTCATTTTGGCAACAGGGGAGAAGGTTTCAGTGTAGTCAATGCCTTCAACCTGTGAAAAGCCCTTAGCAACGAGACGAGCTTTATGTTTATCAACTTTCCCATCTGGTCCATACTTGGTTCTGTAAACCCATTTACATCTAACAAGTTTGCGTCCCTTTGGTAGAGGAACAAGATCCCATGTATCATTTGTCATCAATGAATGATATTCTTCATTCATAGCTGCTTCCCAATGTGGATGGCCTGAAGCTTCTGCAAAAGTGTCAGGATCATGATTTACTGGAGCTTGAGCCAGTAAAGAAGAGGCTCTTTCAAACTGAGAACGTGTACGTCGCTGATCTGTAGGATCACCGGCAAGATCACCTGCTGCATCCCGAGTAGCACGGAACCATCTTGGAAGTTGAGGATCCTGAGAAGGTGGGGGAGGATTATCATCCTCGCTTTCATCATCTGAAGAAGAAATGTTTTCAAAAGTAGAAGAGATAGGAAGAGGTGGCACATCCGCCGGACTAGGCTCGCAGGCCGATTTATTTTCATCAAATTTTACATCTCTTCTAATGATAACATTTTTGGACTTAAATGGAATAAGTCTATAACCTTTTACATCTTCAGAATATCCAACAAAAGTACATTTCTCACTCTTAGGTTCTAAAGCTTTATGCTTTTCATCTGGAATATGGGCCCATGCTTCACTTCCAAACACACGAAAGTGACTTACATCTGGTTTAATGGAACTCCAAGCTTCTTCTGGAGTGATATTCTCTAGAACCTTAGTAGGAGTGCGATTGATTATATAATTTGCACAATTAATTGCTTCGGCCCAAAAACTAAGACTGAGTCCTTTAGATTGCAGCATACAATTAGCCATTTCCTTTAAGGTGCGATTTTTCCTTTCAACTACACCATTTTGTTGTCGAGTGTATGGAACAATATGTTGCATTTGAATTCCATTTTCGGTGCAAAAGTTGATGAATGTGTTTTTAACATATTCTCCACCATTATCAGTTCTTAGCTTAAGAATTTGATGTCCAGATTGTTTTTCAACAAAGGCTTTGAAGGCCAAAAAAGTGTTAAATACTTCGCTCTTGAGTTTTAAGAAGTATACCCAAGTGCGTCTGGAGAAATCATCAATGAAAGTTAAGAAGTACTTGCAGCCAGAGAATGAAGCAACAGGAAGAGGACCACATAAATCACTGTGCACAAGCTGTAAAGGGGCTGAGGCGTGCCAAGAGGCACGTTTGTCAAAACTGTCCCGATGATGTTTTCCGAGTACACATCCGGAACAAACACCATCTCTGCAAGATACCATAGGAAGACCTGTCACCATATTTTCTTTACATAGATGCTGAAGGGAGCGATAGTTTAAGTGACCAAATCGCTCATGCCAAAGTTTTCTCACTTCATCATTATGAGCAACAAATACTGAGGGAAGATTTGATGACCCAAAGTTGTGAAACTTATACAACCTTTTGGAATCATCAGCAAGACCAGTAGCTAGAATCTGTTTAGGATCTTTTAGATCCTTGATTACAACATCATGAGGTGAAAATTCAACAATTTTACCTTCACCTGAATGAGTTATCTGATAAACAGATAGAAGGTTGCAGGATAAGGTTGGAACACATAATACATCATTAAACTGACCATTGTCTAGATGAACAGTTCCAGTCCCTACAACATTAAGAGATCTATCATCACCAACATATATATTTTTGGTGTTACAATCATTTAAAGAAGAAAACATGGCTTGGTTTTTGGCCATGTGACAAGAGGCTCCAGAATCAATGAGCCACTCATGAGAATGAGAAGAAGAAGAAGATACATTTAATGCATAACCAGACTGAGATGATTGAAAATGACATGCAGAAAGTGCCATTCCGGAAGTTGAAGTTGAAGTAGGCTCCACATGGATGTTATGTTTCTTCATTGCGGCTTCCAAGGCTTCCATCTTCTTAAAGCATTTAGATTCTAAGTGGCCATCTCGATTACAAAAGTTACAATGTCTATCAATTTTCTTCCATTTGTTTTTATTGGTCTTATCATTTTGCTGAAATGATCTTTCATTTTGAGGCTGAGATGGTTTAGGACCATTCTTTTGAGGATATGACTTCTTAGGATTCTTTGAATTTGGTTGCTGCTGGGCGGCTAACGCTTTCGTGGAAGAGTTTCCAAGATTAAGAAGACCAAGGTGTAAGAGTTTTTCTTGTTCTCTTATTAAGGAATCACAAAAGGAGTCAAAGGAAGGGGCCTTGTAGTCTTTTCCTTGACAAATGAAAGCTTCCCTTGTAGAATGGAAAGTGGAAACAAATACAGAGTAGGCTGGTCCCAACTTAGTAAGGATGGAATAAATAAGGTTACCATCTTCTTTCTTAACTTTAACACCTTCCAAGAGATATCTAAGGGTCTTGAATTTGGACAAGAAATCTTCAATGCAAGAAAAATTATTAGGATCCAAAGTAAGCAGCTCATTTTCAAGTTGATGGGCTCTAATTTCATTTTTAATCCCAAAAACTTTAGCGAGTTTTTCTAATGCTTCATGAGGAGTCTCAAGTTCTGCAATGTGGAATCTAAGATCAGGAGAAATAGACATCCCTATCAAACCACGTGCTTGATCTTGTCTATTTTCCCATTTTGCAGCCTTGTCTTCATCTTTTGGTTTCTTCTCTTGGTCTGTGGCTATTCTGAAGAGACCTTTACTTCTAAGTAAATCTTCCATGTAGGCTACCCATTGGAAGTAGTTAGTGCTGTCAAGAATGACTTGGCATGGACTTTCCATTTTTTAGAAAAAATTGAAGCTGAAGATGCTGAAAGTAAGTGTTCCAATGGATAGATCTCGAAAAAATAGGCGGTTTTAAAAAAAAAGGCTCTGAAAAAGGCTTCCGGATGAAGAAGTTATGGCTTTTTGAAAAAAAAATTGTTGAAGTTGCCGGCAAAGTGCGCGAATGTGCGGGAATGAAAAAATCCGCCCCCAAAAAATGGAGACTTGAACCCAAGACCTCTATTCTCTTAAAATAGCTTTGAACCAATTGATCTATACAAAAAATTTGAGAGAGAGAGAGAGAGAGGGGGGGGGCCTTGGTTTGCGTGCTTGCCTTGAGAAAGCTCTTTTTCCCTACAAAACACAAAACACAAAACCCAACACGAATATGCAAAGAAAAACGAACCTTGCGGCTCGAAGTTAGCTTTAGCCAAAAAACTAGATATTTTTCTCAATGTTTCTGATTTTCCGAGATCACACTAAGGTGCAGGGAAAAGAGCATACGCATGAGAAAAATCCTTCCTTTCTGTTTCTGATTTGCCCAGATCGCACAGAGTCGCAGGGCAAAGAGCATACGCAGAAATGAAAGGTATAGATCCGGTTAAAAAAAAAGGCTAAATAAACCGAAACCGAAATAAGCAGAGAGAAAATAACAGTAAACTGCAAAAACACTGTATACCTCCCGATCTGAAAAATGACGCAGCTAGGGCTACTGGAAACCTTTTCGCGTGAAACGAAAGGGGTTCCTCACTGGAACAGATGCTCCGAACGCAACAGAGCAGTCCTCTCGGCCCGAAAGCAGTCAGAAACAGCAGATCTAGGAAACGACAGCCGCAGGCAGTTCTACCGGCTTCAGATTTGGATCACCAACGGACGTGGCCCTCAAATAGCTCCGATACCATGTAGGAATTTACAGGGTAAGTTCCTCAGAAAGAACACCAAAAGGACACCGCTCACAACCAGATCTCAAATCAATACACCAGTATTTTTGACGTGGTTAAAACCCTCAAAGTGCAAGGAGGGAAACAGTCCACGGCCTGTCCCAACATGGGTACTACAGGCAATTTATTAATCAAAGAATGAAAATTTACATAAGCTTCTCTCATGCACGGATTACCCGAACAATGACCCTCCATGCGCTTTAAATAGAACTCATGGACCAATCGGGTGTCAAGTCACGGATCAAGTGTCGGTAATACCGAGGTGAGAGTGAACCGTCGGATCACTACATATCGTGACCGTCGGATTGTAAGTTACAAAATGTACAACGGCAAAGAAACACACTTTACCTAACTCTAACCTAACTCTATACTAGACCAAGTTGAACTTAACTATATCCTATGTGTCGGAATATCCTAACAAAGGTGAAGCAGTAGATCTTCTCTTGAATGGGCCCAAAGTCACCAGAAGTCTCCGCTATGAGATACTCAAAATATAATTATGATATAAATGCAGTCTTCTTCATTAACACGAATAATAGATTTACAACATCACCAAAGTAACAATATTATATGTCCAAAAGAATAATTATGAACAGTGAATTTTTGAACTAGTCATGCAGTTTGCCTTTCGGCCTTATATATAACAATTAGAAAAGTAAATAGATAAAAGAAAATCCTTAAGATCAGAGGATCTTGAGGATTTCACAATACTCGATCTGATTCTGTCATAAAATAGCATTGGTTTGCCTGGTCTTCCACTGTCTTGCGTTGCCTCTGACGCAGCTTTTTTCCTTTATGAGATGTTGTTGTTCTGTCGATTGAACAACTATCGTCCAATTCACATCTTCTACACATAAAGATAGTATAAATTAGTCTTTCCAGCTTAGATTCGTCTAATTTGTTACTGATTACTTTTACCCAACTTTAGCTGTTATTTCCTCTACTTTTATCCATAAACAAAGATAATCATGTGAGGATGAGTGCTAAATAAAGCTATTACCAAGGAGAAAACATACCTTTTTCTTGACCCAACATACTCCCCAACTTACCTTGTTGCATGTCCTCATGCAATTAAATGGTTTAGGTGCAGCTGGGTTAGGGAATAGGCAGGGTATACCTCCTCCTTATAAACTCTGAAGCCATTTTTCTTCTTAAGTACAGTGAAATCCTGGTTTACTTCTTGATCCTTCAAGTTGTAGTCATTGCGATACTTATCTGGAGGATACCATATGATTGGGGTTCTATACCGACATCCTATCCATTCAGGCCCCATGGTTAAGACCATGTTACTGTATTTATGGAAACGAGAGGAGGAAACTTTAAAGTTCTGGTATCCAAATGGTTCTCGATTTCTAATAGTATTGTTGGAGACTTCCCACCTTTTTCTAGCTGTAGACAAGGCTTCATCCTTGATCTCTTGGAAGTACTCCTTTCCAGCTTGTATAATATCTGTGTGGAATGGCCCTAATTGGCCCACAACACCAGCTCGCTTCATAAATTGCTTGTGCCTGACAGAGAGATGTAGGGGTTTTGTAGGTTCCCCCCTAACCCATAGGTCGATTCCATATTCATGCTTTCCAAAAGTATTGTGAGCCTTGGTCCACTTGAGTTGGTTAGTAGCAAAAGAGAGAAATGCCTGGAATTGTACATCCCCTATATAGGGGCCAAGTTTTTTGTCTCTGTCATCTTCCAAAATGAAATTTTGCATGTAAAGTTGACAGAGGAGGCATTGTACCTGATCGTTCCGCTCTCTGAAGCACTTGAAAAAGTCTGGGGTAGTTTTGATTTCCACAGACTTGCCAGCCTCAATAGCTTTGATTTTCAGTAGGAGGTACCTTTCCAGGAGGAATAATGCATAGTTTGTAGTAGGAGCTCTGCATGACAGGGTGTTTGAATAAAGAGAGCAGACAATCTCCAATTGTTCTTTAGCCTTTTGTAACCTATCATGTGCTTTCTCAACCTTTTTATGCTTAGCCTTGTACTAAGCGAAGGTCTCATCCTAAGTAGCTGTGAGTGCCTCAAAATTTTTCCTTAATTCTTGATGTATACGTAGGGGCACTACTTCCTCTTTGTGCTGAGTTAATTCCTACTGAACCTTCAGTAGTTCATTCTACAGTCTCCTAATAAATTCCTCCCTTACTAAGGGAATGTAAGCAGGTGTCTCGTCTATTTGGGCTTCATTATCTTGTGTCTCCATAGGCTCTGTTAGGTCCCTATAATACTAGTGATTACCCCATTACTATTGTAGTTATATCCCTTATTATATTGTTGTGCCCCTATTGTCCCCATATTGTTATCACTGTGCCCCATAGAATCCCTCTATTTTTATTTTTGTGCCTTTATATTATTATTGTTAGGTCGGCTGGGTTATATTGTGACTCCTTAGACTCCTATATATAGAAAGGAGGACTTTTCATTTGAATCATCAAAGAATCATTCATTTTTGTAATGTAAAGGAGGTTTCCCCCTCGAAGAGGCTAAATTCTAAGGCGTTGATCTATCTTTTCTATCTTTTTGTGAGCTGGTTTCATAACATTTGGTATCAGAGCTTTGGATTCTAGGGTTTCGCTACTCCAAATAGGTTATCGTGGCATTTTCGCTATCTTTTTTTCTGAAAAATTTCAGAAGCGAAACAAAAAACCAATTTGAGAAGAAATCACACTAAACCTTGGGTCCAAATTTCAGAGCTTTTTGTGCTATATTTGTGGAGATATGATCTAAGGAATTTGGTATTTTTGCAGACTCCTGAATTACATTCCAAACAAGTGACCTGGCTAAAATCGTCATAACTTTATCTCTAAGCATCAGATTGAAGTTTCATAAGAAGGTACAGAAAGAGGATGGACTGTATTTTCTTTTATATATTTCTCAAAGCCAAAGGTAGAAACAGTCACACGTGGCATGTCGTACAAGTTCGCTCAATTGAACTAGTCTATAATCAGGTCACTATGGGAGATTTGGCATAACTCTTCCTTGGAGAATCCAATTTGGATCAGACTAGTGGCATTGGAAAGAGGACATAGAGGGATACTGCAAGTCCCAATTTTATAATTGGATGATCCAAAATTACAGAGATACATCAGAGGCAATATTGAGCTCCTACAAAGCGAAAAAAGGTGTGTAGATTTTTTAAAATTTTTTCTTAAGCTTGGTTTGAAAAATTATCTTGAAGGAATTCAAAGGGCATAGTAGAGCATTATTATCGGTAACTGATTCCCTGAGGAAAGAAAATGCAAACACCTAGTAAGAAACCTGAAAGCTCTAGCATGACTCATGAAGAAGAGGAAGAAATGCTACATGATATATCAAAATTACAAGACCAAGTGCAACAAATGTCACTCTCACAAAAGCTAATATAAGCTAAGATAAATGGCATGGAATCTAAGATAAATGGTGTGGAAGCTATGATGGATGATTTGAAGATATATTTGAAGAGAGACATGGAAGATTTTGAAGATAGATTTGAAGACAAACATGGCAGATTTGAAGATATATTTGACAAATTTTCTATAAGAAATACTTACAAATGGTGAAAGGGTAGTAAAGGAAACTCATGATGCGAATAAAAGAAATGTTAATCATGATTTCATAGATTCTAATGTTGGATCGAAGACCCACCATATTCCAAAAATTGATATGAGGAAGTTTGATGGCAAGGATCCCGCAACATGGATATTACAGATGGAGCAATTTTTCGATCTCAATAATGTGCAAAACACACAAAAGGTACGTATTGCAACTTTATATCTGGAACCAAATCAGTTTGTATGGTATCAATGGCTTTTCTCTCGTAAACAAATTATCACTTGGGCAATTTTTACAGAAGAATTGACAGCACATTATGAGGATACAAAAAGCAACACTTTTTTTAGCCAATTGATAAGTCTCAAACAAAAGGGTTCAATAATGGAGCACATTGAAGAGTTCCAAAAATTAAACATAAGGGTAAAAAATATTCTGGAGGAGCATAGGATTGATGTGGTCATAAGGACTTTAAAGGATAATATCCAACATGATGTTCACCTTTGGGAACCTAATTCATTAGAGAAGGCATTCAGGTTAGCAAGAAAAATGGAAAGAAAAATTATGGCAACTAGGAAGCATACCACTCACAACTATAAAGATGTAAGTGTTTTTGTCCCTAGTCTTCCACAACCTATAAGGTTGACACCACAACAATTGGAAGAAAAGAGAGCAAAAAGGCTTTGTTACAGTTGTGATAGCAAATACACTAAAGGTCATAAGTGTGCTGAGAAGAAATTATTCTACATAGATTGTGAAGAGGAAGAAGAAAATGAGCAAGAAAGGTCAAAAGAAGAGGATATACTCCAGGAAAAAGGCCTATATAAAGAAGAAATGAATCCGACCATATCTTGTAATTCATTGGTGGGAATTACCACTCCTAAAACCATCAAGATAGAAAGACGAATCAAGAAGAAAAAGGTAATAGTGTTGATTGATTCAGGAAGTACCCACAATTTTAGTTATTGTAAGGTAGCAAAAGAATTGAATTGCTTCCTATATCCAGCACCAGAGTGTCAAGTGATGGTTGCAAATGGAGGAACAATAAATTGCTCTGGAAAGTGCCATAATATCAAGCTATCCATGGGAGAATTTGTATTGACTAGCCCAATTCTTTCCTTTCCAATGGGAGGTGTTGATGTTGTACTAGGAGTCCAATGGCTACAATCCTTGGGTACAATAGCTTTTAATTTTCAAGAAATTTTCATGAAATTTTCTGTGGAAGGAAAGGAAGTTGAATTAAGGGGTATTGCAGGGAAACTGGGAAAGATAATCAGCTCTAACGGTATGACAAAGCTTCTAAAAAAGGAACAAAGAGGTGTAATTGCAAAATTATGTTCGCTAGATGTTTCCACATCGAAATCATCTATTTCTCTAGATCTCCAAAAAGTCTTGGACAATCATTCCAAGGTATTTGAGACTCCCAAAGGTCTCCCACCTATTCATGATCATGATCATGCTATTCATCTGATTCTAGGAAGTGTTCCTCCAAACATCAGGCCGTACAAATATCCCTATGCCCAAAAGAGTGAAATTGAACGTATGGTTGCAGAAATGCTAGAGGCTGGTATAATTCAACCTAGTCAAAGTTCTTTCTCTACTCCAGTAGTATTGGTGCACAAAAAGGATGGATCATGGCGCATGTGTCCGGATTATAGGGAGCTCAACAAGCTCACTATTAAAGATAAGTTTCCCATTCCTATCATTGATGAATTACTGAATGAATTGCATGGATCAATTTAATAAACCAAGTTGGATCTTCATTCAGGATATCATCAAATCAGAATGAAGACTAAAGACATTTCGAAAACAACATTTAGAACTCATGAGGGTCATTATGAATTTTTGGTCATGCCTTTTGGCCTTACCAATGCACCTTCTACATTTCAAGGTTTCATGAATTCCATTTTCAAACCCTTCCTTAGAAAATTTGTGTTAGTATTTTTTGATGATATACTAATCTATAGCAAGTCTTCGAAGGATCATGTTGAACATGTTGACAAGGTGCTACAACTATTGGAGGAGAAACAATTATATGCAAAAAGATCTGAATGTTTCTTTGGAGTACAAGAGGTGGAATATCTGGGTCATATTGTATCTCATGAAGGAGTTAAGGTAGACCCTAGCAAATTAAAGCCATTAAGGAATGGAAGATCCCCACATCCATAAAGCATCTGCGAGGATTTCTCGGATTGACAGGGTATTATCGCAAGTTTGTTAAGAATTATGGGAGAATAGCAGCACCTTTAACAACATTATTGAAGAAAAATGCATTTTCATGGACCTTAAAAGCAACAAAGGCCTTCGAACATCTTAAAGAGGCAATGTGCCAAGCACCGGTCTTAGCTACACCGAACTTCACAAAAACCTTTATTATGGAATGTGATGCTTCAGGAAATGGAATTGGTGTTGTTTTAATGCAAGATGAAATACCCATTACTTTTGAAAGTCATCTAATCAAAGGAAAGTTTTTACACAAAGCTATTTATGAGAAGGAAATGTTGGCAATACTACATGCACTTAAGAAATGGCGACCCTACCTAATGGGAAGACACTTCAAGGTAAAAATGGATTATGATAGCCTTAAATACTTTTTAGAACAAAGATTATCCTCTGAAGAGCAACAAAAGTGGGTCACAAAGATCTTGGGTTATGACTTTGAAATCATATACAAAAAAGGGAAGCAAAATGTGGTGGCAGATGCACTCTCAAGAACGGATGAGGATGTGGAAGCATTGTTGTGTGCCATTTCTATTATCCAACCAGATTGGATAAACGAAGCAAGGGAGGAATGGAAGAATGATGAAGAAGTGTGGAAACTTATTCAAAAGTTACAATAAGATTCCAGTACATCTGATACATTTAGCTGGCAAAATGATTCATTATGGTACAAAGATCGCTTATACCTCTGTAAGAATTCCCAACTCAAACAAAATATTCTTATGGAATTGCACACTTCTCCCTTAGGAGGGCACTCAGTATTTTTAAAAACTTACCATAGGGTTAAGAAGGAATTTTTTTGGGATGGCCTTAAATCGGATATTCAAAAGTTTTTGGCAGAATGTTTGGTTTGCCAACAAAATAAAGTTGAAACAATTAAGACCCCAGGTCTATTACAACCTTTATCCATTCCAAGCCAATGTTTGGAGGAGGTTCCAATGGATTTTATCGTAGGTTTTCCGAAGTCTGAGGGAAAGAGTGTCATCATGGTGGTAGTTGACAGACTTACCAAGTATGCACACTTTTGTGCATTATCACATCCATTTAAATCCAGTACAGTTTCTACTGCATTTATGGAAACAATTCAAAAGCTACATGGAAAACCAAAGATTATTGTAAGTGACAGAGATCCCATTTTCAATGGAATTTTTTGGACAGAATTATTTTCTTGTCTCGGTACTCAATTAGCTCATAGCTCATCTTATCATCCTCAATCTTATGGGAAAACTGAGATAGTAAACAAATTTTTGGAAGGATATCTTCGTTGCTTTGTATCTGATAAATAGACACAATGGGTCAAATAGTTGCCTCTGGATAAATAGTGGTATAACACTTCCTTCCATACAGCAACAAAAATGAACCCATTTATGGCACTTTATGGATATCAGCCACCATCCATCACATCATATTTAAGAGAAAATTCTAAGGTTCAAGCAGTGGAACATCACATCGAGCATCAACAACAAGTCCTCCAACTCTTAAAGGACAACCTCGTGTTGGCATAGAATAGAATAAAACAACAGGCAGATCAACATCGCAGCGAAAGAATTTTTGATGTAGGTGATTGGGTATTCCTACAGCTACAACCATATAAACAAATTTCCCTCAAGCATGTTGGCATTATGACACAGGTTTGGCACTATGACACAGGTGTTGTCCTTGATGGCAACTCACTCAGATAGCAAATCACAGTCCAGGCTCTCAGAATGAAAGAAAAAGAGATATACACAGGTTCTTCTTAACCAGATCACGTATACACGCGGGATTGTTGATCAAAAGTCGCGTATGCATATGCACGCACTTTCATGCAGGAAAAAGTGCATACATGTGGGAAAACTTATTTTAGTCCATGGTATTTGGTCCTTGGTATTTGGACCTATGGTTTTGGACCATGGTATCTCATCCAAAGTATTGAACCTAGGTATTGCGCCCCAAGTATTGGTTCTAAGTGGTTTTGGACCATGGTATTGAGTAAGGCCTAAGACTATAAAAGGGGAAGGAGATCATTAGGCAAAGGCATTCACTCAAGTATTGAATATCTAATGAAGAGCAAGATCTAGAATACTGGTGATTGGTTTGTGGTGCATAGTTGGATCTGAATCAAGAAGGAACCTGAGCGCTAGAGAAGGATAAGTTCTATTGATGGGTCAAGATCTTAAGGCTTGAATAGAAGTATCTTTGTGTGATTTTGATCTGTTATATTTGGCGCATGACTTGATCTATAAATTTGATAATGCGGGTATAACTGATGTCTGAAAAATTGAAAAGGGTAAATTAGCTTTTATAGATCTGTACGCGGGTTTGGCATAGAGAAGGTGCATATACACATAGGTTCAGTAATTCAAAGCAGCATATACGCAGGGTTGCCTTAATACAAAAGTGTATACACGCAGGTTCCACATATTGAAGTAGCGTACGTCTCATAAAATATGTTTTAGCTACTTCTGTTTATTGCTGCAGTGTTCTGGGTTCAAGATTGGTGTTTGGTTACTGTTACTGTTTTCTGGTTACAACATTCAGAGAAGTGATTGTTTGAATCAGTTTTTGGTTGGTGCAAAGGATATTGGTTGATGCAGATATATTTGATGTTTGATTGATGTTATTCATGGATCCAGTCTGAAAATTTATGAAATGTGGTCCCTGGAAGAAAAGAGAAGGTTGTAGCCTTCCGTAGGCCAGCACCTACGTACTAGCACATCAGCTAGTACAAGAGCTAAAGGGGGTTGTAGCTCCCTTCCAGGAGAAGCTGGAGAATGAGAGAAGGTTGTAGCCTTCTGCAAGTAGAAGACTACGTACTGGTATAAGATTGCACCAGTACAGAAACATTGTAAAAAGAAGTTTCTAATTAAAAGAAGATAGAGACAAATTGCAGCAGGTGGTTTTCACCCAAATTGGGTTTCCACCTTATATCTTGTGTTCTTGTGTGTGATGTTTTGCTCTATTTTACTGTTCCTAGTTAATGTTTATATGGTTTTGATGCACAGATTAATGATCAACATCTAAAGAATAAATTAAATTATAAGTCTGCAGGTTATACGCTGGTTTCCTTAACTGAAGTTGCGTATATACGCAGTTTTTACTAACTGAAGTAGTGTATACAAAACTGATTGTGAAATGAAAAATAATTGACTTGATAATACTGATTCACCCCCCCTCTCAGTGTTATTTCCAACAATTGGAATCAGATCAGGTCCTTCAGAAGGAGCTTGATCGCTTGAATAAAGATCTATCATCATGAGCAACTACGAAAAAGAGGCATCTATCAGGCCACCAATATTTGATGGGAGCAACTTCGTCTATTGGAAGGTAAGAATCACAACCTATCTTCAATCTCTTGGTACAGAAGTTTGGGATATCGTGGAAGGAGGATACACATTTCCATCAGCAACTCCTACAGATACGGCTGGTAAAAAGCAGTATGAAACAAATGCAAAGGCTGTCAATACTTTATTGGGGAGTCTATCTCAATCAGAATTCGTCAAGGTAATGCAGCTCAAAACTACCAAAGAAATATGGGACAAGATCATTTTGAGCTATGAAGGAGACGATCAGGTAAAACGTGCAAAACTACAATCTCCCAGAATTCAATATGAAACTCTCAAAATGCACAATGATGAAAGTGTGGCTAATTATTTCTTACGTATAGATGAGATTGTTAATTGCATGAAAAAATTGGGTGAAGTGATAAAAGAATTTACTTTGGTTGAAAAGGTTCTAAGATCTTTGTCTTCTAAGTTTGAATCAATAGTTTCTGCCATAGAAGAAAAGCAGAATCTTCAGAGTATTACCATGTCACAGTTGCATGGAATCCTAACTGCTTTCGAAATGAGAAAAGGGGGTCCATCAGACATGAGAGAAGTTGCATTCAAAGCTTCAGGAAAAGGAGAATACAATGAGTCAGGACATACATCAGAAGGAGAGGAAGAATCAAACTTTGTCAAGAACCTTCAACGGGGTTCTGGAAGATTCAGAGGTAAGCTACCTTTCAAATGCTTTGCTTGTGGAAGAGTCGGTCACTATGCAGCCAAATGTCCTCATAAAGATAAGTTTGATAAAGGTAAGGAACCATTTAAATGGAACAAAAAACAGAACATAAGTAAGAAGAGCTATTATACACATGAAGACAATGATGGACTTTCAAATAGTGATGAAGATGAACATGGTAATGATTACAGACTTTTGATGGCTTTTGAAGATGATGATTTCTTGGATGCTATAGATGAAGATGATCTCTATGAAGAAATTTATAAACTTAAAATTTGTTTAGAAGAAAACAGTATGATTATAGATACTCTGACATTCCAACTTGCTGAAAGGGAAAAACATAATGAAAAGTTAGAATATGAAATTGTGGGACTTAGATAAGATATTGAGAAAACAAAAGCTCTTAATCTTAGATTTGCTAAAGGATCTAAAACTTTAGATGAGATTATCAAGGTGCAGTGTTCTCCTCTAATCAAGACAGGTCTTGGATATACTGAAGAAGCATCCCAAGCATAGAAGCCATCCTCCTCCAAAAGTTATCTTGATGCAGCAAGGAGTAGCGAACAGGTTGACAATCGTCAGCAAAGGCATAAAGCAGATTATCAGGTAAATTGGGGTCAATCTACTTCAAGGATGAACATAAGCTACAACCAACCGCAGGTAAGTCATTCTCAATTTTCCTCAAGAATGAATGCCAATGGAAACTACAATCACCTAGTCGGTAGATTTGATAATCGCAAGAATTTCTTTAATGGCCAATGTTTCTCTTGTGATAACTTTTGACACAAAGCTACTCAATGTGTTGCCTACAAGACCATCATGAATAGAGAAGCACGAAATCAAAAGGGTGTGACTGGGATCATGAAAATGACCTACAATAACTTTTCTTCTCTTGAAAATGAAATAGGATGTTCTATTTGTAACAACTTTGGTCATGAAGATTCTGAATGCAGGAGTATGTTTCGGCAAACATCTCAGAAGGAGCAAGCTTCATTGGGTCCCAAAACATGGAGAAAGAAAGAACCACAACCAGAAAGATGTGGTATAGCCTTATATGTGGAAGGACAAGAAAATCAGTGGTACATCGACAGTGGATGCTCGAAACATATGACAGGTGATAAAGAAAAGCTTCAGTCATATAGTGCCTTAGAAAAGGAAAGGAAGGTTTCATTTGGAAATGACACTCTTGCACTCATAAAAGGTAAAGGCTCTGTTCTTTTGAAAGAAAAGGTCAAAGTTGGAAATGTTATGTATGTTGATGGATTAAAGCATAACCTATTGAGTGTTAGTCAAATGTGTGATCAAGGAAACGAGGTAGCATTTCGATCAAATGGATGTATTGTTCGTGAGCTTGATACAGGAGAAACAGTGATCAAAGGCATAAGAACTCCAAATAATTTATACATACTCAAGGGAGGGCAACAACAATGCAATCTAAGGAAAAATGATGAACACTGGCTATGGCACAGAAGATTGGGGCATCTAAGCTTCCCTCAGATAAGGAAAGCATGCAAATATCAGGCTATTCGCGATCTTCCTAACATCAGAATTCCAGACAATACAATATGCAAATCATTTCAGTTTGGTAAAAAAACTAGAACACATTTCCCTGAGAAGGAAGGATTAGCTAATAAGCCACTTGAACTCGTCCATACTGATTTATGTGGTCCATTAAGGAAAAAGTCACCTTGTGGAGAAGAATACTTTATATTGTTCATTAACAACTTTTCTAGGATGTGTTGGATAGGACTTCTGACGCATAAAGACAAAGCTTTCGAAAAATTCAAAGCTTTCAAAGCCCTGGTTGAAAATGAATCAGATCGCAGAATCAAATGCCTTAGGTTTGATCGAGGAGGGGAATTTACCTTGGATGAATTTTTCGACTTTTGTGAAGAACATGGAATAAGAAGGGAATTCTCTACTGCAAGGACTCCTCAACAAAATGGAGTGGTGGAAAGGATGAATAGAATGGTTCAACAAATGGCTTGTGCTATGCTTGATGAATCTGGAACTCCTTCAACCTTCTGGGGTGAAGCTGCATTTGTTGCCGTTACTATTCTCAACAAAACAAACGTCTGGGTAAACAACACTCAAACTCCTCATGAACTTTGGTATGGTAAGACTCCTACGATAAAATACTTCAAAGTTTTTGGAAGCAAATGTTACATCAAAAGGACTGATGAAAAGCTTAGCAAGTTTGAACCTAAAACAGATGAAGGCGTTCTCCTTGGTTACTCTTCCTGAAGCAAAGGATATAAGTGTTACAATAAAAGACTTGGAAAAATTGTTGAAAGTATTGATGTAGTGGTTGATATAGCAGGCGACAATCCAAAGTAGATAAAAACTGAAGATTTTGAAGATGAAGATGACTATCCTTCAACTTCAAATCAGACTAATGATGAAGAAGAAACCTATGAGGCACCAGAAGAACAGATAAGGGTAGAAGAAAAGACTCCATCCAGGTACGTCCAGAAGAACCATCCAGAGACTCAAATTTTGGGGCAGAAAGAGGCAGGTGTACAAACAAGAAGAACTATTACAGAAGCTTCAAGATATCTAGCATTGCTCTCCTCCGTTGAACCATGAAATGTAAGTGAAGCATGCAAAGATGAATGTTGGGTCAAGGCCATGAATGAAGAACTTGAGAAGATTGAAAAGAATAACACTTGGGAGTTGGTTCCTAGACCAAATGATAAGAATGTCATAGGGACAAAATGGATATTCAAAAACAAGCTGAATGAAAATGGAGATGTTATTAGAAACAAGGCCAGACTTGTTTGTAAAGGGTATGCTCAACAAGAAGGTATAGACTTTGAAGAAACTTTTGCATCGGTTGCCAAACTTGAAGCCATAAGAATGTTCCTTGCTCTTTCTAGCTTTCAGAAGTTCAAAGTATATCAAATGGATGTGAACTATGCCTTTTTAAATGGAGACTTAGAAGAAGAAGTGTATATTGAGCAACTAGATGGATTCATCCTTGGAAATGATCCAAAACTTGTATGCAGACTTAAGAAGGCACTCTATGGTCTTAAACAGGCTCCAAGGGCTTGGTATTATCGTCTGGACAAATACCTCCATCAACAAGGTTTTTCAAAAGGATCGGCAGATAGCAATCTATATATAAAATTTGATAATGATAAATTGCTAATACTTGTTGTGTATGTTGATGATATCATCTTTGGTAGTAATGAAGAAGATATGAATCAAAACTTTGCTTTGGTGATGTAGAAATAATTTGAAATGCCCCTACTTGGTGCACTGACATATTTTCTTGGTTTACAAGTCCAACAAAATAAACATGGTATCTTTCTATCACAAACCAAGTACCTCAAGCAGATCTTGAAGAAGTATGGCATGGAAGATTTCAAACTAGTATGTACCCCTATGGTAACAAGATGCAGCCTCAGTGAAAATGATGATTCAGCAGCAATACATCAACCAAGCTATAGATCCATGATTGGTAGTCTGCTCTATCTAACAGGTACCCAACCAGACATCATGCATGCAGTGGGAATAGTTGGAATATTCCAGGCAAATCCAAAAGAAGCACACCTTCAGGCAGTTAAATGAATTTTCAAATATCTTCAAGGAACACAAAACTATGGCTTAGGGTATCCTATAGATACAGATCTCACACTTCATGCATATACAGATGCAGATTGGGCAGGAAGCGTGGATGAAAGAAAAAGCACTAGTGGTGGTGCATTATTTATGGGTTCCAGATTAGTATCTTCGTTCAGCAAGAAACAAAGTTCAATTGCTTTATCTACAGCTGAAGCGGAATATGTGGCTGCTGCATCTTGTTGCACACAACTCCTTTGGATGATGCAAACTTTGCAAGATTTTCAAATCATTTGTACTCCACCTATCTCCATTTTATGTGATAATACAAGTGCAATCAGTATTTCAAAGAATCCTATCATGCATTCAAAGACCAAGCACATACCTATCAAATATCATTTTCTCCGGGAACAAGTGCTTGAACAAAGGTCAAATTGGAGTATGTTCCCTCCAAGGAATAGGTTGCCGATATACTCACCAAACCACTGCCCAGGGAGACATTTGAATACCTTAGACAGAAGCTGGGAGTATTTGATGCATCATCTTGCTGTTGAAACTTATCTGTTTCAGAGAAAAGTGGTTGTACACGAGTTTCATGAGGATAATCCGCGTACATACGCTAGTTTATGTGGATACAGTCGTGTATATGTTGGTTTGAAGACAAACAGTGGGCCAAGCTCAGGATGAAAAGAGTTTGATATGGGTCTGACAGAGACCATCTAGCACAGGTTTAGGGGGAGCATATATACTTCTAATAATGCATTGTTGGCATTATCTTAGAATATCTTGGTTCAATTTCACAGTCGTTTTTGGTTTCAGGTGGAACAGGTGCAGAGGGAGAACATGGTTGCTGGTCTGAATGATGATTGACAGATGCTGCTAATGATAGTTGTTGATGACTATCATAGTCTTGTTTTAGATACTTTGTCTCTATGTCATGTATATCTTTTATCATCAAGGTCATGTAATGACCTATTTTGGTTTCCCCACTATGCCTGGGATGGATGATGTAATGTTCTTATTTTATCATGTGTAAACTTTTGGTGTGTCCCCACTTGGTTGGGTGGATGAGTCAATATTGGTATATCCTCACTTGGATGGGAGATGGATGTATGTATGAGTCTTTAGTGATAGGAAGGTCATTCATGATGTATAGAGTCATGTTCTTTCTTGTAGAACATCTTTCTATAGACCTTGCCTACAGTCAGGGGGAGCATGGACAGCACAATAGAGCAGAGATTTCAGCATGTACTCAGGGGGAGCATAACCCTTTTCCCTTGATGTCAAAGGGGGAGAATGACTTTGAGTAACTTGGGGTTGCCATCAAGTCCAAAGGGGGAGATTGTTGGCATTATGACACAGGTTTGGCACTATGACACAAGTGTTGTCCTTGATGGCAACTCACTCAGATGGCAAATCACAGTCAAGGCTCTCAGAATGAAAGAAAAAAGAGATATACGCAGGTTCCTCTTAACCAGATCACGTATACGCACGGGATTGCCGATCAAAAGTCGTGTATGCATATGCACGCACTTTCATGCATGAAAAAGCGCGTACATGTAGGAAAACTTATTTTAGTTCATGGTATTTGGTCCTTGGTATTTGGACCTATGGTTTTGGACCATGGTATTGAGTAAGGCCTAAGACTATA
Organism: Pinus tabuliformis; assembly: GCA_031772625.1. NCBI lineage: Eukaryota > Viridiplantae > Streptophyta > Pinopsida > Pinales > Pinaceae > Pinus > Pinus tabuliformis. Next base: position 1,133,984 of record CM062805.1, on the reverse strand, counting down.
AAAGGGGAAGGAGATCATTAGGCAAAGGCATTCACTCAAGTATTGAATATATAATGAAGAGCAAGATCTAGAATACTGGTGATTGGTTTGTGGTGCATAGCTGGATCTGAATCAAGGAGGAACCTGAGCGCTTGAGAAGGATAAGTTCTATTGATGGGTCAAGATCTTAAGGCTTGAATAGAAGTATCTTTGTGTGATTTTGATCTGTTATATTTGGCACATGACTTGATCTATAAATATGATAATGTGGGTATAATTGATGTCTGAATAATTGAAAAGGGTAAATTATCTTTTATAGATCTGTACGCGGGTTCGGCACCAAAAAGGCTTGTATACACGTAGGTTCAGTAATTCAAAGCAGCGTATACGCAGGTTTGCCTTAATACAGAAGCATATACATGCAGGTTCCACATATTGAAGTAGCGTACGTCTCATAAAATATGTTTTAGCTACTTCCGTTTATTGCTGCAGTGTTCTCGGTTCAGGATTGGTGTATGGTTACTGTTACTGTTTTCTAGTTACAGCATTCAGAGAAGTGATTCTTTGAATCAGTTTTCAGTTGGTGCAAAGGAGATTGGTTGATGCAGATATATTTGATGTTTGATTGATGTTATTCATGGATCCAGTCTGAAAATTTATGAAACGCGGTCCCTGGAAGAAAAGAGAAGGTTGTAGCCTTCTGTAGGCCAACACCTACGTACTAGTACATCAACTAGTACAAGAGCTAAAGGGGGTTGTAGCTCCCTTCCAGGAGAAGCTGGAGAATGAGAGAAAGCTGTAGCCTTCTGTAGGTAGAAGCCTGCGTACTGGTATAAGACTGCACCAATACAGAAACATTGTAAAAATAAGTTTCTAATTAATAGAAGATAGAGACAAATTGCAGCAGTGGTTTTCACGCACATTGGGTTTCCACATTATATCTTGTATTCTTGTGTGTGACTATATGCTCTGTTTTACTGTTCCTGGTTACTGTTTATATGGTTTTGATGCACAGATTAATGATCAACATATGAAGAATAAATTAAATTATAAGTCTACAGGTTACACCTCGGTTTCCTTAACTGAAGTTGCGTATATACGCAGTTTTTACTAACTTAAGTAGCGTATACAAAACTGATTGTGAAATGAAAAATAATTGACTTGATAATACTGATTCACCCCCCCCCCCCACCCCAAGTATTATTTCCAACAAATCAAGCTAAGAAGGATAATAAATTATCACCAAAGTGTTATGGTCCATACAAGGTGTTGCAAAAGATTGATACTATGGCATACAAATTGGAGCTTCCTGCAGCTTCTCGAGTGCACCCAGTTTGCCATGTTTCATGTTTAAAGAAGGTTATAGGTGACAAACTCCTAGTTCAAACAATATTGCCAGAACTTTATGAGGAAGGAAAAATTATATTGGAACCGGAAGCAGTCACAGAAACAAGAACTCGACAGCTACGAAATCGATCAATTTCGGAGTATCTCATCAAGTGGAAGAACTTATCCGCTGAAGATTCCACATGGGAGGATGATAATTTTATACAGAAGCATCTAGAACTACTCAAGCGTTGAGGACAACACTTTTTTGAAGGAGAGAGGCATGTTAGGTCCCTATAATACTAGTGATTACCCCATTACTATTGTAGTTATATCTCTTATTAATATTGTTGTGCCCCTATTGTCCCCATATTGTTATTACTGTGCCCCATAGAATCTCTCTATTGTTATTTTTGTGCCTTTATATTATTATCGTTAGGTCAGCTGGGTTATATTGTGACTCCTTAGACTCCTATATATAGAAAGGAGGATTTTTCATTTGAATCATCAAAGAATAGTTCATTTGTGTAACGTAAAGGAGGTTGCCCCCTTGAAGAGGTTGAATTCTAAGGCGTTGATCTATCTTTTCTATCTTTTTGTGAGTAGGAGGTACCTTTCCAGGAGGAATAATGCATAGTTTGTAGCATGAGCTCTGCATGACTGGGTGTCTGAATAAAGAGAGTAGATAGTCTCCAATTGTTCTTTAGCCTTTTGTAATCTATCCTATTCTTTCTCAGCCTTTTTATGCTCAGCCTTGTACTGAGCAAAGGTCTCATCCTTAGTAGCTGTGAGTGCTTCAAAAATTTTCCTTAATTCTTGATGTATAGGTAGGGGCACTACTTCCTCTTTGTGCTGAGTTAATTCCTACTGAACCTTCAGTAGTTCATTCTACAGTATCCTAATAAATGCCTCCCTTACTAAGGGAATGTAAGCAGGTGTCTCCTCTGTTTGGGCTTCATTATCTTGTGTCTCCATAGGCTCAGTTTGGACAACAGCCTCGACTGCTTCTTGAATTATGCAAAAATCAATTGGGATGCTTTCTTCAACATCAGTCTGAATGAAAACGTTCACAGTAGGGTAGTCCGTTTGGGTCTCCTGTGAGAAAACACAGGGGTCTTCAGTCTGCATTTCAGTGTCCTCTACAAGACATGGCTTTGTCTGAGTTTCCTTTGAACAAACCAAAATAATCTTAGTTTGGGTTTCAACATCTTTTCTAGAACAATGTTCTGTTTGTGTTCCTGTGGTCTCCATTTCCACTTTCAATTTTCTGGCTCTGATTGCTTCTTTTAACCACTGTCTAAGCTGCCCAATTATTCTCTTCTGTTTTCTATACTTTTTAAGAATTTTTCTGAGCATGTCCTTGTAGGAATTCTTTATTCTGGGACTTCCAACTAGCGGTGGTGCAACTGCATTTTCCTCAAGTTCATGCTCAGGTGGTATTGTGTCAACATCAGGGAGGTTTTCAATTGGAACTGTATGTCTTGATGGAGCTTCACCTTCTAGATCTTCTCGTCATGAATTTTTCTCTCAGGAGACCCCAATAAAATGGTGTCTCCTAAGCAGTTATCATTCTCCGGGTTTTCTTCTGGGTAGGCCTCATCCTTAGGGGACTTAAAAAATATAGTATTTCCTGGTAGATTTTCATCTCCAAAGGTTTCATTTGCAGGATTTTATTCAGCTAGGGGGTCCACTGGACTGGTATCTACTATCTAATTTTCTTCTCTAATGGCTTCCTCTTCATGCACCTCGTCTTCAAGGGGTTTTTCCATAGAAGGTACTGGTTCCCTCTGTTCTTCCAAGAAATTAGTAAATGGAAACGTTTGATAATAACCAGGGTTGTTAGTAGAGGAAGACTGGTTGCAAGTACAATCATGTCCTTCAACATTCTCAGATTGTTCTCTTCCCTCACCAAATATCCCCATTTTTTCCAATACCCTGGCCACCTCTTCCTCATAGTCTTGCAAAGGGGCATTTTGTGGACTTGGAGGTGTTGTGTGAGATGGCCTGACCTCATTTGTTCGAATTCTAGTATGTCACTGGGACGTCACCCACATAGAGTGCCTACATTTAGCTGGGTTCGAGGGAACGGAGGAATTCTTTCTTTTCAGTGTCCTTCTCAGACCTCGGGTTGTTGGCCCTTGCTATTCTGTTGCTGGCTTTTCTGGAGGTGGTGCCAGAGTAAGATTTACAATATTGTCCCAGGTTAGCTGCTTTTGGGACAATCCATGCATGATAATCTATGTTGCCAGGAAACGTGGGTGCAAGGACGGGGACGGCATTTTTGGAAACAGGGTGCGTGGGTTCGTCGGGTAATATAATAATATTAAATTTTAATAATTATATTTTATAAATTATAAATTTATAATTAATAATATATATGAAATTTAAATTTGTATATTTTTTCAACTTTAAACAAGAAAACTTTAATGATAATCATTTAAACATGCACATCATTGAACATTCAACATTGACATTGAAATTTCAAAATTTATCACCAAAAAACTGTTATTTTGAATCTTTTCCGTGTAACCATGACACTGTGACAGCTATGTGAGAGAGCTCAAGGCTACTACTAACACTGAAAATTCAAAATACATACTAGCATAAATGCTAGACTCAGCTATTTTGATGAAACTTGGGACAGATTTTGTCACACACAGGCTTTAAAATAACTATGCAGATTAGGTTCATTTGCAAGGATGCCTATCAATGAATCAGGTTGTGGTCGTACAAACCCTTCCTCCTACACAACCAAGGAGTGTTAGCATTTCTGCCTCCTGCTCTAATTTCAAGACAGCTTCTCTCCTTATTGAAATTGCTCATTCTGGCTGGAGCTTGAGCTTGTAATTTTGCTTTGAATGTTTAGTCTCCCCCATATAAAAACACAATTTTTTCATAGGAGATTCTTCTCAACCTGATAGTGGTCTAGAATTTTCTTGATGTCTAATCATCCACCTACCCCATGCATGGTGTGCTCTGTGGTAAAGCAATCCCAAAAACAGTGGCAGCCTTACCCTTCCACAAAACACACTTATCAGTCTTTGTTTCCCAATAAAATGCACAGCAGCCATCTGATGGCTTGAGGGATAGTTTGTCTTTGAGTGCGAAGCTGTGCCTGAATATTAATTATCTAAACATAAAACATCTTCGCAGTTTTTAGAGATTACTTGGTGTACAAATCTGTAGAGACCATGTATGATTTAGGCATATTTTCCTAGTTTTAATCTTAACATGATGTTATCAGAATGCTGTGAGAAATTGGCAGATTTTGATACTTAATTTAGCCATTGTCCAAAATAGCCCTTCGCCATTTAACAGCATCAGCTGATTACAGCTTATGGCTGGCCTCAATCCTACTTTCTATTTGACTGAAAATGTCTGAACCTGTATGTGTGCATTTACAGTTTATAATTTGATGGTTATTTGGCTTGGGAATGAATGTTTCATTCCAAATTGATTTACAAGAATTCTTAAAAAACAAGACTTGTAAAAAACTTAAAAAACCGGGTGCGGGTACCCGTGCCACACAGGTTTCGATGGTAAGGACCGTGGAAGAATGTTTCATTCCAAATTGATTTACAAGAATTGATTTAGGGTTTTTTAGGTTTTGTTATAAGTTTTACCTTTGTTACAAGTTATTTTTTAAATTTCAATAAAAAAAATTATTTGAAAATTAAATTTTTAATATAGTTTTTTTTATGAAGAACCCAAAGAACCCGAAGAACCCAAAGAACCCAACCCGAAGAACCTAAAGAACCCGAAGAACCCAAGCACCTGAAGAACCCAAGAACCCAAGAACCCGTTAAAGGAAAAGAACCCAATTTTTTTTTTTTGAAGAACCCGGTTCTTTTGGGTTCGTTTGGGAAGAACCCGTACCCGAATCCGATACTTGGGTGCGGAAACCTGGGACGGGTTCGAGAACCCCACCCGCGGGTGCGAGTACCCATGCAACACAGATGATAATCAATTTGATCAGTCCATAATGACTGATGACTATGTGTGGGTCCTTAGCTTTCCTAACTCGATGAGCGCAATAAGGAATTCAAATAAAAGGGAAAATTAACTGAAATTTTCTATTCTAGGATGGCTAACAATTTGAGTTGGAGGGGCTTTAACACATCCTGATGACCATTGCATGTGATGTATCATTGCGCAATGACTACCAATTCATTCCATGGCTATCTTAATGATGAAGGGTGAATCCCTTTCCCTATTCGCACTAATTGCTCGCCTGGGTCCTTGAACATTACAACCGCATTATGCAAAATGACGTGCTTGTCTATCCACTTTGTTCCATCAGTTGGAATTCTAGTGACTTCGGCTATGACCACTTTAGAGACCGTTATGTCCTTACCTCTTACTATGGTGCTGCCATTCTGCAAATTCTGCAAGAATTCAAGTGTCATTTCTTCGTGAAATACTTGCAATTTATTTAGATATTGTAGCCAGCGGCCGCGCTCGAGAATTGTACAAGCCTGGTCCGATACCATGAGCATTGTGGGTTCATTTCGGATAAATATACCTCCCATGCGTGTTTTTTCCCTGTGACTAGTTCACTCGCATGGACTTCTCTTGCACTTTCGTAGTTTAGAACAACAGCAAAGAACGTTAAAGCAATTAACAAGAAAATGACATTGTTTTGGGAATTAACAACATATACAGTCAAGTCATTTGTCTCGTCAGCAATATTTGACACAGGCTCATAATCAATTTGCATGCCATCCATAATGGTCGTCGTATTTTCTCCAATTAGAAATACTTTGATAATTATTACACATACATAATCATCATGCAATCCTTTACCCAGAAATCAATTTAATAATTATCACTCAATTATCCATAACTGTCACACATGTTGTTCACACGCAAACCATCCCCCCTCCAATGAGAAAAGGGCATCCACGTCTGCCAAGCATGTGAAAAGAAAGAGAACGAATTGGTAATTCATATGCAGGCAACCAATCCATAAAAGCGGCACAATTTATGACAAAACAATTAAAGCAATACATGTATCAAAGGTAAAATGGCCAAAAAATAAAAAAAAGATATTTAAATAATTATGTCAAAAGATTTTCACCTTATGTGGTATTAGTAACAAATGTATAATTGGTGGTAAGTATTAATGACTATCATAAAGTGATTGGACACATATATTATAATGAATATATAACATAAGTTACCATGCATGTTGGCTTGTAAGAGTGTTGTTCAAATGGGAAATTTCCTTAGAAACGAATGCATAGGTGGTAATATAATAGAGAGCATTTGGCAATGTAAGATAATACTCCGATACCACAAGCAGAGCCATTGTTGCTAGTAGGCGTTCATAACCTCGACAGGTTGATTTTAACCCCACAAATGAGCCAGAGTCCTCCTTTTAGCATGTAGATGATTCTTTCTTTTCTTGTCATAAAGAGACCACTATGCCAGAATGGTGACCAAATAATCATAGTGCCATTCACCAGGATATATCAAAGTGATCAGGTTGGCTCATGATGAGACCCCCTATCCTCTTTTTGTTGTATTTTCATATTTCGTTATTTTCATATTTTGATGCTTTTATTGTAAAAAGAGGGAGGCTCATTTATTCCTTAAGAGTCAAGGATGGTGTAAGAAGTAAGAAAAATGCCAATGAAATTTTATACTTTTATCCCCATCTCATCATATCAAAGGGATTTATCCATTTGAAAGTGTGAAAAATAAGCCAACATGGTTTTAAAATAATGAATCATTTTATGATGTGTCCAAAGAAAAGATGTTCAGCCAGTGATTATAGAGATGCACCATATCAAATTTTGAATAAAGATAACCATCAAAAGGCTTCATAGATCATAATGGTATTGACATTACTTGTTTTTCTTTATGTTAGGCACAAATCCACTCAGGTGGTGTTTATTCAAAACATAAAAGCAAAAAGAAAGATGGCACAATCACCGGCAATGAAATTACAATAAAAGCAATCATAGTTCTTCCTATAAAAGTCACAAAGAATCTTGTTCAATTGATTGAACAACAATCGTTCAATTGATTGAACATCAAAATTGAAAAGAAAACAAAATTGTTGTTCAATTGATTGAACAACAATCGTTCAATCGATTGAACAGCGAAATCGAACAAAACACAAAAGTGTTGCTCAATCGATTGAATAGCAAAAATCGAAAAGAAAACAATGCGAAAGTGTTGTTCAATCGATTGAACAACAATCATTTAATCGTTTGAACAACATATATCGAAAAGAAAAAAATGAAAGAGTGTTGTTCAATCGATTGAACATCAATCGTTCAATCGTTTGAACAGCAAAAAAAAAACGCGAAAGTGTTGTTCAATCGGTTGAACAACAATCGTTCAATCGTTTGAACAACAAAATCAAAAATGCGAAAGTGTTGTTTAATCGATTGAACAACAATTGTTCAGTCGTTTGAACAACAAAATCAAAAACACGAAAGTGTTGTTCAATCAATTGAACAACAATCTTTCAATCGTTTGAACAACAAATATCGAAAAGAAAACGCAAAAGTATTGTTCAATAGATTGAACAACAATCGTTCAATCGTTTGAACAACAAATCAAAAACATAAAAGTGTTGTTCAATCGATTGAACAACAATCGTTCATTCGTTTGAACAACAAATATCGAAAAGGAAACACAAAAGTGTTGTTTGATCGATTGAACAACAATTGTTCAATCGTTTGAACAACAAATATAAAAAAGGAAGCGCAAAAGTGTTTTTCAATCAATTGAACAACAATCATTCAATTGTTTGAACAGTAAATCAAAAATGCAAATGTGTTGTTCAATCGATTAAACATCAATTGTTCAATCGTTTGAACAATAAAAATCGAAAAAAAGAAAAAAAACGCGATAGTATTGTTCAATCAATTGAACAGCAATCGTTCTATCGTTTGAACAGCAAATCGAAAACGCACAAGTGTTGTTTAATCGATTAAACAACAATCGTTCAATCGTTTGAACAACAAAATCAAAATGTAGAAGTGTTGTTCAATCGATTGAACAACAATCGTTCAATCGTTTGAACAACAAAATTGAAAAAAAGGAAAAAGCGTGAAGGTGATGTTCAATCGATTGAACAACAATTGTTCAATCGTTTGAATAGCAAATCAAAACACAAAAGTGTTTTTCAATCAATTGAAAAACAGTCATTCAATCATTTGAACAACAAGTCAAAAATGCAGAAGTGTTGTTCAATCGATTGAACAACAATCGTTCAATCATCTAAACAACAAAAAAAATACAAAAAAGTTGCTATTCAATTGATTGAACAACAATCGTTCAATCGATTGAATAACACTTACCAAAAACAAAAAAATATCATATTCACATGGTGATGCCTACTGAATTTCAATCAATCAAAAGAACATATACATTATTTACAATTTAAATAAAATCACAATTTTACGAAAGAAAATATTTCGGGTCATCACTCCCTGCAGCCAAGATTTGCATGGAAGGGTCCTCACCTACCTGCTAGTAGAAAGACTCCTTGGTGATTGGTTTGTGGTAAATATGCACCTGATTCCCATTCACCTTGAAAGAATGGTTAGCCCCGTTAATGGTAGTCAAAGTGAGAATACCATTATTATGTACTTCTTGAATTTCATAAGAGTCGATCCATATTGTTTGCAACTTGCCCTAAAAACCCCGGAATCTAGAGTCATAGAGGAGTGCCCAATCCCCTTTTTCAAACATCTTCTTTTTGATAAGTCTGTCGTGCCACTTTTCCCTTTGATTTGTTGAAGCCACTTGGTTTGGGCTTTTTTTAAATCTAGTCCCACTTCCTAAGCTGTTCTTAGAGTCTTTATTTCGAATTCAATCGGAAAAATAGGTTCTTTGTCGAACACAAGTTGGTACAAAGAGTATCCAGTAGTATTCGTCCAAGTCATGCGATAGGCCCACAAGGCCTCTAGAAGTCTAGCAGCCCAATCTCGCCGATGTGTTGAGACTGTCTTGGTCATAATTGCTTCAATGACCTTATTGGTGCTTTCGACCTGCCCATTCGCCTACGGGTGATATGGGAAGTGATATTGTGTGTAATGTGATGATTTCTAAGAGTGGTTGTAATCTTGTGTCCTGCAAATTTCCCTCCCCCATATGTTATCACTTCCTGCGGTAAACCATACCACACGAATAACCCAAAGAGGAAGTTAATCACGGTTTCCTCTGTAGATCTTGCTAAATATACTGTTTCCACCCATTTCATCACATAATCTATGGCAACCAATATGTAGGCTTTCTGATTCAATGGTGGATGGAATGGGCCAACAAAGTCCAACTCCCATCGTTCGAAGGGTTCTATGACTAGTTGGGATTGCAGTGACATTTCATTAGATTGGCTGGGCCGACCCATCCTTTGGCAACTATCACAAGCCTGGGCATATTTCTTAACATCTTTAAAAATAGTGGGCCAATAATAGCCCATCTATAGTACCTTATGCCCTGTCCTTCGATCTGCGAAGTGTCCCCCGCAGGGCTCGTCATGGCAAGCCTTCAGGATGTCATAAATCTCATCCTCGTGAATGCATCTGTGTATACACATATCGGACCCTGTGTGAAAAATATATCCACCAATCTAAGAGAATCGGGCATTGCGCTGAACAATCTATCTCCTTTCCCTTGCTATCAAATGCCTGTGCAGCTTCCCCACTGCTAGATAATTTTCCACATCTGCATACCATGGCACCTTGACTGCTACAACAAACAAATGCTCATTTGGAAATTGGTCGTCCACTACCAGTGGATCACTTATCTTTGGAACTCATGATAGAAAATCAGCAACTGGGTTTTCCTTCCCCGGATGATCTTTTATAGTGATGTCAAACTCCTGCAAGAGCAATAGCCAATGATTCACTAGACCATTTGTCATAGGTTTGTTAGCTAAACACTGGATGGATGAGTGATCAGTATACATAAAAACTTGGTAGCCAGTTATATAATGTCTAAATTTGTTTATGGCATAAATGACAGCTAAGAATTCTTTTTATGTTACTGTATAATTGAGCTCTGTAGCAGTAATATTTTTGCTAATATAATATATAGCATATGGTTTTCTGTCCTCCTCCTAGCCGAGGACAGTGCCTATCGCTACATTTGATGCATCTATGGATATGTGAAAAGGCAGCTCCCAGTTTGGTCCTCATAATACTGGTGTCGTCGAGACTAGTTTCTTTAAACCTGTAAAAGTTGTGTCACATTTGTCAAACCACTTGAAATCAACATTTCCAGTTAAAGCATATAAAGACACAGCAATTTGTGAAAACTTTTTAATAAACCTGTGATAATAGCTTGCATATCCTAGAAAGCTACGTACCTCCGTCTGAGTATAGGGTGTAGGTAGTAAAATAATTACTTGTATTTTTGCTGGATCTACCTGTATCCCTGCTACAGAAATATAATGTCCCAAGACTACGCCTTTGGTCATCATCATGTGACTCTTGACATTGCTTAAACATAACCTGGTAGCAATGCATCATTCTAAAACCTTTTCTAATGTTTGCAGTGCTTGATCAAAGTCATCCCCATATGGAGTAAAGTCATCCATATATACCTCAAGTCCTTCATTTATCAGGTCGGAAAAAATGCTGAGTATAGCTCTTTGAAACATGGCTAGGGCATTGCATAAGCCAAATGGTAACACTCTGTAAGCAAATGTACCCCAGGGACAGGTGAAGGTTGTTTTGTCTTGATCTTCAGGGGCAATTTGAATCTGATTGTAGCTGTTGAAGCCATCTAGAAAGGAAAAGAACTGCTTCCCTGCCAAAGTATCAAGGACCTGATCAATAAAGGGAAGAGGGAAGTGATCTTTCTGTGTTGCCTTATTCAATTCCCGATAATCCACACAAATACACCACTTCCCATTTTTCTTGGGGATGACCACCAATGGAGAAACCCATTTTCTATCCGAAATAGGATAAATGAAATTCACATCCAACAGCTTTTGTAACTCTTCTTTCACAATGTCCTTGAGATGCGGATTCAATCTTCGCTGAGGTTGCCAGATAGGACAAGCATCCTTTTCGGTATAGATGTGATGTGTACACAACTGTGGGTCTATACCCTTCATGTCAAGATAATCCTAGGAAAAAGCCCCTTTATATTTTTGTAGGACCTGAATGAGATTTTGCTGTTGATCACTGTCCAGACTATCATTAATGTTTAAAACTTTGCCTGGTTCAATTTCCACAGGCTTGTTGTTATGAACAACAATCGTCTGGATGTGCTGATCATTGGTATCCTTCAAGGGATATTCCAAGGCTTCATTATCCAGAATTGCTTTTATCATTTGACACTTTACATTGCTCACATTAGCCGGCTAATTGATAAAGTTGTTGATAACGTCATCTTCAGTCTTATCTTTGAATTCAAGTGCCTCTGCTACTGTGAGTGGTGAACAGATGCTTTCTTCCAGGTATGCTGGTGGTTGTTTACATATTTTTACAATGGGCAGACTTGGTTTGGCAGGGGGATATAAAACAAGATTTTTTACAACATCCCCCTTTGCAATAGTCATGTTGCCCTCCCAATAGCCTATATATGCATCAACTATCGCTAGCTAAGGTCGGCCCAGTCAGAGTGTGCCCATACAATCAACTCTTCGAGTTTATAACAAGAAAATCTACTAGATATTCCCATGAATCAACAGAAACCATAATATCTTGTAAAGTTCCTTATGGCCTTACCACCAAACGATCAACAAGTTTTATTAAGGTGGTGGTTGGCTCCAAGGCTATAATACCAAGTGCTTGATAGGTTTCTGCTACTAAAATGTTAATGGTTGCACCTAGATCAACTAGCGTATTGGGAAAAGAGCGGCCATATATTTGAGCTGTCACTATGGGATTCCTAGGATCTTCATACTTTACCGAAGCTTCCCCTCCCAAGAGTAAATCAGATAAGGTTCCTACAACATGAATGGCATGTGAAGTTTTTGCGTTCCTCATAGGCTTCTTTACACATAGCTCTTTAGTTGTTTTAACATAAAAGGGAATGTCCTGGATGGCCTAGAGGAGCGGAATTTTTATACAAAGATTTTTTAGTTCCCCTACAAGATCAAAATCTGGGTAAACAATCATCTTAGGTATCATTAACCTTTCGAGGAACGGGGGAGAAGTGACTATGAGTTCCTTAGGATCTTTATGTTGATCTGTCTCTTCTCCTTGTTTTATTTCAATATCAATTACAGGTGGTGGTATATGTACAGGTGGTGTTTCGATCTCAATTGATGGTTGATCCATGTTTTCCTCAGGGGTGATGATATGTCCTGACCTCAATCTTAGTTCATTACATTATTTTTGTTCAATCTCATAGTCTGAGCTTTCGAAAATCTACACCAGTTAAACTGGTCTATTATTGGGATTCGGATTTGGTTGGGCTGGCAGTTGAGGGTGTAGAAGAGGCTGAGGATTTTTTTGTAATGGATAAGGAGTTGACAATGTAGGTTGAGGTTGAGGACCTGTCCCCATAGGAGTATTGGATATTCCCAAAGGTCGCTGCTAATTTGTAGACCAGTTCAGATTTTGAGAAGTGGAGGCAGGCCACTGGGATTGATAGGGATTACCTTGCCAAACAGGAGTAAAAGGAGAATTTGGCCAGCCATTACCTGGAAAGGATTGAGTTGACCACGGTGTCATAGGGAATGGCTAAGGTTGCCAATTTGAGTAAGGCGATTGGCCTTGCCATGCTGCCCCAGGGTTCTGTTGCTGATTAAATTATGAATAAGGAAAGAATTGGGATGCATCTTGTGACATACCTGTAGGTTTGGCCTACCACTGTCAACGCTGGTTCATTAGATACACTGGCTCTGTCTCTTCTTCTACTTCCTTGAACACTGCTTTCAGCCCTGGGAGTGATGGACATTGTTCAGTGGTGTGATCCTTGGTATAGATGGCGCATGCTTGAGCCATGTCTAATGGACACTCCCGTTCACTGTGCTTCTTTCGACAGCGTGGGAAAAAAGCAACCAACTTTCGTTCTGCTAAGGTTTGTTTCTGTTTAGCCTGTAGGACATCCAACTGCATCATGAGGGTGTCTAGGATATCTGTCTTGAAATACTCCAGGAGGTTACCAATTTCCATTCATGTTACGCCTCCATCGTGGGATTTGTTTCCCCTTATCATGGGATCTCGACTTCTTGCTCATGTGTGTGTGCTTCCTCGTGAACACCTGATACACAAGCAAATGATTTCATCATAATCTTCTTGACAAATATCCCCTTTCCCCATTAAGTTTAGAGTTTCTATCCACTCTTCTTTCATTCGTTTAATTAAGATAGCTCTTAGGAATTCTTTTGGTAAGGTGGTATGTGGATATCTCTGCAAGTTATAATGAAACTGTTCGACGTATTCTTCTAGAGTTTCATTATCCTTTGCAGCCATCTTAAAGATTTCATCTTTTAGCTCCCTAGTCTTGCAAAATTCCTGGTATCTTGTGAGGAAGGAAGTCTTCATATCATCCCAAGAATTAATAGTATGTCCACCCAGACCCATGAACCATCTTAAAGCTACTCCTTTCAGAGTAGAAGGGAACAATTTTAGCTTTTGAGGGTTAGTGGTGTAGTCATACCCTCTACAGAGGACATCAAATTCAAACAGGAAGGCATCAGGATCCTCTGTGATCATCCCATGAAAAGTTGGGATGCTCTGTAGAGGAATAGCCTTCATGGGGGCATTAGCTACTTGGTCGACTATGGGGTATTCCAATGTTGAGGTTTGACCTTGAGGTGGTTGATTTTCCATTTGGTCAAAGATGTGCCAATATCCTTCAGGGATTTCAAGGGGTGCTTTTTGAGTAAGCGGAGGATTAGAAATCTAGGTTGGCTTTGCAGCACTGCCTAGATCTGGGATCACAGGAGACCCTTGTTTTGACAACTAAGGTCTTGTCTTAGCAGTTCCACTGGTTTCTCCCTCTCCTTCTCTTAAGTTACATGACTTCCCTCTTGTAGAGGATCAGAATGTAAATTTGTTGTAACCTAAAGACTTTGCTTAGATCCTCTAATTTGGCTTTGAATCTCAGCATAAGATGCAAATGGTGATCCTGCTGCCTGAGGGATTACAGTAGGACTTTTTCCAGATACAGCCCAGAATCCTACTGATGCTTGAGACTCTTCTTTTCTTACAATTTCGTCTATAAAGGTTGTTCTCCCAAGGTTCACCGATCCCCTGGGTTTTGTGAATTTAGGTGGGGGGTTTTGATATTTTTTTATCTTTCTATTCCTGGTGATTCATAAAAACCTATTCCTATTTTACCTCTAAGCTTTTGCTGAAAAGTGTGTTGGTAAGCAAGCACTTTACTTGCTAGGTACACAGGTTCTTACCTCTCATTTTTAAAACCCAATTCTTTTGCAACAAGATAAAAAGAAAATCACTTTGAAACACTCTCCCCAGCAACGACGCCAAAATGTTGGTGCACTAAGATGTCTTTTTTACAGGCAATCTTAATTCCTACATTAATTTTCAACCCAAGGCGAGTCTTTTTATTTCAAGAGTGTCAGCACTATATATGCAGTGAATTCAGAGGTTAAATAATAACAAATCATTGCAATTTCTAATGACTATCTTTTCAAACTCAATCCAAACAATTATGAAAGAAGTAACTCTGAAAGAAATTCATAACATACTTTGCAATTCTACTTAACCTATCATGAAAGCAAATGAATCTGAATACAATTATAAAGAATCACACTTGGCAGTCTTAAATGGAATTGAAACTAACTCACTCAATCATTAAAGAGACTACAACAATTGAAAAACAAATGATAATTGAACAACAAATCCCAATTGAACAGCAACTGATAATTGAACAACAAATGATAATAGAACAACAAATGATATCTGAACAACAAATAACTATATTGCAGAAAGCGATCAATTCTATCTCTGAAATCTATGATAACATTACTTGGAATGAATCAGCGATCTAATGCTGGAACTAACATAACCAATCCAACCAAAAGCATTACTCATATATAACACACGGCTAAATTTGAATCTCGAATGAACAGCAAAAGCAAATCGAATCGACAATCCTCATGATAATCAAAATGATATTAACTTAACATTAACAAACAGTAAAGAATAAAATAGAAAATATTATAGCACAGGCGAAGCAGTAGATCTTCTCTTGACTGGGCCCAGAGTCGCCAGAAGTCTCCGCTATGAGATACTCAGAATATAATTATGATTTAAACGCAGTCTTCTTCATTAAAACGAATAACAGAGTTACAACATCACCAAAGTAACAATATTATATGTCCAAAAGAATAATTATGAACTATGAATTTCTGAACTAGTCGTGCAGTTTGCCTTTCGGCCTTATATATAACAATTAGAAAAGTAAATAGATAAAAGTGAATCCTCAGGATTAGGGGATCCTGAGGATTTCACAATACTCAATCTGATTCTGTCATAAAATAGCATTGGTCTGCCCGGTCTTCCACTGTCCTGCCTTGCCTCTGACGCTGTCTTTTTCCTTTATGAGATGTTGTTGTTCTGTTGATTGAACAACTATCATCCAATTCGCGTCTTCTGCACATAAAGATAGTAAAAATCAGTTTTTCCTGCTTAGATTCATCTAATTTGTTACTGATTACTTTTACCCAACTTTAGTTTTTATTTCCTCTACTTTTATCCATAAACAAAGATAATCATGTGAGGATGAGTGCTAAATAAAGCTATTACCAAGGAGAAAACATACCTTTTATTGACCCAACACAAAGGTCTCTTCATAGTCAATCCCTTCCACCCGAGAGTACCCCTTGACCACAAATATGGCCTTGTACTTTTCTATGCTTACATCTGCTTCCTGCTTCACCTTGAAGATCCATCTTGAACCCACAACTGATTTGTTTGCTGGTCTTGGGACCACTTCCCAAACATTGTTCTTCATAATAGATTCGTACTAATTCAAAATTGCATAGACCCATGTAGATTTTTACTGTAGATTCAACACGCTAAAACACAAGACAAGAATCTACTCTACTCTTCAGCGAAAACCAAAATTGATCGATGAAAACAATAAGCATAAAAGGAAGAATTTAAATCGCACATAACACAATATTTTTTCTAGGGAAAGAAACTGCTCAAAACCCCAGCTATCTATATTGCATTAAACAAAAGATATGAGAAGAAAATACAATGCTTTTTAAACCCGAATAATTCATGCACTAGGACAATCTATCTCTCAGCCTCACAAGCTAGCTCAAGCCAACACATAGCCAAATTCAATTCTTGCCAAGCCCTGAATTCCTTGCACAATTCCTGAGAGAATTAGCCCATATTTTATTGAGAAATCCACTCTCCATAACTGCACAATATATCCATAGGCCCTCAACTAATTACATGCATCATCTGTACAACTTGGAAAATTATACAACTGATAGTACACTGTCCCTAAACTCTAATCTCAACTGGGTCTTCCTCTGAACTGACATGCATGAGTTATTTATGAGTGAATATTCAGTTAACTGGTGTGTTACTGAGGATTCACTGGTGCTTGTCTGCACTACTAGACCTCCTACTAGTTCCTCCAACAGTTAGAACTAATTTAATTGACTATAACTCATATATGGCATTATAGAGTGTTGAAAATGGCAACAAGCAATGCTAAAAATAGCATTGCTATAAATAGCAGTTCGGGTACCAGTGTTGGACATAGCAACAAGGAATGAAAAATGGAAGTGCTAAAAATAGCATTGCTATAAATAGCATTTTGGGATGGATTCCAGTTTTAGTTAGTCCCTGAACTAAAATTGAGAAGTAAAATTCGATTTTTTTTTAGGAGCTATTTGAAAAATAATTAATTAATTCACCATGAGTTAATTAGTTGTAGGAAATCAAACATGAAGTCTATGTGAGGACATGCAACAGTTATCCCATTAATTGAGGAATTTATCCATCATTTAAAGAGATAAGGATGAGTTGTAATATTGAGTTGTAATTAGTTGGCTCAGTTAACTGATTCAAGTCCAGTTAGATTAATTCAAACACTTTATTGGATTAATTGTGAGTTCAGTTAGTTAATGCATGCATGCATGTAACTGCTGCACTTCAGATAACTGAATATTCTCTCATAAATAACTCATGCATGTCAGTTCAGTCAGAGACCCAGT
The DNA here is from genome assembly GCA_031772625.1 of Pinus tabuliformis. Taxonomy (NCBI): domain Eukaryota; kingdom Viridiplantae; phylum Streptophyta; class Pinopsida; order Pinales; family Pinaceae; genus Pinus; species Pinus tabuliformis. The sequence goes on along the minus strand of CM062805.1, from coordinate 1,116,559 downwards.
TGAGATCAAAGGAAGGGACAATGTACTATCAGTTGGAGGAATTTTCTTATAAAGGAAACTCATCCATGCAGAAGGAATTATCTCCTTCAAGTTTGTGCAGTTATTTCTGAGCCAAGTGAGCAGTGTGAGGTGGGAATTCACACAAGTGGAATCACTAGACCCCAGGAGAAACTGCACAAGGAAATAGGAGGCTTGGAGGGTAGAGGAGAAGGTTGTGAGAGCCTTTGACTATCTATGAGCAATATTGTTTGATTGCAGAGATAGCAAGATAGCTTGTGAGCTTATTCTTTTTGTAATACTGAACATATTTCCACTTATATGATAATACAGAGATTGGGGTTTTAGTCTGAGGCTTTCCCGGGGTTATTCTTCTGTGTTCATGTGTGATTGATCTCTCTTCATATGTTATATGTGTTCTAATTGATCTTGCTCATATTCGATTAAGCTTCCGCAAGTTTGTTGTAGAAGTAGATCTTGTATTTTTCTTTAGTATATTGCATTCTTAGGTGATCTACAGTGGGAATTTCTACATGGTATCGGAGCAAAGGTGATCAAAGGAGAGAAAAATATACAAGAAGGGAGAAGGGAGAAGTTTGAAGTTCCTGAATATAGAAATCGAGTTCTTACCACATCTCAATTTCACCAATGGTGTCCAACGGTTTAAGACTCGAGTATGCCCTTGATGGCAGCTCGAATTATATAGCCTAGAAGGATTTTGTGGAAGCAGTATTAGAGGATAACGATCTAAAGGACTTCATTGATCAAGAAGTCCCCAAGCCGGCAGTGGCTAATGCTACAGAATTGGCGGAATGGAAGAAATGTGTGGCTAGAGTGAGGAGAATCCTTCGGGAGGGATTTCGAGACCACATAGTCTCGAGTCTCCATGGGAAGGAGACACTGTTTTCGATGTGGAAAAAATTGAAAGATCTATATCAGAACAACAGCAATAAGAGTAAGTTGGCACTGAAAGACAAGCTTTGGAAAATCAAGTGTGAAAAGGGCGACACGATCTCTACATATCTGAACAAGCTCACCACCTATAGGGATGAGCTTGGAAGTGTAGGGATCACGACATCCGATGATGACATGGTGAGTCTAGCTCTCCTCGATCTTCCTAAGAGTTGGCATAGCTACCAAGACTTGGTAAATGGAAGAGAAAAACTACTAGATTGGGAATGACTTTCGTCGGATCTAATGTAGGAGGAGATAAGAAGAAGCACCATAGATGGTTCTTCATCCAAGGAGGATGAAGAAAATTGCACCTTAGCGAGTAGGGTGAAGAAAGGGAAGGAGAAGGATTCTCATCCAAAATCGAGTTCTTCCCATGGTGGGAATAAGTTTGACAAATTGAAAGTGCGATGCTTTCATTTTCATGAGGTGGGCCATTTTGCTACAAATTTTCCACTGAAGAAATCCAAGAAGGGATCCTTGGAAGGATTTGAAGGTGAGGCACTAGCCTCACAGTTCAAGTTGGATTTCATACTCTTCGCATGCATGGTTTCATCCATGGTGGGATGTGGTTGGTTTCTTGACACTGGAGCTTCTTTCCACATGACCGGCGATAAGATTTTGTTCAGTACCTTGGAGGAGAAAGATCTCCAGATACTCATAGCGATGGGTAATGATGAAAAGTATAGTGTCTCAGGTGTAGGCACAGTTGTTTTTCAGAGGAAGCATGGAGCTTGCATTACCTTGACCGATGTCAAGTATGTACCAGGACTGAGGAAAATTTTGGTGTCGATCGCAATGCTAGAATACAAAGGATATGATGTAGTCTTCAGTAAGGGAAAGGTTTTCCTTCAACACATCACCACTAGACAGGTGAAGTAAGTTCATGAGTCAAGAACCTGTATGCTCTTGAGGTTCAAGATGCATGCAAAGCCTTGAGGAGCAAGGCAAAGGTTAGGTACTTGGTGGTTGAGAGGGATAGTACATTACCTCTCAACATGCAACACCAGAAGAAGTCTCAGACAATTGTGGAGGAGCCACAATGGTGAAGCAGCTTCAGGAGGTTGTGGAGCAGCCATTACTGGAGAAGTCGAAAGGGGACTGCGTGGAGGCATCCACTCATGTAGAGACCTCCAGTAGGGGGAAATTTTGAGCCAAGTGGGCAGAGGGATCACATGCATCCATACCTCCAGGTAGGAGGTGGGGCGATGTGGAGTGACAATCCCAAGAAGGCTGGAATAGGGGCAGGATCATTGAGGTACCTAACCTCTTTGATTAGACTTTGCTATGGGAGCCCCGACGAGGAGTAGAAGGACTGGATGAATGGGTAGAGACAGATGCGGATGGAGCAGCAGAGAGAGCTACAATGTAGGAACCCTAAGACAGTGCGAAGCTAGCAGGCTGCAACAATGCGAGAGGCACAAGAGTGTTTCACCAGTGCACGATGGCATAGAGAGGTGTGCAACGGTGCGAGATGCATGCACTGTTGTAGCAGCTCAGAGGTCAGAGAGGGAGCGCTTGTCAGTGGCAGATGGAGCTTCAACATCAAAGGATGTTTCTAGCCTAACAAAGAGGTCAGTTGGGAGAATTTTTTGTTTCTATAGTTGCTGAAGCAATAACACTTGGGAGAAGTGTTGCATGCAGAACATTCCAAAGGTTCAAGATCGGGTTCGAGTTGAATGCATTTCTTGTTGAGAGGGAGTGTTGAAAATGGCAACAAGAAATGCTAAAAATAACATTGCTATAAATAGAAGTTCGGGTACCAGTTTTGGACATAGCAACAAGGAATGAAAAATGGAAGTGCTAAAAATAGCATTGCTATAAATAGAATTTCGGGATGGATTCCAATTTTAGTTAGTCTCTAAACTAAAATTGAGAAGTAAAATTCGAATTTGTTTTAGGAGCTGTTTGAAAAATAATTAATTAATTCACCATGAGTTAATTAGTTGTAGGAAATCAAACATGAAGTCTATGTGAGGACATGCAACAGTTATCCCATTAATTGAGGAATTTATCCATCATTTAAAGAGATAAGGATGAGTTGTAATATTGAGTTGTAATTAGTTGGCTCAGTTAATTGAGTAAAGTCCAGTTAGATTAATTCAAACAGTTTATTGAACTAACTATGAGTTCAGTTAGTCAATGCATGCATGCATGTAACTGCTGCACTTCAGATAACTGAATATTCTCTCATAAATAACTCATGCATGTCAGTTCAGTTAGAGACCCAGTTGAGATCAAAGGAAGGGAAAATGTACTATCAGTTGGAGGAATTTTCCTATAAAGGAAACTCATCCATGCAGAAGGAATTATCTCCTTCAGGTTTGTGCAGTTATTTCTGAGCCAAGTCAGTAGTGTGAGGTGGTAATTCACACAAATGGAATCACTGGACCCCAGGAGAAACTGCACAAGGAAATAGGAGGCTTGGAGGGTAGAGAAGGTTGTGAGAGCCTTTGACTATCTATGAGCAATATTGTTTGATTGTAGAGAGAGTAGGATAGCTTGTGAGCTGATTCTTTTTGTAATACTGAACATATTTCCACTTGTATGATAATACAGAGATTGGGGTTTTAGGCTGAGGTTTTCCCCGGGTTATTCTTCTGTGTTCATGTGTGATTGATCTCTCTTCATATGTTATATGTGTTCTAATTGATATTGCTCATATTCGATTAAGTTTCCGCAAGTTTGTTGTAGAAGTAGATCTTGTATTTTGCTTTAGTATATTGCATTATTAGGTGATCTACAGTGGGAATTTCTACATGGTATCGAAGCAAAGGTGATCAAAGGAGAGAACAATATACAAGAAGGGAGAAGTTCGAAGTTTGAAGTTCCTGAATATAGAAATTGAGTTCTTACCACATCCCAATTTCACCAATGTCATTCAACGGTTTAAGACTCGAGTATGCCCTTGATGGCAGCTCAAATTATATAGCCTGGAAGGATTGTGTGGAAGCAGTATTAGAGGATAACGGTCTAAAGGACTTCATTGATCAAGAAGTCCCCAAGCTGGTAGTGGCTAATGTTACAGAATTGGCAAAATGGAAGAAATGTGTAGCTAGAGCGAGGAGAATCCTTCTGGAGGGATTTCGAGACCACATAGTCTCGAGTCTCCATGGGAAGGAGACACCATTTTCGATGTGGAAAACATTGAAAGATCTATATTAGAACAACAGCGATAAGAAGAAGCTGGCACTGAAAGACAAGCTTCGGAAAATCAAGTGTGAAAAGGGCGACATGATCTCTACATATCTGAACAAGCTCACCACCTGTAGGGATGAGCTTGGAAGTGTAGGGATCACAACATCCGATGATGACATGGTGAGTCTAGCTCTCCCCAGTCTTCCTAAGAGCTGGCATACCTACCAAGACTTGGTAAATGGAAGAGAAAAACTACTAGATTGGGAACAAATTTGGCCGGATCTAATGCAGGAGGAGATAAGAAGAAGCACCATAGATGGTTCTTCATCCAAGGAGGATGAAGAAAATTACACCTTAGTGAGTAGGGTGAAGAAATGGAAGGAGAAGGATTCTCATCCCAAATAGAGTTCTTCCCATGGTGGGAATAAGTTTGAAAAATCAAAAGTGCAATGCTTTCATTTTCATGAGGTGGGCCATTTTGCTACAAATTTTCCACTGAAGAAATCCAAGAAGGGATCCTTGGAAGGATCAGAAGGTGAGGCACTGGCCTCACAATTCAAGTTGGATTTCACACTCTTCACATGCATGGTTTCATCCATGGTGGGATGTGGTTGGTTTCTTGACACTGGAGCTTCTTTCCACATGACCGGCGATAAGAGTTTGTTAAGAACCTTGGAGGAGAAAGATCTCCAGATACTCATAGCGATGGGTAATGATGAAAAGTATAGTGTCTCAGGTGTAGGCACGGTTGTTTTTCAGAGGGATCATGGAGCTTGCATTACCTTGACCGATGTCAAGTATGTACCAGGACTGAGGAAAAATTTGGTGTCGATCGCAATGCTGGAAGACAAAGGATATGATGTAGTCTTCAGTAAGGGAAAGGTTTTCCTTCAACACATCACCACTAGATAGGTGAAGCAGATCAGTTCATGAGTCAAGAACCTGTATGCTCTTGAGGTTCAAGATGCATGTAAAGCCTTGAGGAGCAAGGCAAAGGTTAGATACTCGGTGGTTAAGAGGGACAATACATCACCTCTCAACATGCAACATCAAAAGAAGTCTCAGACAATTGTGGAGGAGCCACAATTTGTGAAGAAGCTTCAGGAGGTTGTGGAGCAGCCATAACTGGAGAAGCCGAAAGGGGACTGAGTGGAGGCATCTACTCATGTAGAGACCTCCAGTAGGGGGAAATGTTGAGCCAAGTGGGCAGAGGGATCACATGCATCCGTACCTCCAGGTAGGAGGTGGGGCGATGTGGAGTGATAGTCCCAAGAAGGCTGGAATAGGGGCAGGATCATTGAGGTACCCAACCTCTTTGATTAGACTTTGCTATGGGAGCCCCGATGAAGAGTAGCAGGACTGGCTGAGTGGGTAGAGACAGATGCGGATGGAGCGGCAGAGAGAGCTACAGTGCAGGAATCCCATGACAGTGTAGAGCTAGCAGGCTACAACAATGCGAGAGGCACAAGAGTGTTGCACCAGTGCACGATGGCATAGAGGGGTGTGCAATAGTGCGAGATGTATGGAGTGTTGCAGCAGCTCAGAGGTCAGAGAGGGAGCACTTGTTAGCAGCAGATGGAGCTTCAACATCAAAGTATGTTTCTAGCCTAACAAAGAGGTCAGTTGGGAGATTTTTTTGTTTCTAGAGTTGTTGAAGCAATAACACTTGGTAGAAGTGTTGCATGCAGAACATTCCAAAGGTTCAAGATCGGGTTCGAGTTGAATGCCTTTCTTGTTGAGAGGCAGTGTTGAAAATGGCAACAAGAAATGATAAAAATAGCATTACTATAAATAGCAGTTCGGGTACCAGTGTTGGACATAGCAATAAGGAATGAAAAATGGAAGTGCTAAAAATAGCATTGCTATAAATAGCATTTTAGGATGGATTCCAGTTTTAGTTAGTCCCTGAACTAAAATTGAGAAGTAAAATTCGAATTTGTTTTAGGAGCTGTTTGAAAAATAATTAATTAATTCACCATGAGTTAATTAGTTGTAGGAAATCAAACATGAAGTCTATGTGAGGACATGCAACAGTTATCCCATTAATTGAGGAATTTATCCATCAGTTAAAGAGATAAGGATGAGTTGTAATATTGAGTTGTAATTAGTTGGCTTAGTTAACTGAGTCAAGTCCAGTTAGATTAATTCAAAAAGTTTTTTGAATTAATTGTGAGTTCAGTTAGTTAATGCATGCATGCATGTAACTGCTGCACTTCAGATAACTGAATATTCTCTCATAAATAACTCATGCATGTCAGTTCAGTCAGAGACCCAGTTGAGATCAAAGGAAGGGACAATGTACTATCAGTTGGAGGAATTTTCCTATAAAGGAAACTCATCCATGCAGAAGGAATTATCTCCTTCAAGTTTGTGCAGTTATTTATGAGCCAAGTGAGCAGTGTGAGGTGGGAATTCACACAAGTGGAAGCATTGGACCCTAGGAGAAACTGCACAAGGAAATATGAGGCTTGGAGGGTAGAGGAGAAGGTTGTGAGAGCCTTTGACTGTCTATGAGTAGTATTGTTTGATTGCAGAGGCAGCAGGATAGCTTGTGAGTTGATTCTTTTTGTAATACTGAACATATTTCCACTTGTATGATAATACAGAGATTGGGGTTTTAGGTTGAGGCTTTCCCCTGGTTATTCTTCTGTGTTCATGTGTGATTGATTTCTCTTCATCTGTTATATGTGTTCTAATTGATCTTGCTCATATTCAATTAAGCTTCCACAAGTATGTTGTAGAAGTATATATTGTATTTTGCTTTAGTATATTGCATTATCAAGTGATCTACAGTGGGAATTTCTACATAGAGAATATATATTGATATGGTAGAGATTGAAATTTTAGATTGATATCCCTAATAATTTGGTAGATATATCAATTACAATGTCAATTTATTGGGAAACCTCTAATCGAGGGGTTAAAATATTTACTCGACATTGACATAAGCTTGATTACATGGTTTCACTAAGGTGATTTAAAAATCCACTCGGAAGGGGAGAGAATAATGGATTAGTGAAAGGGCTTTTACAAATTGTTATATTTAAAAATGAATTTTTTTCGTTCAAATTTAATATTTTTAATCAAATCTTAAGTGTCATAGGAAAAAATGGAAATACCATAAATTTTGGGAGATGGAATTATTCCTGAGTTATCTAATTACAACTCAAAAGAGCTCAACCAGGGCCCCTAAAATTTAGGGATAACTCTACATGACACTAGATAAACTTCCAACTTGAATTTCCTAAGTCAATTAAGTCAATTTAACTTAATTAACTATTATAAGTTGCTATGAGAATAAAATTACAATTTAATTCAAGGACAAATTAAATTGGAATTTCTTGTTGATATTTTTAACACTCCCTCTCAACAAGAAAGGGATTATTTGCTACCCTGATCCTGCTTCTGTGAAACTCAAATTTGCATCTTGACAAGGCCTTTGTCAAAATATCTACATTCTACTCCTCTGTGGGAATGTACTCCAACAACATAATTCTCATCTACACACAATCTCGAAGATGATGATACTGGATATCAATATGCTTAGACTGATCATGGAAACCTGGATTTTTAGAGATTTTGATACAACTCTGATTGTCACAGTAAATCACATTTGGATCCATCTACTGACCAGACAAACCAACAAGAATCTTCCTCATCCAGATAGCCTCACAAGCTGCTTGACTAGCATCCATGTACTCTACTTCTATTGAACTGAGTGCAACTGATCTCTATTTCCTGTTGTACCAAGAAATAATTGATCATCCAATACAAAAGATCACACTTGATGTGCTCTTCCTTTCGGATGGACTCCTTGCCCAATATGCATCAGTGAAGCCTTGAAGCTTCACTCCCTTTGTTCGTTTGTACCATAAACCATAATGAGTAATGCCTCTGAGGTATCTCAGCACATGTTTAGTTTCCTTCTAATACAACTTAGCTAGCTCAACCATCACTTGACTAAGTTGGTTAATTGCATAACACATGTCCAGTCATGTTTTCACCAAATACATGACTGAACCCACAAGCTACCTATAAATAGTAGCCTCCACTACTTCACCGGAGTATCATCCTCCTTCCTCTAGTTACCTGCTAGAGGCGTCTCCATGGATTTATTTCTCTCCATGTGGAACCTTTTGAGTGTCTCGCTATCATAATTTCCCTTAGATACAAAAATTTCCTCATCACCTTGGCATACTTCCATACCTAGAAAGTAGTGCTTGAGCCCCAAGTCCTTCATTTAGAACTCTCTTGCAAGATCCTCTTTGCAAGACTTGATCAACTTATCATCATCCATCGGAATCAAATTATCGACATATAAAATAATAATCAAAAATTTACTTTCCACCACAATATGGTAAAGGTTTTCATCCGCTTCACTTTTAGTGAAGCCCAACCCAGTGAAATAGCTATTGATCCTGGTGTACCAAGCACGAGGTGCTTGTTTCAGTCCATACAATGCTCGCTTGAGTCAGCACACATGTGACTCTCTATTGAAGGTCTCAAATCCTTCAGGTTGCTCAATATACACCTCTTCCTTAATCATGTCATTGAGGAATGTTTTCTTTACATCCATTTAATGTACCTTCCATTCCATCTATGCCGACAATGCTAGAATGGATCTTATTGATGAGTACCTTACAACAGGAGAAAAACTCTCATCATAATCAATCCCCTCCACCTAAGAAAAACCTTTGGCCACAAACCTGGCCTTCTGTTTCTCCACACTACCATCCACTACTTTCTTTACCTTGTAAATCCATCTAGAACTTACCGCTGACATGTTCGGCGGTCTTGGGACCAAATCCCAAACACTGTTCCTAAAAACGGATTCATACTCCTCAACCATGACATCAAACCAAACTGGTTGCTGCACTTATTCCTCAAAAGAGGATGGCTCAGTCCCTACACATTCACTCATCAGACCCATGTAGCTCGTGTACCTCTTTGGTGACCTCCTCTGCCTGTGTTGTGATGTGGGTGCTCCCACATTCTCTCTCACATCATGAAATAACATGTAAGCCTCTCTAGCGCACTTTCTCCCATATCTGGAAGACTCTGCATGAGTGGGTGTCTCCACTCCCTGATCCTCTGCATGTGGTTGCTCCACATCATTCTGAGGTTCCTCCTTAGGATTTAAAATCTCCTCAACCACATGTAGCTAAAGCACCCTCTCAAGGGAACATCTCATGGCCTTCTCTTCATCAAATTTTATATCTCTGGGAACCATTGTCATCCTTTTAGTTGGCACGTACACCTGATAGTTGTGAGGTGTATTAGTGTACCCCACAAATATCCCCAACTCTTTTTTTGGCTTAGGTTTCTTTCGTGCATCTTTGGTTACATTGCAGTAGACTGATGAACCAAAAATCCTGAAGTGTCCCACATCTGGTTTCTTCCTTGAAAAACCTCTTCTGGTGTACTCATCCCAAGAATTTGATGAGGGCTTATGTTTTGAAAATAAACAACTATGTTGCATGCCTCAACCCACAAGTGTAGTGGTAGGCATTGATCAGGCAACATCCCCCATGTCGCTCCTACAATGCTTCGATTTTTCCTTTCAGGCACCCCATTCTGATGTGGATTATGAGGTGCTATCAACTCTTGTCGAATGCCTTCTTATGCACATAAGTTTTTGAACTCATTTGAAACATACTCTCCATCGTTATCACTCCTGAGAGATTTAAATTTCCTTCCAATATCTTTCTCAACCAGTGCTTTAAATTCACAAAACTTTGCAAAAGTATGATCGTTCTTCTGCATGAAGAAGATCCAACACTTATGAGAAAAATCATCAACAAATATAACATAACACCTATGCTTGGCCTTTTATGTTGTCGATAATAGTCCACACACATCTAAGTGAATTTGATTGAGGATCGCCTCTACTCAACTATCTTTGTAATGAAAGGAATATTTGGTGTATTTTCCCAAGGTACACCCTTTGCATGTGTCTACCTACTCTAGTGTACCCTTGGGAAGACCGGTATAAATTTGTTACATGATATTCAAAGCACCATGATGCAAGTGACCCAATCTCCTGTGGCACAACTCACCGATGTCTTGGCTCTGCACCTTCTCTACTTTTGTGCTCAAGGCAACACAATCTTCTACCTCCAACTTGTAGAGATTCTTCACTCGAACCCCTATCCTCTTCACCTATCCTATGGCTATGTGATGAAGGAGTGCCTTTCCCTTACTAAATACCACATCATATTCTCTATCCTCCAACATGGAAACAAATACCAAGTTCTTCTTCAAACCAGTAACATACATAACATCTCACAAAGTGAGGGGAGAACCTGACTCACTCTGAAAGGTAACTGTACCAATCTTTGTAGCGCTATAACTCCCATCATCACCCATCTCGATATGCATCTCGAGATTATTATCCTCCAAGTTATTGAATAACTCTTTATTACTGGTCATGTGGAAAGAAGCTCCACTATCCTGGTACCACACACTACCCATCATCAATGACACCATACAAGCGATGAGGGTAAAGTCTAGTTCGAATTGTGAGGAAACAACCTCACTTGTCGTTCCTCTTGAGGGCTTCTTAACGGCCTTCTTGAGCGAACACTTTGTGGAAAAATGTCCTAGCTCATGATAGTGAAAGCACTTGACTTTCAACATCTCCTTCTTATGGCCCTGACAAGAATCTAATTTGGAATGGGATGACTTCCCCTTCCCTTTCTTTGCCTTACCCACTAAGGCACAATTCTCCTCATCATCATGCTTTGATGAGGATCCTGTTAGGTCCCTATACTACTAGTGTAACCCCTTATTGTTATTAGTGCAACCCCCTTATTGTATTATTGTGCCCATATAGCCCCGATGTGGTTATTATTATGCCCCATAGAAGCCCACTATTGTTATTGTTGTGCCCCTAAAATATTATTGTTATGTAGGCTGTGATTGTATTGGGACCCCTTAGACTCCTATATATAGAAAGGAGGTCTTGTCATTTTTATCATCCAAGAATTGTTCATTTGTGTAATGTAAAGGAGGTTTCCCACTCGAAGAGGCTAATTTCTAAGTCGTTGATCTATCTTTTCTATCTTTGTGTGAGATGGTTTCAAAACATTTGGTATCAGAGCTTTCGATTCTAGGGTTTCACTACTCCAAACAGGTCATCGTGGAATTTTCACTATAACGTTTTCTATACGACATTTCGAAAGCTAACAAAAAAACCCATTTGAGAAGAAATTGTTCTGAATCGTGGGTATGAATTTCAGATCTTGTCTCGCTATATTTTCGGAGATATGATATGAGGAAGTTAGGGTTTTTGCAAGATCCAAAATCCCATCTCAAACAGGTCATTGTGGAATGTTCGCTATAATTTTGTTTCTATGAACGTTCAGACTATGAAATTAAAACCCATTTGAGCCAGAATATTGATGAAGCTTGGACCTGAATTTCAGAAATTGTTTAGCTATATTTTTGGATATATGGTCCAAGACATTTATGGTTTTTGCAGGCTCCCGAAATACATCCCAAACATGTGACCTTGGGAAAATCGTCATAACTTTCTCTCTAAGCATCAGATTAAAATTTCATAAGAAGTCACAAAAACAAAACAAACTATACTTTTTTGTGTATCGTGTTTAGGTCTGAAGGTCGAAACTATGACACATGCACTTCATACAAGTATGCTCGACTGAAAAGTATATAATCAGGTCATCTTGTGTGATTGGGCATAACACTTTCTTGAAGAATCCAATTTCAATCAGACTAGTGGCATTGGAAAGAGGATGCAGGGGATATCACAGGGCACAATTGGAAACCTTGGAGATCTTAAATTTCAGATATAAAACAGATTTAAGATCGAGATCCTAAAAGAAAGAAAAAGAATGCCTTGAATCAAGAAAATAGAAGCACCTAATAAGAAAAATTTGATGGATGATTTGAAGAATGCGATCAAAGCTAAGATAAATAGTTGTATCTATGCCATGGAAGCTAATATCGATGGTATGGAAGCATATTTGAAGAAAGACATGGAAGGTTTGAAGGAAGGTGGGACAAATCTGTTATAAGAAATGCCTCCTAATGGTGAAAAGGTAGTAGAGGAAACTCATGATGAGAACAAAAGTAATGTTAATCATGATTTCATAGAATCTAACATTGGATTTAAGACCCAACATATTCCATAGATAGATATGAGGAAGTTTGATGGCAAGGATCCTGTAACATGGATACTACAGACGGAGAAATATTTTGATCTACATAATGTGCAAAACACACAAAAGGTACATATTGCATCTTTGTATTTAGAACTGAATCAGTTTGTATGGTATAGAGGGATTTGTTCTTGTAAGCAACCTTCACCTGGTCAATTTTCACAGAGGAAATGATAGCACATTATGAAGATACAAAGAGAAACACCTTCTTTAGCCAATTGATAAATCTCAAACAAAAGGGTTCAATGGAAGAGCACATTGAGGACTTCCAAAAATTGAATATAAGGGTAAATGATATTCCAGAGAAGCATAGGATTGAAGTCTTTATAGGGACTTTAAATGATAACATCCAACATGATTTTCACCTTTGGGAATCTGATTCATTGGAGAAGGCATATAGGTTGGCAAGAAAAATTGAAAGCAAAATTATGGCAACAAGGAAGCCTACCACTCATAACTATAAAGATGGAAGTGTTGTTTCTCCTAGCCTTTCACCTCCTACAAGGTTGACACCAAAGAAATTGGAAGAAAAAAAAATCAAAAGGGATTTGTTACAATTGTGATATAAAATACACTGCAAGTCATAAGTGTGTTGAGAAGAAATTAATTTACATAGATGGGGAAGAGGAGCAAGAAAAGGAACAAGAAACGTCAAAAGAAGAGGATATACACCCGGAACCAATCCCAAAGAAAGAAGAAATAAATCTGGCCATATACATAGATGGGGAAGAGGAGCAAGAAAAGGAACAAGAAACGTCAAAAGAAGAGGATATACACCCGGAACCAATCCCAAAGAAAGAAGAAATAAATCTGGCCATATCTTGTAATGCATTGAAAGGAATTACCACTCCTCAAACTCTCAAGATAGAAGGTCATATCAAGAAGAAAAAAATAATAGTGTTGATTGATTCGGGTAGTACCCATAATTTTATTCATTGTAAGATAGACAAGGAATTTAATTGCTTCCTATATCTAACACCAGAGTCTCAAGTAAAGGCTGCAAATGGAGGAACCATAATTGCTTTGGAAAGTGTCATAATATCAAGCTATCCATGGGAGAATATGTCTTGAATAGTCCAATGGCTACAATCTTTGGGTACGATAGCCTTTAATTTTCAAGAACTTTCTTGAATTTTTTTTGGGAAGAAAAGGAAGTTGAATTAAGGGGTATCGCAAGGAAACCAAGAAATATAATCAGGTCTAACAGCATGAAAAATCTTCTAAAGAAAGAACAATGGGGCGTAATTGCACAATTATGTTCACTAGAGGTTCCCACATCAAAATCATCTATTTTTGCAAATCTCCAAAACGTTTTGGACAATCATTCCAAGTTATTTGAGATTCCCAAAGGCCTCCCACCTATCCATGATTATTATCATGCTATTCATTTGAATCCTGGAAGTGTTCCCCTAAACATCAGGCCTTACACTTATCCATATGCCCAGAAGAGTGAAATTGAATGCATGGTTGCAGAAATGCTAGAGGTTGGTATAATTCACAGGAGTCAAAGTTTTTTCTCTGCTCTAGTGGTATTGGTATACAAGAAGGATGTTTCATGGCACATGTGTCCAGATTATAGGGAGCTCAACAAGCTTACTATTAAAGATAAATTTCCCATTCATGTCATTGATGAACTACATGGAGAAATTTACTTTACCAAGTTAGATATTCGTTCAAGATATCATCAAATTAGAATGAAGACTAAAGACATTCCAAAAACAACATTTAGAACTCATGAGGGTCATTATGAATTTTTTGTCATGCATTTTGGCCTTACTAATGCACCTTTTACATTTCAAGGTTTGATGAATTCCATTTTCAAAACCTTCCTTAGAAAATTTGTGTTAGTATTTTTTGATGATATACTAATTTATAACAAGTCTTGGAAGGATCATGTTCAACATGTTGACAGGGTGCTCAAACTATTGGAGGAGAAACAATTATATGAAAAAGCTCAAAATGTTTCTTTGGAGTACAAGAGGTGGAATATTTGGGTACTCAGTTAGCTCATAGCTCATCTTATCATCCTCAATGTGATGGGAAAACTGAGATAGTGAGCAAATGTTTGGAAGGATATCTTCGCTGCTTTGTATATGATAAACAAAAATAATGGGTCAAGTGGTTTCCTCTGGTTGTGTTAGTTCCAGTCTTCGAAGCCTATCACCAGGGATCAAAATGGGCTCTTACTATGTCTAGTTTTCATAGATGTTTTGCACATGAGTTTCAATGAAAATCATATCCTAAGTATGTTCATCAGAAGCAACCTGGAAATATATTTCCAACAGTATATTGCACACCCGAAACCAATTCCTGGATCAGAAGATATGATCAAAATGAACGATTGATTCAGAAAACATAACAGACACACACATCAACACAGCGAATAATCAAGGAGTTCACCAGACTTCATGGCTACATCTCCTAGTCCAACTATCAGTGTCAACCTCTATATTAAGTCTTCAAGAACAGATTATTACAAGAGTGAGCTCAAAAATAGAGTCTCAAACAACAGTGACATCAAAGAGGGATCCTCTCAAAAACCTCGAGTCTAATAGAGTGCACAGACTCTCCCTATATCTTGTTCATCTATTCAATCTGCCTCAATCTGACCAACTGACTGTCTTTCTGTGACTGTCTTCAGCTGACTTCTCTCGTCCTCTCTTTGTCTGCCATAGAGTGGATTTTAAGCCTCTTGGCCTTGTCTGTTCGCCTTCCCTCTTCAGGCTCTTTGGCTCACGGCCGTTGTCCCTTCATCTCCTTCTTGAGTTTTTAAACAATCATTGTAAACACTTGAATCAGCAAGGCCACCTATTTGTAACGGAAAGGACCACTGGCACGGGTGAAATCCCTAGGAATACGTTTCTCTGTTTACACAGAGAAATACACCAAAACAGTGAGAATTTCTGCCAAGCCAGACTTCAAATGATATTGAATCTGGCCTATAATCCTATCGGGTCCGTTATTGCATCGCTATCGCAAGTTACAAGTGCCCATTTGCCATGGTCTCCTTTGTATTTCGGTGTTATACAAAAATACATTAAAACAGCGAAAACCCCAACAAAACGCTTCCTATCAGATTTCAAATTTTATAGTGTTGCATCTATAACCTTGTTGGGTCTGTAAAACAGCTCGTTCATCGTCCACCATCCGATCAGTGATCGATAATCCATGGCTAACGATCATTTTGGATGACCCACTTGCACAGAGATTACCCACCCGAAAAAAGCAATTTTCTCTCTCCTACGGTGTGCTACGTGTTGGCCAGTGTATGGAATCGAGAGGAGCATCTCCAATACCACTTACCACCTAAAGTCCGCCTGAAATACCATTTACTATGAAACTCCAAATTATATAAGGTTGTATTTATAAACCTTTCGGGTCCATGCATATCACGTAGTCTTCGACCTGCTGGTTAAGTCCTCCCTTTGGAAATATTACGATGCGATAATGTGATCTCCACTGTTGGATCTGTGCGCGCTCGATCTGATGGCTCATGTTATTTCAATGGATCACAGATCATACTTCCCAATGGGATGCCTCCGATACAGTCCTTTGGCCTCTCCCGATGCGATATCTTGATTTAATCCAGGACGTTGATCTGGCCGATCCGACGGCTCCAGCGCAATGTTGCTTCAACCTTCGCTTTACTCTGTTTTCCATCATTCTTAGTGTAATAAGAAGGGGTATGTTGTGAGAGGGATCAGTGAGCCAAAACCCAATCAAACATACATAAACAAGAACATGATGTTGGGTGTGTGTTATATTCTTTCCACGACTAGCCCCACGCGCGGACCTACGTATGGTTTTGTACATGCGTTTTGCACATGGTTTTGGCCATGATGGTTTTCCACCCATGGTATCTTGTAGATCTGGTCAAGGGAACTACAATTATATTCTAATCCGGGGTTAATGGATTGGGGTTTATGAATGATTCAACATGTATATATATGTGTTACACTAAAAAATGTCACCATGGCTATTTACAGTTAGTATGGCTCCATCAACAGTCATGCTATCCTCCTGGGCAAGTCTCATGCCTCTGCTCTCCATGTCAAACTTCAAGAAAGAGAGAAATTCTTTGTAAATGTGTTTATCTCTGGGTACGCAGATTCTCTCGGCCTTACCTGCAGGTACGCACCTAATGTTCACAAAAGCTGCGTACTTGTACGCTCTGTATGTAAAGGGGCAGGTGCGTACCCCTGTAAAGGTCAAAAAGCGCAAGTTTCACTCCAAAAAAGTTACTTGTGGTCATTTCTAGAGGCTTCTAGAAGTATGTTTGACGTGTATGAAGCGCCTCCAGATGGTTCATGTACCCCTACCAAAGAGGAACTTATCCCATCAATAAGGGAGCTATCCCATCCAAAGAGGGGCTTATCCCATTGATGGTGGACCTGAATAACTTCCTCTAGAGCACTATAAATACAGGCATGGGCCAAAGGGAGAGGAGGTTGAAAGCTAAACATTTCTAAGGGTAGATGCTGCTGGAATTAGGACTCCCATTTAGAAGCTTGTGAGGAGAGATTGCCATCTTTGCTTATTCTATTTGGAAGTGGGTGAGCTTTGTCAAAGTAAAGGAGAACTCTTGATGGACCCTGGGAGGGACTTGCACAACACCAAGGCTTAGGTTGTAATTGTTCCTTTTGTTTCCTATTAATGCAAATGAGTCCATTCTTCTCAATAACTTGTTATTTATGAGTTGTTTCATGTACTCCTTGGTCTATGTGTTAAACATGTTTTATTTTATGAAATTATCAAGTGCTATTTAATCGTTTGATTGTTAGTGAATGCAGGTTTCGAAGTGAAGGAGGAGCTCATCCGGATCAGCGAGGCTGGACTGCTACAACAGCGTTGGATTACAGGTAGGATCTAAACACTTGATTTCTTATATAGTAAATGCATGTTTAGAGAATGATTGCTCTTGTTTTTCTTGTTTGTCACTAGAGAGTCTTAGGCTCCTAGGGAGGTTGGTTGTGTCCGCACTATCGACTCTTTCCGCCTGACAAAATGGCGACTCCGCTGGGGAATCCATTGATGTGAAAGTCTTTTCCTTTGTATGCAACTTTGATCTGAGAAAAGTCATTTATTTTCTGGTTTTTGGCTCTATGACTTTGTATTTGGGTGGGTTAGCTTAGGGTTAGATTGAATTTAGTTTTTCTTGGTTTTTTCAGTAGTACGCACCCTCTGAGTATTGCACAGTGCGTACTTGTACGCACTGTTGCTGTGTGCACAGAGCGGGCCCGCACCTGGCTTAACAGGTTGCCTGCGTACCCTGCTAAAAATTAAGAAATTTCCATTTTTTACATTTTTCCTCTTAGATTTTGCTTTTTCTTAGTTTTTACTGCCCAGATCCATTAGTCTCTTGTCAAAGATCTTCACCTGAACTTGTTTCGATAGCATTGAGTGTTTTAGTGGATTTCATAGAAGTTTAAGCCCCAGGGTTTGATTTTTGAGTAGGTCCTGTAGTGACTTTGGCGGTAGAAGTTGTCAAGCCTTAGATCTCTCTAGTTTTGTCAGCCTTCTTAGGAGTCGGACCTGTCGTAAAGTCTACCTGTGAGAGCAACTTACCTTTGAGTTGTCTCTTTGGCAAATTTCGAAGTGCTTGTTGATTGAGTATTGAATTCCATTTTACAAAAAGAACAAAAAGATTTGAGTTTTGTTTTGACTGGTCTTTTGATTCTGCATTAGCTGGTCCTTGGCTTGATTGTGGTCAAGTAAAACAACCTAGAATCATCCTTGTAGGCTTTTGCCTCGTTAGGTTTGCTTAGAGTAAATTTCTTTTTGATTTGCTTGTGAGTCAATTTTTCATAGATTTTATAGCTTTTGAGATTGATTTTCGTTAAAATAGATTTATATGCTTTATTAAATAAGAGAAAATACAAAAACATCTCCTTTGAAAAGTTTTGTTTTAAGTAGCTTTGAGGGATTTTGAAAGAAAAAGAATTTTTCGTGCATGTAAGGAGTGGTCATGTTTGTATGCTTGGAAAGATAAAGAGAATTGTTTCTTTGATTGTCTTTACTAAGAAAGTTGTTTTCTATAAAATTTGCATTTTCCAACTCTCTTAGTTAGGAATTTCATTGAAAGAGAAAAGTAGCATAAATCATCTTAGGTGCATCTTTGTAGTGGTTTGAGTCGAGTCTACACACCATTGGTTTCATTTCCGCTACCTTTTGTCTTTAAGAAAAACCATAAAATTAACGCTTAAAGTAAAATCAACTTAGTAACTTTTATTTACTAGGGCTCTGAAACACCAATTTAGATCAGGCTAGTGTCTTGGAGTAGGAGAGTAATTAACTCTCCAAGACAACAAAACCAAACAAGTAGTTTATCTTGTGATAGAATAAATCCAATTGTCTCATTTGTACTCTGGGAAAGCTCCTCTTAAAGGAGAAGCACGAGCTCGTGTCCGAACCAGTGAGGGGATCAATCCTCCCTCGTTGGGAACGACGCCAGACACGCACGTATTACAAACGGTAAACCTCGGATTAACCATTGTCGAGGAGCCAGGGGTCACTTGTCGGTAAACCTTGGATTATTGTCAAGGAACCGGCAAGGGGATTGAGCTTGATACTCTGCCCTTGCGTGCTGTCGGAGTGTAGACTGTTCCCCCAGGTGCATTTGTTGCAGTTGGTAGCCTTAGTGACCATTATCTTTAGGATTCTACCGAGGTGACGGTGGAGGGAAGATCCCACTATACCTGGAGCAGACGTCGGCTAGACTCACTTGGATTTTCCAGGGGGTTCACTTCACTCGAGACGGTTAAAGTGGAGGAACTTGTGCCGGTCTATTCATTAAGCAGGTTGCCGGGGTAACTGTTCCACCCGCCACTTCTGTACTGAATTTGGCGATGTTGGGTTTCATCTCCAACTAGCGTTTTCGGTCTGGAAGGCTACTGTTTGTGCTTGGTTTGATGCCCTAGATTATTTAGGCGTGTGATTCAAATTTGTTTGGTTCTTTAGTGACTTTAGGTGGTTTGATTTGAGATTTTACTTTGTTTTTGTGTGTAGTAGTTAAAAAATTTTAGCTGTGCCGGAATTACCGAGACAGTCCCGTAGACTTCGGGGCCAGTCTCCTGAAGTTGTTTCTGTGGCCGAATTGTTGAGGAGATCCCGTAGACTTCGGGGTGAACCTCCTCGAGACGACCCGAGTAATCTAGAAGGTTTGAAGGTCCTTGTAACTCCTCCTAGTGGCAGTAGAGTAGGTTCACCTAAAGAAGGAGAATCTTCCTTGGTAGTCCATCCAGATTACCGAAGTCTAGAGACAGGTTATAATCCTGAAGCTGTTACAGTTTCTGAGCTTGCTGGTAGTTTTTCGTCTACTAGTGATACAGGCGAAGAACCTGAAATATCTGAACCTATTACTCCAACTTCTAGTGTTCCAGATTCACCAAGAGTAGAACGAGTTATCACCGAAAATCTTCCTACTGGTCTGATTGCTATTGAAGAACTTGCTCCAGAGGAAGAAATAGGTGTCTCTAACCTTGAAGATCAACTTACTATTGAGCTCAGGGAGCGTGAATCTATCTTTTACAGTCCTCCTAGAAGTACCACTTGGTACCTTTCGTTAACCAATTATTTAGACAACTCAGGGATAGGTTTTTCTACACCTCGTACTCCTTTTCCACCTGAAGGTATTTATACTCCTGTAAATATGTCTGGTCAGTCGTCCGTGTTTACTCAAACTCCTGAATCTTTCTTACACGGCGGTCCTTCTGTTCCCACTGGGTATCAATCACTTTCTGGTATCTTTGCGGGGGCATCTCCTCAACCCATCGATCAAGGGTTATTAGTTGGAAACAATGGTAATAAACCATTGGGTGTAGGAGACATTTACATGATGTCAGGTTCAGTTCCCGTTTCTCAACCTCAAGGTGGCCAATTACCACCTGGGGGGCAGCCTCAATTAACCCCTGGGGGGCAACCTCAAGGTACGCAAATTGTGTCTGGGGGGCAACCTCAAGGTCAGTATGTACCTATGGTACAATACATGCCTCAAGGTCAACCCCAGCCTCAATATGTACCCTAGGGTCAACCTCAGTATCAATATTTACCTCAAGGGTATCAACCCCAAGGGTATCAACCCCAAGGGTATCAACCTCAAGGTCAAGGTCAACCCCAGTATCAGTATTTACCCCAAGGTTATCAACCTCAAGGTCAATACTCGAGTCAAGGATATCAACCACCTCAAGGTCAGTCATATGTTCAAGGTATGGGAACTGTACCTTTCAATTATCAATCCTATCCTCAATCCGGTTATGGATCTCAGTATCCTCAACCTGTTACGGGTCAATACCCCGGAATGATAGTGTGGGATCCATCTCAGGGTCAACAGGTGTTGCAGCCAAGTATACAGTTGGTACCTCAAGCTGGACAACCCGTAGTTTCTGCTCCACCCCAGCAACCGCAACCTGTCCAGTCAAATGTTCAAACTTCTGTAACTTCGGTAGTTACTCAGCCGCCAGTTGCACCTAGTACTCCATCTCAAACGGCTGCTGCAACTACCGCTACATCTGCCGCACTTACTTCTGGAGTATCGACAGCTCCGGTTTCTACTGTCTCTGCAACCACTCCTCAGACATCTTTACCATTGTCTGGATCTACGATTCAAACCACGGTCCAGATGCCTATAGGTCAGCCTGGTATAAGTACGGTTGTCACTACTCAACCTCAATTTGTTCATCAACCGTACCAGGGACAGTACCAACATGGGCAAGCTGTCCAGCAGCCAGTTTACCAGTATCAACCGTATCCTGGGTACACTTATCAACAACCTCAACAACCCCAGTACGGTCCGGTTAATCCTGGTTTTCCAGGAGGATATAATATCCCTAATGCGACTCCTATTCCTAGTTATCCTGGATATCCTCCTCCTGGGACTGGTCTTGTGACCCAGAGTTTTAGAGATCCTAACCGGCAATTACCGTTTATCGCAACTTTGGATTTACCAGACTTGACGCGCCTAACGAACGATCCAATTCAATATCTTCCGTTTTGGCCGCCAATGCCAAATAAGTTGCCCAGCGATATACCCAAGTTCGAAGGTAAGTCTGGAGAGGATCTGTCCAATCATGTGATGACTTACCACCTCTGGTGTGCTTCAAATTCTATCTCGGATGATTCGATCCGCTTACGTCTTTTCCAGCGTACACTCATTGGTCTCGCGGCCAATTGGTACATTGAGTTACCACGGGCCTCTTTTTACAATTTCAGCCAGTTAGCTACCTCGTTCTTAACTCACTTTCAGTTGCCGGTCAGATACGATAACGGCACGGAGTTATTAACTTCACTAAAACAATCGACGTCCACGTATATTTCTGATCACATTCATGAGTGGAGACGTCGAAGAAGGTTAGTGAAAGTTTTTATTCCGGACCAAATCTTAGCTGAATGGTTTGTTAAATCGTTATTACCGAAGATTACTAAAGATGTCGCTAAGGCCGGAGTAGTTACTGAGGAGCAAGTCATTTCTCAGGCGCAGTACCTTGACTTAGTTTATACTCAGTCAGGTACGTTACACGAGAAGATTCCAGATCTTCCAAAATCGAATCAAATCGCTGTTGCTCCTTCGGGATCTCATGCCGCTGATGGTATGATTGGCATCGTGAATACAAAGAGCAAGAAGAAATCTTCCAAGACTTCTACTACTCCTATAATCACTTTGCCTGATTCCCCGACAGGAGAGTCTTCTCCTGAACTTTCCGCCGATATTCACGCTGTAGAGTCATCTACAGCCAAATCAAAAAACGGTGGAAAGAAGAAGGCTAAAACAGACAAGACTCCGAAGGAGAAAACGGAAAAATCGGAAACCAATGATGAAAAGCGCAAACCTCGATATCCTTGTCTTATTTGTGAAGAGGATCATTTTACAAGAGATTGCCCTCATCGGGCCGAGGTTGTGAAAATAGTCAAAGGTTCTCCCACTCCTGCTGTGTTAAAAGATCCATTTCCAAAGCAGGAGAGTAAGATGATAGGTTCTTCCTCGACTGCCAGTGAAGAACCCATTTTGATGATGTCTCATGTGAGGATTGCGACTCGATCGCAAGATTATGGTAGTAAGAATCCTGTTGATGGTAAGGAAGCAGAATCTTCTCATTCTAATCCATCAACCTCAGCTCCTGGTTCCGATCCACTACAGATCGAAAAACCTAACCCGGACTTAGTAATCAAACCGCCCACCAAGGGTGTACTTCGAAGGTCTGCTTTCAATCCACATGCGAGAGCAGCCCAGAATTACAACATTGTTGAGGACTTAGCTGTTTCACCCTCAGCAATGTCGGCTTTAGAAGTGCTGCAATCATGCCTAGCACAACGAAAATTACTTTTGTCGGCTATCGGAGCTGTTGATGTTCAGGACCCGAATCTCATAATCTTCGATCTAGAAAATAGTACACCACGTCTACCCCATCAAATGGCTTTCCAAATTCCAGTGATAGTAAAAAACAGGCCTATTCATCGGACTGTGATTGATGAGGGAGCTTCTACGTGTATTATGTCGATTCAATGCTGGAGATCGCTTGGTTCTCCTTCGCTGAACCAATCCCCGACCATCCTTAAGGCCTTTGATGGCCATGGGTTCCGTCCGTTTGGTATTCTACAGGAATTGCCTATAGGGGTAGAAGGTAAAACCATTAGTCTGGATGTGGAAGTGGTTGATGCCCCTCTAGACTACAACCTTCTTTTGGGTCGAAGTTGGTCATATGCTATGACAGCGGTCGTTTCATCGGTCTTCAGAGTAATAAAGTTTCCACATAACGGTAAGATCGTGACGATTGATCAGCTGACATACTTTTCATCCGACCCAGCCTCTTCAGAGAGTATCCAGCATGTCGGTAAGATGACAATCCCTTATAGGGACGTTGGCGTAGGTTTAGTTAAAGATT
Organism: Pinus tabuliformis; assembly: GCA_031772625.1. Classification (NCBI taxonomy): domain Eukaryota; kingdom Viridiplantae; phylum Streptophyta; class Pinopsida; order Pinales; family Pinaceae; genus Pinus; species Pinus tabuliformis. The sequence goes on along the minus strand of CM062805.1, from coordinate 1,093,416 downwards.
CCGGTTTACTGGGAACTTTTCCTTTCCCTCCAATCAACGCAGACCCTTCATTTGCATCAATTCATATGATTACATCAGACACCATTATATACGACGATCCTTGGATTGTCCCATCTGAATCTGAGATAGACTCATTCGGTGATGCTATGCCTTTGAGTCCATATGAAATTGCTTATGAAGCCGTCATGTCTTTTACCGACTCGCGTTCAACCCAAATCGACCAAATGAATGTGGTCAGTGAAGAATCACTTTTCACATCAACCTTAGAACGGATAACGTTTCCCGAAGTCGTGTCATCTGACGAGCAACTTCGCGAAATCCTGAGTGTAGACGATCTACCATGGGAAGATCTCCATCATAGATCTTCGTTTTTACCTAAGGATGATGCTTTTGAAAATGATTTTTCATATATCTTTACCGCTGAATATGTCAAAGACGCTCAGAATCCAACGAAACATTCTGATTCAGAGCTGAATTTAGGGAATATTTCTCGCACTATTCCCATTGACATTTCAGTGAAGCCCGGAATTGAGGAAAACATTCATATAGGTGCCTCATGTACAGAAGATGAAATTCGAACTTACAAAGCCCTATTCCAAGAATTCCGCGATGTGTTTTCCTGGTCTTACGAGGAAATGCCAGGAATCGACCCTGCCATTGTTGTTCATGAAATAAAGACCTACCCAGACGCTAAACCCGTTCGGCAACGGTTGCGTCAGATTCACCCTCGGAAAGCGGCTGCGATTAAAGCAGAAGTTGAGAAGCTGTTGAAAGCAGGTTTCATTTATCCAATCCCGTTAACGGATTGGGTATCGAATATTGTTCCGGTCAACAAGAAACAAGGAACAATAAGAATCTGTATCGACTATAGGGATATAAATCGAGCTTGTCCAAAAGACAACTATCCAATGCCTTATATCGATCAAATTATTGATGATTGTGCCGGAAGTGAAATGTTTTCCTTCATGGATGGTTTTTCGGGCTATAATCAAATCAATATTCTACCTGCCGACCAACCAAAAACGACATTCATTTGTCCATGGGGGACATTTGCTTATTGCAAATTACCTTTTGGGCTTAAGAATGCCGGGGCCACTTTTCAACGGGCAATGTCTTACGCATTTCATGACATCAAGCACATTGTGCAACCGTACCTCGATGATTTGCCTGCTCATTCTTTACATCGAGCTGATCACCTTGTCCACTTACGAGCAATCTTTATGAGGTGTCGGCACTATCGAATTCGGTTGAATCCCCACAAGTGTGTGTTGTGTATAGAGACGGGTCGATTGCTGGGATTTGTTGTTTCAAAAGCCGACATTCGCGTCGATCCCTCGAAGGTCGAAGCTATCATCAAATTGCCTCCTCCTTCGAGTTTGCGCCAACTCCAAAGTTTGCAAGGGAAAGCGAACTTTTTACGCCGATTCATTCCAAACTACGCCGAGGTCACTAAAGGTTTTACACGGTTGTTGAAACAGAACGCTCAATTCTTTTGGGATGATATTGCCCAACAATCTTTTGATGCACTTAAGCACGCGTTGACCCATGCACCGTTGTTGCATCCTCCCAACTACAACCAGGACTACTTCTTATACCTCGCAGCTTCGCATTCCACTATTGGAATGGTGTTAGTTCAAGAAGATGAATTCGGAGCGGAACATGTGATATATTATCTTAGTAGGACATTAAACCCCACTGAGCTAAAATATTCGCATGTGGAGAAATTGGCCCTGGCAGCTGTTCAAGCTGTCCAGCGTTTTCGTCACTACATTCTTCTCCGTAAAACTACAGTTATTTCGGATTGCAACCCTATGATTTATATTTTGACAAAACAACTGCTAGGGGGCAAGTACTCTAAATGGATCGTTATCCTGCAAGAGTTCGACTTGGAGTTCGAGAAGTCCAAGTCTAAGAAATCCTTAGTTTTTGCGGAATTGATGTGTGATTTCCCGCGTGCTGACACAGAAACTGTGGTAGAGGAGTCCATTGCGGACGAATCTTTGTTTCTTATCAGTACTTTAGATCCATGGTACAGGGATATAATCATCTATCTCCAAACCCAAACCTTTCGGCCTGAAGCTTCAAAGTCGGAACGTCGAAAAATTCGGTTTCAATCCCAGCCATACAGGATTATTGGAGATACACTTTATCGCCAGGGGGCAGACTCAGTTTTTCGACGTTGTTTAACTCACGAAGAGGCTGAGAGGGTTTTGAATGATTGTCACTCTGGAGCATGTGGCGGTCATATGTCTGGGTATGCCACAGCTCAGAAGGTGTTGCGCGCTGGCTATTTCTGGTCGTCCATGTTTAAAGATTGTATCATTGCGGTCCGAAAGTGCCACAACTGTCAAGTGTTTGATCGCAAGATGCGCGCACCACCTGCTCCTCTCCATCCTATAATTGCCGTTGGTCCTTTCGCCAAATGGGGTATCGATTTTATTACTTGTAACCCTCACTCGGCCGGGGGGCATGCGTATATCATCCTCGCGGTTGATTATTTTACTAAATGGGACGAGGCGATGCCTACATTCGACGCAAGCAGCAAAACAGCTGCAGTTTTCGTATTCAATCATATTATAACTAGGTTTGGTGTCCCACAAGCAATCATCACTGACCATGGGAGCCATTTTCGAAACATCATGATGACTGAGCTTACAAGCCAGCTTGGTTTGCGCCATGATAGCTCTACTCCTTATTATCCACAAGCCAACGGTTTGGTTGAGTCTATCAACAAAGTTCTGGTTATCATGATCTGACGAATCATTGGTATTCATCGGTCGAATTGGCACAACATGTTATTTTCAGCGCTATGGGCATACCGAACTTCAGTGAAAACTTCAACAGGGTTCACTCCTTTCCAGCTAGTTTATGGCTTGGAAGCTGTGTTACCCATTGAATGCGAAATCCCATCACTTCAAATGGCTGTCGAATTACTCCCAGCCACTTCCGAAGAGGAGAAACGTTTATTATACTTAGCTCAATTAGATGAGACTCGACGTGACGCTGCATTGGCAATCGAGACTCACGCGAAGCGAATGAAAGCTCAGTATGATAGAAATGTGACCCCTCGGAGTTTTTCGGAGGGAGACCTAGTGTTGTTATATGATCAAGCTAACGATAAGCTAGGTGCTGGAAAATTCGTTCCTATGTGGCATGGACCCTACATTGTAAAGCGAAAGCTAGCAAAAGGGGCTTATGAGCTGGTAGATTTTGATGGGGACTCTTTGGGTAAACCCAGAAATGGACTTTACCTAAAGAGGTATTATGCTTAAATGGTGGGTGTGGAGATTTTTAGTTAGGTTAGTTTTTCTTTCTAGCTAGTATGTTTGTTAGTTTAGATAGTGTGCTTAGCTTAGAAAGTGTGTTTTTCGTCGTTATTCTGGCTTATCTTGGTTTTACTCTTGATATTGCAGATGTCGACGCCTCTCCAAACGTACATTGGATTTGCCGATGGTGCTTGTCGTAGTACACGGAATATCTCTTCCGCAGCTTGGGTTATCTATTCGCCCTCTGACGAGTTAGTTTCTATGCATGGGGTGAGCCTCGGTCAAACGACGAACAACATTGCAGAATACAGTGCAGTGGTTGAATTATTGTCTGAATCTATTTCATTTGGAATTCGACGTTTGATAGTGAGGTTAGATTCTGAACTCGTTGTATTACAGCTTAATAGAGTATATGCCATTAGAAATCCTGTGTTATTAAGGTTGTTTTTGAGAGTGCGTCTCTTGGAACGTGAATTTGATTACATTGAATATCAGCATATTCCAAGGTCTTTAAATACATTAGCAGATGCAATTGCTTCTCGAATGTTGGACAGACATTTACGATAATCATGCAAGTAAATTTAAAAAAACATTTCATCACATATGTTAAACAAAATGAGTCGGTAATAATGATATATATATAGATACGAGTGTGTAAAAAATATACATCGTCTTCGATCATAGGTTGAAAAACACCTTATGATCGGCAAAAATGATAAGTACAAAAAACCAAAAATGTCATATGTGTCTACAAAAGTGACTAGCCAATCACTGGTGGTGCTCTCTATACGAGACCACTGCCCGCGCTACCCTACACAAGAACCTCCTAAAAGGTCCTGGGACTGTGACCACATAGCGCTGAAGTCGAATGGGAATATCATCTATTGTGGTCTCTGGTATATCCGTCGTCAGACGCTCTAGATCCTGTTCCAGCTCGGCTAAGGTCTCTGCGGCCGCATCCTGTGGGGCTGGTGCTGGTACAGCTAGTACTCTCCTCTCAAAAGCCCGGAGGTTGGCTGGACGTCGTGGACCTACATCTGCATTTTGAAAATTTGTGCTGTCAGTTTTGAGGCGATATATAAAAACAAAAAAAAAAAATACATAATTTGAAAACTCGTGAAAAATGAAATACCTCTATCGTCCCACTGTTCTCCCTGTGGAAGAACCATGTCCGGATCATTCCAAAAATCCATTCCGGCATAAGGAAAGTCTTGAATAGCAAATACCTGGCTCTCTAGCCAGTGAAAGTAACCATCAGGAAATCGAACAACTGCTGCGCCCTCATCAGGATGCCGGGCCATTACCGCAACCCATCTCGTCAACTTAGGCTCCCGAGGCACCCCAACTGGAACTGTAAGATGCTGGGGGACCAGCATTGGAACTCTCTCTAGGGCAAAGCTCACAACTAAAGGCCCATATCCAAAGGTCTTTAGTTGTCCTCTCTTTGCCCTGGTTAGTTGGCCCTTCAAATTAGCCAACACAGCATCGCACCAGTTGAAAATGGTGCCGTGGAAGCAGTCTATAGCCATCCGCATTTGGGACCCGGTGGCTTGGTGCAAAGCAGCCGCGCCGCAAAGTCTGGTAACAGTAAAGGCTATCACCATAAGTTCAGGTCGGGATATGTACTTGATTTCTATCCCCTTCTCATGGTTTTGGTTGTTGCACCACTCTAGCCGGAGACTAGCAAGGGATTGGCCACCCGGCCTAGTCCTGAATAGAGAAAGTTGCTCGCCCCTGTTAGGCAAGCCAGTGAGAAAATATATGTCGGAGGGTTCTATCTCGAGCTGGTGCTCTCCGATGTAGAAACATTTCTCCTGAATGTTCCACCTTTCAACCAGCCACTCAAGGAACGACACTTGGCCCCTCATGCCAGGTATGGCCCAGTATTTGTACAGTCCGCATGCTTTTAATGCATCAATGGAAGGTTGATGATTGATTGCGGCTAAATCAACGTCCTCGTGCTCTCTTTCACGCCAATCAAGCATGGTGTGCTCCCTGCACATCATAAAACATCAGTTAGGATCCATAAAATTTAAAAATTTTGGTCTATTTTGGAGGTATGAGGGTTTCAATTTGTGTTTTGCGGGGTACGCACCCCAGCCTTTAGGGACAGAGCGCCCGGGCGCAGCTTTCCTTAAGGCCGGGTGCGTACACCCCGTAATTTTCCCATTGGGAAAATATCGGGGTACGCAGGTCAGCAGTGCATGACCTGCGTACCCCGAAGTGCGCATCTTGAAACCCCAAGACCCCAAAAAATCAAATAAAAACTTAAAAATGAATTCTAAACGGATGGAAATCAAGAGAGGGGTGTTGTAGAATACCTGGTGAAACGGCGTTCGATTCTGACAGTCGGATTCTCCGCAATCTCCACGGGAAGTTTCTTGTCAAAAGCCCTTTTCTCAACCTCAACAGTAAAATGGTAAAAATGACATGGTAAAAGTCTTTTTATAGGTTTTTTGGATGAATGAATGCTAAGTTTGTTTACTTTTCACCATGAAAGGACATTTTTCAATGTATTTTTACCCATCTTAAACAGGTATGAGTAATGTGTCGTTTTTGTGCAGGACAAGAGGACTTTAGAGTAAAATCATCATTTTTCATGAACCAAAACATCAGAGTCATCTTTTAAGCTCTTTTCTGACTCCTAAAACATGAAAAGATCGCCGAGCGTTTCTTTTACACTCGTTAAAATGGAATTAAAAGACGGTCCCCTTATAGCTCTTTTCCGACCGTAAAAACAGGAAAAGATTGCCGGGTTTTTGTCGTTTCAAACTCGATATGGAAATAAAACGACGTGTCCTTGATCGCTTTTTACTTTTCAGGTCAGAGACACTAATCATGAAAGTACTCCTTGGTCGCAAGATCAAGCGGTTCTCCCAAGTATTATTTTATACTTTTTCGGGCTTGGGGGACACAAATTTACGAAAAAGTTCAACCTGGAGTCTTCTTAAGTTTTTCAGACTCTCTAAAATTGAAAAACGCCGAGTTTCTCCTATACTGGGCTCGTTAAAATTTCACAGTAAAGGACCTGTTCAATTACAAACAGGAACGAACCACTCCTTCCTAGGGTTCGAATCAAAACTAGGTTGGACTCATCCAAAGGATGAGCTTATAATCAAGCATATGTTATCCTCCTCAAGCTTGTTAAAAATAAAGAGGTACTTGCCAGAAATGGTGGGGGAAAAGAGAGAAGAATGAGCCTATTTGTTATCTTTTGTCTCAGAAGAAACTTTATTACCACTCTTGGACACGACACTTTTTATTCACCTGGGTTGGGAAATCCTTTGCCTCACAGTTGATCAAATCACATTGAAAGTCTTCAGCTAGGTTCCAGGGATTAACTTTGAGTCATTCATCACCAAACCATCTGTCGTGTCGTTATGTGTCCAAGAGGTCTGCAAGAAAAACTTTCATCTACAAAATACTTGTCATCCATTTGACCATCCCTGAGTCAGTCCTTACAGCAACATTTCTTCAACTTGAACAATGGTTTCGTGTTGTGGGCTTGCCTGCAACGGGTCGCTTTCTATCGACATCAGCACATTATCTGGAGAGATGACTTAGAAATCGTCAGTACCTTGAAGTCTGCATGCATCAATGGCAGGTTTCTCGCCTTTGACGTCAGTTTACATCATTGACTTTCGATCGAAGGATTCTGTGAAATGTTCGACATCAACTCATTCATTCACATCTCATGGATTGTACTGGGTACTTTGAGAACCATTGACATTACTGGTGGTTTCTCTCACACTTGTTAACAGTTTACATCATCGACTGGTAATCAAGTGGTTTCTACCATGTTCGACATCAACTCATTTATTCGCATGGCTAGGATCGTACCAATTCGGGAAGTAGAAATGAAGACCCTGGATCTAGTTTCCACCATCCAGGCTGCGAGGAGTTTTGTATTCATTATCTAGTAGACTAATCATAAACAGATGGCTGCGCCCATACTGTGTCTACAAAAGTCTATGATTATGATGTACTGCAAGATCATTCCTGTATCAGAGTAGTTAGTCTGTTAGTTAAAGTTTTGATCTGAGTATGGGAATGCCTACCTCAGCGATGATATAATCTTATACATGTATTTTGTGTTGAAAATTGCAGGTTCTGACCAGGCTCTCCATGAGATAATCCTTGAAATGATAAAGCGCTTCACCCTTCCTAGATAATACAAAACCTTAATCTACTACAGGCTTCGCACTTTAGGGGGCAATCTGTTACACTAAAAAATGTCACCATGGCTATTTACAGTTAGTATGGCTCCATCAACAGTCATGCTATCCTCCTGGGCAAGTCTCATGCCTCTGCTCTCCATGTCAAACTTCAAGAAAGAGAGAAAGTCTTTGTAAATGTGTTTATCTCTGGGTACGCAGATTCTCTCGGCCTTACCTGCGGGTACGCACCTAATGTTCACAAAAGCTGCGTACTTGTACGCTCTGTATGTAAAGGGGCAGGTGCATACCCCTGTAAAGGTCAAAAAGCGCAAGTTTCACTCCAAAAAAGTTACTTGTGGTCATTTCTAGAGGCTTCTAGAAGTATGTTTGACGTGTATGAAGCGCCTCCAGATGGTTCATGTACCCCTACCAAAGAGAAACTTATCCCATCAATAAGGGAGCTATCCCATCCAAAGAGGGGCTTATCCCATTGATGGTGGACCTGAATAACTTCCTCTAGAGCACTATAAATACAGGCATGGGCCAAAGGGAGAGGAGGTTGAAAGCTAAACATTTCTAAGGGTAGATGTTGCTGGAATTAGGACTCCCATTTAGAAGCTTGTGAGGAGAGATTGCCATCTTTGCTTGTTCTATTTGGAAGTGGGTGAGCTTTGTCAAAGTAAAGGAGAACTCTTGATGGACCCTGGGAGGGACTTGCACAACACCAAGGCTCAGGTTGTAATTGTTCCTTTTGTTTCCTATTAATGCAAATGAGTCCATTCTTCTCAATAACTTGTTATTTATGAGTTGTTTCATGTACTCCTTGGTCTATGTGTTAAACATGTTTTATTTTATGAGACTATCAAGTGCTATTTAATCGTTTGATTGTTAGTGAATGCAGGTTTCGAAGTGAAGGAGGAGCTCATCCGGATCAGCGAGGCTGGACTGCTACAACAGCGTTGGATTACAGGTAGGATCTAAACACTTGATTTCTTATATAGTAAATGCATGTTTAGAGAAGGATTGCTCTTTTTTGTCTTGTTTTTCACTAGAGAGTCTTAGGCTCCTAGGGAGGTTGGTTGTGTCCGCACTATCGACTCTTTCCGCCTGATAATATGTGTTGTAACATTGAAAGGAATATAATGAAAAATCAATCTAGTAGCCCCGGTTTTGGGATCCAGGGGAAATATTTGTGTATATTATTTCATGTTTTATGCTCTTTCCATTGTTTATTTATTGTTTTTAAGAATTTTTTTGTAGCTAATTTTTGTACAAGTTTAAAACTACACATGCCAGAAGTTAATTGCAAACTAGTTCGCAATAGATCATCGACATGGAGAGAAATAAGTAAATACATATTCAAAAGAAAAATATACATGCAACAACTATGAACTAGTTCATAACATATTGTGTATATGAAATATACGCATACAAATACAGTGAAAATATCAGACAGCAAATACAACCACCATGAGTAAGCATGGGAATCAGTGCCAAATATGAAGAACATATTATTAATGTTGCTGCAACTTCAAGTACATATCTTGCAACTGGTCAAAACCCAACATTGGAACATGGGTTTCTCATATCATTGCCTAATGCAAACCCCTAACCTCACTACCACTCACTCTACTAACTTCCAAGAGCTGAGTGCCTCTAGCTCTCAAGTCCAAATCAACTATCTAATCCTAGCCTCAACTTAAGTGCTAAAATTCCTTTCTAATGAGGCAGGAGATCATATTTATAGAGATGAGCTGACCGTTCACCTACCATGACCCTTGACCTCCCCTCATGACCTTTCATCTACCCTCATGACTCTTGGGCTTACTCATTTTTCTCTCAGACCTAATGATTGTTACATGCTCAAATCAGTCTTAGCGTAGATGCTTACATTATGGTGAGCGGTATTTAAATTACAAAGAAGAATAGGAGGATGTAGAGGGTTCTTCAAAACCCTAGAACGCCTATTGTCCATCTACTACAATGATTTGGTTGCTAGGTCCTAAGACAAGCCTATTTTCCTGCCACTATGCCTCACTTGCATTCATCTATCTTTTGGTGATTTGCCTTTAATTTTGTTGAATGTTCGTACAACTTGTTTGAAGCCAACTCGCTTGCTAATGGAGACCCTAGTTGTACAGCTTCTCGCGTGCAACCCTAATTCCCTCCTTATAGGTTGACAACCTCATTCTTCTTTACCCTCTAGATAGTCCTTTCTCATGCTATGGCATTATCAGAATAGGCAGCTTTGTAGGGTCTTCCTAGACTTCTTCATATATGATTCCATCTACAGGCTTTCTCTCATCAATAGGACGAGTGTTAGATGCAGTTGCATTGCCCTAACATGCACATACACCTTTGATTCAAGGGAATGTGTTATTATAGTTTTTCCTTAGGATACCATGAAGGAATATCCCATTACTATGAGTCATAATTCATCCAATGGTATCCTATATTTCATGTCACTATTTATGAGTTTAATCATGTAAAATCCAAACCCTAATGTTGTCGTACAATCCTAATGAGAAATTTAACAAGGTTGTGATGCACTTGTTGTATTGACTGTTGATTTTCCTGCTCCTAAAACTGTGACTAAGGTTGGCATAATATTTGGGTAACTTACTATGGTTCTATGTAGGGAAAAAATTGGTTTCCAATACTTCATTGGTTGGACCACTTCCCAGAGCACCAAACTACCCATGTCTTTGCAAACTTAAACCATTGTCATCGCAGAGGAAACATAATGTTTTTGTTGGAAAACTCTGGATCCCTGCAGTCAATGGTGTTGTGTAGTCATGGGGATTCACATGGACTATTGAAAAAGTCATTGGTGTTGATCTGTTGTATTGAATGCCCATTCGCTTGCTTCTACATCTGCCACTAAGCTGACATAGTGCCTTAGGCGGCTACATGAATCTAAGTTGGTCAAATTCTAGCCATGTTGCCCCCGTTGGAAACCTTAGTCCTTGACACCATGATGAGAGAATTTTCATACTTATAGAAGAGAGAATGTAAGGAGAAAAGAGATTTGTTTTGATAGACCCCAAGTTGGTCCTCATTGCCAACATTGTTGTGAAACCATGGAGGCCTGCATGAACTATTTCACTTCCTACTATTGTGACTCATTTTCATCCATCAACCTTTTGATGTGGTGCCTTTGTTATGGTTAACTAGATCCTATAGCACATGTTAAAACACCTTTTAACATGGATCTTTTGTGAGAAACCCTAGTTCTCTCCCACATAGGTCGACATTCTCGTCCTTCTTCACACTGCAAGTAAATTACAGTAGTCATACATATCGGTAATCAAAGAACAGTACTATAAATTTAAAAATAAGCATGAAGAACAAAAAGCAGATTTGGACCCCTGGATAGTCCTTCCTCGTGTTGTGGCATTGTCAGAGTAAGTGGTCTTGCAGGGTCTTCCTAGGCTTCCTCAGACATGTTTCCATATATGGATTTCTATTACCCATGGGGTGAGTGTTAAATGCAATTTCATTGCCCTAGCTTGCGTAGGCTCCTTCGATTCAAGGGGATATGTTAATATGGTTTTTTTCTCTAGGAGATCCATATATGAATAGCCCACTCCTTTGTGCCATAATTCCTTCTTCTACATCATTCCTTCATGAGTTTGACCACATCAAACCCAACCCTAACTTCTTATCTGCTTTCACAAATCATGTTTTCCCAATTGATGCTTTGTGGGGATAACTTGTAAATGTCCAAGGTGTTATCGCATGGGGGCATCTGATTTGCAAAGGCTCCCATCATAACATGTGACACACTTCGGCACTCATAGTTGCTACATAAATATTCAAGGTAAGCTTGCATCAACAATGTTCAATGGACAGGAGAAATGGTTATGTGTATGCCCCATTTTGATGTCCACATTCCTTGTGCTAGATGCAAATATAATGAAAGGTTCTTCCTCAAATAACTTGGTAGGAATCGAAGCCGGGTGAAAGCATATGAGATTCCAGAGAAAAATTTTAATGGTATTAGTCTTTAAGTTTCAAAATACTTTTAAATGACCACGTGCATGGAGAAATTGTATTGTCCCTTGTGCCCTAGCATTGCGGTGTTCAATTTTTTCTTATTTCTCGAATGTATTATGATTGGTCCTTTCGTTGTGATTACATAAACATTATGTGAGAGCAACACTCTAAGGTTATCCAATCATAGCATATTCTCTCTACTATCAAGAGAGGTGAGAGGCATGCTTATGGTAAATCACCGGGCAAGTCGTAGAGTCGCGTCCCATGGCAGGTCGCATTTTAATGGTATAAGGGTCGTGTGGTCGCATCATAATGGAGATCCAATGGGTGGTTTTTGTGACTATGTGAGTCAGCGACCTAGGTAGAGGTCGCATAGTCGCATATATTTGAAGGCCACATCATTTTGCTGCTTGTGGAGTGTGATGCTGCAACTTTGGTGGAGGTGTGATTTACCAGAGGGCGTACAATCTCATTGCAGCATAGCTAGTCGGACTTCCCGATGGTTTGTTGGAGGTTTAAAATGAGATTTTGTGACTTATCTAACGATGTCACTCCTCTTATCTTGTTATGCCTTCTACACAATAAACTTGGCAGGTTCTGCTTCTTGATCAACAAATTTCTTTGTTTCAAGAGGCCCAAGACCAAGGAATTCATTGTGGCCTTGAAGAGATGAGGTGTGGAGCCCAGCAAGCACTCGTTGATTTTCAGCACCGAATTTTCTAAGAATGTCAAGCTTTGAAGCAGGAATATCGGGACGCTGAAGGTTTTGACGCCCAGAAATATTAATTTATACGATGCCTTGAGGGCTAATAAGATCGTGTTTACCAAATAGGGCAGTGTAGATTATTTGAATAGAAATTATGATATGTCATCATCAGATGTTGAGGGGATGAATTTTATGAAGAAGAAGCAACATTGCAAATAGTTTCTGAGTTAGATAAGGGAGAACGAACTTTACAAACCATTCATATTATCAAGTTGTGTGTGGGGCTTCCTTTATGTCTGATATTATTAATCTTTGTACATGGTTTGCATCTTGTTGAGATATTCTTTGCAGGAACTTTATTTTCTTCAATGGTTGTTGTGAACTCTCTTCAAAAGTAAGGTTTGTTATTGAGACATCGTCCAACGTAATGTTGAAATTAGTAGCTCTGACAATCAAAATTCTCCTTATTCCTCTATTTACTAACCCTATCTTAGTGATAAGTTGACTTGTATTGTACTGTGCTACCACAACTTTCAATTTCTCGTGGATGATTGAAGGAAAAACCATGACAAGCAAATAAGCAGGTCGCAACAAGGACAATTTGGACAATAAAGTAGTTGTTGGGATAGCGATCCAAAACTAAATTTGCATTGACACTTCTATCATGATGATGCAGTATTAAGGAGCTTCTCTATAGCTGAAATAACTAAGATGAAATTTGTCTTTACAATGTGTGCGCACTTTAACTTCTAGGGTTGGTCAAATAGTATAACAATTCCAGACCAACACAAGAAATTGTGATGACACTAACTTTTGTGACCTTCAGTTGCCTTAAGGATACAAGAAAATCAAAGAAATCCTTTCACACATATTCTTTGAGCCAAGTTATCCACTGCGATAAATTTTCCACATGTATTATTCCTTAGGTGTTCCCACACACATAGTAGTTGAACCAACCCTCCATGCTCCAACCTTAATAAGATATTTAAATAATCAGTAAAAGAAAATGTTCCTAACACCTCTTTTATGATAAAAAACCCTTTCATGAGAACATAAATCCATTCTCTACGTGGGCACATATATAACGCCCAGGTGCCATGTCTCTTTATGGTGTCATGACAATCTTAGCGTGTGTTGGTCACATTGCAATCACGAACATTCGATTCCCAATTCATTGTCACATAGGTCTGAAGTTTGAATTCATTGGCACTTTATGTGAAGTGATATCGCATGCATTCCATTGACACTCTCATAACCTGTAATGGTGTCATCACATTAGATTTCCACAATTTTATACCATGTATGTCGACCATATGGGCTTCATTCTTCGCCTTTTGACTTTGAATTTTTTTCCCTTCTTTTCCAAAGCTTGTGTGTTATTGTAAATTCATGTGTCCCATTCATATGTGTAGCATTATATATGATATCATTGTTCCAAAAACCCTACACATCAATAAATAACAAAATTATCCCACTTACACTAAATAAGGTAACGATTTTGTTAATCAAACATGTAACCCTTAGATTCCTAATAATGAAAATGTGCATTCTTAATAGAATATACAAGCACTGTGAGTGTCCCTAAGGCCTTTGGAAACATCACATTAAAACAATTTGATGCGATCATAATTTTGACACTTTGAAGACTTGAATGACCTAGAAGCGGCATTGACATGTGCTTGGTGAAAAGAATCTTCAAGGATGGGTATAATATGATCATTTATGGTTTAACAAGTGTGTAATCAAAATATCACCTTCCCAAACCTTAACACAATTTGGGAGAAACCATGTTCGTCAATCACATGAATATTTCCATATGCAATGTTAATTAAAAGATGGGGCTTGAGGGACCGTGACGCCTCTAACACCTCACTAGAGAAACCGCCCTAAAAAACCCTAATTCATTAGTGTGGTATGCATCACATGAGTGGGCACATCAAAATGGTTTGATAGAAGGGTTGCAGAGAGAGTAACCAATTGAAACCCTGATAAAAAACCTAATGGGATTGGGTGAGTAGAAAGGGGGGACCAAAAATTCTGAATATGCCCAAAATTTTGGGTGTTGTTGTAGCATCTATAACATAACCTTTTTTCATTTTTTAACTAGCTTGACACAAGAAAATGAACTCTGCTTCGAGGACCTTGTTTCATTTTTTAACGATATTGACACAAGAAAAGGAACTCTGCGTCAAGACCTCTGGTTATAATAATCATGGCTCCCCAGAGACCATGGCTTCTAAGAATCTCTTGTCATATAGGACAACACTGCTCTAGAAGGGATACATATCAAAGGATCCAAGGGAAAGATTAGGCATCAATTCTTCCAGTACACGATGCACTACATCACCTACTAGATCATCAGTATAAGTAGACATGGAACAAGTTGCCACATAATTAGCCTGTGGTGGGGGAGATACCACATGCATATAAGGACCATTTAGGTAAGTTGATTGATTGGTAGTCAAATTAGGACCAACGAATGAAAGTTGGTCAATGGTCACAATTCTTCCTTCATGCGGGAAACACATCACACACAAGAGTAAAGAGACAAGAGCTCCCATGTCATAAACAAAGTCATGCCCAAGGAGTAAATTAAAATACAAAGGGTCTTGGACTACCATCACATTGATATAGACATTCTTTCCTCCCCAAGTAATAGGCAACTAAGGAAGGATCCCTAACAGTTGATTGATTCCTCTATTAAAGGCCAACATGTTATGGCTAACAGGTAAACGTTGTGGAGAACCAAAAGATTTCCAAGCAGTTTAGGATAGAATGCTAACAGACACACCTTCATATATGATTGTGTTAGGTACGTCCATGTTATAATCTTGTACTATGATATAGAAGGTCATGTAAGGAGGAAGACGATATCCTTCCAGTCGACTCCAATTAAAGAAAGTGACCATACTACTTGAAGGGGGTGTCGTGGGAATGGAAGAATTTCATCCTTGTGCTATGGGAATGGGAGAACTACTCCCCTATGTTTTGGAAACATGAGGATTTCCCCCCAGTGCCGTGGGAATGGGATAATTGTCCCCTTGTGTCATTTGAACGGAGGGATTTCCCCCTAGTTCATTGGAACTTGAAGAAACGAGAAGAACCTAAGTGTTATGATCTTCACTCTCTACGGGAAATGTATGATCAACTCAAGTTGGAATCGAGTCAACCATTTTCTCAACCAATGGTTGGTCGGGAACGAACTCATGGGATTCATGTTCAGGGAGAGTGGGATTTACTGGAGATATATTTTTATGAATCACTTCATCAACTAGCGGAGGATTAGGGAAAAGCTTCCAATAGCTAGTTGGAAGTTGTGGTTGAGGAACAATAAGATTTCCCAACAATTTTCAGGCTTCATCCATATAAGGAAAAATGTGAAGTGCATGATTCCTTTCACATAACTTACAGGGAAACTTGATTGTCTCCTTCTTCCCATGAACCCTATGATCATCAATTGATTTTTCGTCACCATCATGATCTCCAGAAGCTGACGACAAAGGTTGATGTGAACCTATGGACCACACTTCTAATACCTTGGGAATACCAAGACAATATCTAAGAAGTTGGTCACCCTTAAATAAATTGGTAGGGAATTTAACTTTGCAGGGCTAACTGGAAGGTTTCTCCATACTAGTTGCATTGGTTGAAATGGTTTCTTTGTTTCCCCCTTGCTTATTTTACTTCTTCTTCATCATCCTTTTCTTCTTCTTCTTAACTTCTTGAATCAGTACTTTCACCAGGCGAGGAGGAAGAAAGGGATGAAGAAACAACAGTTGAAGAAGGATGAGGGTCAACTTTAGGATCAACTTGAGGTTGATGTTGTTTAGGTGGAGGAGAATGTGGTTGAGGAGTAGTTTGTACATTCGGAACCATAGGGGTTGAAAACAACCAAACTAGAAAAACAATGTTAAATCTGGGAAGGGACAACGTTGTCATATAAGGAGCACGAATATTTCCGAAAGAAGGAAAAGGACCAGGATTCCTATCAGAGGGGCTTCCTTGATTGGTAGACTCAGGGATTGTCGCCATTAACCTCAACCTAATATCCACTAAGGATTTGTTTCAAGATGAGGATGTTGTTCTGCGGTCAATTAATTGATTTTAGAAATTAAAGACACAAAATAAAACAAAGGGTTAACTAAGCAGATAAGGATTACCAAGTCACTTTGAACTGTGATATACCACCCTAGTAAACCAAGGATTTACGTACATATAGGTAATCTCCCTGAATATTGTGTTTAGTATATCATGAGTGACAACGCAGCTGACTCAAATTCCTAAGGTTGGCTTGCATCCTATGGTGGACTTCCAAAATATACCCAAAGGTATGTGGAAGCGCATTTTTTATTAGTGTTGTCTAATGTGTAACAGTTTGATGAGAGCATTCTGATATATACTCAGAGTACGTGGAGCATCATTCGATATACCCAAAGGTGCGTGGAGAAAGATATTATATATGTTACGTACATGGAACGGGATATCACCCCAGAAATGTAACGATGACAAGTAATGAAAAATCCTATGTCTAAAGATGTTGGAACACATCTCTAGCCTAGACCTCTATGTGTGTCGTTAAGTTTCAAATTCTCCTTAGGTTAATTAATTGAATCTTAGAGTTTATCTTGAATTATGTTTCAATTTCAAGGCTTAAAACTCGATGTCACCTGAACACGCCTATGATGAAACTAATATGACAAAAAGAACTCTTTTCTTTTTCCTTTTAAAAATGAAAGGCCTGACTAAGTAGGTGAAGAAGAAACCAACAAACAATGAAACAAACAAGTGATGAACAATCGATCTCCTCAACTTTACTATTCCAAACAAAAAAAATCCTCATATGCAATGCAAATAATTTTTTTCTTTTATTTTCTTTTAATATTTCAAATGCAAAGAAACATCTGAATGAAACTAGATCACTGACAAAAGAAATCACACAGAATATGACTATAATATAAATTTCTTCGAGCCAAACACGATAAAGAAAAATGTTCATAAAAGATCTAATTGATAAGAAAAATAAAAACCAAAGAAATTCTTACCAAAGGCTAATAAAAACAAAAACAAAATTTATGATGGATTTCAGAGGTAAAGACAAACTCAAAGACACACGAAAACTTTTCTAAACTAAATCAGAATGAGGAGAAAGGCCAAGGAATACAATTTTTTTGCATCCTACAAGATCACCGCAAGTGTAGAACACGAGATGGTATGTTTCAGCGCAAGTACAGAGAAGAAGCAGGTGAACTGCAATGCAAATACAGAGAAGAATCAGGTGCATTGGGGCACTTTGTCTCATAAAAAAGAGTGTGTTGGGGCTAATTTAGTCAAAATACAACACAACAAAACCAACCAAGCTCAAAATTTTGTTTTCCTAAGTTCAATCAAGAATCTGACTAAGTCATTTAAGGTCACTTTGAAAGGTGAAAAGGTGCAAAGGTCAAGGAAACCACTAACGGAAAGTATTGTTCCCCAGTATGGTTGCCAATTTTTATAGGGAATTTTCACTATTGCAGAAAAAGGTGAATTCTTTAGATCTAGTGGTCTAATCTAGAACAACAGAAGACAAAAATATTCAAGTTTCCCTTAGAGAAATTAGAAAATAGGAAAGAATCCTACCTAGAATCTGTAGCAAGCCTTCATTTCCTCCTTGCTTGTAAGCTCCAACTCTAGCTCCAAGTGTTATAATTAGAACCTGCACACACGACTAAAACAAGAAAACGAACCACAATCCACATATCATAATATAAAATCTTTATTCAATGAATTAGCATGACATCGAAATACATGAGTGTAAACATAACACAATAAATATAGGAAAACAAGATACTTTTTGTATTGATAAATATAGGAGAGAGTTTACAACCATAAATAGAAGTTGACTTTGTAGATGTCTCCCCAAGTTGACTTGTCCTTCCTTTTCACAAAGAACACCTAAACATCAACGCTAATTCATGAATGTTATGACTCCTTTAGGTTCAAAGCAGCAACATGAGGGTACTATAAAACTCCAAAATCCAACCCTAAGGTAATGGAAGGCAGTAAATATATAGAGTAAGAGTGGTGGTTTAGGATTTACCATTTCAGGCTTGATATCCACATATGATGGGAGGATTAGCTCAAGGGATAAGAGACAGTTCAAATAGAGTAGGATTAGATATAAATTCGAGATCTTTATCCATGGTAAATAGTTAAAACCACCTGGGAAGCTTCTGGAAGAGGAAGATTTGGAGATATTTTTATTCTTCCTGAATTTCTAGAATCGTCGCACCTGCTCAATTATGCAAGGTGCACTACAATTCACCCTTAGAGAAGAAGAGACTACATTGCAGCACAGTTTCTCAGTTATGCAAGGTGCGTTAGGCCCAAAATATGGTTTTTTAGTAGATAGACCCAGAAACTCGGACTTTTTGGAGAAGTGATGCTTAGGGCTTTGTGAAGGGATTATGACAAAGTGTTAAATAGATAAAACTTGTAGGAAATGTCATGTGTCACTGTTTTAATCTTCAACCCTGGAAATAGTACCCAAGAAACTACAGTATGTTAAATTTCAGTCACTTTTTACAAAATTCAATTATGATGCTTGGACATAATGATGATTTTCCCTAGAACACGTGTTTTAGACTTAATTTTGGAGCATGCAAAAACCCTAACTTGCTCAAACCATATCTCCAAGAATTTAGTCTACCAAGGTCTGAAATTGCATCCATATGTTCATCAAGATTTAGCCTCCACGTCATAGTAATTTTAGCTTCTGAATCCTCGCAAGACATATATATATATATATATATATATATATATGCCCTGTTTGAAGTAGCAAAACCCTAGGATCCAGAGCTCTGATACCAAATGTTATGCAACCAGATCACAAAAACATAAGAAAAGATAGATAAATGACTTGAAAATAAGTCTCTTTGAGGGAGAGACCTCCTTTTATATCACATAAATGAACAATTCTTGGATGATTCAAATGACAAGACCTTCTTGGTATATATAGGAGTATAAAGGGTCAAAATATAATTAGAGTCTACATAACAATAATAATGTAAGGGGATCAACAATAACAATGTTGGTTTTCTATGGGGAAAAACAATAAAAATATGGGGGTTCTATGGGGAACAACAATAACAATATGGGGTCTACACCAGTATTATAGGAACCTAACAGTTTGGTACAAGTGGTAGTAAGTTTGAATTTTTACTACAAGGGAGGTGGGGTTGGTTTACAATCTTCCATGTGAAAGTGGCAAAGAAGGGTTCATGCATACTTAGATTAGAAGAGGGAAATTCATTCCTTATTTGTAATAATTGGATGTCAATAAAATAATGGAAGGAATATAAGTATGGCATTCCAAATTACTTCTTAAGGCTAGATTTTGTATGCCATAAAATTTTAAGGTCATTACTGATGAGGATGATATTTTAAACATAAAGAAAAAGTATTAAGAGGTGGTTTCCTACTTTCTTGGTATAGAGATCGAGGTTAGAATGATATTTATAAAGTTTGATGTCAAGAATAAAGCTATCCATTTTAGCATGTCAAGCTTAAGAAGGTTTCTTTATACCATAGAGAGATTCATTAAGGTAATAGACAAGGATATACTCATTTTGAACAAATATATGAGGTTGTTCCATATAAGCTTCTCCTTTTAAATGTCAAAGCAAGAAGGAATATTTAACATTCATTTGATGGACCGCCCATTTATGGAAGTAAAGGGATAGAACAAGGGGTTGGGATTCATTTTGGATATGGGGGAAAATTTTTCATTATAGAAAATACCTTGAACTTGATAAAATCCTTTGACAACTAATTAGGACTTATTCCTTTCAACACTTCCATCTAATGCAAACTTAATTTTGTACACCCATTTACATATAACAAGTTTTCTTTAATTTTGAGAAGAATAACAATATTCCAAGTATCATCCACCTTTAAGAAATGATATTCTTCATTCTTTATTATGTCCTAATGTATATGGCCAAAATATTTAACAAATATTTCTAAATCATGAGAATTTTGAGCCAAAAGAGAGGAGAATCACTAGAACTATGAATATGTATGATATTTATTTGTAGGATCACCAACAAGATCACCAATTATTTTTTATGTTATGTGGACCCATCTAGGATATCATGGTGTTGGTGAAAATTCATGTTCAATAGCTCAATTGTATGAGTAGGTGGAGGTTTATTTTCATCCTCATTTCCATAATCTAAAGAAGAAACCAAAATAGGATCAAAAAATTTAAAAAGAGTCTTCAATCGGGGTGTCGAAAATTAATCTAGTGGGAAGGAGTGGGGGGGCAGTCCACCTCCCTATCACCTCTGCTTGCATTGAAGAGGGGGTATGGCATAACCATCACACCCCATGCACTTGCACATGTCAATAGCCTCAATATTCTATCACATTAAGATGCAGACTCCACTTCCATTGAGCACTCTTACCTTCCGTATTTTTGCCATGATTGTTTTTTGTTGTGTAAGAGGATGTGAAATTTCGATGAATGCATCAACTAGAAATTATTCTCCTAACTGAATACAATTTATTTGTTTATGGAAAATAGAAAATAACTCATTGATGCATTCTTCACAAATAAAATATGTTGCGGAAGTAAAATAAGGAACTGAGAAATAGATGCACACACATAAAAATTTGACACAACTATGTTGGATTAAATGTTTCCAAAAAAAAACTTGTAGGGAAAACAGATGCAGTAGATGAGGGTTTATTTTATTATGTAGTAAATATGGAGAATTACAACCGCTAGCCATCCTTGCTCAGCTCAAATAAATTTTCTCAACTAGAAAATACTAGGATAATCCTTCTCCCTCTCAGCAAATAAATCTGGCCTCTCCTTAGCTACTCGTACTTTCCCTAGCACTCGTACCATTGGGTAGAAATGTGCATTGCAACCTTTGGGACTTTCGCACTGCTTTGGAAACTTATCCTACCAAGTCGTCCTTCTTGTCTCTTCCTCTGGAAACAACTCGTTAGGCCTTCTAGGACTTGATCCCCGCACTAGCTACTGAATCGATCCCTCTCCTGGTAACTCACACTGGAAAACTGGGCAACTCACAATACAAAAATTGGCCTCCCTATAGGATAATTCGGCCTTCCTTCCCTGCTGCTAGAAACTAGAAAACCACCTGAGAATTTCTCTAGAAATTGTCCATGTTGTAACCCCTTATACTCTCCTTGCTTGAATCGAATTCTTCCCTCATTGAATATTATGCATTGGATAATTCATACTTCCTTTCTCCATTGCTTCATAACTTTGTCTATCTCCATCCCATTGACTTGCACTTATAATCTCTCGTTGGAACATCAACATCCAAGATCTAATCATAATCGATGGCTCATATCATCTTAGACTTTACAAATCACTTTCTCGAAGTCTCTAGAGAAAAAGTTTATTTCCTTAATTAATACCCATTAATTAATCAATTTTCCTAATTTAGACTTAGGAACCTTTTAATTATTGATCAGTTAATTTAATTGAGAGGTTCCTAAGTGTTTTCTCTCGAAACCTTTTCTAGTTTTTGGATATATCATGTTCCTTAGCCTCTCTGACACCTTAGAGACTGTAACACATGTCTTATGCTACCCCAAATCTATTAGGTCCCTATACTGCTAGTGTACCCCCTTATTGTTATTAGTGCAACCCCCTTATTGTATTGTTGTGTCCATGTAGTCCCCATCTTGTTATTATTGTGCCCCATAGAAGCCCATTATTGTTATGGTTGTGCCCCTACAATATTATTTTTATGTATGCTCTGATTATATTGGGACCCCTTAGACTCCAATATATAGAAAGGAGGTCTTGTCATTTGTATCATCCAAGAATTTTTCATTTGTGTAATGTAAAGGAGGCTGCCAACTCGAAGAGGCTTATTGATCTTTTCATTTGTATCATCCAAGATTTGTTAATTTGTGTAATGTAAAGGAGGTTTCCCCCTTGAAGAGACTTATTTTGAAGTCGTTTATCTAGCTCTTCTTCTATTTTGTGAGTTGGTTTCATAACATTTGGTATTAGAGCTTTGGATTCTAAGGTTTCGTTGCTTCAAACAGGTCATCGTGTCATTTTCACTATAACTTTTTTTCTACGAAGCTTCAGAAGCTGAAATCAAAACACATTTGAGACGACATATTTATGAACCTAGTGTCTGAAGTTAAGATCTTGTCTCACTACATTTTCATAAATATGACCTGAGGAAGTTAGTGTTTTTTGCAGGCTCCATAATTCCATCTCAAACAGGCCAGCATGGAATTTTCACTATAATTGTTTTGCTACGCAATTTTAGAAGATGAAATTAAAATCCATTTGACAAGAAATCATATTGCACCTTGTATACAAATTTCTAATCTGTGTTCGCTATATTTTCGGAAATAGGATACAAGTAAGTTAGGGTTTTTGTAGGCTCACAAATTCCATCGCAAATAGGTGACCATGGGAAAATTGTCATAACTCTGCCTTTGAGCATTGGATTCAAATTTAGTAAGAAGTGAAAGAAAGAAGTCGGATTGTAGTTTGTTGGGTATCATTTTTAGGGCCAAAAGTCGAAAGAAGAATACGTGGCACATCATACAAGTTCGCTCTACTGAACCAGTCTATAATCAGGTCATTGTGGGAGATTAGGCATAACTCTTTCTTGGAGAATCCAATCTCGATTAGACTTTTGGGGTTGGAAAGAGGACGAAGAGGATACCACAAAACAAAATTTCATAACTTGTAGATTCAAAATTACAGAGTTACAGTTGTTTAAATATCAATCTCCTAAAAGAAAGAAAAAGAATGACTCGAATCAAGAAAATAGAAACACTCAATAAGAAAAATTGGATGGATGATTTGAAGAATGAGATCAAAGCTAAGATAAATAGTTGTATCTATGCCATGGAAGCTAATATTAGTGGTATGGAAGAAGATTTGAAGAAAGGCATGGAATATTTGAAGGAAGAAACGGAAGGTTTGAAGGAATGTGGGACAAAGCGGCTACAAGAAAGGCCTCCTAATGGTGAAAAGGTAGTAAAGGAAACTCATAATGAGAACAAAAGAAATGTTAATCATGATTTTATAGAATCTAACGTTGGATTGAAAACCCACCATATTCCAAATATTGATATCAGGAAATTTTATGGCAAGGATCCTGTAACATGGATACTACATATGGAGAAATATATTGATCTCCATAATGTGAAAAACACACAAAAGCTACATATTGCAACTTTATATTTAGAAACCAATCAGTTTTCATGGTATCAATCGCTTTTATCTCGTAAAAAAAAGGTCACTTGGTCCATTTTTATGGAGGAATTAATAGCACATCATGAGGATATAAAGAGAAACACCTTATTTAGCCAATTGATAAATCTCAAACAAAAGGGTTCATTGGCAGAGCACATTGAAGACTTCCAAAAATTGAATATTAGGGTAACTGATATTCCAGAGGCGCACAGGATTGATGTCTTCATAGGGACTTTAAAATATAACATCCAACATGAGGTTTGCCTTTGGGAACCTGATTCATTGGAGAAGGCATTGAGAGTAGCAAGAAAAGCTGAAAGAAAAATTATGGCAACAAGGAAGTCTTCCACTCATCACTATAAATATGGAAGTGTTGCTACTCCTAGTCTTCCACAACCTACAAGATTGACACAACAAAAATTGCAGGAAAAAGGAGCAAAAGGGCTTTGTTACAGTTCTGATAGAAAATACACGAAGATCATAAGTGTGCTAAGAAGAAATTAATTTACATAAATTGCGAAGAGGAGGAAGAAAAGGATCAAGAAACGTCAAAAGAAGAGGATATACCCTAGGAACCAACCTCGAAGAAAAAATAAATGAATCTAACCATATCTTGTAATGTATTGGCACTTTATGGATATCATCCACCATCCATCACATCATCTTTAAGAGAAAATTCTAAGTTTCAAGCAATGGAGGATCACATCGAGCATCAACAACAATTTCTCCAACTCTTAAAGGATAACCTCACTTTGGCAAAGAATCGAATGAAACATGCAGATCAACATCACATAGAAAGAAGTTTTGATGTAGGTGACTGGGTATTTTTAAGGCTACAACCATACAAACAAATGTCTCTCAAGCAAGCTAAGAAGGATAATAAATTATCACCAAAGTACTATGGTCCTTACAAGGTGCTACAAAATATTGGTACTATGGCATACAAATTGGAGCTTCGTGCATCTTCCCGAGTGCCCATAGTTTTCCATGTTTCATGCTTAAAGAAAGTTATAGGTGACAAGATCCCAGTTAAAACAATATTAACAGAACTTGACGAGGAAGGAAAAATTATATTGGAGCCTGAAGTAGTCACGGAATCAAGAACCTGAAAGCTACGAAATTGATCAATTTCAGAGTATCTCATCAAGTGTAAGAACTTACCCACCAAAGAATCCACATGGGAGGATGATAATTTTATACATAAGCATCTAGAACTACTCAAGTGTTGAGGACAACACTTTTTTGGAGGAGAGGGGCATGTTAGGTCCCTATACTGCTAGTGTACCCCCTTATTGTTATTAGTGCAACCCCCTTATTGTATTGTTGTGCCCATGTAGTCCCCATGTTGTTATTATTGTGCCCCATAAAAGCCCATTATTGTTATTGTTGTGCCCCTAGATTATTATTTTTATGTAGCCTCTGATTATATTGGGACCCCTTAGACTCTTACATATAGAAACAAGGTCTTGTCATTTGTAACATCCAAGAAGTGTTCATTTGTGTAATGTAAAGGAGGTTTCCCCCTCGAAGAGACTTATTTTGAAGTCGTTTATCTATATATTCTTCTATTTTGTGAGCTGGTTGCATCACAAAATCCATAAAATAACAAATATTAACCATAGGTGGGAAATTTCCACCACAATGATATCTTTTTTGGCTTGTTGATCTGAATGCCCAAACCCCCTTGGCTTGGATCCCTACAACATTCACCTTTTGACAGAGCTTAAAACCTAGTGCAAGGGATAGGTCGCAAGGAACAATACTCTGGAAATGGCATCAACCAACAAAGCTGGGAGCCTCATATGTAGCATCTCAGATCCTTGTGTGTTGTCAGAAAAGTGGTAACTTATCTTATGTCTAGTCTCTGCAATTTTTTTAGTTTGGTTTTATCTACATTATGGAATGAAATATTTGGTGTGCACGGTGTCACGATGGCATTGAAAAATCTTGGGTTATTTTGGTTAGTTTGGTCTTCAATTTTTTCCCAAAGCTTCTTCCTAGAAATACCCCCTTTGTCACTATTGTCTCACCCTGTCCCCTAGACAGCCTAGGCACAATGCTTAATTCGCCTCTTAACTCTATCTTGGTTGAGTCTAGCCTAGTTTCTCGTTTCTCACCTCCTCTAGGGGTTTACTAGTATTTTTTCCTCTCTTCTTCCAGATGAAATGCCTTGCTAGAGAATGCACTCTCCACGGGGGTCAGGAGGTTGTGACCCTTTGGGAAGGCCTCATAGTCAAACACAAGCCCAATCGTTCTAACTATTTTCCATTCTACTACTCCACCTAAAATTTAGGTAAAACTCCAACAATTGGAAGCCTTAACCACCAAGGATCGTTAAGCCTATTCCGACTCTAAAATTAAAATTGAAGTTCCTAGTTAAGTTCCTATCCCTGGCTACAACAGGGGACAACATAGTTAATACCTTAATTCCATCACTCTTCATTGGAAAATAAATATGTATTGGGTCATGTGCTCAAGGAAAAATACGAGGATTCCAATGAGATCATTGCATGTCTCAATCAAATTCATAGACTCCAATGCCACCAATGCTCTTGCATGGTCAACCTCGATGCCCGCTTGGTGCATGTTGAAGGTCATCTTCAGTGTGGTCACAAACCTCCAGTAGGTTCAAGTGCACAGGACCCATCCCCAATAACAACCTCTAACAAATGACAATCATTCAGGTCTCCTTGTTGATGTTTTAGTTTCATAAAAAAAAAAAAAATTCATAGTAAGATGCATGGGCAGCTACAAATGGAAGAAGATACGTAGTAATTTTATCAATATTTTCAGACAATTACTCAAAAGTAGACTAGCTAGAACTGAATTTACATTTTCTGTATTTTGATGATTGGGAAACAAGTCAACTCCCTTCATTTTCATTCGTTTGGTTTCTCTCATGGCACAACACGACTATTGAAATTGCAGCAAGAAAATCTCATTTTGACTTTTCCTTGGTTAAACTAGAGAAAAAATGAATTTCTATTTCAGCAAAAATCTTGAAGGTAGTTAACTAAGATGACATGGCACTTGTCACTTAGTTAACTCAGCTAATTCGAGTTGGGGAAGCTTGAGTTCAGTTCAATATTTTTGATTGCTAATTTGTAGTAATATATTTCAGTTAATTTGAGTTATGTTCAGTTTAACTAGTTCTAACTGCCAGAAGAACTAGTGGAGGTCAAGTTGTGGAAGTGGAAATTCAACCACACTCAATGATCAACTAGTTAACTCATAAATCAACCCAAAATAATTGTTGCATGCAGAGAATTCGAGCTACCTAGTTGAGATGGAGATTTGAAGACAGCGTACTATCAGTTGTAGCATATTCTGATGTGTATAGGTGGTGCATGTAGTCAGATAAAGGACCTAGGGTAATTTTACAATTCCTAGGTGTGAAATTCCTAAAAAAAATAGTGGCCAATTTCCCAAGGGAACAACGCAAGGAAACAAGAGCTTCAAGGGCTTGAAAAATGGATAAGTATTGGCTAGAGTCATTCATTCAGGTAGAGGGATAGACTATACACTTGCAGGGCATGCTCAAGCTTGAGCAAGAATATGTATTTCATCTCTATTCTCTGATTAATGCAATATAGATAGTAAGGGGTTTTGAGCATTTGCTTTCCCCTAGATAAATCTTTGTGCATGTGTGATGTTTCCTTTTGCATGTCTATGATTCTTGCTTTAGATGGTGAATTAACTTCCATATATCAGTAGAGTAGCTTCATGTTTGTGATTTAGTAAATTTCATGAGCAGTATTGAATCTACAAATTAATTTCTACATGGTATTAGAGTTGGAACCACTATAGAGCATAGATTTTGAAGTTGTCATTGTAGGAGGTTTGAATTTGTAGATCAAGGTTGTAGGCTTTCTTCAAGACTAAGAAGATGGATTTTAATGGACTAAGGCTTGATTATTCCCTTGAGGGAAGCTCAAACTATGTTGCATGGAAGGACCGCATGGAGGAAATACTGGAGGATAATGGGCTGAACGAATTCATTGATAATGATATTCTCAAACTAGCAACATCTTATGCAAAGGATCTAGCATAATGGAAGAAGTGTGTTGTCAAGGCGAGGAGAATCATATTGGAGGGAGTACGAGACCATATTGTCTCAAATATCCATGGGAAATGGACTATGTATGCAATTGTGGAAAGCACTGACAGATTTGTTCCATAATAGTAGTGACCATAGGAAATTGGCACTCAAGGACAAACTTCGAAATATCAAGATGCAGAGGAACAAGAACATTCCACAGTACCTGAGCAGGTTCACATAATGTCATGATGAACTTAGTCAAGTTGGGGTCACTGTAGTAGAGGATGGTTTGGTGAGCCTAGCCCTTCTATCCTTCCCAAGAGCTGGCACAATTACCAAGATTCAGTGAACAGGAGGGAGAAACTACCAATTTGGAATGCCTATGGTATGATTTGCTACAAGAGGAAATAAGGAAAAATACCAGAGATGAGACTTCATCCAAGGGCGAGGATGAGGATAATTGTGCCTTGGATGGAAAGGAAAGGAAAGGGAAAGGGAACAAATCCAAATCCAAAGCAGAATCTAGTCAAGGGGGCAAGAAGAAATACTTGTCCAAAATCAAGTGCTTTAACTGTCATGAATTCAGGCACTATGCCATGAAGTGTCCACACAAGAAGACAAGCAAGAAGACCTCAGGAGGAGCAACAGATGAATATTTGGCTTCATATTTTGAGCTTCATTTTACTCTCATTTCATGCATGGCTAGCACAATGATGTGAAGTGTGTGGTATCTCAACAGCGGTGCCTCGTTCCATATGATGGGGAATAGATATTTTTCGATTGATTTGGAGGAGAAGGATCTCCATATGCACATCGAGATGGGTGATCATGGAAGGTACAGCGAGACCAGGATTGGTACAATCACCTTTCAGAGGGAGTCGAGTTCCCCTCTCAGGCTCAAGGATGTGATGTTTTTTCTCGGTCTAAAGAATAATCTTCTCTACATTGCATTTTTGGAAGATCATGGCTACGATGTGATTTTCAGAAAAGGAAAGTAGTTCATGAGACACATTGCCATCGGACAGGTGAAGCGGATCAAGTTCGTGTGAAGAACCTCTACAAGCTAGATGTGGAGGATTGTGCTGCATTGAGAACAAAGGCAAAGAAGGTGCAGAGTCACGATGCCAGTGAACTTTGGCATATAATACTTGACCAATTTCATCATGGAACTTTGAAGATCATGTAACAGATTACCACAGGCCTCCCCAAAGGAGCACTGGAGTAGCAGGACACATGCAAAGGGTGTACCTTGAGGAAGTACATAAAATCTACTTTCCATGATTGGGACAACAGAGAACATGCATTCCTTCACATGATCCATTCTGATGTCTATGGACCTTTCCCGGTAGCCTCCATTGTCAGACACAAGTATTTTGTCATATTTATTGATGACTATTCGAGAAAGTGTTAGATCTTCTTCATGCAGACGAAGGATGAGACTTTCTCCAAGTTCTTAGAGTTCAAGCCACTAGTGGAGAAATAAATGGGAAAGGGGGTGAAGGCTCTTAGGAGTGATAATGGAGGTGAGTATGTGTCGAATGAGTTTAAAAAAAAATTGCAAAAGAAGGCATTTGATGAGAGTTGACAGCACCCCATAACCCACAGCAGAATGGGGTGGCTGAGAGGAAGAACCATAGCATTGTCGGAGCCGCATAGGTGATGTTGCATGACCAAAGCCTACCTCTGCACTTGTAGGTTGAAGCATGCAACACAACAGTCTATTTGCAGAACATGAGTCCTCATTGGATTCTTGGAATGATCACATAGGAGGGGGATTTCTCAGGGAGGAAGCCATATGTGTCACACTATAGGATCTTTGGAGCCTCTCTCTATTTCCATGTCTCCAAAGAGTCAAATAAGAAGTTAGACAGAAACTCCCCACAGCTACTGTGTGTATTTTTCATCCCTCATAATGACATTTGTGTGACAGGATGTCAAATTTGATGAAGACAAAGCCATGTGGTGATCTCTTGAGAGGAAGCTTAAGATCCCACCAAATGAAGAGATTTTAGCTCCAAAGGAGAAGCCTCAGGATGTTGTGGAGCAATCATAATTTGAGGAGTAGAGAGTAGTGATAGCCACTCAAGCAGAATCATCTAGAGAAGGAAGGAAGAGAACTAGAGAAGCTGAGAGACTTGTGCAGGATGCTAGGGAGAATGTGGGTGCTCCTTCAAATCATCACAGGCAGAGAAAGTCACCTGATTAGTACAGTGGCTACATGGATCTAATGACTGAGCTAGTAGATACAGAGCCATCCTCTTTCAAGGAATAAGTAGAGAAACTAGTATGGTTTAATGCAGTGATGGAGGAGTATGAATGCATTTTGAAGAACAGTGTTTGGGAAGTGGTCCTAAGACCAGCCGACAAATCATTTGTGGGCTCAAGATGGATCTTCAAGGTGAAGCATGCAGTAGAAGGAAGCATAGAAAAGAACAAGGCCATATTTGTGTCAAAAGGGTACTCTCAAGTGGAGGGGATTGACTATGATAAGACATTTCCTCTTGTAGAAAGGTACTCATCCATAATATCAATCTTTTATTTGGTTGCACAGATGAGGTGGAAGATCCACCGGATGGATGTGAAAACAACATTCCTCAATGGAGTTATTGAGGAGGAGGTGCATATCGAGCAACTATAAGGCTTTGAGACTTATGATCGAGAGTCTCATGTGTAAAGACTCAAGAAAACGTTTTATGGTATCAAGCAAGCACCCCGTTCTTGGTACACCAGGATCGATAGTTATTTCACAGGTTTTAGCTTCACAAAATGTGAAGCGGATGCAAACCTCTATCGTATTTTGGTAGAAGGTAAATTGTTGATTATTCTTTTATATATTGTCGACTTGATCTTGACTGGTGATGAGAAACTGATCATATCTTGCAAGGAGGGCCTTGCAAGAGAGTTTGAGATGAAGAACATGGGTCTCATGCACTACTTCCTTGGATTGGAAGTATGGCAAGGTGATGGGGAACTTTTTTTCTCTCAGGGAAAGTATGCCAATGAGATACTTCAAAGGTTCTGCATGGACAAATGCAAACACATGGAAACTCCTCTAGCGATCAATTGGAGGAAAGAGGATGCCACTTCAAGTGAGGAAGTGGATGTGACTATTTATCGGCAAATGGTGGGTTCACTCATGTATCTTATGAACACACAACCAAACATGTGTTATGTATTCAACCAACTAAGTCAATCTATGTTTAGGCCAACCAAACTGTTTTGGAGGGAAGCTAAGCATGCTCTACGATACCTCAGAGGCACTACCCAGTTTGACTTTGGTACAGATGGACAGAGGGAGTGAAGTTGTCTGGATTCACCGATGCGAATTGAGTAGGAAGTCCATTAGACCAGAAGAGTACATCAGGTGGAATTTTCAGTGTTGGGTCCAAAATGGTATCTTAGTAAAGTAGGAAGCAAAGATTAGTGGCACTCAACTCAACTAAAGAAGAATACATGGTTGTAATTCAAACAACATGTGAGGTGATCTAGATGAGAAAGATACGTGTTGGCTTGTTTGGTGAGATGATGGATCCTACTATGATTTAGTGTGATAATTAGAGTTGTATCAAACTCTCTGAAAATCTTATTTTTCATGATTGATCCAAGCATATTGATATCCGGTATCACCATCTACGGGATTGTGTGTAGAGGTGGATTACGTTGTTGCAGTACATTCCAATAGAGGAACAAGATGTTGATATTTTGGCAAAGGTCTTGTCAAGAGGGAAGTTTGAGTTCCACAGGTGCAGGATAGGGGTGGTTGATATTCCCTTTCTTGGTTAGAGAGAGTGTTGAAAATGCAACAAGAGTAAAAGCTAGCTAAAATGATTTGGGACCCTTTTGTTGCTTTTTGTTGCAAAGTTGTTTTTTTTTACATTTTTTAATGCTTCAATTTATCTTTCTATTGGACCACTAAGGCTTTGTTAGATGTCCCTATAGTGTTTATCTCTCCAAAAAGAAAAAACTTAACTTTCTCTCTAATAAGAGAATCACCAAAAATTTAAGAGAAAGTATTATGCATGGAGAAGTGAAAAATAAATACAAAAATAAAATATGCACTATGAAACTTAGCAAAAATAGCATATATACATTGGTCATCTTTTATATCTGTGAAATAGAAAACTAAAACTTTTAAAGTTAGATAATAATCTAGAGAAAACTAAAACTTTTAAAGTTAGATAATAATCTTCAACATATAAGAAATCATTAGAATTTAAAAAAATTAATTAGTTTTCAAGAAAATTATTTATGATTAATCATATGATATTTACATATTGTTGAAATTTGGTACCGGAGGACAGGTGGTTCCCTAAGGCTTTGATCTTTGGCGTAGGGAAAAGTGTCCAAAAGAATTTAATTTTTCTCCTAAAGTGACTTTATAATTTTTATAAAGTCAAATCTAATTTAAAAGTGACTTTAAGTGATAAAGTTACTAAAGTCTAATTTTTAAGTGACTTTAATAAAGTCAATGTAAAATTAGAAAGGAAAAGTGACTTTGGACATAAATGACTAAGTGGGTCTTTATTAAAGTGAGGTGAATTAAAAAATAGAAAGTGAGATTTAAATGAGCATTTAATCTCAGCCCTAGATCTCAATCTATTTCAGCCATTGGATTTAGGGATTCCCCAAAAGTCACTTACGGTTAAATTAAAGGAGGGAAAGGAGGAAAAGGTCATTAATTATTTCATAAGCAAATTGAGAGAAGGAGAGCAAGAGAGCAAGGGAGATTTCTGGACAGTGAGGAGAAGGAGGCAGCAGCTTGGCACACATTCCAAGGCAGCGTTTCAGCAAGTCCGTACAGTTGAGTTAGCACACAGTGAAAGGCAAATTTTGGGCACGATTTTCTAGAAAGGTCGTACAGCAGTTTTGGTTCAGATTCCAAGGAGGTCGTACAGCAAGTTAGCACAGAAATCGAGGAGCAAAAAATCTGAAGTTTGCTGGCACATTTTCAAGGGAGGCCATATAGCAAGTCATTGTACCTTGGCACGCTTTTCTAGGTAGAAATCTATACAGCTGTACTGCTGTTTTTCTACACAGAAATCGAGAAAAACCATACAACAACATTTATGGCAGTGTGCACGCTTTTCTAGGCAGTCCATACAGTAGCATTTAAGGCTGAAATTTGGGCACAAAAATCGAGGAGGTCGTACAGCATTTATTGCTATTCTGTTTTGTTGTTTGCAAGTTTTTTCCAGTTGACTGTGAGGCACGGAAAACGAGATAAGTTGTAAAAGTTTGCTTGCTGATTTTTTGTTGAATATTTCTCTCACTGTAAAAAGGCATTTTCCAGAAATAAGAAGGATCTTTCAAATTGGTTTTCCCCAAGAGTTGTAGGGGGTTTTTCCAAGGTCACCTTGACCAAAAATCACTGTGTTTAAATGTGTTGAATGGCTGTTTGTATGTGCTGATATTTATTTCTGCATTTTTAGCATTCCGTAATATTTCCAAAATTTGTGTTTCCAGGAAAATTTATTTTCCAGTTATTGAATGTATGGATATGGGAAAGGGCATTTAACTATTTTGGAGAAATGAGGTAAAACTGAAAACCGGGGTGGGAAATGAGAAATTTCTACATGGTATCGGAGCTTGAGTGTTGAAGTGCAGTTTGGGACAGCAAGGAGGAAAATTACAGCCCGCTGATTTTTCACTTAGAAAATTCGAGCAAGCTGATTTTTCACAAACAACAGTTTTATCTTTACTACAGCAGTGTTATTTTTCAGTTTTCGGACAGCAGGATGTCATTGGGATTGAGGGTGGAGAATAGGTTGGATGGGCATACCAATTACAGCATTTGGAAGGAGAGAATGCAGAGTATCTTTGAGGAGGAAGAAGTCTGGGACATTATGGTGCATACCACACAGAACCCTATTGTTGTGCTTACTGATGCTACTCAGTTGGCTGCTTATAATAAAAAGAACAACAAGGGTAAGAGACTGATTCTAGACGGAGTCAAAGACCATTGCATTCCTCATGTGATAGGAAAGAGAAATGCCCAGGAGATGTGGACAGCATTGTCCAATCTCTACCAGAGTACCAATGAGAACCGGAAAATGGTCCTGAAGGAGAAGCTGAAGACCATTAAGATGGGTAATGATAGTGCAGCTGGATATCTCACAAAGATTACTAATGTGAGAGATGAGTTGGCAGCAGTTGGAGAGGTCATTCCACCCACTGAGTTGGCGCAGATTGCAGTGAATGGCCTCCCCCGTTCATGGATGAACTTTGCTGATAAGGTTTGTGCAAGTGAGACCCTTCCCACATGGGAGAGGTTTTGGGATGATTTCATTCAGACAGAGATCAGGAAAGGTCAACTTGGGGCAGCCAGCCAGTTGAGCAGGATGAGGATGTAGCACTGTTAGCAAGAGGCAAGAAAGGCAAAGGGAAGAAGCAGGTTTCCACAAGCAATGGTGGGGGCAAAGGCAAAGGTAAAGGTAAATAGGGTAACACACAGAAGGACTATTCCAAGGTGAAGTGTTGGAATTGTCAAAAGATGGGACACTATGCAGTTGTGTGTCCGGAGAAGAAGAAGAAGAAGGGGAAGAACCCGAGCTTGGCAGCTTCAACAGAGGTTGAGGACTTTGCAGATCGTTTTGACAGGGAGTTTGGGTTCACTGCGTGTGAGTCCTCTACTGGAGGATCACCTGCCGCACAGGTTCAGAGGGAGCATGCTTTTCCCTCAATTAGCGGAGCATCTTCGGGTATCTGGTATGTGGACAATGGGGCTTCACATCACATGACAGGAGTTCGTGAGTACTTCTCAGAGCTTTCAGAGAGTGGCACTGATATAGAGGTAGTACTCGGTGATGACAGAGTTGTTAGAGAAATCGGTGTGGGGACACTGACATTTCAGAGGGAGTCGAAACCTCCCCTGAAGGTGTCAGATGTTCTTTATGTGCCAGGGATGAGGAAGAACCTCATATCCGTCTCAGCTTTGGAGAACAGAGGATATGAGGTACTATTCAGGGGAGGACAGGTGTTGATGTATCCCAGGGGCACTCCAGCTGATTCAGCTAGAGTGATAGGTGTACGCCATGCAAAGGTGTACAAGTTTGCATTCCAACCCCTTTTGGCATTGAGCAGTAGTACTGACAGCAGAGCTAGCAGTTCTGAGCTGTGTGAGATTTGGAACCGCAGGATGGCGCATATGTATCATGGAGCCTTGAGGACCTTGCGGGAGATCACTACAGGTGTGCCAGATTTCAGTACTAATCACTTTGATACTTGCAGAGGATGTGTGATGGGCAAGTTTGCCAAATCCCCTTTTCCCAGCAGTGACAGCAGAGCGACTAGGATAATTGATTTGATTCATTCCGATGTGAGTGGTCGAATGTCTCATGTTTCCTTGAGTGGATATGAGTACTATGTTTTATTCATTGATGATCACTACAGGAGGACCTGGATTTATTTCTTGAAGACAAAGAGTGAGGTCTGTTGGGCCTTAGTTTTTGTCTTATTTTTGCTCTAAGAAACTTACTAATCCATCTATTTTCCATCCATTTTACCTTCATTCATCACATTTTTATGTATATTTGATATCCATTCAGGTATTTAATTTTAATTTTTCAATTTCTAAAGTTTTTATGAAAGTTTGGTTTTTAGTGCAAAATTGGCAGATTCAGAAATTCTCGTAATAGCTCTATGGTTGATGTGGTTGCAGGAAACTTGGGCACGAATTGAATGCATGGATGGACAGCTTAGGAACTAGGACTAAGCTATCTATGCTTAGTTCGAACAGAACAAGCTTTATTAGGCCCATTTGGTGCTAGTCAATCATGACTAGTCATTCAGAAATCCCATAGAAATAGGGCAGTTTTGAGATTCTATGGGATTGGTCATATTTATTGGGATGGGAGTAATGAATTCGACTTAGATAGGTGGATGAGAGTAGATGGGTTTGTTTGAGTGAATATAGATCAGTTTGTTTCATGAGACTTCTTATTTAAGAGCCAAAACTTTGATGGCTTATGTATTGACTTATTATACTTTTATGCTGTGACACTTTTGGATTGAAGAGTTAATTTGAAGACTTGTGCTATTATTATTTTGCTGTTCAATGCTATGGATGTGTGACTTAATTTGAGCTTCTGATATCACTTCTCAAGTGTACAAGGCAAGGGTGGAGGGCCCCCATTCCAAGCTAAGTACACTTCCTTGTTAACTAGTTTTATTTCTTGTAATCTGGTTATTGTAGAACTGGTTTTTCAAAGCTTTATTTCAGATTGCTTTATGGTTCATGCATGGTGATTGATTTCATTAGTTCTTAGCTTATTCATCACTTTATTAAGTTGGAAAAACAAGTGTTCAAGTTGAGCATCCCTTCTACTAAAATGATGAATTAAAACTAGTTTCCTTTGTTTGCATGCAAGTAGTTTCTTATTGAGATTTTGGTATTGAGATGAATGAATTATGATGAAATACCTTAGGTGTCTCTTAAGTTAAGAGCTTCTTTCATTAATAATTTATCCATCTTAAGTTCTTGGTTCTAACCTCTGATTCATTAAGTGGTAATTGAGGCAAAAGTGGACTTCTTGAGTCAAGAACCATTTCAATATTTTTCCTCTTTTTAAACTAATTGAATTAGAGTTGTAGGATGTATTACTTTAAGCTTTTGAATAACTTATCTTTCAAGGTTTGATTACAT
Source organism: Pinus tabuliformis (assembly GCA_031772625.1). Classification (NCBI taxonomy): domain Eukaryota; kingdom Viridiplantae; phylum Streptophyta; class Pinopsida; order Pinales; family Pinaceae; genus Pinus; species Pinus tabuliformis. The sequence continues at coordinate 1,057,369 of CM062805.1, read as the reverse complement.
CTGATCTTCACATATAGTGAACTTGCCTCGAAGCATAAACAACCCGGATTGATAAGAAATAATTGTGTTAATTTAGGTAAACAAATTAGCTCAACATTTTGGCGCCATTTCCGGGGAGGCAAATATCGGCATAGTTAATAGAAGGATAAATTTCAAAACAAACAAAAGCATTAGTTACATCCCTTTTTAGTTATGTTTCTTTATGCCTAGATATAGAGATCCTCAAGGTAGATTTATTAAAAACCCCCCACAAATAGAGATAGGATCATCAAACACCCCAGTTACTAGTAATCCAATAATTGAGGAATTGGCAGAAAAACAAAGCACTGGACAAAGATTAACTTTGATTGAGAGGCAAACTTTGTTAGCTTGGGAAGCAAAACAAAAACAATCTTCAACTTCTGGAAAACAAAAATAAATTATCAAAGGAAAACAACCTGTCTTTCCATCCATAAATCCACCTATCTTTCAACAACCTGAATCTCCACTCAAAATTGAAACAAATCAACCAATGGCAGAAGAGGGACATGGATCTGTTATTTTCACTCCTGAAAAACGAGCTGAATATGAAAGACAACAAAGAGAATGTAGAAGAAAGAGAGAGGAGGAGGCAAAACAAGAAAATGATAGGAAGATAGAAAATGATCGGAAAAGACAAGAATATGGTAATGATCAAGAAGCTACCTTTGGCTTTCCAATAGTAGACACAAGTGCAATATTAGGAGAAGAAGTGAAAATGAAAAATATTCCACCTTCTGTATTGCCAAATTTTTATGGAATGTTCACGGAAAATCCTGATGCTTTTATGTTTGAATTTGATATTCTATGTAGAACATATGGATACACTGATGACATTCATAAACTTCGTCTTTTCCCTGCAACATTAAAAGCAGCAGCTTTAAAATGGTTCATGGGATTAGGAGAACAAACAATAGCTTCTTGGGATGATATGAGATCGGTCTTCCTTAAAAAATATCAAGCTTATTGTAGATCTAGAGATTCAAAGGAAGATGTTTTCAGAATGACACAACGAGAAGATGAAAGTTTAGAAGAATATTTGGAAAGATTTGCATATAATCTACAAAAATCTAAACAACACTCTCTAAATCAAGAAACCATTCGAACAATCTTTCTCAAGGGTGTAAGGGATGAATACCTTGACATTTTGAATATGATGGGTAAAGGAGACATTTCAAACCTACCATTCGAAGAAATTGTTGAGTTATGTCAAAAATATTCTAGAGGAAGATCAAAAATAGGAAAGAGAGAAGCAAGTTCAAAAGAAGCAAAATCAGCTGCAGGAGGGATAAGAAGAGCTGAAATAGGAAGCTTATTGGAAAACTTCAAAACAGATCTCTTAAGTACATTAGGAACACAAGTAGATGTTCTAAAGGCAAACAAGAAGAAAGAAGAACAAGAACAAGCTCTTGCAATCTTTTGTTCCAAATGTAGAAAGAAACATCCATTGAGAGAATGTCCTTTGGATAGTATTCAGGTTTGTGGTCTTTGTACAGAAAATCATTCCACAGAAAATTGTCTAAGATTGAAAGAATTACAAATGAACTCAATGGAAGAAGTGCCAGGAATAGAAGGTTTTTATTATGTAGCACCACGAAGACCATGGCAACCTAGGATGCCTCAACAAAATCAACAACAATTCCCTCAACAAAATTACCTCTATCCATCTCAAAATCCTTGGACCCCTCCAATGCCATGGCAAGCTTGGCCTCCACAACAACCTGCACAAGGTTGGAGAGGATATGGTTATGGAAACCAGCCACCTCAACAGTATCAACAACAATACCAACAGCCATTTTCATATCCACAATATTCACAGTCCATACCATTTCAACAACAACATTCTGCATATCCACAATCCATGCCATTTCCACAGCAGAATCCACCACCGTTGTTGACCCAACCACAACAGTTACAGCTACCCACAAATCAACCCAGACCAACTCAATTACCAGCCCAACCAATGGAAAATCCGAATAATTGAACTACACTAGCATATTCAACTTCAATGGAGGTGAGTCCCACACCCTATTGCTTCTTGGAACACCAACAAACCAATCCACAACCAAGAGAGAAAAATTACCCTAAGGTGGTGTGTCGATCATCAAGATCACCCGCATAGTCGACGTCAGGAAAGGCAAGAAGATGGATGTCAATGCCTGCTGAGTAGAGAATGCCCATCTGACCCTTAAGATAGCGCAAAATGCGCAAGGTGGACAAATCTGCATATACCGTAGAGGAAGCAGCATGTTTTCCCACATATTCGATTCTTCCTCTTAATGATGTCCATATAAGGTCTGGAAAAGTACTTAAAAATGATTCTCCTCCAATCATAGAAGAACCAACTGAACAAGGAGAATCACCTGAAACATCACAAACTGAGATACAAATTCAGAAAGGAAAAACCATTACAACTCAAACACCACCTTATCCTGAAAGGTTAGTGGAACAATAAAAAGAAATAACCCTTCCTGAATTTGATATTTTAGATGAGTTAAAAAATGCTTATGTAAAAATTCATTTATTGAAGGCAATTAAAGAAATACCAATATATGCTAAAACAATAAAGGAATTGTGCATTAAGAAATCACGGAAAAAGAAGAAGGATCCTACTACAATCCAAGTCATTGGTAAACTAGCAAGCCTCATGTTTACACAAACCATTGTAGAGAAATATATTGATCCTGGTATCCCTATGGTTACTATATCAATAAATAATTTCTCAGTACCAAACACATTAATAGACTTGGGAGCAGCTATAAATGTAATGACAATGGAGACAATGAAAACTCTGCATTTAAATAACATTAGATCAACTTCTACAATTTTAGAACTAGCAAACAGATCTAAAGTTGTTCCAGAAGGAATATTAGAATATATCATAGTCTCTTTGGATTCATGGGAGTATCTTATTGACTTCCTTATCTTGCAACCAAAAACAAATTTGGGAGGACATCCTCTAATCTTAGGCAGACCATGGTTAGCTACCGCTGATGCCTTCATAGGATGCAGATCAGGAAGCATGATTATTTCACATGGAGATGAAAGGAAACACATTGCTCTTTATTCACCTGCACAATCAACTTCTTTAGAATCAGTACTTGAAACTCAAGAAAAATAGAAAACTAAATCAGTTTTAAGTATAAATCAATTCTTTGACTTTAGAGAAGAAGAAGAGAATGAAGACTTAATGGATCTTTTCATTTCAGAACCAAGTATTTTAGAGCAGCTTAGAGAAGTCCAATATGAAGCTGCAAGTAACCTTTTGAATCAATGCTTTCAGGAAACTTGTACTGTTCAAACTTTGCGGAATTATTTTATAGACATCTTTCCTGTAAACACAATCTCCAATCCAACAATAAAAACAATTGAGGTATATCCTGGAAAACATTTAAACATTGGAAACCAGTTGCAATCAGCACAAGAGCAAGAGGTAATTGCATTATTACAGAAATATTCAAAAGCTTTTGCCTGGGATTATACTGACATGCAAGGAATCCATCCTAGCACATGTATCCACCACATCTATACTGATGATCAACTCAAACCTGTAAGGCAACCTCAAAGACGAATGAATCCATGATGAAAGAAATAGTGAAAGAGGAACTGCAAAAATTGTTAAATGTTGGATTCATCTATCCTATTTCAGATAGTCAATGGGTTTCTCCATTGGTTATAGTACCAAATAAAAATGGAAAGTGGAGGGTATGTGTGGACTATCGAGAACTAAACAAAGCTACATTAAAATATCATTTTCCTCTACAATTCATTGACCAGGTGTTAGACTCATTAGCTGGAAAGAAATTTTTCTCCTTCTTGGATGGGTTAAGCGGATATAACCAGATTAGAATAGAAACAGAAGATCAAGACAAGACAACATTCACTTGCCCATGGGGAACCTATGCATATAATGTTTTTCCATTTGGTTTATGCAATGCACCTGCAACTTTTCAACGAGCAGTGCTTGCAATATTTGCTGATCTAATTCACGAATGTGTAGAGGTTTATATGGATGACTTCACAGTTTATGGAAACACATATAATGATTGCCTAAATAACCTTGAGAAAGTCTTGAAATGATGCATTGAAACAAACTTTTCATTAAGCAATGAGAAATGCTATATGATGTTGACAGAAGGAATAGTTCTGGGACACCATATTTCTGCTTCAGGAATTAAGGTGGATCCAGCAAAAATCCAAGTCCTAGTTAACTTAATGCCTCCTACAACAGAAAAAGAGGTAAAAAGTTTCTTAGGCTATGCAGACTATTATAGACGATTCATTGAAAACTTCAGTAAAATAGCCCAACCTTTGTTCAAACTATTAGCAAAAGATATTGAATTTCACTGGACAAATGACTGTCAAAATGCATTTCAAATTCTGAAAGAAAATTATCAGTTGCACCCATTCTCCGTGGGCCAAACTGGTCTTTTCCATTTCATATTTCAACTGATGCATCTGATACCGCGATAGGTGCCTCTCTTGGGCAGAAAGAGAACTTGTTCAATTATGCAATATACTTTATAAGCAAGAATCTAACACCTGCAGAATTGAACTACACAGTCACAGAGAAAGAAATGTTAGCCGTTATACATGCAGTAAACAAATTCAGGCACTATATAACAGGATATCAAGTTTTCATTCATACATATCATTCAGCAATCAAATACTTGATGAATAAACCCATCACCAATGGAAGAATAACAAGATGGTTACTGTTATTGCAAGAATTTAATATCACAATACAAGACCGGCCAGGCAAGGAAAATCAAGTGGTTGACTTTCTGTCCCGCATACATTCACCCAACGATCCAAATCCGGTTGTAGACAACTTTCCAGACGAACACCTGTTTGCCATAACAGTAAAAACGTCATGGTTTGCAGACATTGCAAATTATTTATCTTCTGGAAAGTTTCCAACTCAATTCTCTAAAAAGCAAAAACGAAAAATTGTTAGAGAAAGTTCTAGGTATAGTTGGGTAAATGGTGATTTATTTTATACTGGTTCAGATCTGATGATTAGAAAATGTGTGCGATAAGATGAAATATTAGACATTCTGAGAGCATGTCATGATGAACCATGTGGTGGTCATTTTGCAGACAAACGAACAGCATATAAGGTGCTGCAATTGGGCTATTACTGGCCATCCATCTTCAGAGACTCTAAGGAATATGTCAAGCAATGTGACAGTTTCCAAAGAACAGGGAGACCAATCACATCAGATGAGATGCCGCTCAAGCCACAGGTCCTCATAGAACCATTTGAGCAATGGGCACTTGACTTTTTTGGACCTATTAATCCACCATCAAATGGAAAGAGGTACATCCTAGTATGTACAGATTATGTAACCAAATGGGCGGAGGCCAAAGCAGTGAACAGAGTAACAGAAGATACAGTGGTCACCTTTCTCTTTGAAGAAATCTTTGTAAGATATGGAGTACCTAGACAAATTGTAACAGATCAAGGGGCACAGTTTACATCAAAGCTGGTACGTGATCTAACAGAGAAATATAAGATCAAACACAAAAAGTCTACACCATATCACCCTCAAGCAAATGGGCAGGTTGAATCAACAAATAAAGTCCTAGAAAATATCATGACTAAAACAGTACAGCTGAACAGAAGAGATTGGTCTGAAAAATTAAAAGATGCACTATGGGCCTATAGAATCACATGGAAGAATACAACTGGTTTTAGTCCATACCAGTTGGTATATGGAAAAGAGGCCTTATTGCCTATAGAGTTTCAGATACAAACACACAGACTAGCAGCTGAACTAGGACTAGACCTGACTGAAGCATAACAGCAGCGGATCATGGAACTGAATCAACTAGATTGGCATCGTCAGCAAGCCATAGAACATACCACATTGGTGCAACAACAAAGAATGAAGTGGCACGACAATTATATCAAAACAAAGACATTTCACAAGGGAGACTAGGCATTACTTTTTGACTCCAAATTCAAAGACTTCAAAGCAAAGTTCACAACACACTGGCTAGGCCCATATGAAATTGACGAAATCTTTGACAATGGAGCAGTAAAGATCAGGACAATCGACCAGGACTCCACCTCATTTGTAGTCAATGGACATAGGCTCAAAGTTTATAATAGGCCTATCAGTAAGGAAGCATTTATGAAACAACTGGTAGAGGATACAGAACTGGAAATCATAGCACACCAGGCTCAGCCATCTTCCAGTCTTGTAAATGAATAATTAAAAAAAACAAAAAAACAAAAATAAAATAAAATATATATATATATATATAAACATATAAAAACTAAATAACTTGTTTGCTAGTGAAAACCAGAAAACTGGCACCAAGCAAACACGAATTCATAGGGGAAAACCAGGGCAACTTGGACTCTATGAATTCTATATTCTTGTTCTACTGTTCTCACATAATTTCAATGCAGGAAACTCTCCACAGACAACTGACTTGAGGACAAGTCAAATCTTAAGCAAGAGGGAGAATTGCATAAGACTTTAGCTGGAAAGCTGAAGTATAGATGGAACTTGTATTGTCAACAGAGGGACCTGAAACAAGAAATCATTGCAGAGGGACCTGAAAGACCTGCAAATGTCAAAACAACATGTACATATTCCATAAGCATTGCAGAGGGACCTGAAACAAGAAATCAATACAGAGGGACCTGAACAACAATTCAAGAACCAGAGCATGAAGAACAAGGAGCAGCAATAAAGTTTACTTTTCAATCCATCTACAACATTTGATCAACTGATTTCATCCCACTTGTACAGACATCATCCAGGGGAGTATATGTATAGTCATTTTGTGCTTGAAAATTCAAATTTTTCTTAAAAAAATTTAGTCTTTGTTAAGTTGAAATTAGTACGTGAGGATATTCATTATCATTTTGTATCCTATATTCCCTATACATACCCTATAACCCTTATACATCATATTCCATTTCATATCCATACATATCCCATATTTATTTTATGATCATTAACCCCTAAGTATTTTTCTTTAGAAGCATAAAAAGACCAAACTGGGACAACTTTTCAACCTGCACATACAACTCAAGAATTAGTAATGGTGATAATTTTAAATATGACCCAAGATTGTCATTTTAAAATTATAAAGATGTGCATATAATCAAAGAAGTCATGCGCTATATGAAAATCCAAATATATGTGCTATAGTCCAAATGGTTATAATATGCATGCGCTATAGTCAAAATGGTGAAGTAAGACTATATACATATATCATAAACCAAAGTGCATATGTATATGATATAAACTAAAGCGCATATATATATGATATAAACTAAAGGCATGTATATGATATAGGGAAGGCCGCGTGCAAACCATATGGCACGACTGCGTACAAAGACAAAACTGTGATTTCATATGTGGCAGCGGGGTATTGTATATGGCTTAAATGATAATTGCACATCGCTCAAACTCATTGCAATACGAATGCATTGTTTAAAATCATTGCATATGAGAATGAGTGAGGAGCACGGTTATAAACACACGACGGTGGCAATCATATTATATGCAACCAAGGGTGAGCAACCAAACCAAACGATATCAACAAAACGACAATCCAAGTCAATACCGGCCAGCACACAGGTACGGGGTAAACACCGTGGCATGGCGACTATTTTTCATTGGACTGCGTTGTGCAGGAGTTATGCGCATACGTTCAAATTAAAACTATGATTCGGCCATCCTCATGACACAGTCGGGCCATTGGTCAACAGGACACCCATACCAACCATACACTGTAGCACCAATAAATAGAGTGCACAGTACACCCATGAAACGGTCATGAACTGACCGACGGTTCTTGCACTGTTTAAACTCATTCTTCATTGCCAAATAGCTTAGAACAATGGTGTTTGGCGCTGGAAGCTAGTGAAAAGGAAATTGAAGCGGGTTTGAGAGGATTTAAGAAGGAAAATTACCCCGAACTTAACACCAAGTGATCACTGATTTTCGGGATCCATTCAGGTAACGGAGTAGTCTGTTTAAGCTCAGCAACTGTGGAATATAGTTGTAAACTGCCTATAATTAATGGTTAATGATTCTGCCCTTGCCACCAGTCAGTTGAACGAAGCAACAGGGATTTGGAGCACCGTTTAACACTCCTCAGCGCTCGTTGACAACCAGGTAACGCCGAAACCACGCATTAACTCCAGCAGTAAGTCGGTTGACAGCAGTTAATAAATATGGCGATAAGATTCACTGCGTAAATCATGGCATAGAACACTAGTAAATAGCGCAGAATTTAAGTTTAAACTTGTTGCATGGATAACACGTTAGGGTATGGGGATCGCATGTGAAGTTTTGTGAACCAAAACGGAGTGCAGTGTTGTAAATCACAACAAAGTCTATAAACAAAGGAGGCAGAGTCTAGCTCATAGCGCCGAAATGTGATTTTTATGGCATGTTGGTTGATTGCGCACTGTTGGTTGATTGCGCATTGATACACATCCTTTGTTTTGTTGCGCGCTGTCATTATTTATATAGTTGATATATCACATGCCTGTGTATGGAAACGGCCCATATGGTGAACAAATATAAAGAATGTGTCTCTGTTATGGAACCTTTTTGCCACTGTGCGTCTTTGTTTTGATTAAAACAATGGGTTGAAGTCTGTGTGGGCCGAAAGAGTTGTGTAATGTTTCAAGGAAGAGCTGTGTAATGTTTCAAGAAAGAGTTGTGTAATGAAAGAGCGCTATTGATTGCCAAAGAGAGTAAAGGTTGAGCCATTTAAATTCATTTTAAATGCGCTATTTGTTTTTTTTCAATTTGTTTTGAGGCCAAAGCGCTGTTTTTCAAGCTTTTAGATAAGCAGGCCGAGAGCATTTTGTCGATTTTCAAATTTTTATGTTGAGGCCGAGAACCATTTGAATGCGCTGCTAGTTTTAAGAGTTTGTATGTACAACAGTAAAAAAAATTGTTTGTTTTTAATGACTGTATATACACAGTAAACATATGGCTTGACAGTATACACAGTGTAGGGTGATGGGCATACATGGAACAGTATGAGAAAAAAGTTGTTTTCATATGTATTTTATTTACCAGAACAGAGTTTAGCATATTGACAGGGATATACAAGTGTTTGATTGCTTGAACAGGGAATTAAAACAATGATGTTGCAGAGAAAGGGTAAACAGAGGCTGAAGAAATCAAAGTTAAATTGTTGTGAAGAGGAAGGTAAGCTTCTCTGCTTTCAAAATTTCCTTTTGAAAAGAACAATAGTCATAAAAATTTTATTGTCAAGATGAAATTAGTAACAGCAGAAGCATACATTCACTGGTTTTCAGAAACAATGTCAGCCAGAGTAGAGCCAAAATTTCAGATAGAGAGCTGGGGGAAGGAAAATATAGAAAAACTTTACCAAGCGGGGATGATAGGTTTTTTACAAAAATTTGATGGCCACTCTGAAGAGATAACCAAGGACTTTATAAACAATTTCAGTCAGGACCAGACACGGGTAGGAGATGTTATTATTCCTGTGACTCAGAAATATCTTTCCCAAGCTTTAGATCTACCAATGATAGGTGAGAAATATTACAAAAGCCTGCACTTCAAGGAGAAAGCATGGACTTTCTTTCTTGAGAAGAACCGGAAAGGAACTTTCGATAGAACAAAGGGGATACCAAGGAAATGGTTCAATGAACCATGGGGTGAGTTGGTTTTGGTCATCCAGGATTTTTTGACTTGTGATAGAGGATATAGTGTTGCCCACTTGTATCATGTCAGGCTTCTACAGCATATTAAGGGAGAGGATAGGATTAACTTGCCATATTTCCTATATAGGAGCCTCTTGAGAATGATTGAAACAGTGAGACATGAACACAGGCCTAAAGCAAGACAGATTTACCACCAAGGATTGATCAAAATCCTAGTTGAGTATCAGGTGAGGTCACAAGGCATAGTATGGAGAGAGTTCATGTCTAAAAATCAGTTCATTGAACAGATTAATGAAGTACAGGATAAAATAGAGCAGGAAAACAGAGGATTGATGAATTCACCCTTGTATCCCAGAACAAGAGCTAAACAGCAAAATAACATGGCCATGCAGGAAAATGAAACATCTGTTATGTCTATTCCTAGAAGATTTAGGAGTAAAAATCCCATTGATTTAGACAAGGAAGTAGAAACATATTCTCCAATAAAACAAGAAGAAAATGACATTGCACAAGAAGTATTTGAGAGGGATTCTTCATATGATAATGCAGCAGTAGCATCATTAATGAAAACAACACAAGATTTTGAAAAAGAAATCAATTTGGGAAGAATCGGGGACTTAACTGACCAATTGGAAATTAGCAAAATCCTGGAAAAACAATTAAAAGAGGAAAGCAAGGCAAATAAGAAAGATAATGCTAAGTTGGTCAAGGCAAATGAAAATTTAAATGAAGAGTTAGGGAGACTGAAATGGAAAAATGATCTACTTTCTAAGCAAGCATCTAAATGGCTAAAGGAAAAGAATATGTGGCAGGCAAAGTATGAAAAATAGAAGGTAAAAGCAGCTTTGTTCAGGGAAAGACATGACTCAGGTTTGGATTGTTTGGTCATGGTAGCACAACAGGAAGCATCTACAGGTACAGCATCTACTACAGAGAGAAGAAGATCAAAGAGGAGTAAGCAAGCATGGGGACATGCTTGATGATAAGCGAGGGAGAGATGTTGGGCCTTAGTTTTGGTCTTATTTTTGCTCTAAGAAACTTACTAATCCATCTATTTGCCATCCATTTTCCCTTCATTCATCTCATTTTGATGTATAATTGATATCCATTCAAGTATTTAATTTTAATTTTTCAATTTCTAAAGTTTTTATGAAAGTTTGGTTTTTAGTGCAAAATTGGCAGATTCAGAAATTCCCGTAATAGCTCTATGGTTGATGTAGTTGCAAGACACTTCGGCACGAATTAAATGCATGGATGGACAGCTTGGGAACTAAAACTAAGCCAGCTATGCTTAATTCGAACAGAACAAGCTTTATTAGGCCCATTTGGTGCTAATCAATCATGACTAGTCATTCAGAAATCCCATAGAAATAGGGCAGTTTTGAGATTCTACGGGATTGGTCATATTTCTTGGGATGGGAGTAATGAATTCGACTTAGATAGGTGGATGAGAGTAGATGGGTTTGTTTGAGTGAATATAGAACAGTTTGTTTCATGAGACTTCTTATTTAAGAGCCAAAACTTTGATGGCTTATGTATTGACTTATTATACTTTTATGCTGTGACACTTTTGGATTGAAGAGTTAATTTGAAGACTTGTGCTATTATTATTTTGCTGTTCAATGCTATGGATGTGTGACTTAATTTGAGCTTCTGATATCACTTCTCAAGTGTACAAGGCAAGGGTGGAGGGCCCCCATTCCAAGCTAAGTACACTTCCTTGTTAACTAATTTTATTTCTTGTAATCTGGTTATTGTAGAACTGGTTTTTCAAAGCTTTATTTCAGATTGTTTTATGGTTCATGCATGGTGATTGATTTCATTAGTTCTTAGCTTATTCATCACTTTATTAAGTTGGAAAAACAAGTGTTCAAGTTGAGCATCGCTTCTACTAAAATGATGAATTAAAACTAGTTTCATTTGTTTGCATGCAAGTAGTTTCTTATTGAGATTTTGGTATTGAGATGAATGAATTATAATGAAATACCTTATGTGTCTCTTAAGTTAAGAGTTTCTTTCATTAATAATTTATCCATATTAAGTTCTTGGTTCTAACCTCTAATTCATTAAGTGGTAATTGAGGCAAAAGTGGACTTCTTGAGTCAAGAACCATTTCAATATTTTTCCTCTTTTTAAACTAATTGAATTAGAGTTGTAGGATGTATTACTTTAAGCTTTTGAATAACTTATCTTTCAAGGTTTGATTACATCTAATCTTCACATATAGTGAACTTGCCTCGAAGCATAAACAACCCGGATTGATAAGAAATAATTGTGTTAATTTAGGTAAACAAATTAGCTCAACAAGGTCTTCAAGTGGTTTCAGGAGTTTAGAACTCTTGTGGAGACACAGACAGGTTGGAAAATCAAGTCTCTGAGGTCGGACAATGAGGGAGAGTACACCCTTGGAGAGTTTGTTGACTATTGTGCAGAGGCAGGCATTAGGAGGGAGTTCACTGTTCCTTACAACCCCTAGCAGAACGGGGTTGCAGAGAGGAAGAACAAATCCATCGGAGGGGCTGCCAAAGCCATGTTACATGATCAGGGGTTGCCATTGTTCTTGTGGGCAGAGGCCTGCAACACAGTTGTTTATTTGCAGAACAAAAGTCTGCATCGTGCCTTGTGGCACATGACTCCGGAGGAGGCTTTTTCTGGGAAGAAGCCTGATATTGGTCATCTTCATATCTTTGTGTGCATTACATACTCCTACATACCCAAGGAGAAGAGGACCAAACTAGAGCCCACCGCAGAGAAGGGTATCTTTGTGGGCTACAGTGAGACCTCAAAGGCCTTTGGGATTTACATTCCTGCACAGAGGAAAGTTGTTATCAGGTGGGATGTGAAGTTCGAGGAGGACAGGGCCTTTTGGAGGTCACGGGAGTTAGAGTATCTGGATCAACCAGACTCTCAGCAGCGGTTGAGTCAGTCGCAGGGATCCAGTGGGCAGAGATCAGGAGGATCCGGAGGTACATCTATGACGATGTCAGGTCCGTCAGTGAGCAGTGGCTCGCCGAGCCAGAGGGGTGGTGCTCTATGCAGCATGCAAATCAGTCCACAGAGCAGTTCACTAGGGAGTCCACTGATGGACAGTTCACACGGTAACTCAGCTTCTACAGGTTCAGGTGCAGGCAGAAGGACAGCAGACAGACAGTCAGGAGTTCAAGCTCCTGATGATGATGAGGAGGAGGAGTTTCATTCTCCAATGGGAGAAGTATGCTCAGGGAAGAGGAAGCCTAAGTGGCTTCAGGACACCTTGAGAGATGCCACATCTGTTGCTGAGCCTAAGAGGCCGGTCAGAGAGAGTAGACCACCTGAGAGGTTTTGTAGCTATATGGCAATAGCTACCAGCGTCCTTAACTCTGAGCCTTCTAGCTATGAGGAGGCAGCTAGCCAGCAGGTCTGGAGAGAGGCCATGCAGGAGGAGTATTCTTCTATTGTGAAGAATGATGTTTGGGAGGTGGTGCCGAGGCCTGAGGGCAAATCCGTGGTTACTTCCAGATGGCTTTACAAGGTAAAGCATGCTGCAGATGGCAGCATTGAGAAATTCAAAGTGAGGTTTGTGGCTAGAGGGTTCTCCCAAGTAGAGGGAGTTGATTATGAGGAGACCTTTGCTCCCGTGGCTCGATATACTTCGATCTACTCCATTATATTGATAGCAGCAGAGATGGGTTGGAAGATCACCATATGGATGTGAAGACTTCATTTCTCAAAGGCTTCATACAAGAGGAGGTGTACATTGAGCAGCCACAGGGCTTTGAGGTGCATGGGAAGGAGTCCCATGTGTGCAGACTGAAGAAGGCCCTTTATGGCTTGAAGCAAGCTCCCAGAGCTTGGTACTCCATGATAGATACATACTTGCAGGGGATGGGTTTCACAAAGAGTGAGGCAGATCCGAACCTTTACTATATGGTGATAGGTGAGGAGCCTCTCATTCTGGTGTTGTATGTGGATGACTTGGTCATTATAGGTGTAGAGAGACTCGTAGAGCACTACAAGAGAGATCTTGCGGCGGAGTTTGAGATGAAGGAAATCGGCTTGATGCATTACTTTTTGGGTTTGGAGGTGTGGCAGGAGGAGAGGCATTTCTTCCTGGGGCAGGGGAAGTATATTGTGGACATCCTTGGCAGATTCCACATGGAGGATAGTAAACCCATGTCGGCACCGATAATCACCAACTGGAAGAAGCTTCATGCTTCGAATTCCGAGTTGGTGGATCCCACATTGTACAAGCAACTGATTGGTTCCTTGATGTATTTGGTCAACATTAGAACAGATATTTGTTTTGCAGTCAACACGATGAGTCAGTTTATGTGTGAGCCTAGGAAGGTTCACTGAGTGGCTGCAAAACACATTTTGTGGTACTTGCAAGGGATAGTGGATTATGGTCTGGACTACAGGCAGGGGGATGGAGTGAGATTGGCAGGTTATACTGATTCTGATTGGGTAGGTTGTGCTTCTGATAGGAAGAGCACTTCAGGGTGCTGTTTTGGGTTGGGTTCGGCAGTAGTTTCATGGTTCAGCCGGAAGCAGCAGTCAGTAGCATTGAATTCAGTGGAAGCAAAGTATATGGCAGCCAGTCTAGCTAGTTGTGAGACCATCTGGCTTCGCAAGATGTTGTTTGGCTTATTTGGTCAACCGTTGAAACCTTCAGCGATTTACTGTGATAATCAGAGTTGCATTAAACTCACGGAGAATCCAGTATTTCATGACAGGTCAAAGCATATCGGGATCAAATATCATTTCATCAGAGACTATGTTCAGAAGGGAGCTGTGAAGCTTGAGTATATTCCCACTAATGAGCAGGTTGCAGATATTCTTACCAAAGCCTTACCACAGGGCAAGCATGTCTACTTCAGAGACAAGATGGGTGTGGTGAGGAACACCTTCCTCGGTAAGAGGGAGTGTTGAAATTTGGTACCAGAGGACAGGTGGTTCCCTAAGGCTTTGATCTTTGGCCTAGGAAAAAGTGTCCAAAAGAATTTAATTTTTCTCCTAAAGTGACTTTATAATTTTTTAAAGTCAAATCTAATTTAAAAGTGACTTTAAGTGATAAAGTTACTAAAGTCTAATTTTAAAGTGACTTTAATAAAATCAATGTAAAATTAGAAAGGAAAAGTGACTTTGGACATAAATGACTAAGTGGGTCTTTATTAAAGTGGGGTGAATTAAAAAATAGAAAGTGAGATTTAAATGAGTATTTAATCTCAGCCCTAGATCTCAATCTATTTCAGCCATTGGATTTAGGAATTCCTCAAAAGTCACTTAGGATTAGATTAAAGGAGGGAAATGAGGAAAAGGTCATTAATTCTTTCATGAACAGATTGAGAGAATGAGAGCAAGAAAGCAAGGGAAATTTCTGGACAGTGAGAAGGAGGCAGCAGCTTGGTACACATTCCAAGGCAGTGTTTCAGCAAGTCCGTACAACTGAGTTAGCACACAGTGAAAGGCAGATTTTGGGCACGATTTTCTAAAAAAGTCGTAGAACAGTTTTGGTTCAGATTCCAAGGAGGCGTACAGCAAGTTAACACAGAAATCGAGGAGCAAAAAATTTGAAGTTTGCTGGCACGTTTTTCAAGGGAGGCCATACAGCAAGTGGCTGTACCTTAGCACGCTTTTCTAGGTAGAAATCTGTATAGCTGTATTGCTGTTTTTCTGCACATAAATCAAAGAAAACCATACAGCAGCATTTATGGCAGCGTGCACGCTTTTCTAGGTAGTCCGTATAACAGCATTTAAGGCTTAAATTTGGGCACAAAAATCGAAGAGGTCGTACAGCATTTTATTGCTGTTCTGTTTTGCTGTTTGTAAGTTTTTTTCAGTTGGCTATGAGGCACGGAAAACGAGATAAGTTGTAAAAGTTTGGTTGATGATTTTTTGATGAATATTTCTCTCTAAAAAAACATTTTCCATAAATAAGAAGGAGCTTTCGAATTGGTTTTCCCCAAGAGTTGTAGGGGGTTTTTCCAGGGTCACCTTGACCAAAAATCACTGTGTTTAAATGTATTAAATGGTTGTTTGTATGTGCTGATATTTCTTTAATATTTCCAATGTTTTCAGTAAAATTTATTTTCCAGTTGTTGATGTATGGATATGGAAAAGGCATTTAACTATTTTGGAAAAATAAAGTGAAACTGAAAACGCGAGGTGAGAAATAAGAAATTTCTACACGTATCTCAACCTTCATTGAAGTTATCGAGTTCTTAAAAATGAAACTGGATATTTGGATATTTTAATTAATCCATATGCTTTGTCATTTTTGTTATCTCGTTTAACTTTCTTTATACCATGTAGTTTTACATCCTTTCTTCACATTCATTTGCTGGATAATACATCCTCCATAGAAATTTTCATGAAAACTGATTGGTACTCGTATGAAAATAAAAATGATCATATTAAAATATGTGAGAATACTTTTGAGACACTGGAATATAAGGTTTGTATTGCAATACAATTGGAATCCAATGGTAAAGATAAGGTTTGTACGATTGGAATCCATAAAGAATAGGCAAGGGGCGTGTATTGCAAGATAACTGGAGTCCATGGGTAACGATAAGGTTCGTATGGGAAGACAATTGTAGTCCATGGGTTAGGAACAACGACGGGAGCGTGGCATTGCATGCCAAATGACTGTCTGTATCCTCGGAACGACGTGATAGAATCTCTTTCTTGGCGAGAAGAAATGAGAATTTATATGAATATAATAATAATTATCCAATCCTTTCTTCCTGGAACCAAGAGCCTTCCACCAGTCACGTGGGTCTGCAAAATTCGCTATCAATTCGTTGGAGACCGCCACCCGGCAGATATTATCATCTCACGGTGGCATTGGGTTTCATTTCCATCCATATTTCTTTCCCCTGTATTGACATTTCACTGCCCACGAAAGAAGAAAGATCAAGTAGTTTTTCGGGGTCGTTAAAATGCAAGGAGCTCACCCTCAAAAACCAGAGGCATCATCACCACCGTCATATATTTTCCTGGTAAGTAAGTGAATCTGCAGCAAATTATATTCATTTTAATACGTACCACCTGCACAAGCTCCTCGTATAGGACCAATCAATTATTTCCTCCCGGTAGATTTAATTTTGGTATTCAATACGTAGGTGCAACATTTGATTGAAAAATGTATGGTATTCAACATGGATCAACGAGAATGCGTAGAGGCGCTTTCAAAGCACGCCAATATCCAACCAATGATAACCATGACATGTAGGTTACTGCTTCACACAGAAATTGAACTCAAATCCTAGTTATTACGTTAGTTGCTTATTAATTGTAATTGTGAAGCAGTGTGGAATGAATTGAAGAAAGAAAACGAGGAGTTCTTCTCATCCTATCTGAAAAACCTGAAAAACAGAACTGAAGAAAATTATTGTAGCCCGGCGATGGCGGCCCAGCAGATAGAAAACCCAGCAGCTTCATTACGCCATGAGAGACTTCATCCAGATTAAAATCCTTCTGATTCATGCGACCGGGATTTTAAGATAATTAAATGATGCTAAGATAACAGAGATGTATAAATTATGTTAAGATAACAGGGATCCACGGCTCTTAGTTAAGAAGAAATCAGTTTTTACAAGGTAATTCAGAAATGTTGGTTTTTTCTTTTCTTTTTATAAATTTCTTTTAAATTAGTTGGATGAAACCAAGGATCTTGAAGACAAAATGGTTGTATGAATAACCATTTTGTGTCTATCAATGTGTAAGAGAAACATTTTTTTATTTAATAATAATAACCCTTTTATGTCCTTCTTTCTATTTAATAATAACCTTTTTATGTCCATCAATGTGTAAGTTAATATATTTTTTATTTCATAATAATTAATGTATTGAATTATTATTTTATGAAGATCTATAGTCTTGTTTGGATTCGACCATAAGACCTGTGGACTAAATTTTTTGATGTGTAATCTTTAATACAATAAGAAATTATTATTATTTATTTGATGAGGAATTAATTTGTATTTCTAAATTATTTCAGTGTTTTAAGGGATTTTTCTGATGTGTAGTATATTCACTGTTAAATGAAATTGTTGATGTAGTTTTCATGTATAATAAATTTACAGTCAAATAAAATTGTTAATTTAGATTTTTTTTATTTTCTTATGGTCATAGTTATTTAGGTTAAAATGATTTGTTTTTTTTTTCTTTTTAAACAGATTATTTTTTTGCCTTGAAAATCATAGAAATTCTTGCAAGATTTTGATAAAATCTGGCAGGGAGTTTTGTAAATCAGGGTTATAGCTGTCAAACTTCAAGATTTGGGTGCCCAAAGATTTTTGATGGAGCTGAATCCGCCTTAAAAAACATGAATCTGTTTCCACCATAGAAAACATGATTCAAACACCCCACCACTTTTCACTGATTCCTCCCCTTCAGCATCCTTCTTCTTTGTTTATCTATCCAAATAAACAATATTAATATTTAATATTAATATTAACATTAATATTAAATATTAATTAATTAATTAATTAATAAGAGGAGTAACAAATAAACCATATTAATATTTAATATTTAATATTAATGTTAATCAATTATTATTAATATTAACCATTAATAATAAATTACGAGAAATTATGGCTAATTACAATTTAATGGCTGAAAGCGGCATTTCCCACTATAAAACTGACTACGGTGGTCGTGAATTCTTTCTAAACCCTAGACCAGAATCACCACAGATGCCAATTATCCAATGTTTGTTGAGAGTTGATCTCAGTGCTTGAAGTTAATGCGGATGAACAAAGGGATATGCTATTATTTGAACTATTTTTCAAATAGATAAAATAAATCTGACTGGTTTGAAATTAACGACGTCATTAACAATTTAATAGAAATATTATATGGATCGGTTGTGAGGGTTGTTGATGGACAGAACCCAAGTTTTAGGACATGTTTGTGGAGAATTTGATATATGCCAAGATTTAGAACTATATCTTTGAAGGCTACTGCAAGAATCAGACAGCTTATTTGGAATTAACCAAGTCATCAAGTAATTAATAGAAATATTATATTGATCGGTTGTGAAGGCTCGTGATGGACTAACCCCTAACACGTTTTCGGAGAAGTTTGTGATAATACATGCAAGATTTAGAACATAAAATCAGACTTGAACATAAAAAGAAGTAATTTCTTGATAGCGTAGCATCCACCCTTTCCGAGTGTAGTGATTTACCTAGCGAGGATTCAAAAGTACCAGATGGAAGTAAGGTTTCCGAGTGAAGAAATCTGATGCATTGCAAAGCTCATTGAAGAGCCTTGGCAGCGGAGCAAAATTTGAGGTACAGATGGTAAATCTAAATGATTGATTGTTCAAGTGGATCGATGGTAAATCTAAACACTTCCAAACCTTGGCTTTTGTAATTTTTTAACAATGAAATATATTTGGGAATATTTGAAACTTAAATGTTAAGAATATTTTCATATTATTCATTTTTTTTTAGGTATAAAATTAAGAATATTCTCAAATCAATAAATCTAAATATTACATAATTTTACATATTTTAAAAAATGAAATTATTTAAGAGTAATTTTAATATAGATTAGACATTTTGATTTTAATTAAAAAAATAAATTGTATTGGCTATTATTATATTAATTAATATTAAAATTATATATTTATGTATATATGATGATGATTAAATAGTGAGGAAAATGTTTTGGAAATAAGAACGGATGTGACTTAACAAGTCAAAAAGGTTGGCAGTGGGGAAAATGTTTTGGAAATGAGAATGGATGTGAGTAAAAGCCAAACAATCTAAGGGAAAGTGTTTTTTATCCTAAACATTCTTCGTATCACAAAGGTGAACAATTCTTTCCTCCCAAAGTGTTTTAGGAATAGACCAACGTTCTGCTTCACTTCAAAGCTCATGAAAATGAGTTCTTATCTTTACAATGTTCATTTTCTTATTGGATAATTTTTGTTAGCCAGAGTGGAGTTTATCACCTCATTATAATACCTTAGCTTGTTTTTTCCCTCTAGTTCCTAAGATCATTCCATAACTTATCTTTAAATTTAGAAGTAATAATATTTTTAATATTATCATTATTCTCCAAGATGATCTCTTACTTTATCCACCAATAGTTAGGCCAACACTAGGTGTCCTTATACCATTTTGACTTAAACTAAAAGTAAAATTTTAACTATATATTAAATAAATGAGATATTTAAAAATATAAAGATTAAATACAACACCATTAATTATATATATATATATAATTACTAAAATACAAAACCAAAATTAATTTAAAAAAAAAAACTTCGTTTATATCATCCATTAGAAGCATACATCTAACATCTTTTTTTAAGCTTCGTTTATATCATCCATTACAAATATACATCATCAAATGGGCTAAGTCTTCACATTAAAGAGATTTTGTAGGGCAAAACTCTTTGGAAATGGGGAAATTCGATCCATAATTTCATTAAATAGAAAGAGAAAATATTTTAGGCCTTTTAAAAATATATTTGTATTACTGATGTTAATGTAATATTGATAAGTAATACTAAAATAATATTAGCATAATTGAAATGATGTGATTAAGTAATATTATCATCATTTAAGTTTATAAGGAGTAAGTAATAGTATGATAATTTAAGTTCACATGGTGTAAGTAATAGTATGATAATTTAAGTCCATGAAGTGTAGATTAGATAGTGACAGGATGTTTTGTTATGGCATCTCATAGAGAAAAGTCATTAATTTGAAACTCCATGGGAAAAATTCCATCCATGCTAAGAATTGGTGTGGCCTAAGCCAAATGCAATCCCCGAATGATTTTGACAACTTGGATGCCTCTAGGTTGTAGCTACTCAAAATATAGGTTAGGCATGCCAGTCATCTCAAGGCTCATATAACCTAGCACACACAAAAAATAATATAATAAATTAACTTTAAACGAAAAAAATGGTAAAAATGGTAAAAAGGGGAAAGGAGGAGAAGGACAAAATATTGACATAGCCGAAAGGCACCACTTTGACATTACTAACTTAACCACATAATAAGTAGTAGCATGATAGTATAACTATGGATGAAAGAAAGAAGAGAGGCAAGATAATAACATAGGATGAAAGAAAGAAAATGTTATGAAACCAGCTCACAAAAAGATAGAAAAAAGAGATAAACGCCTTAGAATTCAACCTCTTCGAGGGGGAAAACTCCTTTGCATTACACAAATGAACAATTCTTGGATGATACAAATGACAAGACCTCCTTTCTATATATAGGAGTCTAAGGGGCCATAATATAATCAGAGTCGGCATAACAATAATAATGTAAGGGCACGATAATAACAATAGTGGGCTTCTATGGGGCAAAATAATAACAATATGGGGACTACATGGGAACAACAATATAATAAAGGGGTTGTACTAATAACAATAAGGGGTTATAGTAGTAGTATAGGGACCTAACATGCCTCTCTCCTTCAAAAAGTGTTGTCCTCAACGCTTGAGTAGTTCTTGATGCTTCTATATAAATTCTTGTCCTCCCATGTGGAATCTTCAACGGGTAAGTTCTTCCACTTGATGAGATACTCTGAAATTGATCTATTTCATAATTGTCGATTTCTCGGTTCTGTGACTGCTTCAGGTTCCATTATGATTTTTCCTTCCTTGTCAAGTTCTTGCAATACTATTTGAACTGGGATCTTCCGCAAATTGTGAATGAGTTCCCACTCCTTTGGCCATATGGATATCTATAAGGCCTAATGTTTGAATGAACACTTCTTGGAATCAAATGCATAGCATGATCATGATCACGAATAGGTGGGAGGCCTTTGGGAGTCTCAAATACGTCAGAATGATTGTCCAAAACGTTTTGGAGATTTGGATAAATACATGATTTCGATGTGGGATCTTCTAGTGAACATAATTTTGTAATTATGCCTCGTTTTTCTTTATTTAGAAGCTTTGTCATGTTGTTATAGTTGATTATCTTTCCAGGTTTCCCTTTGATACCCCTCAATTCAACTTCCTTTCCTTCCCAAAAAAATTTCAAGAAAAGTTCTTGAAAATTAAAAGCTATCGTACCTAAAGATTGTAGCCATTGGACTCCTAGTAAAACATCAACACCACCCATTGGAATGGAAAGCATTGGGCTATTCAATACATATTCTCCCATGGATAGCTTGATATTATGGCACTTTCCAGAGCAATTTATGGTTCCTGCACTTGCAACTGATCTAAGAGATTTTTCTTATAGATGTATTAAAGAATCACATGCATCAATTGTAGCTTAACCATAGAAATTTAATGTGCACATGAGAGAAGAGGAAGAAACACATAAAACATTAAAGAAGACAAGAAGCTTGATAACGGAGTTCGTCCCTCTTGGACTACGTCTTCGGGCCTTGCTCGATCAATGGGGAGGCCTTCATTCATTAAATGGCATGAGGAAAAGAAATACAATCATCAGTTACAAAAAGGAGTCTTATACCTCCATTCTATAAAATGGCTGAGAAATGGGGAGCTCCGTTGCAGAAACTAGCATCACCATTGAATTCCTGTCGCCGAGAGGTGAAAAATCAATATAAAACTTGCCCAATTCTGACACTGGACCAAAATAGACCCCCTTGGAAAATATGCTCAAGCAAGGTTCCACCCCCTGTTCCAGCGCTACTCAAGGTTCCGCCACCTGCAGTCTCAAAATCCGTGCTCGCTCTCCTCTGTCCCATACTGAACAAAAATATAAGTTTTTATATGATGGCTTGAGCGGAGTTTTCAAAACTAGACCGTTGGGCGCATTGGTATAAATGTCAAGTGGTTAGGAAGGGGTCAGGTGGTCAAACCTCGCTCCTCCCTTTTTTTAATTGTTTGTTATTAACATAACATTTTTTTTTTACAATCGGCGGGCGAAGATCATTAAATAGTCATTTTTGGAGGCGGGTCCGCCAGCCCCAGTGGCCAACTCCCCCTCCATACTCCCGTGGCTCTGTATTAATGCGGTTGTTGCACGTAGTGTGGCGGTGGTGGGCGACAAGGTTGGCAGCCCGTGCCCACCGTTATTGTTTATAGTATATGGTTGTGGTGGAGGGGCGACGAGGTTGACAGCCCACGCCCCACCACATATAACAAGTTTGTTGCATGGTTTCGGGGTGGCGGGGTCATGGTCATCCACCCCAATATTTTAATATATATATATATATATATATATATATATATATATATATATATATATATATATATATATATATATATATATATATATATATATATTTTGGTTATGACTGTTGGGAAGGCCGGTGAGGGTGGTGGCCCGTCAGCCTATTTTTTATATTTTTTTTATTTTTAATAACCATCCCGTCGTTTCTCAAAATTTCGAATCTGGGCCAAAGGAGACAAATTAACTGGGCAACAAATTTTCCCGAAATCTGGCCCATGTTAGTTGAAATCTGGTGGCCGGGTTTGGTCAAAATTGCATCTCCTTTAAGCCTACCACATGGGTAAGTCAACCCTCAACTTTGATTGCTTCTATCTTCTCCATACGGACTCGGATTGGAGCGTCGTTCACACCGTTGGAATCGGGGTGACGAGCACTTCGATCTGATGTCAAGTTAATTGTCTATCTGCCACTTTGCATTTTGAGCCTTTTCATGCTTCTGGTGTCTCGAGATCCACCTGGATCAATCCTCCCCACTAAAGAGCTTTTGGACCCCAAAAGCATTTACACTTATCATGTTGTTTCAATCCACACTTTCAATCACTCGTACGAGAAATTGGTACATTCTTGCAATCATTCACCCTACATATGACTCAACAATCCCTCCTTGCCAAGAGTTCATAGCACACACTCATTGGCCAAGGATGATCTGAAAATGGGGCACTTAGGCTTCTTGTCTAACTTACAAGAACCTCTCCCACTTCCATAGCTTTAAATATTCCCAAGTCTTAATGATTAACCTGTGCAGAATTAAATATGTGCTTGAAAATATGGGTGCATGCTTATGTTTGTCTTAAATTGTTTATGTGCTTTTAAAATATGTTGTTTGTGCTGATATGTAAAGACATAAAATAGTAAATAAAGCAGCAGAGACAATGCAGCAACAAAACACACACAGAACAACAATATTAATTTGGAGTTCACCCAAAACTCTTGGGCTACGTCTTCGTGAGCTCTACTCAACTCGACTAAGCTCTTTGGGATTATGGCAAAGTCCTTTTTACAAGCTCTTGGCTCAACTCCACTATTTTACATAGAAACAATGGGTTTAGACACCATTTTATCCCTGGCTCTTGAAGCTCTCAACTTTCTGGCTCTCGACTCTCGGCTATGGCTCTGGCTCTGGCTCTTGGCTCTAGCTCTAGCTCTGGCACTTCGGCTCTAGCTTCTTTGGCTCTCTGTCAATTTAAAGCTCTCTGGCTTTTCCACTTGAACTCCAAGTGACTCCCTTGGTTGTTCTGCGCTTCGGCTTTTACTTTCTGTGCTGCTTGTTTTTGTTTCTGTTCTCTTTCACCTTAGCCTCCTGCTTTGGCTTTGCTTTCTGTGCTCCTGTCTCAGCACTGCCTATGCTCGGTTTCAGCAACAACTCTAACAACCCCTTTCTGTCTTTCTATGGCTTTTAGCCAATCGGCACTGTTTGTTCATTTCCCCTCCTCGGGCTCTCTGGCTCCTGGCCTCTGTCCATTCGAATCCCCCTCTGAGCATTAGCAATCATTGCCAAACACCTTCAGGGATAGTGGCCACCTGTTCTGCAACAGAAGGGACCATCATTGCGTTGAAAAGCCCAAAAATAGTGTTCTCGGCTTACATAGGAAAATACACTAAACACGGGAAAATCCGCAAAAGCTCTTTCTTTCGGATTTAAAATATCCATAAATCCACACTATTTTCCTATTGGGTCTGCCTTGAATCGTTATCGCATATCGCAAATGCCCATGTTTAATGGTTTCCCTTTGTATTTTAACAATACATTAAACATTGAAAAAATCTCGTAAAATGGCTTATATAGGACTTAAGAAAATTATGCAGTGGCATTTAAAAACCCTTTCGGGTCTGGTCACATTGCATCGACGCATATATATATGTGTGTGTGTGTGTGTGTGTGTGTGTGTGTGTGGTCCCGCCCCATCATATGACTTCAATGCGATATTGCGATGCGACTTGTCGCAATCGCGTATCTCATGGACCCGAGGTTCTTTGCATATGGCATCGCCAATTATGATTCACCGATATCAGCAATCGCGATATCGCTCGGTGCAGGGTCCCACCTCAAGCCCCATGGCATGGCCACCGCCGATGCCAATCTGCCGATATCGGCGATCGGCATATCGCTCGGCCCAGTCTCGCCTTTATGTTATATGTGCATGTGCCTTCCTCCGACCCGATTTATCGGAGGTCGTAAATCGGGGGTGCTTCCTCTTTTCACATAAATCCGCTCTTTTCCCTGGTCCGATGCGATTTCCCTTTTGAAGGGTTTTTTGCCATTATTAAAGGATTTTGCCTCTTTTCTAAGGAACAAAGGGCATCTTCTTTGAGTGATAACTTCTGCATCCTAAGTCCATTTTTGCCCATTCAAGTTGTAGTAGATTCAAAATGAGACGATCTCTGCAATGGGGCTAGTTCCAAGAACTTCCTTGGACTTTCATTTTTCCTCAGTGAGGAACACCTAGACTTAGGAGTCTATCCAAAATCCATTTTGGATCAAAGGATTACATAAAAAGTAATTAATGCCTCAAATACTAATAAGGGAAGGCCACAATATCATCATTGCGTCTTGAAGTGATGGGAAACACACCATCATTTTTACATTTACTTACAACGTATGATTTACAATGGTGGCCATAACAAGCTACTACCCCTAAAAAAACCAACTTAATAAAGCAGACCACCATGAATGGGGTGGATTCATTTGTTGAACATGTTCACCTTTCGGCTCCTCTAGTGATGTTTCCAGAGCATGGAGCATCGGACACGTGGTTTGTTGGTGTCCCTCTTTGTTGCAATGACTACAATGATTCTTTTTCCTCCAAACTTTCGAGGCTGCCTTGGGGCGCTTTCCCCTGGTGTTCCTTCGATAAGTGTTCATGGAGCCCTCACTATCGCTGGACTGTGAGGAAGGAATTTCATCGTCTGTTGTTGGCTGGTTACTAGATGTATTGGAGCTTTCCCCCATTTCCTTTCTGGTGTATTTGAGTCCTTCATGATGCGGCAACTCCTTGACTTCAATGGGGTTTATGATCCCTTGGCCTTTGATGTCGAGGCCCTTTCCTTGATAGCCCATTTTCTTCAATAGTTTGGATCCAATCCTTGTAGTATGTTTTTCAAAAGCATCAAATTCATTATTATGAAAATCATATGAGATCGGAGAATCACTTTTTACCTCAAGATAGCTATGTTGCAGCTTTTCTAAGGCCTCATCCTTGGCTTGCAACTGGCGTACTAATCTTTGTTTTTCTTCCCTTGCCTCCTGTAGAAGCCTCCTTAGCTCAACATTCTTTGCTTGGATGTGGTGGTTGATCTCCTCAAGTTCTTGGAGTTTTGCTGCGGGGAGTGCCCTTGTCATTATGTCGGTTTAAATCCTTGATTCATTTCCGGAATTAGACCCAAAATCTATGGGTTCTCCTGCCACGATCGCAAGGGCGGCAAACTTCGTCTCATCGTCGGAATCAGACCCCAAGTCAATGGGCCTACCTCATGCGAATCCTACAGATGTGACCTTCTCATCTTCCTCTGACTCGTAATCTTGGCCTTGCTGCACAATGGTGATGGACTTCTGCTTCCCCTTTCGGTCATTCCTCTTAGGTCTCAGCTCAGGGTGCAGCTTCTAGCAATTCTCTACGTCATGCCCCTCTTTCTCACAATATGTACAAGTGGGCTTTTCTCCCCTTCTCTTGGTTGTCGCGGTTCTCTTTGAGTGGTCATCTTGTCCATGTGTTCCCCTGTTTTCCAGATGAATGGCCTTTACACTGGTTGAGTCAATGGTAGTAGGTTCAAACAATAATAAGGAATGTATAATGTAACTATGTAATGATCCAATATACTTAGTTACTACTTCAGGTGAGTCAAGTGCAATGCCCAAATTAAGTGCCTATTTTTTAAACTCCTTGGTAAAGCTTTCAACATCCTGATCTCTACCCTGCCTTAAGTATTGCCACTCCATTAAGGCTTTTTTCTTATAACCCAAGGGCTAAAATTGTTCCTTTAATGCAGAAATGAAACTAGGCCATGAGGAAGGAAGACTACCCACACTCTTATTGCTTCACAATTTTCTCTCCCACCAGACGAGAGTGGTGCCACTCAGCTGAAGAGAGGCCAACTGAATCTTTGCCTCGTCCTCTGTGATCTGTTGAATCCTGCAGTAAATCTCAATCTGCCTAATCCACTTATTAAGCTTCTCTGCATTACTTTCACCGTTAGACATGGGAAGATCAAATTTTACATATAATTTAAAGAAAGGTTTCTTATGTGCATCCCTTGAATTTCTATGATGATGGTGATGGGAGGAAGAAGAACTTTCACTCATGGAAGGAGAAGGAGGTGGATCTCCTCCATCATCTCCGTGCACTGAACCTTGTCCTTCTGGAGCTTTTTTCTCTACACTCTCAAGTTTTTCAAGTCTTGAGAACAACTTCTCAACACGATCTGCCATCGTGTATAAAGTCTTGCAGAAGTTTACCTCTTCTTCATAACGAGCCTTTTCATCTGCCATGTTTCTCCTTCGATGTGCACGCCCCGCTTCGGGATCGAAATACTTTAGTTTCCCTTCGCCACTTCAGAGCCTGTTCCTTATTAGCATACAAACATGCAATTCACATCTAAAAAGACCTACTCTGATACCACTTGATCCAAGATCTCTTTCTTATAGATGTATTAAAGAATCACATGCATCAATTGCAACTTAACCATAGAAATTTAATGTGCACATGAGAGAAGAGGAAGAAACACATAAAACATTAAGAAGACAAGAAGCTTGATAATGGAGTTCATCCCTCTTGGACTACATCTCCGGGCCTTTCTCGATCAATGGGGATGCCTTCATTCATTAAATGGCATGAGGAAAAGAAATATAATCATCAGTCACAAAAAGGAGCCTTATACCTCCATTCGGTAAAATGGCTGAGAAATGGGGAGCTCTGTTGCAGAAACTAGCATCACCATTGAATTCCTGTCGCCGAGAGGTGCAAAATCGATATAAAACTTGCCCAATTCTAACACTGGACCAAAACTGACCCCCTGGAAAATGTGCTCAGGCAAGGTTCCACCCCCTGTTCCAGCTCTGCTCAAGGTTCTGCCACCTACAGTGTCAAAATCCGTGCCCGCCCTCCTTTGTCCCGTATTGAGAAAAAATATAAGTTTTTATATGATGGCTTGGGTGGAGTTTTCAAAACTAGACCATTGGGCGCATTGGTATAAATGTCAAGTGGTTAGGGAGGGGTCGGGTGGTCAAACCCCACCCCTCCCTTTTTTTTAACTGTTTTTTATTAACATAACAATTTTTTTTTTACAATTGGTGGGCGGAGATCATTAAATGGTCATTTTGGGAGGCAGGTCCGCCGGCCCTGGTGGCCAACTCCCCCTCCATACTCTCGTGGCTCTGTATTAATGCGGTCATTGCACGTAGTGTGGTGGTGGTGGGTGACGGGGTTGGCAACCTGCGCTAACCGTTATTGTTTATAGTATATGGTTGTGGTGGAGGGGCGACGAGGTTGACAACCCGCGCCCCACCACATATAACAAGTTTGTTGTATGGTTCCAAGGTGGTGGGGTCATGGCCGTCCACCCCACTATTTCAATACGTTTTTTTTTTGTTATGACTGTTGGGAAGGCCAGCGGGGGTGGTGGCCCATCAGCCTAATTTTTTATATTTTTTTTGTTTTTAATAACCATCATATCGTTTCTCAAAATTTCAAATCTGGGCCGAAGGAGACAAATTAATCGGGCCACAAATTTGTTCGGAATCTGGCCCATGTTGGCCGGAATCCGGTGGCCGGGTTTGGTCAAAATTTCATCTCCTTTAAGCCTACCACATGGGTAAGTCAACCCTCAACTTTGACTGCTTCTATATTCTCCATACGGACGCAGATTGGAGCGTCGTTCACACCGTTGGAATCGGGGTGACGAGCACTTCGATTTGATGTCAAGTTAATTGTCTTTTTGCCACTTTGAATTTTGAGCCTTTTCATGCTTCTGCTGTCTCAAGATCCACCTAGATCAGCAACCATCACTTGACACTCTGGTGCTGGATATAGGAAGCAATTCAATTCCTTGGCTATCTTACAATGAATAAAATTATGGAGGTATTTTCATTTGTATTGTCTAGGAAAATTGTGTTTAATTCTTATTGTGGATTATTTTTATTTTGTTTCTATATTTCCATGTTTGTAGCTAAGATTATTCACACAAATTTTTTTATTGCAATAGATTTTTCTTGCACAAATAACTAGCATAGCATATTAAATCCAAGAGACGCACAAAACATTTCTTAGCACTTGGATTGAGTAACTCCTAGTGGTTTATATTATAGCTCAAAATGTCACATTTTTAGTCCTCCATAGCTCAAAGTGGTACCCCTTGGGTCCATTAGGGAAAGGCATCAACATGGAGACCAGAATGCAGAAAATGGTCCATGGAAACCCTACAAAGACTAAGGTTTTTCCCCTTCAACACACCTAAAACACTAGAAAAGAGAGTTGTTAGGACAAACAATGCTCATGTTGGATTGCCAACGAGAGTTGAAGAGCTCAAAAACTCTTCAATTACATAGAAAAAGAGAGTTGAAGCGATAATGCAAGTGGATAAGAGCATAAAAGGTCAAAGTTGATCAAATCTAAAAGATAAGGATGAAAGGACCATATCAAATATGGTTAAAAAAACGTTTGCATATATTTGATCACTCCTCCAAGCCATCTATAAAAGAAATTCTCTCTATGCAACAAAAAGGAGAAAATTTCATACAATGAAATGTTATCAGATTAAGGACCTATGTTCCCCTTATGATATGTTGCAGAATATCCTGTGCCTTCATAGTGAGTTGTGGTGAATGGATGGATAAAGGATTTGGGACTATGAAAGGAGCAATTTCTATACACCTTCAAGGGATAATGAAAACATCTTCTTTTTCCTTCAAGGAACATATTTTTCTCTAATGTTAATTGTGTTTGTTTTGGGGATTTATGTCGGTAATGTTAATGGGTATTGCATGAGAATAGATATTGTGGCTGTTATTTTTGTGTGTAGATAATAGGTGCAGTAAACTCAGGAGCAAATATCTCTTAAGAAACTACCACTAGCATCACCAAACATCTACCTTCTGGAATAAGGTGCACATCTAATCTCTCTCTTGTTTATTTCATTAAATTCATGTGTGTGATATGTCAAGGGTTAAGTATGTCGGAAACTTGTTGTCTAGATAGGCCCTTGGTAGGCATGTGGGTTTAAAGTACCTTGTCATTGCAAGGGAATTTTTTATAACAGGATTGGCGACTCCACGGGGAGTCCAAGTGGATCCTTTTTGTAGTCTTTGTTTGTTTATTCAATGGATTTTTTTTTTTTTCTCACTTCTAAGCAGTCATTAGGAGTCTTCGGGGAAAAAATTGAATCACTATGCTTGAAAAAACTTCAGAACAAAGCCAAAACCCCTTCAACTCTCCTCTGCAGTCACAAAAAATTCTTGTTGGCCTCACCAATGCTCTATTGTGTACTATTCCAGAGAATTTGTTTTCCTCTTCAACTATATGTTCTCGCAGACAAAGTGTTGAAGCACTCATTCAAGAGATTTGATAGGGTTTTCTCGATTTTTCTTGAACTGATAAGATCCTAGGGTTGGGCCATTTTGACATCTAGTTTCCTTGGTTGCCTTCTCAGTTAAACACTCTCAAATCCACTTCAAATAAGTGGATTTTCCATATTGTGTAAGGTTTTTTAAACCTCTTGGGCTTGATTCCCATCAATGACATTGAAGGTTAGGTATTTCTTTATCACCATTGTCATGTAACCCTCTTAGTTTTCAATCTAATTTTAAATGTGTTATAATCTCTTAATCCTTTATTTGATGCATGCTTGGATGCAAATAGGGTCTTAGTTTTTGGGTGTGCATTTCCTTGTTTCTTTTGAATTTTTCACTAGGTGATTGTATCTTTTTATTCTAATCTATCAATGCATGTCAAAGTGACAAAGGAGAGTGTTATGAGGATTGTTTCCATGTTGCATTGTAAAATATATAACTCCCTCATAGACAAAATTCGTCGAAAGTAAAAGTTGCATGTGCATATTCTACATATATTTCTTTCAAACAATTCATCACACCATTTCAATTTCACTCCATATACCCCTTGACATAAAAAACAACCACTAAAATCAATGCTTAATAAAATTGATGAGAGATATTTTCATTTCTTTCATAGCACACCAACATTATCTTAAGTTTTTAGGGACTTGGAATAGGTTAACGAGGTGAAATTTCCAAGGCTATAAAAACAAACACTAGAATATTGAGTTAGGGAGTGTAAATATAGTTACAATAAAATGTTTCCTCGGAAGCCCTTCTGACACAAGGGTCAAACACAAGGTCACATCAGGGCCAGTGGAGTGATCTAACCTATTTCACTTGGTTTTAGTGGCGTGGTCTACACGCATACAAGGGCCTCCTTTGGGAGTTGTGGGTTCGATACCCTTCCTTTGTGTGTGGACACAACTAATGACTGTCCCCCCAGGTTGATTTGTTGTAGGTGGTAACCGTTGTGCCCATAATCTTGGGGACCTAACATAAGTTATGGTGAGTGGGATGTACTTGCTATAACTAGGACAAATGTTGGTCAGTACTTACTTAGATCCCGCAGAGGATGTGCATACATAATTAAGGGTACTTGCACTGGGCATTGAGACTTTAAGTAAGAGGCCAATGTAATTGCCCCAATCATATTTTTACATCTGACTTGGTCCTTAATCAACCAAGCTCCCACTGAGGGAAGATCCCTCTAATCTATTAGTTTACATGCTTGCTCCTTATATTTGATAGGTGTATGTTGTTTGGTCATATCTAGTAGCCTTTAGTGTCTTTTACTTCATAGTTTTTGTGTACATTATTTGTAGACACCATGGTTGGGATTATTTTGTGTCATCCTCGTCATCTTTAAGGCTTTTCTCCTAATGAGGATGGTCCACTTCCCCATAGACGTAGGCGTAACCCTACCACTACCATAAATATACCTGCTTCAGGGGCCACTTTGGGTGATATTTAAAGGCTCAAACCTTTATTTCGTGAAGTGGTTGATGAAATTCCTCCACCTCATTCTCATTCCTCGTGAATCATATTCTATCACCCATCTTCTTAGGTGGGGGTGTATACTTGACTAGATCTTTCCATTTACACGCTACTTACCAAGAGTATATTGTGGCTAATGTCACTTCGATGGAAAAGCCTAATAAGTCCACACTTGGTGTCACTAGAGGTGTTCTTAAGAAAACTTACATGCCCTATTCCACTGCCATAGGGCCTTTCCACACCACCTCTACTGATATTTTCTTCTCTTTTTGGAAAAACATCATGAGATCCCATCTCCCTCCATTTAGTACATCCACTATGGGTACCTTCACATCGGCAACCACACTTCCTCCATTCACTTTTGGCAAAGTCTCTAGTTCCACTACGAGTAGCATACCCACATCACATGTAGGAGGTTGTGCCCATTTATGCATCTACAGGACCCTCTATTGGTCCTAGCATGTTTGTAGGTAGTTCATTCACACCTAATGTTGGATTTACATTTGATTGGAATAACTAGGTCCATGTCATTCCCTAGCATAGCTAGGGGCACTTAAATTTCTAGTGGGTTCACATTTCCTTGGGGTAATCAATCATTAAGGGGCTTTACTTTTCAAGGGAACATTCAATTTCCTTGGAATGTCCAAGCGGCTAGGGGAAATATACCTAGTACTATCTTTAATCCTTTGGGTACCAACCCATTTGTTAAACCTTTTGGTTTAGGATGATTTCCTCTTGGCACACCCTTTGGTCTTAGAGGTCAACAACCTTTTAGGATTTTTTTTTTCCATTGACGGAATTTCCCCTAGGGGAACTAACCTTTACAATACACACCCACTACACACCTATAAATTGTAGCTAACTCCTCCAGTCACCCCAGTTCCTCGAGCATCCCTTCCACCTAGGTCATGGGGGTCACAGGAGACAACATCCACCTAGGTCATGGGGGTCACCACCTCCTCTGCAATCATTGTTCAACTCACCCTTCGTGGAAACCCTTGCATTACCTTATATTTCAAAGTTAATGAGTGATCTAATCAAGCATAACCCTATATGGATGACAGTCCCACCTAAATTGTTAGCTGACATTCCTAAGTTTGATGGTAAACCTAGTGAAGACCTTGTATCTCACATCACCACTTACAACCTATGGTACTTGTCTAACTATTTCATGATGTTAGCATCAGGTTGTGCCTTTTCTAACAGACTCTTACCGATGGTGTTGCCAAATGGTACATTTATTTAGAAATCATTTCTTATGATAACTTTATTTCTTTAGCACAATCCTTTGTTAACCATTATGAATTACCTATTAGGTATGAAACTAGAAATAATATACTCACTAAATTCATTAGGATAACTCCTCCTGCATCTATGATCAAATCCATGAGTGGAGGCGGAGATGAAGCTTATTCAAAACAAAATTTCTTGATGAGTTAGTACATGAGTGGTTTACCAAGTCTCTCTTGCCTAGAATTACTAAAGATGTAGCCAAGATAGGAACCCAAAGTAAGGAACAAGTCGTCATGTGTGTCCACCAATTTGACTTGATCTATTCCCAAGTGGGTACTCTTTATGAAATCGTTCCTAGCACTCCTTGGTCATCGAATGATTATCAAAACAAAATATCAAATCCCACGCATATGGTGTGTTGAGGTTTGTATCCTAAGGAAACATGGGCTATAATCCTTAATAGCCACTTAGATGAGCCAAATGAACATATATTCTAGTGCCCCATTTTTTAATCCTACCACTCAAACACAACACTCTTTTTCAAACCTCTGAGGTGAATTTTGTGCAATACACACCTTCGAAGAATCGTCAACAACCTGGAGGAAAAAAGGAGAAAAACAATTCCAATAAAACTTCACACATTGAATAAGGAGCACCTTAAACCCAAGAGACCATTGGAGGAGGCACGAAAGACAAAAATAAAATGAATCTTTCTCATTACAAGATCTATAGAGAGGACCATATTTCTCATGAGTGTCCATGAATGGATGAGATCCATCGTTACTTCTCACAGCAAAACACTGCTCACTAGCCTGCAATATTAAAAAATCCATTTTTGGCCTAGAAATTTCATATGGTTGTGAACCTCCACGTCCTCAGCGAGGGGTGAGAGGGGAAAATTCTTCCAATAATGCCTAATCATCCACGCAATATATATTTATAGTGGAAAACCAATCCATGTCACAACTAGAGCACACAATTATGAGAATCATGAGTGGTACTTCCATATCAGAACCTGTTATTCTACTCAACCGAATGGTCTTATTAATTTTTATATACCATTGTTGAGCACTATGTTGAATCCTCCTAAAGGTGCACTTCATAATCCTACACATCATCCTAATGCAAGGGTTGTTCACAACTATAGCATTGTCAAGGATCTGGCACAAGCACTTGTTGTTATGTTTGCACTTGAATTTTTGCAAAGTTTCCCCATGCAATGCAAAACACGTCTAACTACCATTGGTGTACCAGATCCCTTAGATTCAAATATCATCACCTTTGATCCATATTCATGGAAGCCACTTCTTCCACATCATATATCCTTCAAGATCATGGTCCGCGTCTTTCGATGGCATGTTCAATAGATAGTCTTGGACAAAGGGACATCTACTTATATTATGCCATCGAAGTGTTGGAAAGATCTAGGATCACTAACTTTTTCACTGCCTAAGTATGCATTAAAGGCATTTGATGGGCATACTTTGAACCCTTAAGGGGTTTTTCCTACTTTTCCTATTAAGCTCAGGATTAAAATAATATCAATGAAAGTTAAGGTCACTGATGCCCCTTTAGACTATAACTTATTTCTCAATCAAAGTTGGATTTATC
The DNA here is from genome assembly GCA_031772625.1 of Pinus tabuliformis. Classification (NCBI taxonomy): domain Eukaryota; kingdom Viridiplantae; phylum Streptophyta; class Pinopsida; order Pinales; family Pinaceae; genus Pinus; species Pinus tabuliformis. The sequence goes on along the minus strand of CM062805.1, from coordinate 1,022,637 downwards.
CCATGAATTTTATTATTTCATTTGTCTTCTATGTCATGATGTTCTCCCCGTTAGGGTAAAATAGTCACTATCAACCAATTGACCTTTTTCAAGCCCAACTTGTGTTTTCATGATAGCCAATCGGTTCCTTTTGTAGGATATGTCCCTTCTACTTTTGAAAGTATTGGAGTATGGATGTTCAAAGACTCTTCATTAATGGGCACCTTCCCCCTTGCTCCACCTGACCCAACTCCATCTACTTCAACCATTAACATGTTCTCTTTTATCAGTAATGGACCTATTGGAATTCCTAATCCTTGGGTGGCGTCTATGGAAGATAAATTTCATGGGGACACAATGCCACCTCTTGTGGAAGTTATTTCCTCATCTCTCATCTTGAAGGAACCTGTCAACACTAGTCAGAAGCTCCATCTTAATATGGAATATGATCAGGATACTTTTCCTACATGGGTTGTCACTGTATTAGTTTAACATGACTCCCTTGATATTAAGTTTCATTTAGAAAAGGCCATATTAGAGGTCATGGCTTCACATGATAAGCCAAGGGATATTATGCTTCGTGATGCCTCTGCTCTCCCAAATTTATAAATGTTATAGCTTGGAAATCAATACCTTGAATTAGGCTAGGGGCATTTCCTGAGTCATCCAACGAAGTACCACACATGGATTTAGTCAAGTCTAGGATTTCTAGCACTGGACTATTCATCAAATTATCAACTCCCATATCCCCCATCAACAAATTCCTTATACCCTCTTTGTGTCTTGATCACCATCATCAAGGAGTTGTCTTAGCTTATGAGACCATTCGTCCTTTGTGTCCTCAAGTAATTCCTTATAATGTTATGGTTCTAAGCTATCCCTAGAATCATCAACCTTTAGGAATGTGGAAATTCAATTAGATGTTTCATGGCCCCATCATGGTGTGACATATGTTCCCAACAATTGCACATGAGTTCATATATGTCAATTGGAATCCTTGGCATGTGCCCAAAAGTGGACACCACATTGCATAACCTATATAATTACATCATGCTTTGTATATATGTATATAATACATCATCAAAACCTAAAAATAATATTAATACATAAAAATCAGTAAAAAAATACCATATTTCATCGTGAATTGAGGTATACTTTTAACACCGGCATATAGGGTTAGGATCCACATCAATCTTTCCACTACATTTTTGACATTCCCCATACCACTTCAGTGTTCCTTAGGTCCCACCCTAAAAGGTTGTGACATTAACCATGCATTTTTTCACATCTTAACATATGTGATAGAGTCTATCCTTCATGGGTTCCCAAGAATAGCACCCACTTTTTGTTCACGTGCACATGCTATGTTCATTTGTAAGTCTAGGGATCCTCTTTAGATCATGCTATGACATCAAAATTGATCCTCATGCGTCTATTTGTCTATTATTTCTTGTCATCTATCACCCTTATAGGGGGTCCCCACACTTCTTATCATTTCTTTCGGTCGCTTATGCCTATGGTCTTCAATGTCTTGTTGTAGGCTATCATAACACTACTTTCTTTCATCATGCTTTCCATCCTTGTATCCACGCTTTACCACTCGCCTTTGCATTAGTCTTGCCTCCATCTTGAAACTCATCTCACCCTTTCAGATAGATCGTTGCGATGAGTAGATTTCCATTACTAAACACTTTTCCATTACCTCTTGCTTTACTTAGGTTGGTTCCATCAGCCTCAAAACTAGATGTACATTGTTATACCACTTATCCATCTCAAACAAGCTTTATTTTGGTTCTCTTTTCATACTCGTTAAATCATGAAAATCTCGAGCTTATTTTTCCATATTTTCACATTATTAAACTACTTAAAAATGTTGAGTTCCTTTGGTTATGTCCTAGTAATTAGTTGAGATTAAAGTCAGAAAATATTCTCAAATCTCATTTTCGTTAAATCATGAGAAATACACGTGTACTTTTATCACTTTTTGACCTCGCTAAAAAAAATAATGAAAAGAAGACATTATTCTGAGTATTCTTTTACCTATTTTTTAGGCTCATTAAAACTAAATGAAAAAGACACGATCAACCTCACTTGTCTTCTTTCTCGTGCTCGTTAAACAATGAAGGGTAAAATCTATACAAAAATGGAAAGGGGGGAGAATCTATTATTCTTTGTTTTATCATTACTCTTGCCAATTTCCCTTGAACATGGCACTTATTTGAGTTATCCTCTTACAGTTGGTCTTTGTCTTGCTTTAGAGCCACACCATCAGCATGAGTTGAGTCATTATATTATTGAGTCAATATCTCACCCAATTGGTTACCATTCCAGTTTCTAGGTTGTGGTGATGCCTCTTGTGTCATTATTTTGTTTGTATGGTACTCTTCAATACAAGCTGCCAAGTTCACATTTGCGTCATGTTGTTACATGTTGAAGGGAATTCCTAGTCTGATTCGTTCATCTACAATACCATTCTACCATTTGTATCAACCATCCTTGTGACAATTGTGCATTCATTCTTCATCTACTACCATCTTGGTGTCAAATTTGTGTTGAATGATGGGGTGATCCCGGATCTTTTCACTTCAAAGATGCATACAAAATTTCTTTTGAAAGGGCATGTATCCATAAGATGCATACACATAAAGGAAGCAGAAATAAACAAAAACTGTGAGGAGCAAAGACACAAACAAAGTTGATAACAGAGTTCACCCAGTGTGGGTTACGTCTCCAAGCCCTGCTCTATGTGGGGGAGGCCTCTTTTAATGATCTTTAGCAAAATCAAATTACATGCATGTACAAAAGACACCTTATACCTCCACTTACAGGGATGGCCTGAAAAATGGACACCTATGTTGAAGAAATGGACTGCAACATTGAATTCTTGGCGAAACATCGTGAAATATGATTGTAAACTTGACCCCTTTCTGCTTCATTCAAAGTCTGGACCTCCGAGAATATCAAAGATTCCCCAAATATTCCTTCTCATGGTTTGACTGGAATTAGGTTGGTCATATGAAGAATCTAGTCACACCATCACGTTCCTTGTGAAAAACTGAGAAGAATGAGTATAAAGTTGGTCTGGGTCTGAAACTGTCTATTTTGGGCCCATAGGGAATCTCAAAGATTCCTCAAGATTCCATAAATATTTTGTTCTGCAAGCTAGCTGAAATTTCGCTGCTCAGATCAGAAAACCAATCATGATATCAGACTCCTGACGAAATTCGGGTTCGTTTGAGTATAAACTTAGCATGAATTTGACATTGTGAAAGTTTGGCCCCAAGGGAATCTAAAAATTCAACACTGATTATGCATAAGAATATTCCCTGGAAAAATATTTCCTCAAAATTCATGCCCCTCCTGGTTGCGGTTTCACTCTTGGTTCTAGAGTTCGGTACTCTCTCTGTTCGGCTTTATCCCCACATGACATGTGAATGAGCAGTTTAAATATGTGCGGTCAGGCAATTATTACAAAGTCAAGCTTTGTGTATTGTTGGTAGGTATCAAAAATAAGCTAGTTGAAAGTTGAGTTTAATTATTGTTATCCCCACATTTAATGTATAGTTAAAAATTTATTTAACGCAACTTGGCATACCATAATATATTTCCTTGGGTTTTATTTTAAAAACTTTATGGTTAATATCTTATTAAATCAACATATGCCCTCATTACATCTTGTTTGACCTATATATATGGTTTTAACCTCCATGTATAATAGTTTGTCCCTCAATTCATTTTAATAGCATGTGACTTATGGTTATCTTTATAACCATAATGTTTATTATGATAACGATTTTTGTAATTATTTTTATTATTATTTTTATTTATTTTGTATAATAGTTTGTCCCTTAATTCATTTTAATAGCATGTGACTTATGGTTATTTTTATAACCATCATGTTTATTATGATAACGATTTTTGTAATTATTTTTATTATTATTTTTATTTATTTTGTTTTATATATATATATATATATATATATATATATATGTTTTTTTATGGCTAGAAGACCAATGTTGGAGTGTCACATGTCACTAGTAAATTGTCAATCAGATACCACATAAGCATAGTGGGTCTCATTTTCCTATGTATCTTGCAAACTTTTGAGGGTGATAAGTTGGTCATACATACTCATATTGAGGTGTCATTCGTGCCATTGGAATTAGGACGTTGAGCTCTATGTTTTGTTCCTAGCTTTGATGAAATATGAAAACTTTTATTTTTGAGCTTTTCCAAGGCCACCTTTGATCATTGAGTGTTTCTGGAGCCACTTGGATCATTCCTCCCCACTGAGGAGCTTTTGATCCTCCAAATTCATGAACATAATCTACAATTTGTTTTGCTCCATTTTTTGTACAACGAGTGCCATGACAGGCCACACTTCCTTCTCCTTATCATTTTTTCTTTAGAGCCATAAGTGATGAACCGACATCTGCATTCTCTACAAACCTATAGTACAATATTTTCAAACTACATGTTCAATTATATGACCAATCATGACCCAAGCATCTGCATATTTGCCAAGAGTTTATAACACACACTCTTTGGTCAAGTGTAAATCATAATAGAAACCAATATACCAACTATCAACAAAAAGAGGTAAAAATGTCATCATGTTGCTTACATAAGTGATGGAAAACACATCATCACTTTTACAATCATTTCACAACATATGATTACAATAATATGGCCACGACAAGCTAATATATCCAATAAAATCATCCCTCACTCAACAAAGTGAATGGGTCATCTCCCTGCGATTGATTCGCTTGATGAACATCTTTACTAGCTAGTTCCTTCATATCTGCTTTTTGGTCATGAAGTATCTAACATATGGCTCTCTCAAGCCCATCCTTATTGTAGTGACTACATTGATTCTTTCTCCTCCAAACTTTCTAGACCGTCTTGGAACACTTATTCTTAGTGTGCCTCTAACAAGTGTCTATGGAATCCTCACTATCACTGGAATGTGATAAGGTGCTCCCATCATCCATCATTGGTTGGTCCCTGGCCGTCTTAGAGCATTCTCCGGCCTCTTTTCTGACATACCCAAGTCCTGCGTAACAAATGAATTCTTGAAAGAATAACTTCGGCGTAAATCACATGTAGACAAACATTTGTCGACGCGTTTCGAACCAACTAGTGTGGTTCATCCTCAGGACAAGTTGAAGAAACAAATCCAGCTTAGCGTGATAAATAGTCCGAGCAGAGTCTCCAACGGCTAATTTTGACCTTAGGGCCTAGGTCTAATTATTTTAATATTATTATTATTATTATTTATTTTTATTTTTTTAATTTTTTAATTTTTTTTTTTATATTATTTATGGAAATAAGTTAAATTAGATAAAAATACATAACTAAATTAACATTAATGGTTGGTTTAAAAAGAAATTTAATTATTTATTTAAATTAATTAATTAATATATATATATATATATATATATATATATATATATATATATATATATATATATATATATATTTTAATTAAAGTTATAATATTAGGTTAATAAGATAAAGGTTAGGATTAATAAGTAAAATTATATCGTTAAAAAATAAAAAATTAAAAAAAAAAAAAAAAATAATAATAATAATAATAATAATAAAATAATAATAATAATAATAATAATAATAATAAATAAATAAATAAAAGAATTAAAAATAAAATAAATAAATAAAAAATAATAATAATAATAATTTATTTATTTATTTAAATTAATTCATAATTATTATATATATATATATATATATATTAAAAACTTGTTAAGTGACAAGTAACTTAATGGTTAGTTTATTTTTAATTATTATTATTTATGGAACTCAGTTAAAAATATATAAAATAATTTTAGTGGTTGGTTAAAAAATAATTTACTTTTATTTAAATTTATATATATATATATATATATATATATATATATATATATATATATATATATATTAAAATCATAATAATAGGTTGAGAATTTTCATCTATTAATTTAATAATAATTTATAATGGTTAGTTTAAAAAAGTAATTTAATAGTTATTTATTAATAATCAAATATATGTATATATAATTTATAATAAAAATTATAAAGTTAGGATAAAATACTATATAAATAAATAGAATAATCTAAAGGTTAGCTTAAAAAGGTAATTTATTTATTTAATTAAATTATTTATTAAATATTGCTAATGTTGCATATATACATATATATTCTAAAAAAAAAGGAAGGAGGGGGCAGAAACACCGACTAAGAAGAGAGTGCTGGAATCCAGTACCTACTGATTTTCCAGCCATCATCTCTATTGAGATTGCTCGGCTTCTTTTCAATCTCAATAGCTTCCCTCAATTTACGATGGTGGAACTGAGCGACTTTGGCAACAACCTTGGCCTCCTCAATACACACCTGATGCTTGGTCTTTTCCACATGCTCAGCTAATGCTGAAGACTTGGATCTCCCATGTCTCAGGTCAGCCGCATGTTCGCAGATCCTTTGACGGATGGAGCGCCCTGTTTCCCCAATATAGGGGGTCCCACAAGAACAAGGGATCAAGTAGACACCCTTCATGTCCTTAGGGTTAACGGGATCTTTCACCAATCGGAGGGATTTGCGAATGGTGTTGAGGGGCCTAAAGGTAGAGGGAATATCAAACCTTTTAAGGATCCGAGCAATCTTGTCTGTGGTTCCTTGAACGTAGGGAAGATGGACACCTGGACGACGCTCTTTAGGCTCTTTCTTAATCAACACGTTTTTAGAGGCTTTATGGAAAGCCTTCTGACCCAGGCGTCTACTATATCCATTCTCCACAAAGACATTAAGGAGATGGGATCTCTCCTTATCAAAGCTCTCACGATCAGAGATCCTAAGGGCACGAGTAGCGAGGGTGTTAAGAACACCAAAATTTTGAGCAGGGAAGTGATGGGAATCGGCATGAATATACTGCTCAGTATGCGTTTTCCTTCGGAACACAGAGTGGGAGAGAGAGCCATCTTTATTCCGAGATATAAGAATATCCAGGAAAGGGAGGCAACCATTGACCTCTTTTTCCATGGTGAACTTAATGGCAGAGGACCGGCTATTGAGGTGATTAAAGAAACGATCCAACTCCTCCGGGCCATGGGGCCAGATGACATTAGTGTCATCCACAAACCTTTTCCAAAGCTTAGGAAGAAGACGAGATGAGGATAAAGCTTTGGCTTCGAAATCTTCCATAAAAAGATTCGCAACAATAGGGGAAAGAGGGGAACCCATGGCAACACCACAGGTCTGCTCAAAGAATTCACCCTCGAAACAGAAGAACGTGGAAGTGAGACAGATCTCCACCAGATGCGCGGTATCGGGATCTGTTAGGCGATAGATCACTTCCAAGGCCTCCTTTATAGGAATGCAAGTATAAAGGGAGACCACATCAAAGCTGACGAGAATGTCCTCCGGGCTAAGCTTAATATCCTTAAGCTCATTAATGAAGGATGCAGAGTCTTTCACGAAGGACTCAGTGCGGCCAACCAAGGGCTTAAGTTTAAGGGCAAGGAACTTAGCCAGAAGATAGGTTGGACCGCCAATGGTGTTGACGATAGGCCTCAGAGGGGCCCCTTCCTTGTGAATCTTCGGTAACCCATAGATCCTAGGAGCAATGGGACTACTTTCAATGAGCTTGTGGCACAGGGAACTCACAGAATTATTAGATTTAATGTCGAGAGCCACTGTCCTATAAATCTTCTTCAGAGGGTTCTTGGACAGTTTTTTATAACTTCCACTATTGTGGAGATGATCAAGCATCTTCCTCCGGTAATCATCCTTGTTAAGGATGACCGTAGGGATTCACAATGCTCTTGCCATTAATGTCAAGTCCTTGTCCTTGATACCCCATCTTCTTCAACAATTTTGATACAATTCCTATAGTATGTTTATCAAAAGAAGCGAAATCATCGTCATAAAAAGCACATGAAATTGAAGAATCACTTTTCACCTCAAGCTTGTTATGCTGCAACTTTTCAAAGGCCTCCTCCTTGGCTTGTAACTAATGTTGCAACCTTTGTTTCTCCTCCTCTTCTTTTTGTAGGAGTCTCCTTAGTTCAACATTCTCTGTTTGAATGCTTTGGTTGAACTCTTTGAGCTCTTGGAGCCATGCAGTATTTGGTTCCCTCCTCATTTTTGGCACAACATCTACTGAAATCTTTGCCTCGTCGCCTGAATTGGAACCCAAGTCGATAGGTCCATATTCTGCAATCCTAAGAGATACAATCCTCATTTCATCACCTAAGTCTAATCCCAAGTCAATTGGTCCAACACCTACAAATCTTGCAGTTGTGATCTTCTCATCATCCTCTGATTTATATTCTTGGTCTTGTTACACAATTGCAATTGTCTTCTGCTTCTCCTTTCTGCCATTCCTCTTTTGCCTCAACTCTGGATGCATTTTCCATCAATGTTCCTCATCATTCCCTTCTTTGTCACAATAAGTATGAGAGGGTTTTTCTCTTATTTGTTGTTGTCATCTTTGGGCAGTCATCTTGCTCATGCTTCCCCCTGCTTTCAATATGTACAGCCTTCACACTTGCTTGATCAAGAGTTTTAGGTTCAAATAATAACAATGAATGACGCAAATAACTATGCAAAGAGCCAATATATTTCATCAACGCCTTAGGAGAGTCTAGTGGAACATTCAATACTAATGAGTGTTTCCTAAACTCCTCTGTAAAATTCTAAACATTTTGACCTTTACTTTGCTTCAAATGTTGGCATTCTATCATGGCCTTCTATTTGTAACCCAATGGGTAAAATTGTCCTCTTAAAGCAAAAACGAACTTAGACCAAGACGAAAGAAATTTACGACTACTCTTACCACCTTTTTTCAATTTGCCTTCCCACCAGACGAGAGCAATTCCACTCAATCGAAGGGATTCTAGTTGGATCTTGGCTTCATCCTCTTTGATTCGTTGTATGCGGCAATATACTTCAACCTGTCTAATCCAATTATCTATCTTTCCTACATTATATTCTCCACTAAACACAAGCAAATCAAGCATGACATGCAGCTTGAAAAAGTGTTTTTATGAGTTTTTCTACCTCTAGAATGACAAGAAGAGGAAGAAAAATAACTTTCACTGGAAGATGGAGAGGGAGGTTTAGGAGGCTCTTCTCCTCCTCCATGATTTACCGAGGCATGGTAATTTGGTCCTTCCTTCTTCTCTGGATTCGCCATTGTCTTCTCATACTCTGCAAAAAAATTATCAATTTTTTCTACCATGGCATAGAAGGCCTTGCGATAATTTTTCTCTTCGTCTGACCAAGCATCTTCATCTATCATTTTCCCTCTTCATACTACATTCCCCGCTTCTGGATCAAAGGACTTAAGTTTTCCTTCACCTCTTTGTATATTTTCCTTGGTTATCATACACTTGCAATTCACATCAACATAAGACCCGCTCTGATACCAAACTTGATCCCAGATATTTTCACTTCAAAGATGCATACAGAATTTATTTTAAAAGGGCATATAACCATAAGATACATACACATAAAGGAAGAAGAAATAAATGAAAACTATGAGCAAAGACACAAAAAAAGTTGATAACGGAGTTCACCTAGTGTGGGTTATGTCTCTTGGCCCTGCTCAATGTGGGGAGGCCTCTTTCATTGATTTTCAGAAAAATCAAATTACATGCATGTATAAAAGACACCTTATACCTCCACTTCCAAGGATGGCCTAAAAATGCACACCTCTACTGAAGAAATGGGTTGCATCATTGAATTCCTAGTGAAAAATTGTGAAAAATGACTATAAACTCGACCCCTTTCTACTTCGATTAAAATCGAGACCTCCGGGAATCTCAAAGATTCCCCAAAGGTTAATTTTCACAAGTTGACTAGAATTCGGTTGTTCATATGAAGAATCTGGTTACACCATCACATTCCTTGTGAAAAACTGAGAAGAATGAGTATAAAGTCGGTTTCGTTCTGAAACTCTCAATTTTGAGCCCCGAGGGGATCTCATAGATTCCATAAATATTATGTTCTATAGGTTGGATGAAATTACATTGCTCTTATCATAAAACAAATCGTGCCATCAAACTCTTCCAAATTCTGGTTCATTTGAGTATAAACATGGAATGAATCTCACATTGTGAAATTTTGGCCCCAAGGGAATCTAAAGATTCCTCACTAATTTTGCATAAGAATATTCCTTGAAATATTCCCTCAAAATTTGTGCCCCTCCTAATTGTGGTTCTACTCCTGGAGTTTAGTCCTCTCTCAGTTCGGTTTTGTCCCCTCATGATATGCAAATGAGCGATTTAAATATGTGTGGTCGGGAAATTATTACAAAGTCAAGCTTTGTGTATTGTCGGTAAGTACTGAAAATAAGCTAGCCGAGAGTTGGGTTAAAGTCTTGTTGTCTCCACATTTAGTGTATAGTTAAATATTTGTTTTTAATACAACCTAGCATACCATAATATATATCCTTGGGTTTTATTTTAAAAACTTTATGGTTAATACGTTTTTATTATGCCATAATACATTTCTTTGGGTTTTACAGAAGAAAGTAATCATCAATGGGAAATAATTTTAGAGGACAAGGGCTACAATCTCTTTGGTGAACAATTTCTTACTCTATGTGGGGCCTTTGATTTAGTCATTTGTAATGGCTTGACTAGATGGGCAAAGTATTGTATTTCACTTGCAATACTTACAATGGAGAAAGTGTGGTAGATTATGTAATTTGCTCGCATGGTTTGTGTGAGAAAATGGAAGAAGTTTTGGTTGGAGATCAACTGTGGGATTCGAAATGAGATCACAAGCCAATTTATTTATGCTTCTCTTGGATTGGAAAAAAACAATTAGAGTCAAAAATTCAGCATGTCCAACAAAATCTCCCACAGGGTAGAATTCTTTTAACGCCAGAAAATTGTAATACCTTCAAAATGATGCTAGACAAGATCTTTGAGAAGGAGAAAATTACAATTCACAACCTTCATAGTCATGAATTAACACATTTAATGCAATGAGCACTTGCAAAGTGCAAAAGAACAAAAATCAAGAAGTCTGAAACAAATTTCTTTCCGGTTAATGCTTGGTTTGACGAGGAATGAAAAAAGGCAAGGAGAATGTGGAAAGAGTCAAACAAGGATAACATAAAGCTCAAATCGTACAAGCAATTATTAAGCAAGAAAAAGGTTGATTTCATGGTTTCAAGGAGGGAAGAATTAATCTTCCTTGGGAAAAATAATCCCAAATTATTTTGGAAGGAGTTGCAACCGAAAAAGATACAAATTGGAAATAATATTACAGCTTCTAAATGGTTTGACTATGCAAGACAACTCTATGAGCAAGTTCCCAAAGTTGACCCTCCCCCCTTGATCAACACTGATACTGAACTCTTCACGGTACAAGAGGTAGAGATGGGTATCAAGAAGTTGGGCATTGGAAAAGCAAAAGACTTAGCTAAAATCCAAGAAAATATCTAAAGTGGGGCTCAAAGATTCTTGCACCTCACATTACAAAAATCTTCAACAACATCATACAACAAGGGCTCCCCACATATTGGTCAACTAGTCTGGAAATACCTCTTTTCAAGAGCGGTGACGTCAATAATCCCTCCAATTATAGGACCATCATGATAAACCCTTTGTTTGCAAAGCTATTTGGAAGCATGCTAGAAAACAAAATTAGAAAGTGGGCAAAAGAAAGAGATAATCGTGCTAAAGGGCAAGCAGGTTTTAGACCTAAACATTCCACAGTTGATCATTGCATAACTTTAAGGCACATCATTGAAAAAGTTTGGGAGAAAAAGGAAGAATTCTTTTGTTGCTTTGTCGATTTCATAAAAGTGTTTGACTCAGCTCCTAGGGATAAACTTTGGCAGAGAATGGAGGAACTTGGGGTTCCTAAACATTTGAGAGTAGTTGTGCATAGGTTGTATGAAGATGTGAAAGTCAAAATTAGAACTTCAGTAGGCATTTCTGAAAGTTTTAGAAGCGATATCAAGGTCAAGTAAGGTTGCCCACTGTCTCCTACCCTTTTTGGTTTATATATCGACAAGCTTAAGGAGTGGTTAAATTCGCAAGGGGGTGATGGTATCTATTTGTGCAAGTTTGTTATAAGGCTTCTTTTGTATGCAGATGACCTTATTCTGATTGCTAAATTGGCTCTTGGTTTGCAAGAGCATTTACTATCCCTTGAGCATTTTTGTAGAAGTGTGGGGAGGCAAGTCAATATCAGCAAAATGAAAGTAGTGGTCTTCTCTAAGAAAAGAAAACATAACCAGCATAAGTTCTACTTTGAAGGCAATATTCTGGAAGAAGTTGCAGATTACAAATACCTTAGGATTGACTTCAACAAAAATCTAAGTTGGAATGGTTGTAGAAAGAAAATAACTTTGGGGGGTTGGAAAGCATTTTATGCTTTTCAAAATAGGTGTAGAGAGGTAGAGTTATGGGACTGGAAGACCACTCAAACTCCTTTTGGGCTTCTAGTGATTCCGGTGATTCTCTATGGTTTTGAACTGTGGGCTAGCAGTACCTTCGACATGCAGTGGAGACAAATTGAGAAATTCAAAAGCGTTTGATTACAAACAAATTTAAGATTAAAAGTGCAGTTCCTTATGATATCTTGTTAAGTGAAATAGGGACTGCTCCTATTGAAGCAATTTCTATGGTGTGAGTCATAAGGTATTTTAAAAAAAAATGAGCAAATGGAAGAGGGTAGATGGCCTAAGGTTGTCTTTAATGATAGATTGTGCAAGGGCAAAAACACTTGGATGCAACAAAATAACAAATGGTTTAGTAAATGGGGTATCTGCTTGAATGTGTGTCCCATAAATAGAAAAGAGATAAAATATTTTGTTATGGAAAAGTTCCACAAACGTACTTGGGATAAGGAGCTAGGAAGAAAGAAAAATTACTATATTGAAGTGTTTAATCCCATTCATAATCATCAACCAAAAGCATACATAGAGGCCAATATCTCTTGGAGAGCTAAAATTCTTATTGCTCAGTTAAGGACTAGTTCTCATCAACTCCGTTGTGAAACATGACGCTAGAAAAGGCCAAAGGAAGTGTGGGAGGAAAGGGTGTGCATTTTTTGTTCTTCCGGAAAAGTGGAAATAGAAAAACATTTCATTTTAGAATGTGAGGCCTTCAAAGACAACAGGGAAAGTTATGCAGATATGCTGGCAGTTAGCTCTTGGGATAATCTATTTAGCGAGGGGTTTGTCGAGAAGCTGGGAGCATTTATTGTGAAGCTTCACAGAAAAAGGGTCGAATACATCAAGCAGATGAAGAAGCAATCTGTCCCATAGGCTATCTTTAGCCTCGTGGACGTTAAAATAATTTCTTTCTTCTTCTTTCTTTTAAAAAATTTATTGTTAATATGTTGTTATTATATCAACGTATGCCCTCATTGCATCTTGTTTGACCTATATATTTGGTAACCATATAATATACGGTTTCAACCTCCATGTATAATAGTTTGTCCCTCAATTCATTTTAATAGCATGTGACTTATGGTTTATGGTTATCTTTATAACCATAATGTTAAATATTATAATAACCATTTTTTAATTATTTTTATTATTATTTTTATTTTATTGTTTTTTTTATATATATATATATATATATATATATATATATATATATATATATATATATATATTTAATATATTTGTCTTTTTTGTGCAGGAATAGAAGACCAATGTTGGAGTGCCACATGTCATTAGGAAATTGGTCAATCAGTTGCCACATAAGCTTAGTGAGTCCCATTTTCCTGTGTATCTTTCAAACTTCTAATGGTGATAAGTTGATCATACAGACTCGGATTGAGGTGCCATTCACGTCATTGCAATCAGGACGATGAGTTCTACATTATGGTCCTAGTTTTGACGAAATCCAAAGACTTTGATTTTTGAGCTTTTCCAAGGCCACCTTTGATCACTAAGTGTTTTTGGAGCCACTTGGATCAAGGGGGATACATCAAAGTCCTCCTTCAATGAATCTATTCCCATAAATTTCCGCACCTTATCTTGGATGTTGATATATAAATCGCCTAGTACCTTGGAGCTAGTAGCCTTTAGTGATAGCCTTCCTCACTAATGATAATGGGTTTTCCTCATTGGCCCATGTTGACTGATTCTATGAGTACTCAAACTCATCTCATTCATTCGCACTTGATAGATTGTGATAGGTACCTTGGGAACCATTTTCATTATTGGTGGTCTCCCATGCATCTATTAATGGTGCCCATCAATGCCTAATAATAAAATGGTCTCCTTGCATGCTCGACATCAACTCATTCATTCGCATGTAGTTGAGTCATACCATCAGGATGAGTCAAAGGAATTTGGGCATGAGGCCACCTCACCTAAGCATAGTTCCTCCCCCAATTTGCGTGATAGAATGTATTATGTAATTTGAGGGCTATTATTTTGGCACTCACATTGGCACTTATAGCCCTATTGATATCTATTGTGACAAAGATCTACATTGTATCATGAGTATTCCTTAATGACATGAGTCTACAGTATGTTGTGAGTGTAGCCATACTCTATTCTTTTAATACCAAGTATGGGTATGCCTACCTTGGGGATGTATTTTATATATATCTGACTATGAATTTTGCATTCCTTTGCAAGTTTTGCATCCTTAGTTTCCTCCATCCACCTAGCTCATTGAGATTATTGTAATGTATTTCGGCAACCAGGTTCTCTTATAACCTCATACATTAGGGGGTATTAATTATAGCTCAAAATTTCACCATTTGAGTCCTCCATAGCTCAAAGTGACTTCCCCTTGGGTCCACTAGGGAAAAGCATCAACACGAAGACTAGAATGCAAAAAATGGTCTATGGAAACCCTAGAAAAAATGAGGATTTTCCCCTTAAATGCACCTAGAATACTAGCAAAGAGAGTTGTTAGGACCAACATTGCTCATGTTGCCTTGACAAGGAGAGTTGAAGGGCTCAACAACTCTCCAGTTGCATAGCAAAAGAGAGTTGAAGTGGCAGTGCAAATGGATAAGAATAGAAATGGTCAAAGTTGATAAGTTCTAGAAGTTAAATATGAAATCACCATATCAAACATGGTCAACAAAGTGTCTAGACACATTTGATCACTCCTCCAAGCCATATATAAAAGCAATTCTTTCCATGGAACAAAAAGGAGAAAATTTCATAGAACGAAATGTTGTCGGATTGAGGACTTATGTTCCCCTTGTAATAAGTTATAGAATATTGTGTGCCTTGACAATGAGTTATGGTGAGAGAAGGGATAAGGATTCAGTCTTGTGAAAGGAGCAACTTTTATGCACTTTCATGGTAGAATGAAAACAATTTCTTTTTCCTCGGAAACATATTTTTCTCTAATGTTAATTGTGTTTGTAATTGGGATTTATGTCACTAATGCTAATGGGTATTGTAGGAGAATAGATATTTTGGCTATTTTTGTTTGTGTGTAGGTAACAGGTGTAAGAAACTTAGGAGAAAATATCTTTAGGGAAACTACCATCTGCATCACCAACCATCCACCTTCTGGAATAAGGTGCACATCTAATATCTCTCTTACTTATTATGAATGCATGTGTGTGATATAGGATTAACTAGGTTGGTAAAAAAATTTCATTGACAAGGCGTGTGGGTTTAAAGTACCTTATCACTGCAAGGGAAATTTTGTATAATAGTTTACCATTCTACTTAATTTCTAGATCAAACCTAAAATATATTTGTATCAATTGGAAAGTATTAATGTAGAAAATGAATGATTCGAGATACCACATGCAATGTGAAGGTGGGGATGAAATACCACCCTACCTTACACATCACTAACAAGGACAGAAAGAGAGTGGAGTCAATTTTAGGGGAAAAAAAAAACAAGAAACCTTAGGGTGAGGAAAGGGAGGATAAGTCGAGGGAGCCACTAGGCTAATTAAGGTTTTAAATTTTGACTATATTAACATATAGTCATATATTATTAAGTATTTCTCATAGGTTTCAAATTATGTTTTACTAACAAATTGAAAAAGGAAAGTAAACTAATAGTCACTAGGTTTCATTTACAAAAAAAACATTTAGTGATCTAGAAACCCTAATATTGAAAAAAAGGATGGAAGGAACTCATGCAATTTTTTCATTTATGAGTGCGTTGAAGCTATTTGGTATAGAGAAAATGAAAGCAAACTAACAATCATAGGGTCAACTTACGAAATATTTCTTTAGTAATCCAAAAACCCTAATGTTGAAAAAAGCAAGAGAAGTATGGAAGAAACTCACCTAAAATTCACTTGTGAGGTTATTGAAAGTACTTGGGATAAAAAATAAGATATTGATAGGTCTCCAAGAGTGATCCATGTCTCAAACGGTCCTATACATGTAGCTAACATTTCCTACAGAATAATTCATGGGTCATATATATATAAATCTCGGTGGTTGGGAGAAATGTCATTATCCTTCCCACCCATATTCAATTCCCACTTGTGACATGTTTGATATCATAATGAGTATATCTTTGTACTAGTTTTGAGCCTTGTCGTCTTAGAGTCCGAGTATAGAGACCTAAATATCTTTAAAATTCAAGGGAGTAATACATCCCTTTCCTTAGTTGTGATGGAACCTCTCTTGCGGTTGTAGGCTTAAATCCTCTAAAATGTGATTGGAAGTATTCCAATGAAGAGGCCTTAGGATAAATTAGTAAACCTTCAAGGATGAAGCCAATATAATTACAAGAGATCCCTAAAATGAATATGAAGATGATAAGTGCAAGTAGCCCATGAGCATGGGAGGGGTGGAAGAGAGCTACATCAGTTTGTGTCATGACAAGATAATGCTAGAGGAAAAGAATAATATAAGAGAATTCACAAAGAGGATTGAAGGGTATAAATAGGCAAGGGGACAATCCCTAGACAAAAGTGTATAGTAGGTTATTTGTTAGAGGTCTTGAGTCATACATAGAATTCATACTCCATGGTTAAATCAATACCATATACTCTATCATATTCTGCCATGGGTTTTTAGGCCCAAAATAACCCTTTGTTATGCAAGTTGCAAAATATAGACATGTTAGACTCTTTAGCAACCCATGGTACACTCTCCTCCATGAGATTCGGAAGGGTTAATGAAAAATTAACTCATCTGACCCTATTAATGGAAACCCAAAATAGAATCGGGTCATTATGGACCTATAATGAATCATTTTATAACATATCAACCCAATCGAGGTTTGCATGCTAAACTAAATTGGTAAAATTTGGAAATACCCAGTATGAATCCATGAGGGTCAAAATGAACCAAAGTGACAACCAAGGGAAAATATTAAGAGAGAGAACAAGGAAAGGGCCTTATCTTTTATCACCTTTCCTTACAAGGGTGAAGCATCAATGCTCAGGGTATTCTCTAGAGGGAATAAAGAGACCTTCATCCATTCTTATAGATCTAATAATAATCTTAGTATCTTACAAAATGTCTTCTTGAACTCCTTAAAAAAAATGAAGGGAGAGCGTTATATAGAAATGCCCTTGATCTTCTTTTATTATATTTGGAAAAAATTGTTTGTTATTAAGCAACTAATATATTCATTCATGCATAACTCTACCTACGGAGAGACCATGCAACTTAAAAAATAGATGGATTTGAAAAAAAAGTATTATATTAAGAAAACAAATTTTGTGTTTTTTAACATTTGTGCACAAGTGATAAAACTAGATATCACTTAAGAGGAAAGCACACATATAAGAAAGGGTACTTTCAAAAAACTTTAAATGATCTCAATCATAGATATCATAAATATATATAGAAAAAACATGCACTCAATATGTCTACTCCATTAGTGGAAGTTTAGATTCATAAAAGATAAACACTCCATAATAGTCTTTTTGTGGAGTGGAAGACCCTCACACTAAACACAGGGATTCTTCCACTCCAATCGGAGGGTGTAACCAAGGGATCTGAAATTTCATGAACTCGTGAGATATATGAGATGTAGAACAACATGTCAACTAGCATTGGATTCATCATTAGATGTCCCACAAGTGTGGGGATGACATCACACTTTCAAAGATGGTTATTTCATGTTTTTCCACTTCCTCACTCTTGGGAGTTGGTTGGAGGGGCACCCTAGCCTTTGAGCCCTTTAATTGATTGCTATTTACCCTTTTGAGTGACATTGGCCACTTTTTAGGGAGGCGCACATGACTTGGCCTCTCCAGGCTCACACGTCTACGAGTTGGTTACATCATTGACCATGTTTGATGTTGCACTAATGTATTGGAGGTTTATGAGGACCATTTGTGCTCATTTATTGTATTTTTTCCATTATTTTGACTTGGATAAAAAAATTTGCCCATAGTTTGAGCTAAGCACATCATGTTACACCAGTTATTGAGGAGGCTCTCTATGAAAAAAATTTCTTGAAGAGTTATATTGAATCTAGTTTTTATGAGTGATCATTTAGTTATTATTTAAGAGTTCTAGATTATTTTTTCCCAATGTTTATTATAGGATATTGCTTCAACAAGGCCAAATAAGGACACATTGCTCTACATGGAATAGTTGTAGTGCAGAAGTAGTTTCTGGGAAAAAAAATGTGTGATAAGGAGTTGAAACATCCAACCTTTCGAGTGAACGCTTAACTCAACATCAGCGACAAGAAGCAAAAATCATAGGTGAAATCTTCATTCGAAAAAAATTTAAGGTATATTTCTTTTGCCTTACCCCTTTGACTATTGGAGAGTTGTATCGTTTCATTAAGGTAGGGCATCATAGGTCTCTTTCCTTTGGAATTGGATAACCTTTGAAATCACCTTGTGTATACCTAAAGAGGTTTCTTAGAGAACCAATCCCCCCATCTATCTTTAAAAGGAACCTAAGAGCCCTAAACAATGCTTGAGAGGCAATCATTTGAGTGTCGTCAACATTGTCTCATCCTAAACCCCAAGCATCACTTGGAGTTTGTAAAGTGACTCCATAGCCTCTTTTGAGGCACTAGTCCATCATTTTATTCAACCAAATAGAGAAATAGAAAAAATATATACACTTTTCCTTTTATTTATTATTTATTTGTTTGTTTTTTACAACTTAGGGTGAGTTTGATCAATTTATTCATCTAAGTTGTTAAAATATTTCCGATTAATTATATTTGGTATAATTTATTAATTTAGTTGTTAAAATTTAAGCTCTATATATTTATGAATTATTTTTCTTCATGAATATAAGTTACAGTGTAGATCTTGTTTATTTTGCTTTTTGTTTTTAAATCTAACCTTAAACCATTAATAATTCAAGGATTTAATGCCACATAATTGTGCCTAGAGGCAGTGTCGAGCTCAATATGGAAAAGATGTTATAATGTTATGTTATGTAAAAAAATTGACTCAGTTTAACTACATAAAAATTAAAATTAAAATTATTAATTATTAATTAAAACATTTTGTCTCAACCAAATTACATAATAATAAAAATAAAATAAATTTAAAAAAAAAAAAAATGAAATGAAATTGTAATTATTAATTATTGATGATTAAACCAGCCTAGATCCATTTTAACTTTGGATCTATCAAGTGCCGAAGGGATTAAATCTCTCGAGGTGAAAATTTTTCTAAAAAAATTATACTTAAAAAAAAGTTTGCACCTTAAAAGATTTCATCCCTCTTAACATGATAAATCCAGAATTAAAATAAATCCATGTTGATTATTAAATTTCTTACTTAGAAACCTATGTTAAATGCCCAACTTTCTCTTCTTCACCATCCCATTCCATACCTTTTGATGGGGGCATGTAATTTCATCCTTTAAAGTGTCATGTCCAAGGGTTTTTAGGTCAGCATTGAGTTATTTTGAGTAAACTCATACTTTTCAAATCCAAACTATTTATGGTATGGTTGGAATTTGTGGTGGCATAATAAGTTTCTTCTTAAAAACTACAATTGAGTGCCTAAATGTCTTAATCATCCCAACCCTTTAACATTTTTGGTAAGGGGTAGATTTGCATGAACAATATAAGATTCAGGCCGGTCACATTTTCTTTGACAGTGTTTGGGCACATCAATCATCTTGAATATATCTCAAAAGGGAGATGAACGACCCAACTACGGAGTCAAACATTAAATTTTCTTGACGTCCAAGGTTTGAATCATCGTTTCCAAATTTTAATTGCATGTGATGAATATGGTATATTTTACAGAATAATAAGTAAGTTGACACTCATAAATACACAAGATAGCAACATCTATCGGGCACTCATGATAAGGTTTTAAAAAGGATTTACACATGGTGTGAGAATCAGTATTCAAAAAGTTAGCATTGGTAAAATATCGATGAGTGTTTAGAAACCAACTCACAAAAAGATAGAAAATATAGATCAACAACTTCAGAATTAGCCTCTTCAAGGGGGCAACCTCCTTTACATTACACAAATGAACAATTCTTTGATGATACAAATAAAAAAACCTCCTTTCTATATATAGGAGTATAAGGGGTCACAATATAATCAAAATCGAAATAACAATAATAATAAAAGGGCACAACAATAATAATAGTGGGCTTCTATGGGGCACAATAATAAAAATATGGGGACAATGGGGGCACAACAATAACAATAAGGGCTACAATGACAATAGTAATGGGGGAATCACTAGTATTATAGCGACCTAACATGCCCCTCTCCTTCAAAAAAGTGTTGTCCTCAACACTTGAGTAGTTATGGATGCTTCTGTATAAAATTCTCATCCTCCCATGTGGAATCTTCAGCGGGTAAGTTCTTCCACTTGATGAGATACTCTGAAATTGATTGATTTCGTAGTTATCAAGTTCTTGTTTCTGTGACTGCTTAAGGTTCCAATATTATTTTTTTGGAAATAATACTAAGAGGGGGGGTGAATCAGTATTATCAGGTCAATTATTTTTCATTTCACAATCAGATTTGTATACGCTACTTCAGTTAGTAAAAATCGTGTATGTACGCAACTGCAGTTAAGGAAACTAGCGTATAACCAGCAGACTTGTAATTTAAATTATTCTTCAGATGTTGATCATTAATCTATGCATCAAACCATATAAACAGTAACCAGGAACAGTAAAACAAAACAGGCAGTCACACATAAGAACACAAGATATAAGGTGGAAACCCAATGTGGGTGAAAACCACCTACTGCAATTCGTCTCTATCTTATTTTAATTAGAAACTTCTTTTTACAATGTTTCTGTACTGGTGCAGTCTTATACCAGTACGCAGGCTGCTACCTGCAGAAGGCTACAACCTTCTCTCATTCTCCAGCTTCTCCTGGAAGGGAGCTACAACCCCCTTAGCTCTTGTACTAGCTGAGGTACTAGTACATAGGTGCTGACCTACAGAAGGCTACAACCTTCTCTTTTCTTCCAGGGACCACGTTTCATAAATTTTTAGACTGGATCCATGAATAACATCAATCAAACATCAAGTATATCTGCATCAACCAATCTCCTTTGTACAAACCAATACTGAATCAACCAATCACTTCTCAAAAAGCTATAACCAGAATACAGTAACAGTAACCAGAACCAATCCTGAACCCAGAACACTGCAACAATAAACAGAAGTAGCTAAAACATATTTCATGAGACGTACGCTACTTCAATATGCAGAACCTGCGTGCATACGCTGATGTATTAAGGCCAACCTGTGTATACACTGTTTTGAATTAATGAACCAGTGTGTATATGCGCCTCTGTTGTGCCGAACCTGTGTACATATCTATAAAAGATAATTTACCCTTTTCACTTATTCAGACATCAGTTATACCCAGATTATCATATTTATAGATCAATTCATGCGCCAAATATAACAGATCAAAATCACACAAAGATACTACTATTCAAGCCTTAAGATCTTGACCCATCAATAGAACTTATCCTTCTTCTAGTGCTCAGGTTCCTCCTTGATTCAGATCCAGCTATGCACCATTACCCAATGACCAGTATTCTAGATCTTGCTCTTCATCAGATATTCAATGCTTGAGTGAATGATTTTGCCTAATGATCTCCTTCCCCTTTTATAGTCTTAGGCCTTACTCAATACCATGATCCAAAACCATAGAGAATCAATACCATGGACCCAATACCTAGGTTCAACACTTCGGACGAGATACCATGGTCCAAAACCATAGGTCCAAATACCAAGGACTAAATACCATGGACCAAAAATAAGTTTTCCCACATGTACGCGCTTTTTCTTGCATGAAAGTGTGTGCATATGTATACGCGCCTTTTGATCGTTGATCCCACGTGTATACGCGACTTGGTTAAGAGGAACCTGCATATATCTCTTTTTCTTTCATTCTGAGAGCCTGAACTATGATCTGTCATTTGAGTGAGTTGCCATCAAGGACAACACATGTGTCATAGTGCCAAACCTTTGACATAATGCCAACAATTTTCCTTCCTCGTCAAGTTCTGGCAATATTGTTTGAACTGGGAGATTGTCACCAATAACCTTCTTTAAACATGAAACATGGAAAACTGGGTGTACTCAGGAAGCTACAAGAAGCTCCAATTTGTATGCCATAGTACCAATCTTTTGCAACATCTTGTATGGACCATAATACTTTGGTGATAATTTATTATCCTTCTTAGCTTGCTTGAGGGACATTTGTTTATATGGTTGTAGTTGTAGAAATACCTAGTCACCTACATTAAAACTTCTTTCACTGTGATGTTGATCTGCATGTTGTTTCATTATATTATGTGCCAAAGTTGGGTTATCCTTTAAGAGTTGGAGAACTTGTTGTTGATGCTCGATGTGATCTTCCATTGCTTGAACCTTAGAATTTTCTCTTAATATGATGTGATGGATGGTGGGTGATATGCATAAAGTGCCATAGATGGGTTCATTTTTGTTGCAGTATGGAAGGAAGTGTTATACCACCATTCAGCCAAAGGCAACCTTTTGACGCATTGTGTCTGTTTATCATATACAAAGCAACAAAGATGTCCTTCCAAACATTTGTTTAATATCTCAATTTTCCCATCAAATTTTGGATGATAAGATGAGCTATGAGCTAACTAAGCACCAAGACAAGAAAATAATTTTGTCCAAAAATATCCAGTGAAGATGGGATCTCTGTCGCTTACAATAATCTTTGGGTTTCCATGTAGCTTTCGAATTGTTTCCATAAATGCAATAGAAAATGCACTGGCTTTAAATGGATGAGATAATGCACAAAAGTGTGCATACTTGGTAAGTCTATCAACTACCACGATGATGACACTCTTTCCTTCAGACTTGGGTAAACCTGTGATAAAATCCATTGAAACCTCCTCCCAACGTTGACTTGGGATGGATAAAGATTGTAATAGACTCGGGGTCTTAATTGTTTCAACTTTATTTTGTTGGAAAACCAAACATTCCACCACAAACTTTTGAATATCATATTAAATGGCATCCCAAAAAAATTCCTTCTTAACCCTGTGGTAAGTTTTTAAAAATCCCAAGTGCCCTCCTAAGGGAGAGGCATGCAATTCGATAAGAATATTTTGTTTGAGTTTGGAATTCTGACATAGGTATAAGCGATCTTTGTACCATAATGAATCATTTTTCCAGCTAAATGTATCAGATGTACTGGGATCTTGTTGTAACTTTTGATTGAGTGCCCACACTTCTTCGTCATTCTTCCATTCATCCCTTGCTTCATTTATCCAATCTAGTTGGATAATAGAAATGGCACAAAGCAATGCTTCCACATCCTCATACTTTCTTGAGAGTGCATTTTCCACAACATTTTGCTTCCCTTTTTTGTAGATGATTTCAAAGTCATAACCCAACATCTTTGTGACCCATTTTTTCTACTCTTCTGAAGATAATATTTGTTCTAAAAATTTATTTAAGGCTATCATGATCCGTTTTTACCTTGAAGTGTCTTCCCATTAGGTAGGGTCGTCATTTCTTAAGTGCATGTAGTATTGCCAACATTTCCTTCTCATAAATAGCTTTGTGTAAATTCTTTAATTTGATTGAATGACTTTCGAAAGAAATGGTTCTTTCTTCTTGCATTAAAACAACACCAATTCCATTTCATGAGGTATCACATTCTACAATAATGGTTTTTGTGAAGTCTGGCGTAGCTAAGACCGTTGATTGGCGCATTTCCTCTTTAAGATGTTCAAAGGCCTTCGTTGCTTCTAGAGTCCATAAAAATGCATCTTTCTTCAATAATTTTGTTAGAGGTTCTTCTATTCTCCCATAGTTCTTAACAAACTTGCGATAATAACCTGTCAACCTGAGAAACCCTCGCAAATGCTTTATGGATGTGGGGATTTCGATTCCTTAATGGATTTAATTTTGCTAGGGTCTACCTTAACACCTTCATGGGATACAATATGACCCAGATATTCCACCTCTTGTACTCCAAAGAAACATTTGGAGCTTTTTGCATATATTTGTTTCTCCTCCAATAGTTTGAGCACCTTATCAACATGTTGTGCATGATCCTTCCAAGACTTGCTACAGATTAGTATATCATCAAAAAATACTAACACAAATTTTCTAAGGAAGGGTTTGAAAATGGAATTCATAACACCTTGAAATGTAGAAGGAGCATTGGTAAGGCCAAAAGGCATGACAAAAAAATCATAATGACCCTCATGAGTTTTAAATGTTTTTGTCGAAATGTCTTCAGTCTTCATTCTGATTTGATGATATCCTGAATGAAGATCCAACTTGGGTGAAGTAAATTGATCCATGCAATTCATCCAATAGTTCATCAATGACATGAATGGGAAATTAATTTTTAATAGTGAGCTTGTTGAGCTCCCTATAATCTGGACACATGCGCCATGATCATCCTTCTTGTGCACCAATACTACTGGAGCAGAGACTAGGTTGAATTATACGTTCAATTTCACTCTTTTGGGCATAGGGATATCCGTAAGGCCTGGTGTTTGGAGGAACACTTCCTGGAATCAAATGAATATCATGACCATGATCACGAATATATGGGAGACCTTTGGGAGTCTCAAATACCTTGGAATGATTGTCCAAGACTTTTTGGAGATTTGGAGACCTCTAGCGAACATAATTGTGCAATTACGCCTTGTTGTTATTTCTTTAAAAGTTTTGTCATTCCATTAGAGCTGATTATCTTTCCTGGTTTCCCTGTGATACCTCTTAATTCAACTTCCTTTCCTTTCGAAGAAAATTTCATGAAAAGTTATTGAAAATTAAAAGTTATTGTACCCAAGGATTGTAGTCATTGGACTCCTAGTACAACATCAGCACCACCCATTGGAATGGAAAGCATTGGGCCATTCAATACATATTTTCCCATGGATAGATTGATATTATGGCACTTTCCAAAGCAATTTATGGTTCCTCCACTTGCAACCATCACTTGACACTTTGGTGCTAGATATAGGAAGCAATTAAATTCCTTGGCTATCTTACAATGAATAAAATTATGGGTACTGCCCTAATCAATCAACACTATTACCTTTTTCTTCTTGATATGTCCTTTTATCTTGATAGTTTTAGGAGTGGTAATTCCGTCCAATTCATTACAAGATATGGTCGGATTCATTTCTTCTCTATCTAGGATTTTTTCATGGTGTACATTCTCTTCTTTTAACGTTTCTTGTTCCTTTTCTTCCTCCTCTTCACAATCTATGTAAAACAATTTCTTGTCAGCACACTTATGACCTTTAGTGTATTTTCTATCACAACTATAACAAAGCCCTTTTGCTCTTTTTTCTTCCAATTGCTGGGTTTTCAACCTTGTAGGTTGTGGAAGGCTAGGGAAAAAAACACTTTCATCCTTATAGTTGTGAGTGGTAGGCTTCCTTGCTGCCATAATTTTTCTTTCCATTTTTCTTGTCAACTTGAATGCTTTGTCCAATGATTCATGTTCCCAAAGGCGAACCTCATGTTGGATGTTATCCTTTAAATTCCCTATGAACACATCAATTCTATGCTCCTTTGGAATATATTTTAACCTTATATTCAATTTTTAGAAGTCCTCAATGTGCTCCATCATTGAACCCTTTTGTTTGAGGTTTATCAATTGGCTAAAAAAAGTGTTGTTTTTTGTATCCTCATAATTTGCTATCATTTCTTCTGTAAAAATTTCCCAAGTGACAATTTGTTTACGAGAGAAAATCCATCAATACCATACAAATTGATTTGGTTCCAAATATAAAGTTGCAATGCATACCTTTTTTGTGTTTTTCACATTATGGAGATCGAAATATTGCTCCATCTGTAGTACCCATGTTATGGGATCCTTGCCAACAAACTTCCTCATATCGCTCTTTGGAACATGGTGTGTCTTCAATCCAACATTAAAGTCTATGAAATCATGATTAAAATTTCTTTTGTTCTCATCATGAGTTTCCTTTACTACCCTTTCACCATTAGAAATAATTCCTTGTAGCAACTTAGTCAAATCTATCTTCAAATATTCCATGTCGCCTTTCAGTTTCTCTTCTATACCATCCATCTTAGCATCCATGTCATTCATCTTAGCTTCCATGCCATCCATCTTAGCTTCCACTCCATTCATCTTAGCTTCTACACCATTCATCTTAGCTTCCACGCCTCTCTTTAAACCATCAATATTAACTTTTGTTACCTTTTGTGAGAGTGAAATTTGTTGCACTTGGTCTCGTAATTTTTATATATCATGTTGCATTTCTTCCTCTTCTTCATGAGTCATTTTAGATCTTTTAGGTTTCTTAATAGGTGTTTCCATTTTCTTTCTTTGGGGCATCAATTAATGATAATTATGCTTCACTATGCCCTTCGAACTTCAAGCTAATTTTTCAACACAAACTTATGCAAAATTTAAAAAAGACTATACACATTTTTTCGCTTTGTAGAAGCTCAATATTGAATCTGTTGTATCTTTAGAATTGTGAATCTCCAAGGTCTGAAATTGCTTCCTACAGTATCCCTCTAAGTCCGTTTTCCACTGCCACTAGTCTTATCAAAATTGGATTCTCCAACAAAGACTTATGCCCAATCTCCCAAGATGGCCTGATTATATAATTTTTCAGTAGAGTGAATTTGTACAACATTCCACGTGTCAGTGTTTCGACCTTCGAATCTGAAAAAGAGACACAGAAAACTGAAGTTTCTCTTCTTTCTATAACTTCTTACAAAACTTCAATCTAATGCTCAAAGAGAAAGTTATGACAATTTTACCAAGGTCACCTGTTTGGAATGTAATTCAGGAGTCTACAAAAACTCTAACTTCCTCAGATCATATCTCCGAAGATATAGCGATACAAGATTTGAAATTCAGACCCGAGGTTCAAAACAATTTCGGATCAAATGGGTTTTTGTTTTAGCTTCCGAAACTTCAAAGAGAAAACGTTATAGCAAAAATTCCACGATGTCTTGTTTGGAGCAGCAAAACCCTAGAATCCAAAGCTCTGATACCAAATGTTAAGAAACTAGCTCACAAAAATATAGAAAAGATAGATCAACAACTTCAGAATCAATCTCTTTAAGGGGGAAAACTCCTTTACATTACACAAATGAAAATTTCTTTGATGATACAAATGACAAAACCTCCTTTATCTATATAGGAGTCTAAGGGGTCACAATATAATCAAAGTTGACATAACAGTAATAATATAAGGGCACAACAATAACAATAGTGGGCTTCTATGGCACAATAATAACAATATGGGGACAATAGGGGAACAAAAATAACAATAAGGGCTACAATTAAAATAGTAATGGGGGGATCACTAGCATTATAGGGACCTAACAGTGAGGTTCCTGAAGCATCTTTTCAGTAACATCAACAAAAAAGTAGGATAACATTTAAAAATATAAAATATATTCATTTTTTTCAGACTTTAATCATATAAAGCAACAACAACATGAAATAAATGTATTGGCACATAAATATGAAGAAAACACTAATATATGTGATCTAGTGAATGTAAAATAAAAATGATACATCAAAGGCGATACCAAATATTGCTAATCCTTGATAATTATCCAATCAAGGACTCAAATGTGGAGAAACAATACAAAAAAATCACATATATAAATGTATCTCATCATCATGAGTTATATATAGCAAAACCAACAGCTAGTTATCTGATAATGGGTTGTTTTCTAGGCCCCTCTCCCCCTTTTACAGGAAAAAATGATGGGTTGTTTGCCAGGCCTTCCCCTAGCAGTAGAAGGCCCTGGCCTTGCACCTAATTTCAAACGATGATTGTTGGGTATGGAACTATGCTCTCTTATATCTGTAGCAGATGATACTTATGCTCCCAAAGTTTCCTCCTCTTGCTCCTCCCTTGAGTCCTCCTCCTCCTCCTGCTACCCCTCCCCCGAGTCCTCCTCCTCTTGTTGCACCTATACCAATGGTTCCTCATCTAACCATGTAGGTGAATCCTCCATGGTGGGAACCTTAGACTCCACCCTCCACTTAGACAATACATCAATATTGTATAAGGAAATGGCATCCACATCCAGTGGTTTCTTTATATGCTTCACCCATAGTCAAAGATTGTAATGGGCATACACAATGTCATTAAGACGTGAGAACTCCAACCTATAAGAGTGTCATAAAAAATCAGTGAGCCTTGACACTTGAGTGTCATAAATTACAATATATGTGATTTCTCATTTGAAGGCTAAAGCTCAAAGTTATAACCTGTTGCACTTTTTTTAGTGTATTTTTTCAAATACACTCCAATTGCGCTCACATCCTGTAGCTTCATAACCAAACATCTACAACAAAATAAAGAACAGTTGAAAACTTAAACATAATTAAACTTTCAAATAAAATATAATTGAATTTTAAAAATCTAAAATTCTAATTAGTCAAAAATTGTCACTTACGTGGCATGAAGATGGTCCTTTCATGAATATCATCATCAAAGCCAAATAGTTCAACACCATCCAGAAACATTTGTATATCGTGATTTATTTTGCTGCAAAGCTTGGGTTTAGAGACCATCCTATGAATATAGTTATGGAGCTCTTCCATCACCTCACAATCAGAATCAAAGTTTCATTTGTAGGAAAATGCAGGATTGAGGAAAAGTGTTATTGCATGAATGGGTCGATGAAGCATTCTTGTCCACCGAATTTCAATCACATCCCACAACATAATTTTACTTTTAAACCCATTGGAACATTTGTCTTCATAATAAGCATGAATGGTCTCTCTAGCCCTATCCATGGCCTCATACAAATAAGCCATTATAGGATTTATCCCCATCTACCAATCTCAAAACCTTTACTATAGGTTCACTAACTAAGCACACTTCTTCTACTCCTTGCCAAAAGGTGTCGTTGTACACCATTTTTTCAATGGCCCTCCCATCTTGTCTCCTATTGTATCTACAATCACACCACGCATCAGAAATAAACATTTTCTTCAACTCAAACTCGCATTGAAGCAAACATTGAATAGTAATGAAGTTGGTAGAAAAACATGTGATTGTAGGATTCACATCCCCTAATGAGGCTAAGAACAAAATCATGGTTATATATGAACTTGGGGATGCTCCTAGCCATATCAACGCCTCCTTGATGAAGTAAAATTTCTCCATATCCTCAAGCATCAAATCGATACAATGTGTTGTGCATGGAGTCTAGAAGAATGAGCAGTGTCTACCCAAAAGCATCCTGCTAGTATCCACATAATTAGTTTCATTATTTGTTATGATTTGCACCACATTATGCACACTAATCTCCTAGATGATCCCATCTAACAACTCACATTTAAATGCTGTATCTTTTATATGTGTTGATGTATCCACTGACTTAATAAACATGGTACCTTTAAGAAAATGTACCAAGAAATTTAGAAAGGTCCTACCCTTCCTATTTGTCCAACCATCATACATCACTGTGCATCTAGAGATCTCCCATGACTGCTTCAACTCTACTAATCTAGAGTTGAAGTCTTTTTATGATTGAAGGAGGTCCTTGCAACTCCTCATATGTATCATTTTTGTACCCTAGGCCCACAATACAATAGTATCACACATTACCTATGAAAATGGATTGTTTTTTGTGATGCTAAGAGGTAAGTCACTCAAGTAAAGACACCTCCCTATAACTTTATTGAAGATCGTGCTCCACGTCTAGTTCGTGGAACAAAAAATGATGACCTCCAAATAAAATTATTAGCTAAAGTTGTGGATCCCCTTCCACTACCCTCAGGCTCAATCTTTGAAGCAGATAGCCTTGAACATTTGTTTGCATGTTTGGCCTTGTTTGTAGTTGTCTCGTCTTGCTTTTCTTTATTTTTCCTCAATTGCTTCATATGCAACTCTTACAACCTCTAGGCTAGAATTCTTACAAATCCCAACATCATGTCTAGGGATTCTAGCTAGATGGTATTTCAATCAGATGACCCCTCCTAACATCTTGTCCCCCAAAATAAATGCAACTTAGATATTGTTGATTTGTCCCAGCATAAAGTTCCATATACTACCAAAATGGGTCCAAGGGCATTGACATATTTGTAGTGGAGGTGTTTAATGGAAAGCTTAAAAATTTAGTCCTAGGGCACCAAAAACACAAAAAAATGGCATTAAACCCCCACTACACAAAAAATAATAACCTCCTCTTTTAAAAAATCAAATTTTTACTACAATATTTTTAATGAAAAATGGAAATAAGAGGGTGCATAAGAAAGTTAAAAACTAAAATGAATCTTATTGTCCAAATATGGAGAAAACCCTTGCATTGGTTCATGGGCATGAAAATCAGAACAAATGACGAAAAAACAAAGAAGGAAAATGTTGCTAGGCAAAGAGACAAGAAAGCATAAGCATAAATCTATGAAAAAAATCATTAACATAGGGGTTTTTAAGAACATACATGTCAATGGAAGAAATGACATTTGTCTAATTGATATTGAATCTTTGATCCACAAAAAAAAAATTGTTACTGATGATAATGGTTTTAATCCTCAATCACTATTTGAAAATCACCACAAAGCTCTTTCCCTTCCTTCTCCAAGACCAACAAAACAAAATGAAAAAAAAAAACCAAAAAAATACTTTTGAAACCCATGGACCCGTGTGCTTGACGATATTTTCTATCGTTGCACGATATTTTCCTGATTTTTCGGTGATGTTTTGAAAATATCACGATTTTTTTAGAAGGAAAAAATCACGATATTTTGTGCATGATTTTTCGTGGGCCAGAAAATATCACTAAGTTTGCGAAAAATAGCGATTTTTCGGTGATATTTTCCACACTGGTCTGAGTGATTAACATACACAAATCTTAAACTTTTGGTCACTATTTATCCTTGGTTTCCAACTGATTGTGTTCTTAATTTCACACTTAATTAAACAAATTTTTCTTTAAATATGCTAATGAGTAATACATTTAAACACTAAATTTTTGTTGTTTTTAGTATTGTGGGCACATGAGACATCATATCTTTAGAATCTTGAATGTATTTTCATTTCAAAGACATTGTCGGTTACTCTTGTGTCGGCATAATATTGTATTTTTGCAGTATAAATGTGACACGCTTTTCTTTCACTTCCTTGAACACATTATTATAATTTGTGATAACATTACTAGTTGGTAATAATATCATCACTATGGGATACACATTAAAGATTTTCTCTCCCATGGAAAATTCATGGTGAATGAAATTGAAGTCTTGTTAAAGAATATGTTGGCTATGATCAACATGGTTATTTTGAAATATATTTTTCACAACCCCTAAGGAAGCTCAATTGGGGATGCCTGTGAAAATGAACATGTTGGTTATGATTAACATATTTATTTTGAAATATGGTTTTCACAACCCCTAGGGTAACTTAATTGGGGATGGCTGTGAAAATGAAATATTATGTTCTAAGAGGTTCCATATTCAAATCCTATGAGTTTACCCATGGGTTGTGTGTTGGGGGTGGATTGATTCACCTAGAGGTTAAAGTGGTGGCAGTTGGTGTCACGTAAGTAAGATACTAGCCCAATTATCAATAATTATTAGGTGGATGGTAAGGATTTAACCTTCCCATAATATTTTAGGATATTCTTAATAGTAATAATTATTAAAGGTTGAGATTTGAAATCTATTAAGGAAGAATTTTGCAAAGGAGGGAAAAAAATGGAGCTGGAAGACGAGGTCAACTATGACCTAGAGCTAGATGGGAAGGATCTAGTTTTCATAGATTCCTTGGCACCTATAGGTATTTGTTCGAAGGAGTATACTTGGAGGACTCTCTTCGCGTTTCATTTGGGGTGGGTCAGTGCTGCATTAAGAACTTTGTTGTTGATTCTAGGATTATTGTGCTAACTTTGATCAGACGTCTAAACAACTTGAGGTTAGTAGACACTTTTGCAAGAGAGGTTTCAGGTCAAGTAGGCATAGTAAGGGGCCCACTCAATTTGTAGGGTCAGCAATAAGTTGTTATCCCACCTCTCCTCAATTAGTAGTATCTGGTGGTGGTAGCTACAAAAGGAGTGGGAATCAGTCAGGATTTGGTGTTAGCGGAAGAGCTTGTCAGAGGTATTCCATAAGGAAGCGATACTCATCAATTGAAAAATTGCCTTTTGAATGGGGTTTGGCGCTTAGTCTCAGGGGAGGCTCAGACGACAGTACCCATTAGCATTGGATAAGGTCAGGGTACAGGGAAAAAGAAGGAGCCTATTTCTATGGGTTGTAATAAAGGGGGGAAGAGGAAACAATCGAACTGTGTGATGGCCTCAAGCTCTCCAACCCTACTGCTCCTAAGAAAGGATGTGAGTGTTCAAGAAACTCAAAAACTCACAGATCTCACCTTGGTAGGGAAGCCAAGGGGTCACCATCTGAAGAAGGATAGTGTCTTGGAGTGGGTGGAAAAGGAGGTTAGACAGATAGTGGTAAAGGATTCATCAGTGGGAATGCTCACAAAGGGTTGGATTCAATTGGATTTCAAGAAGGTAGAAGACGCTAGGAAGGTCTCGCAAAGGTCTCGGCATATAGCTAAGGCATCGATGATTTTCCATTTTTGAACACCCCTATGCAATGTGGCAAAGGAGCGATTGGATTTGGCCCCTCTATGAGTAAGGCTCCCTATTGAAGAATCTAGGGCAATTAGATTAATATGATTCTTCTCACGATGATAACTATTTGTGAGGTACATTTTAGTTTTTCTTCTTAGCACAATATTCTCTTGTTATTTTTAGAGTGTATTTTCTTACTTCATCAAATAGTTATCAAAACAAAAGAGACAAGAACACAAGATGTTGGCTTTCTGCCAGGGCCAAAACCTCTCACTCTTTGAGAGGAAAACCACACAAGTTCTTATTATAGAGATTCAAATTGACAAATACCAAAACCATTACCCTTGAACTATTTAGCCACTCCAAGACCAAGACACCAATCCTCTTCTTTGTCATTGCTGAGATCATCATCACTACTACAACACTGAGGCCATCACTACTGCACCACCGAGATCATTACTGTTGCACCCTCACCGAGATCTTCACCATAACAACAATATTTATATACTAAGATATGTATGTATATATATGAGAGTTGCACCTAGATTCACCGAGATCATGACCTTGTAACTATGTCTCCATCAAGATCATGATTGTATCTATACAGAGACCATGATTACATATATGCCGATATTATGACTACATCTAGAATTTATGTCGAGATAGAGTATGTTACTATGGTATCACCGATATCCTCCTCATCACAAATATGTCAAGACTGCAAGGAGATTGGTATGAGCCTTTTTCTATGGTATCTAAGGCTGCTTCTGTGATCCCTATATTGGTAGGCTGATATTGTGAGGAGGTCGAGACTTCATCTATGTGGTACCCATCCGAAAAACACAGAGAAGATTGTCTGAATTCTCTACCTTCTGTGGTGACCCTAGTCGCATATAAATGTATATTTTAATCCCGTAAAGAAATTACCTGCATACGAATTCTAAAACATAGAAAATAAATAATGCGAGAGCATAACACATAAAACACATATACACAGAGATTTTCCCCTGGATCCCAAAACCGAGACTACCAACTTGATATTTCATTATGTTCCTTTCAATGTTACAATACATATTTATACATGTCGAAGCATCCAATACCATGGACCGAAAACCATCGCGTCCAAAACCATGGACCGAAAACCATAGGTAGGTTCGCCCAACCTAATATAGGGTCCAAAAAAAAAATTCCCGGGGCGTTGCCCTGGACCCCGTAGAGGGGGCCTACCCGCCCCCCTCAAACCCCCCAAACAAGGGGGGTTGCCGCCCCCCCCCCCCCCCCCCCCCCGCTACGCAATCAGCGCAACGAAGGGGGGGCTCTGCCTCCCCAGTTCACTACGTAGGTTAGTTGTGGAAAGAATATAACACAACCCAATAATCTCCCACTTCTTGTTTTCTTTCCACAGGGGGCCATAGGAGAGCTTAGTCATTTTTCCAGCCCTGAAATGCCCATTGTTTCTCTACACCAGGACAACTTCTCAGAGCTCACAGATTTTGTCAATTCATCTGCAGTATTCTTCAAAGTGTCCACCTTTACCAGCAACACCTTTTTGTCTTCTATCATGTCCCTCACAAAGTGATACTGAACATCAATGTGCTTTGTCTTTGAATGATAAGCAGGGTTCTTTGCCAAGAAAATTTCACTTTGGCTGTCACAGTCCATCCTTATAGCTCCCTGTAGTAACCCCATATTTGAACACAATCTTTGCAACCAAACTACTTCCTTGCTTGCATGAGTGGCTGCCATGTATTCTGCCTCTGTAGTTGATAATGCCACTATAGATTGTTTCTTACTCATCCAACTGACTGCACCTCCAAATAGGTTAAACACATACCCACTTGTAGATCTTCTCTGATCCAAATCTCTAGCCCAGTCTGCATCAACAAAGCCACGGATATCCAACACTCTGTCCAATCCTAGTCTTCCTTGGTAGCACAAACCATAATCACTAGTGCCACGCAAATACCTGAAAACCCGCTTCATTGCCGTCCAGTGCTCCTTCCCTGGTTTTGACATAAACCTGCTCAATACTCCCACTGCATGTGCAATGTCTATTCTATTACAGACCATTACATACATCAAGCTACCAACTGCACTTGTATATGGAAAACGGGACATATCCTCTTCCTCATCTTGTGTCTTGGGACATTGTTCAGCAGATAACTTTACACCTACAGGAATAGGAACCTTCACCAGTTTACTATCCTGCATATTAAACCTCTGCAGTATTTTCTCGACATACTTCCTCTGGTTTAACCATAGCTTCCTCTTTACCCGATCTCTTTTAATTTCCATGCCCAAAATATATTTTGCAGCACCAAGATCTTTCATGTCGAATTTGGAGGACAATTGGGTCTTCAAATCCTGGATAATTTCTTTGTCATTTCCAACCAGCAACATATCATCCACATACAAGACCAAATAAATAACATGGTCACCAATTAATTTAAAATACACACAGTGATCTGCTTTGCTTCTGGTGAAGCCAAGTCCCCGTATAAATGTATCAAATTTCTGATACCACATCCTTGGTGACTGTTTTAACCCATACAGAGACTTCTTTAACTTGCATACTAGTTCTTTCTTACCCTTCACCACAAAGCCTTCAGGTTGCTTCATGTAGATTTCCTCTTCCAGATCCCCGTGAAGAAATGTTGTCTTCACATCCATCTATTCTACCTCAAAATCAAAAGTAGCAGCAACAAATAAAAGTAATCTAATAGAAGTTACCTTGGCAACAGGAGAAAAAATATCACCAAAATCAATTCCTGGCACCTGGGAATAACCTTTTGCTACCAACTGAGCTTTGTATTTCTCCACCTTTCCTTCTGCATTTGTCTTCTTCTTGAACACCCATTTGCTGCCAATGGGCTTCCTTCCAGCTAGCAACTCCACCAGATCCCAAGCCTCATTTTTGTGCAAAGATGCCATTTCATCAACCATGGCCTCTTTCCAAAGTTTTCCATCCTCTGAATCTACTGCTTCCTTCACAGTTCTGGGATCATCATCAGTAATAGATAAAGCAAAATTTGAACAGAAAGCAAATGGACTATACCTTTCTAGCTGCCTTCTTTCTCGAACTGATCTTCTCACACCCAGAGTTTGTGGCTCTTCATCTTCTGATTCCTCCTCTATTGTAGAGTCTGATTCTTCCTCCTTTAGCTCAAACTCTATCTTCTCAGGTTCCTTTCGTTGGACTTCATGTTTAATAACATGTTTCACCTCTCTTAACACCACATCTCGGTTGTACACAACCTTCCTTATTGCTGGGTTCCAAAGCTTATAACCCTTTAAACCATCCTTATACCCAATAAAGATGCACTTTTCAGATTTACTATCCAACTTGGTTCATTTCTCCTTTGGAACATGTACATATGCATCACATCCAAATACCCTCAGATGTGAAAGAGAGGGTTTCTTACCAGTCCATACCTCTTATGGAGTTTTATCCTCCAACGCTGATTAAGGTGATCTGTTGACCAGGTAACATGCTGTCTCCACCGCCTCTGCCTAGAATTCTTCTCCTAACCCGGCACCACTGAGCATGCTTCTTGCCCTTTCCATCAACGTCTTTTTTGTTAAATAAACTTGACTCGGGATAGAGTCAAAGCTGACCAGGTTAAACAGTGATGATTTTGGGGCACATGGTATTATGCACCCATAGTATTCTACCCGTGATATTATATGTAATGGAGCTTATAAAAGGGTGGAAGGACTTCATTGTAACGCAAGGCCTGGATTTGAGTGGTGAAGGCTCACTTGGTCAGATTGGCTAGGGTTTTGGTCAATGCTAATGAGATCTTATTAGGTTGGGTTTTTCCCCAGATTTGGGGTTTTCTCGGATAAACATTTGTGTTTATGTGTTTATGGTTGTTGCTAGTTATTTTCTTATATATATTTCTCTTGATCTGGGTCTGGAAAATAATGGTGGAACAGTCGTAAGCAGAAGAACCTCGAGGAGAATGTGCGGAAGATAGTTCCGTAACTGCCACGGATCGCAGAGCATTTGCGATATTTACCGGTTTAGAACATGCTGACGAATTGTTTGGGATTCATGCAGCTATTTAAAGAAGGTCAGCAGAAGGAAATTGTTTATGCGGCTTCGAAAATTGTTCGCTTTCTGCTACGTGAGGCCACTGGTGCTGGAATCTACGAGGTTCTTTTCGGGCTCGCAATTGGTTGGGCTCTCAGTTGGAGCAGTTTGATAGAAGTTTTTGAGCAAATCAAATTGATAGAGAATGGATCAGAATCGCAGCAGCAATAAACAAAAAAAAAAATAATGAAGTCAAAATTATTGCATGTAAATGGGCATACCACTGTAAGACTTGATAAGGCATGTGTACCCCTTGGTGATAACCGTTAAAGTCTGGGTTAGACCTAGGTGATAGGGGGGATGTCGAGTTAACAATACCCCCGGTAAAAACTCTGAGGGGGGTAAGAGCTAGAGTGAGCGGGATTGTCTCACTTAGCAGGTTTCGTTGAAGTTAGTTAAGGAACCCCAAGTCAAGTTTAAGGGGGGGATTGTTAGATAAACTTAACTCGGGATAGAGTCAAAGTTGACCAGATTAAACAGTGATGGTTTTGGGGCACATGGTATTGTGCACCCATAGTATTCTGCCCGTGGTATTATATGTAATGGAGCTTATAAAAGGCTGGAAGGACTTCATTGTAATGCAAGACCTGGAGGTGAGCGGTGAAGGTTCACTTGGTCGGATTGGCCAGGGTTTTGGCCAATGCTAATGAGATCTTATTAGGTTGGGTTTTTCCCCGGATTTGGGGTTTCCCCGAATAAACATTTGTGTTTATGTGTTTATGGTTGTTGCTGGTTATTTCTTATATCTATATATATATATATATATATATATATATATTCCTCTTAGTAATTATTTATGTTATGCAGTAAATTTCTTAACGACTGGTATCAGAGCCAGAAATTGGCCTCAAAGGGATTATTTGATGTCAAGGGTTTATAGTGCCTGACGAGATAAATGCAGCCTTTTTATGGTGGAACAATCGTACGCAGAAGAACCTCGAGGAGAATGTGCAGAAGATAGTGCCATAACTGTTAGGGATCGCAGTGCATTTGCGATATTTACCAGTTTGGAACATGCTGACGAATTGTTCGGGATTCATGCGACTATTTAAAGAAGGTCAACAGAATAAAATTGTTCATGCAGCTTCGAAAATTGTTCATTTTCTGGTACGTGAGGCCACCAGTGCTGGAATTTACGAGGTTCTCGTCGGGCTCGCAGTTGGAGCGGTTTGATAGAAGTTTTTGAGCACATCAAATTGAGAGAGGATGGATCAAAATCGCAGCAGCAATAAACAAAAAAAAAAATTAATGAAGTCAAAATTATTGCATGTAAATGGGCATACTACTATATGACCTGGTAAGGCATGTGTACCCCTCGGTGATCACCGGTAAAGTCTGGGTTATACCTAGGTGATAGGGGGGATGTCGGATTAACAATACCCCGGGTTAAAACTCTGAGGGGGATTCCCGAGTCAAGTTTACCTAATATTGTTCATTCTTTCTGCAACTCCATTTTGCTGAGATGTATATGGAGTATTCTTCTGTCGTTCTATACCACACTTCTTACAGAATTATTCAAATTCCTTACTGCAAAAATCTCCACCATTATCTGTCCTCAATACCTTTATCTTCTTCTCTGTCTGGTTTTCCACCGGAGCCTTAAATTCTTTAAACCTGTCAAAGACTTCAGATTTCTTCTTAAGGAAATATATCCATGTATTCCTTGAGAAGTCATCTATAAATGATACATAGTACACAGACTTACCCAGTGATGGAACCTCACAGGTCTAAACACATCACTGTGCACAAGCTCTAATATCTGTTTCACCTTCTTACCACCAGAGGGGAAACTCACTCGATTCTGCTTCCCATATACACAATTTTCACATAAATCAAAATCCAGAGAGCTATTACTCATACCTTCCACCATACCTTTACCATGAAGTATTCGAAGGCCCTTCTCTCCAATATTTCCAAGCCTTTGATGCCACAGCATGGTCTTCTCTCCAGAGACCACTAGATTTCCTACTCCACTTTCAGGAACCACAGAACTGTTGCACCCATCAACAACAGTGCTACTTTGCTGCTTGTACAGAGTTCCAGTCCGAACTCCCCGCATCAATACCAGTGCCCCCCGAACCATCTTGCAGGTATCTTTCTCGAACATTGTTTTTACACCTGCATCATCCAACTTGCTTATAGAAATCAGATTTCTGGCTAATGAAGGAATATGCAGAACACCCAAAAGTGTTGTAACCCTTCCACCTTGCAACTTCAACTTTACTTTTCCGCGACCAATGATTCTAGCCTTCCTGTCATCCCCCAGGAATACATCACCACCATCGTATTTTTCATACTCGCAGAACCACTCTCTATGGGGAGTGAAGTGAAACGATGCACCTAAGTCAATCCACCATGCCTCATGATCTACATGTGTACTTGAAGAAGCCAAGTACACATCCCCACATTCATCTGAGGTGGTTTTCACCTCTGTAGAAGGAGCATCATCAGATCCCTTTCCTTTTTCAGGAGCTTTATATTTACAGTCCCTTTTGTAGTGCCCTTCCTTTCCGCATTTCCAGCACACCACCTTTACAGGTTTTCCTGGAGATTTAGATCTCCCTCTAGATTTAGATCTCCCACTCGATGACTTATTTTTTTTTATGTTCTGGCACCGTCCTCGTACAGACAAGGCATCACCATTCTGGCTGTCCATATTTTTTCATCTCATCTCCTCCATTAGCAAGGATGAAACTATTTCATCAAATTGCAAAGAAGTCGCATTGCTACCTATTGCAATAACCAGACTATCCCACGAATCTAATAGAGAACACAACAAACTGATGCACTTATCTTCATCCAAAATTTTAATATCAACAGATGCTAACTGACTTACCACAGTATTAAATGCATTCAAATGTTTTGTCATCGAGTCTCCATATTTCATCCTCAGGTTATACAGATTTTTCCGCAGGAACATTTTATTCACCAGAGACTTAGATTGGTACAAAGTCCCTAACTTGTCCCACAAAGCCTTCGTCGTAGCTTCCCCTGATACATTCAGCAATACTAAATCTGAGACACACAATCATATTGTGCTCTTTTCCTTTCGATCCAACTTCTTCCATTCTTCATCAGACACTCCCATTGGTTTAGTACCCAGATCTACCACGATCCATTGATCTTTATCCACCAACAAATCCTCCATCTTCAGTTTCCACAACTCAAAACTCTAACCATTAAATTTCTCGATCTCTATCTTTCCACTGCTTGCCATCTTCTTTTACTGCCAGAATCGATCTCGCAGATCTCCCACTGAACAGGGTCTACCACAGGCCCGAGCGAAACCCCTCAGTAACAAAGGCGTCCCCTTGAAGCCAAAACAGCTCTGATACCAAATGTAGGTTTTAACCCTGTACAGAAATTACCTGCAAACGAATTCTAAAACATAGAAAATAAACAATGCGAGAGCATAACACATAAAACACATATACATAGAGATTTTCCCCTAGATCCCAAAACCAGGAATACCAGCTTGATTTTTCATTATGTTCCTTTCAATGTTACAATACATATTTATACATGTCGAAGCATCCAATACCATGGACCAAAAACCATTGCGTCCAAAACCATGGACCGAAAACCATAGGTAGGTTTGCCCAACCTAATATAGGGTCCAAAAAAAATTTCCCGGGGCGCTGCCCCAGACCCCTTAGAGGGGGACTACCCGCCCCCCTCAAACTCCCTGGACAAGGGGGGCTGCCGCCCCCACTGTGACCCCCCCGCTGTGAAATTGACGCAACAAAGGGGAGACTCTGCCCCCCCTCTAACCCCCCAGTTCACTACACAGGTTAGTCATGGAAAGAATATAACACAACCCAACAATAAATAGTGGTTTGCCTCTACACTTGAGCTGACATGTCATGTTGAATGGGAATGTCTCCATACGTGAGCTAAAAATACTTCCTTTGTTATTCTTTGGAGGTTGACTTCTTCAAGAGGGATTTTTCTTGTCTTTGGAGGGATTCTAGACATTTCTATAGACTTGTATACATTAAACATAGGCTCAAGAAGACCTGTTCATACATGACATTAATTCTAGACTCTAAATGACAAATCCTATTATTATAAAATCACTTGCTCATGAAACCCATGAAGCAAGTTTACAATAATAAATTTTGTCTCTTTATTACATCATTTACATCAGTCATAATTACATGTCTTTATGAAGACCGAACCTAGTTACACTTTCTTCAACACTCCCCCTTAAATAGGGAGGTATTCATAATGGTACTTGGTCATTCTCAATCTGAATAATTTCTCATAAGAAGAATCGGATTAGTAATCCATCTGTATAGCATCATAGTAACCAACGTTGTTTCCACAACAAGGCCTTAACTGACAGCTCTATCTATCATCAGATCAGAGCACAATGTTGGCGATGCCAATGACTATAGACACCTTCATTATTGTCTTTCAAGATACATACCCACCTGGGTGTTCACTGATTATGACCTTCTAGGACTATTCTTATCTTGTGTTCCCAACCCTCAAAGAATATTAGTCCTCTTGCCTACTCTTCTCTTGGATGCCCTACACATACTCAAAGAGTATCAGATGCCAGATGATTACTCAATCCTCCATTATTTATTCCCAAGTGAAGAAAAGAATGTTGTGTCTATCTCTCCCTCTAAAATAGGGAAGATATGCCCATTCTTGTAAAGGAATGTACCCAAGCTCCCTCTGTTCAGGGACTTTCCCAATCTCCCTCTTAATTAGGAGCTTGGCAGAGCTCCCACTTAACTAGGGGCTCCCCTTTTTTTCAGTATCTTTTTCTTCGTGGGTCCTTCAATTGCTTGATCAATTTATTTCCTTGATGTCATGAAATTCAGTTGAGCTTCTTCCTTGTAGGGCATTAGCCATCGATCACTTTCCTCCTTGGTTCGTCATGTCATTCCTTTCTTCATGGAAAGTGGCCTTCTTGGTACATATCTAGAACCTTCTTCATATGTCTACTTCTTTCTCATCATGCTTCTTTCAGGAATTTCCATTCACCACATGAATGTTAGTTTTACTTGTGTGTACAACTCTTGTTCCTGTAGCCCTACATGAACTCATCCAAATATTATTCAAGAAATCAAAACATAACCTTATCAAATAGTACCTTACAAGATGGCTCTTCATCATTAAATATTCTTGTAGGTATTAACATTCTGCATACATGTTGACACATCTCCCAAAGATATCCATTGTCAAGGGTCTCCATTTTTTTTAAACTCTCATCAAAGTCTTCATATCTTTTCAGGGGATTTCCTAGTCAAATCTTCTTAGTCTTTTGGATTTTCATCTCCTTTATGATGGTTTCATATTTCATGATCTCTTCCTCTTATCCATTCCATTCCTAGGAGCTTCAAATCAGAGCTCCTTAATTGTAGTCAACCACCTCATACTTCATATGAGGACATATTATGTTGATTTCATCTAGTGTGACTTATGCCTTCCTGCATCCTTTCAGAGGAGGAGATCCTTTTCCCTTGATCATACTTCTCAAGATATAAGTAGCGATCAATGTTACCTGCAACCATATGACATGACTTTATAATATTAAATATAAGCATACATACTATATTTTACCTTTAGGTCATCTAGGCTTCTTCCAACAGCTTCCTTGATTGAAATGATCTTCAACCCCTTGATCTACTTCATTTCTCATGTCATCATACCATAATCCCATGAATTCCATAACTTGGAGTTCCTGGTGAAACACTTGCTTCCATTCTAGATCTGTGAATCCTCCGATGAGGATTCCATAAGAGA
This sequence comes from Pinus tabuliformis, assembly GCA_031772625.1. Taxonomy (NCBI): domain Eukaryota; kingdom Viridiplantae; phylum Streptophyta; class Pinopsida; order Pinales; family Pinaceae; genus Pinus; species Pinus tabuliformis. The sequence goes on along the minus strand of CM062805.1, from coordinate 979,893 downwards.
ATATTGATGATCTCGCATATTCTTGTTCAGCAGATGTTTCCCTTTTGACTGGCATATGATGAGACTTGTTTTGGATGACTTTTTCCTTTGATCTTTTAATGAGGTCACCAAGAGCTATATTGACTACCATATATTTTTTTCAGCGGTCCTTCATATTTCCCTATGGTGATGTTACGAGCTCTTGCCTCTAATGCTTCTCCTTCCTTGTATTTTCTTCTTTCATTTTCCCCTATTTCTTCGGTGAAATGGGCTTCTTCTCTATTCTTCTTGTTATTGTCCTTCTTATGCTAAGGAAAGTCTTTCCTATAAAGTACATAACCTTCCATAGCATTGAATTTCAGCTATGCTCTTTTTCCCTTTTCTGAGTACCATAATTTTCCAAACTTCCTTTCCTTCCAGCAAATGTTTGAGTCCTCAACACTTTTTCCCTCAACTTGTCCTTTTCTATCTTGCATAGAAATCACAAGTTGAACTTATCCCATGAATTTTGTTACCCTCATGATGATGTCACGAGTCTTTATTTCTAATGCTTCTAAGATGTCATACCGCATCTTATTGTAGACATAACCTATGCAGGATCTAGGAGCCAGTGAGAGAGACTATCTTAATGATTTCTTACTCCCTCTTACCATGGAATTCTTTTCCTCAACTCCTCCTATCCTTTCAATGATATGAAATTTCTTTTCTTGTAATGTTCATAATTCTTCTTCTAGCTTCTTTGATGTCTCCAATATTGTTTATGTGAGAGGACTTTAAGAGTTCCTTCCCATGAATTCAAAGGAGACCTTTTTCATTGATATGTTTCATGACTTCACTTATCTACGAGGACTATGAAAATCCTCTTTATTTCATGAAAGGACCTTCGGTCACCCAACCATCTTATCGATTTCCTTGAAAAACAAGGTCATTTGACCAAAATTGATTAAAGAATGAAAAATACTTCCTTGTCATGTGAAGATGAAATCTTCACCTTGGTTATGTTGAAAGTGGTTGAAGCATATGCATTGATTCTTCCTCCTGATGAGATCCTTGTAGTAATGATAGGAGGCTTGCCTTCTTTCCTTCAAAATACTTCGAATTATACATCTGATCCTTATGATTAACAAATTGTTGATATGCTTGAGGTGGCACCGTATTACTATCACACAAGTGGACTATGGAACCTTGTAGCATTTTATTGAAGTTGCAACATCGTGTAGAACCATAGACCATCGATTTCACTTGCTATGATCATCACCCTCTATTAACTAGTATTATATGGACATTGAGATCCCAACAACATAGCACCGAGACTATTATCGTAAAATTACCCGAGAATATTTTAGATAAGGATCCAAACCAATCTCACTATACTATTGAATTGTCTTATTGTTGTAGATTGTTTCCTTAATTACAGGGACAAAATACCTTGTTCTTGTACACTATTGTTGTAGACTGATTCTTCAATTTTTGATGTAGATCTTGATCCTTTTCTTTGATAACCTTCGACTTGCTTTGATTCTTGAGTGTCTCTTTTATTCCCTTCTTTTGAATTTAGCACCTTAGCTCTGATACCATGTTGAAGAATCTAGGGCAATCAGGTTAATATGATTCTTCTCACGATGATAACTATTTGTGAGGTACTTTTTACTTTTTCTTATTAGCACAATATTCTCTTGTTATTATTAGAGCATGTTTTCTTACTTCATCAAATAGTTACCAAAACAAAAGAGACAGGAACACAAGATGTTGGCTTTCTTCTAGGGCCAAAACCTATCACTCTTTGAGATGAAAACCCTTGCAAATTCTTATTATATAGATTCAAATTGATGAATACCAAAACCATGACCCTTGACATATTTAGCCACTCCAAGACCAAGACACCAATCATCTTCTTCAGCATTTCTAAGATCATCGTCACTGCTACTAAAGTCATCACTGCTGCAACATCGAGGCCATCACTACTACACCACTGAGATCATTATTGTTGCACCATTGTTGCACCTTCACCGAGATCTTCACCATAACAATGAGATTTATATATGGATATATGTATGTATATATATGAGAGTTGTACCTTGATTCACCGAGATCATGACCTTGTAACTATGTCTCCATCAAGATAATGATTGTATCTATACCGAAACCATGATTACATTTATGTCGAGATTATGATTGCATCTAGAATGTATGCCAAGACGAATTGTGTTACTGTAGGATCACCGAGATCCTCCTCATCACAAATATGTTGAGACTGCAAGGAGACAATTCTGAGCCTTTTTCTATGGTATCTGAGGTTGCTTTTGAGATCGTTGTATTGGTAGGCCAAGGCTGTGATCACCGAGACTGTGAGGAGGTCGAGACTTCATCTTTGTGGTACCCATCCGAAAAACATAGAGATGCTTGTCTGAATTCTCTGCCTTCTGTGGTGACCCTAGCCGCATATAAATAGTGGTTTGCCTCTACACTTGAGCTGACATGTCATGTTGAACGGGTGTGTCTCCGTAGGTGAGCCGAAAAGACTCCCTTTGTTATTTTTTGGAGGCTGAATTATTCAAGAGGGATTGTGCTTATCTTTGGATGGCTTCTAGACATTTCTATAGACTTGTATATATTAAACATAGCTTCAATCAGAACTCTTCATAAATGACATTAATTCTAGACTCTAAATGACAAATCCTATTATTCTAAAATCACTTGCTCATGAAACCCATGAAGCGAGTTTACAATAATAATTTTGTTCTCTTTATTACATCATTTACATCATTCATAATTACATGTCATTATGAAGACTGAACCTATTTACACTTTCTTCAACACTCCCAAGTTTGCCATCCAACTTATGGCACAATTCATCCTTTATGCGCATTGGAAATACTGTAGGGAGTTATCTTGATCATGATAAGTCATTTCTAATCTAGGGAGAGACATTAGAGGAAATTTCAACCTAAAAGTGGCCTCCTAAGGAAAAAAATTAAAATAATAGTTAAAATAATAAAATAAGAGTTAAGAATTTTGGAGGGAAAAGAATAAAACTATTTTTTTAATTGTATTTTTGGCTTATCTCCTTATAATTTTACTCAAATTTCAAGTGTATACACTCATTGGATGTGGAATTAAATTCCACATCCAATGAAACAAGTACCCATTATGCATACTTTTGAGAAGACCCACATTGACAAAAATTCAAGATACATTAAAAAAGCATGCTCGACACACTTTTTTAATGTATCTTGATTTTTTATCAATGTGGGTCTTCTCAAAAGTATTCACAATGGGTACACGTTGGATGTGGAATTTAATTCCGCATCGAACGAGCGTTTACACTTGAAATTTGAGTAAATATATAAGGAGATAAGCCAAAAAAAAAACTTCTTTTCCCTCCAAAATATTTACATGTACCTATTTTTAAATTTAAAGTATTTTGATTGGTTAACATAATATGACATGGAAATTACATGAAATTTTCATGGGCACTTTTAGGATAAAATTTCATCTAATGAGAGGGTGGCTGTGATTTTGGTAAATTTAGATTTGAGGAAGGGGCTCCTAGTGGAAATGAAGATCAAGATGAAAGATGTGGACCTGAAGCCTCAACTCTTGGATTATGGATAGTTTTTATGGTGTCATAGATGCCATAAGAATGGGCATATGGCTAAGGAATGTTATATAAAGTTTAGTAAGAAGGTAGGGTGTGTGTCAATGCAGCAACCAAAATTAATGGGGCTTTCTCACCAGGATGTAGAGATGAAGAAGAAGGGTGATGAGCGAAAAGACGTACCCATGTAGGAGGAGGAAGATGATAGGCAGGAAGAGATGAAAAATGAGGTAGCATGTAAGGAAAAAATGGCAGATGGATGTTCTCCTGAGGCATTGGACTCCAATCAATAGAAAGGTTCCCCTTTCCCATCGGGTGAGGTGGAAAAGTCTCTCCTTATTCCTTCTGTTGTTATTTCTCTTTCTCCTTGTCCACATATGAATCTATCTGAGACTCTTTTGGAATCACAAAATATCCAAAACATTGTTGGGGAGATTGGCTTGGGGAAAGAAGGAGGAGTAAAGTCTCTCCTTTCTATTGAGGTGTGTCTATAAGTTCAGTCAGACAGAGTGATCTAGAGGCCCCTATCATCAACCCGGTGAGGTCTCTCTCTTCCAAGTGTTGGCCCTGCCATATGAGATTTTGATGGGGCTTGGGAAACTAGACTCATTAGTCCCTGAAGGAAAGGAATGGGGGAGAAAGTTGTTTTTAGTTAAAGCGAAGGAAAATGCCATATCAGAACTAGCTTCTGGTAAGCAACAATCTATTAAGGGGGGCCTTGGAGAAACGCAAGCCCTTGTAAGGGTTTCCCTATGAAGCTACTCTCCTTTAATTGTAGAGAGGTGGAATTCCCCCACAAGAAGTGTGCACTCAAGAGGATCATAGAGGAGGAAAAGCTGGAGGTTTTCTTTATTCAAGAAACTCTAGGTGACAAGGCTATTGTGGTTCGTGCATTGGAGTCTCTACTCCCTGGATGGAATTTCATTGGTAATGATGCGGTGTGGAGGTCTGGTGGCATTGTGTTTAGTTGGCTACCAAAATCATTTAGATTTTATAAATTTTGGGGAATTACTTACGGAATAGGAATGGAGATGTTTAGTGAGGATTTGGGGAGATCTCTTACATTGGTCAATGTCTATGGGCCTACGAGGAATAGGTACGTTTTCTGGGGTTCTTTAATTAACAAGGCCTTCTTGAGGAACTCAAATCTCATTCTAGATGGGGATCTTAAATTCTCCATCGCGGTGGTTGAATCCTAGGGGACACATGCCATTTCGGAATCGATGACAGACTACTTTATAAATAGGCTTGAAGCAGGCAACTTAGTGGGTGCGGCGTTAGTTAAACTCAAAACTGCTTGGAGGAACAGAAGAACCGGTGGGCATTGGGTCGTGAAGAGACTAGATCGTTTTATGTTAGAAGAAGAGTTAGTCGAAGGAAATTTGATCCAGGTGGATATTGGTGGCCATCCGCTTATTCCACTTGGACCCCCACCATTGTTTCTTTCAGTTTCCTTAATTGTAGCATAGTTTACAATTGTGGTATTTTTCGGGCCTTGAACTTCCAAAGTCGTTTTAAGGCCCTAAACAATATTTTTTTGGAAAATGGGTGAACCCATTACTTGCAATGGGGTTTGCAATTGAAATTTGTAGTCCCTAGATAGATCTTTATATCGAGGTATCATATGTGTCAAACAAAGATCGTATGCCAAAGTTACGACCCCGAGAAGTTGATGTACCAATTTACCCAAACGGGGCTGACAGACTTTTGGTGCTTCATCTCCTAGGGTTAAGGTTTTTTATGTTTAGATTTTTCGATTATTAATCAATAATAAATAGGCCTTCGAACCTCATTGTAACACGGCTCAGAAGGCATGTAGCTGACATATCTCTTCTTAGAGATAAGTTACCATCGCCTGAGCTAGTTTATTTCGATTTTGCAGGTAAATAGTTTTCAGTACTTTGTTATTAATGTATTGAAGTTATGTTTTCATTATATCTTTGTGTTAGTGCTTATATTTGTATTTCATTTCTTCCCTTCATAAAATCTGGATTAGTGGTATCAGAGTGGTATGCTCTTTCTCTGTTTTTTTGTGCATGTCCCTAATGAGGTCAGGATATAAGGAGTTGGGACTTGAACTAGTTGAGCCTTTGCAAGACCATCCCCATTGACATCGATGGCTTCCCATAGTGAAATAAAATAAATACGAGGAATAGGAGATCCTATCAAATTTTTGCTTGAATAAGCCCTCGAGCGGAAAAGGAACGAGATGATGGACAACTTTGCCTAGATCCTTTGGTGAATGCCCACCGGTGATGCATCTTCATCCAGAAATCACTTTGGAGGTGTCGCCCCCTTCAACGTACAAGTGAAATTTGATATCCATATATTAGAAGGTCAAATAGATGCAGATTGTTTGGCAATTTAATTGATGTTAAATTACTTACATGAATTATCAACTAGGGCTACTAAATCGATGAAGTGTATGTGCATTGTATGTGCTAAGAGTCTTTGTCGCTCATTTAATCCTAAGTTAATCTGAGTTGTCAAAATGCACATGTTTTTCTATAGTTATGTAGCTTATACAAAATGAAAACAATTCTAGTTTACTTGCTTGAATAATAATCACACTCACACTTGCTTTAAAATAAAATCACTCTTGCTCTTAAAATCACACTTTCTTAACTATGAAAAATCACTCTTGAAAATCATAACTATTTAAATGTAAATCACACTCAAAACCATACTTGCTTAAATATGAATCACACTTGCTTGATTGAAAATCATAAAACCATACTTTCTTAAATGAAAATAACACTTGCACCTAAATCAAATCACTCTCTTCAATCACATTTAAATGAATTTGTTCTAACTCAAAGAAGGATTAGTTCTATAATTGAAAATCACTACAATGTAAATCTTATAATCCTATTGCTATGTTAGATTGTACTCTATTCATGTGCATATAAAATCTCTCTTCACCTTAAAAATAAAATGATTAGCATAAGCAATCTCAGACTTGTATCTAAGAATCAAAACTTAATTACTCAAATGAATTGACAAAAATCTAGAGGAAATATAAACTAAAATACTAATTGTTAATGAACGAATACCTTACTATCTCGAGGGGGGCCTCCTATGAGAAGAAGGTAGCACTATCAAGCTTTCACAAGTTAACTATCCATGCATTGAGATCGCAGAATGGAATCAAAACAAAGTTTTTATATATCAAAAACTGAGTGCTTACAAACAAAATTCAAGTTTTTTTTAGCCATGTCGAGAGGCATATTTATAAAACCCTTACGCAATAAATGTTTTCAGGGCTTCACGCCTATGCTAATTGACATTAGCTATAATTAACTGAAGAGATAAGATATCGTAATCTTTCTCATGATTTGTTATCAACGCAGTGAATCATGAGGCAAATAATTTTCATCTCACTCGCTTAATTTGCCTCTCACGATGGTTGACTTATCCTTTGAATGAATTGATAGAGTGCCTTCTTCATTGATCTAGCTTCTGCAAATAGGAAAAAAGCATTTTCGTAGTTAATTGTCAACTACCCATGTGCCCTATTTCCCGATTGAGGCTCTACAACCTATCAAACCTTGGACTTAGCTGCAGAAACATTCATCAATTGCAGAAACATTGTAATTTGGTAGCTCAAGTAGATATTAAGTTAAATAATAAAGAAAATTGAAATTTATGAAATATAAGATGATTATGTACCTACTATGCTTTCAACCTTGTAAATTGATACCCAAATTGTAGTTATGAAGGTCAAAAAGGAAGGATTAGAGTGAAAAAGGGTTGTCAAAAAGAAGCAATTCTGGGGTTCAACATTCCCCCACAAGGAAGGCATTGCATGTCCTCGTGAAAATTTTTAAAATTTGTGGGTCCTTCTTGTTATTGAACCTCCTTAGTTACTTAAGCAAGGACATCCAAGTTACTTCTCCTTGACTTCTTAGCAGTGATTGTCATCCTCAGCTTTTTCATCATAATTATGTGTTGTAGGTCCATAATCTTCCTCTTAATAAATTTGTTATGAGTTGTCAATTTCTTATTCTTCTTATACCACACACCAAGGTGTAGAAAGATGTTGTCATTCTGATTTCTATGGATTTCATTATCCGCTTTTACTGCTTCATTCTCCTGCTTTAGATGTCTATTCAGTATTTATAATTCATAAATTTATTGTTTAAGGGTTTCTTCAACTTTATGTTCTTCTGAGATATTAGAATGGACTACTTCATTTTCTCCTTGATTTGAGGATGATGCAATGTTTTTACCTGTATATTTTCTTTCCAAAGACTCTATATAGTCATAAATTTCTTGTTGCATAGGATCAATCTCTAGGGTTCTTCTAATTGGACTGGCAGTTGTGGGTGATGGCATTGGTGATGATGGAACTATAGGTGATGGTATTGGTGATGATGGAACTATAAGTTCCATTTCCTCTTTCTCTAAATCAACAAATTATGGGGATTGTCGAGGTTGTTCATGCAACTTCTTATTGAGCCTTGCACTTCTTCTTATGGAAGATGATGGTTTGAATGAAAATTTAGTAATAAGGAGATGCTTCTTAATTTTTCCTTGTTATGTTTTCTCTTGCTATGTTCTCTCTTTGGATGAACTTCCTTCCTTAATGCTAGTTACCTTTCTCTTAAGATTTACGAACATATCTGGGAGAGGAGTCTCATCTTCTGAATGTTTCTCTTTTTCTGGAGGTGAATTATCTTTTATGGGCATCTTCCTTCTACTTCTCTTTGTTTTACCACTGGGCTCTTCTATTTCTGCTTCCTTGAAATGATTTCTAACTAAGAAATCTTCCCAATTGTCTCCAATGTTTCTAAGATGTGCTTGAATCAATATTTTTCCCAGACCATGATGATATAGAGCACTATCAGTAGATCAAATTTTTCTTTAAATGCTACCAACCATTTTTCTTAAGCTTTGAAGTAGAAAATATGCTAGGTTAATTTCATTTCCATCTAGAAAATTCATCATTAATATTGCATGATAAAAGAACATATTACCAAAAATTCCTTCACAAGTTATAAACCTTGGAATGATTAGCAGTAGGTTTCTCCATTTGTAATTCAAATCCATGACTGGTATTCCCTTTTTAAAATCAAAAATATTCATACCTGGATTCTTGAGAAAAACCCTCCATTCTCTTTCTTCAATTCTTTTGTTCTAAAACTAACTTTCTCTAATTCTTGGAAATCCTGTCACTTCTGCTATGAAGCATTTTGTCAACACTAGCTTCACGTCCCAAATTTCTACTTCGATGTTGTCATACGCCTTAGCAAAAGATTTTGTTACCTCCTTCTCATGGCCAACGAATTTATCCACAAATTCAAGCCACCGAGTTTGCTGCAACATTTGTTTCACCAGTGGATGTCCCTCCAGAAACCTAATTTCATTCAACTCTAGCCTTACAATGACCCCCATGGCAGGGGAAGTCTAACCCACAATTGTTCTTTTGACAGGTTTAAGGAATGGGAAGGAATTTGAGTATGAAATGAGTTAAGAAAATAGAGTTTTAGGTGAGAGTGGTCTCGATACTAAAACAGGGTGGAGTGAAATGGAAGCGTTCGACATGCAGAGGAATGATGAATGGAGAGGTGAGGGTGATTATATCACGGTGAAACCCCGACTTGATTGAAAATACATTGATATTTTCATTAAACCAAAGTCATGTGAAAATAATTAAGGATAATCATTATTCAATATGGCAGTAGCAATGGTTACTTGTCTTTTTATTTCATAATTTAAATGTTTTACCTTTATTATATAACTCAATATTTACATACCTTTGCTCATTTATCTTACTGCTTTTGATTTTTCTTTTGTAGGTTGTCCAATTTCTTCAGTTGCAATCTTCATTGTATTTTCATTTTATCATCCTTTCCATTTGCTTTGGTCACAATCTGCCAATTCAACTATAGAATTCTGTTAGAGCTGCAGATTGTTGACAATTTCGTCATTGCATTATTTCAAAGGAGAAAAAGAGGAATAAAAAGAAAATGGGACTAGAATAGGGAAAAATAAAATCTAAGTTGCGAAGAACTCTTGGTTTTCAACTTGGATTTTATGTATAAACATGCCAACAATGTTGGTTTTCATGTTTATACAATCTTATTATATTTTCTTCTTCTTTTTTCTTTTCTTTTTTTTGAAAAATAAATTAAAAGACTATGTTGGATGTTAGGTCCCTATGATACTAGTGATTCCCCCATTACTATTGTCATTGTAGTCCTTATTTTTATTGTTGTGCCCCTATTGTCCCCATATTGTTATTATTGTGCCCCATAGAATCCCACTATTGTTATTGTTGTGCCCTTATATTATTATTGTTATGTGGGCTTTGATTATATTGTGACCCCTTAGACTCCTATGTATAGAAAGGAGGTTTTTGTCATTTGTATCATCTAATAATTGTTCATTTGTGTAATGTAAAGGAGGTTTCCCCCTCAAAAAGGCTGATTTTTAAGTCGTTAATCTATCTTTTCTATCTTTTTGTGAGCTAGTTTTATAACATTTGGTATCAGAGCTTTGGGTTCTAGGGTTTTGTTGCTCCAAACAGGTCATCGTGGAATTTTTCCTATAACTTTTTTCTCTACGAAGTTTCAGAATCTAAAAAAAAAAATTGAGCTGAAATCTTTCTGCACCTTGGGTCCAAATTTTAGATCTTGTCTCGCTATATTTTCAGAGATACGATCTGAGGAAGTTAGGGTTTTTGAAAGCTCAAGAATTCCATCTCAAATAGGTCATCGTGTAATTTTCACTATACTTTCTTTTCTACGAAGGTTCAGACTCTGAAATTAAAACCCATTTGAGCCGAAATCTTGGTGAAGCTCGGGCCTGAATTTCAGATCATGTTTCACTATATTTTTGGAGATACAGTCCAAGACATTTCGGGTTTCTGCAGGCTCCCGAATTACATTCCAAGCAGGTGACATTGGGAAAATTGTCATAACTTTCTCTCTGAGCATCAGATTGAAATTTTGTAAGAAGTTACAGAAAGAGGACAATTGTAATTTTCTATGTGTTGTTTTCAGGTCCAAAGGTTGAAACAGTGACACTTGGCACTTCGTACAAGTTCGCTCTACTGAAAAATTATATAATCAGGTCATCTTGGGAGATTGGGCATAACGCTTTCTTCGAGAATCCAATATTGATCAGATTTGCGAAGTTGGAAAGAGGACTCGGATGGATACCGTAGGACACAATTTCAAACCTTGGAGATCTGAAATTACAGAGATACAACAGATTCAATATCGAGCTCCTACAAAGTGAAAAAATGTGTGTAGTTTTTTTTTAAATTTTGCATAAGTTTGGTTTGAAAAATTAGTTTGAAGGAATTCAAAAGCCATAGTGAAGCATTATTATCATTAATTGATGCATCGAAGAAATAAAATGGAAACACCTAGTAAGAAACCTATGAATAAGAGGAAGAAATGCAACATGATATATCAAAATTACGAGACCAAGTGCAACAAAATTCACTCACACAAAAAGTAACAGAAGCTAAGATGGATGGTTTAAAGATAGGCGTGGAAGCTAAGACGGATGGTATAGAAGAAAAACTTAAAGGCAACATGGAAGATTTGAAGACATTCTTGGAAGCTAAGATGGATGGTATAAAATAAAAACTTAAAGGCAACATGGAAGATTTGAAGACAAATTTGACAAATTTGCCACAAGAAATGCTTAGTAATGGCGAAAGGGTAGTAAAGGAAACTCATGAGGAGAACAAATAAATGTTAATCATGATCTCATAGAATCTAAAGGTGGATTGAAGACCCACCATGTTCCAAATATCAATATGAGGAAGTTTGATGGCAAGGATCCCGTAACATGGATACTACATATGGAGCAATCTTTCGATCGCCATAATGTGCAAAACACACAAAAGGTACGCATTGCAACTTTATATTTGGAACCAAATCAGTTGCTATGGTATCGATGGCTTTGCTCTTGTAAAAAAATTCACTTGGGCAATTTTTACAGAAGAAATGATAGCACATTATGAGGATACAAAAAGCAACTCTTTTTTTAGCCAATTGATAAATCTCAAACAAAAGGGTTCAATGATGGAGCACATTGAGGACTTCCAAAAATTGAATATAAGGGTAAAAGATATTCCAGAGGAGCATAGGTTTTATGTGTTCATAGGGACTTTAAAGGATAACATCCAACATGAGGTTCAACTTTGGGAACTTGATTCATTGCAGAAGGCATTCAAGTTGGAAAGAAAAATTATGGAAACAAGGAAGCCTACCACTCACAACTATAAAGATGAAAGTGTTGTTTCCCTTAGCCTTCCACAACCTGCAATTTTGACACCACAACAATTGGAAGAAAAAAGAGCAAAAGGGATTTGTTACAGTTGTGATAGCAAATACACTAAAGGTCATAAGTGTACTGGGAAGAAATTATATTACATAGATTGTAAAGAGGAGGAAGAAAAGGAACAAGAAACGTCAAAAGAAGAGGATATACACCAGGAACAAACCCTAGAGAAATAAGAAATGAATCCGACCATATCTTGTAATGCATTGAACGGAATTACCACTCCTCAAACTATCAAGATCGAAGGACATATCAAGAAGAAAAAGATAATAGTGTTGATTGATTCAGGAAGTACCCATAATTTTTTTCATTATAAGATAGCCAAGGAATTGAATTACTTCCTATATCCAGCACCAGAGTGTCAAGTGATGGTTGCAAGAGGAGGAACCATAAATTTTTCTGGAAAGTGCCATAATATCAAGCTATCCATGGGAGAATATGTATTGAATAGCCCAATTCTTTCCATTCCAATGGGTGGTGTTGATGTTGTACTAGGAGTCCAATGGCTACAATCCTTGGGTACAATAGCTTTTAATTTTCAAGAACTTTTCATGAAATTTTCTTCAGAAGGAAAGGAAGTTGAATTAAGGGGTATCACAGGGAAATCGGGAAAGATAATCAGCTCTAACGGAATGACAAAACTTCTAAAGAAAGAACAACGAGGTGTAATTTCACAATTATGTTCGCTATAGGTTCCCACATCGAAATCATTTATTTCTCCAGATCTCCAAAAAGTCTTGGACAATCATTCCAAGGTATTTGAGACTCCCAAATGTCCCACCTATTCATGATCATGATCATGGTATTCATTTGATTCCAGGAAGTGTTCCTCCAAACATCAGGCCTTACAGATATCCCTATGCCCAAAAGAGTGAAATTGAACGTATGGTTGCAGAAATGCTAGAGGATGGTATAATTGAACCTAGTCAAAGTTCTTTCTCTGCTCTAGTAGTATTGGTGCACAAGAAGGATGGATCATGGCGCATGTGTCCAAATTATAGGGAGCTCAACAACCTCACTATTAAAGATAAATTTCTCATTCCTGCCATTGATGAATTATTGGATCAATTTACTTCACCAAGTTGGATCTTCGTTCAAGATATCATCAAATCATAATGAAGACTGAAGACATTCCAAAAAAAGAATTTAGAACTCATGAGGGTCATTATGAATTTTTGGTCATGATTTTTGGCCTTACCAATGCACCTTCTACATTTCAAGGTTTGATGAATTCCATTTTCAAACCCTTCCTTAGAAAATTTGTGTTAGTATTTTTTGATGATATACTAATCTACAGCAAGTCTTGGAAGGATCACGTTCAACATGTTGACAGGGTGCTCAAACTATTAGAGGAGAAACAATTATATGCAAAAAGATCCAAATGTTTCTTTGGAGTACAAGAGGTGGAATATCTGGGTCATATTGTATCTCATGAAGGTGTGAAGGTAGACCCTAACAAAATTAAATCCATTAAGGATTGGAAAATCCCCATATCCATAAAGCGTCTACAAGGATTTCTCGGGTTGACAGGGTATTATCGCAAGTTTGGTACTAATTATGGGCGAATAACAGCACCTCTAACAACGTTATTGAAGAAAGATGCATTTTCATGGACTCCAGAAGCAATGAAGGCCTTTGAACATCTTAAAGAGGCAATGTCCCAAGCATCGGTCTTAGCTACGCCATACTTCACAAAAACCTTTATTGTGGAATGTGATGCCTCAGGAAATGGAATTGGCATTGTTTTAATGCAAGAAGAAAGACCCATTGCTTTCAAAATTTGTCCAATCAAAGGAAAGTATTTACACAAAGTTATTTATGAGAAGGAAATGTTGGCAATACTACGTGCACGTAAGAAATGGTGACCCTACCTAATGGGAATACACTTCAAGGTAAAAAGGGCTCATGATAGTTTTAAATACTTTTTCGAACAAAGATTATCTTTAGAAAAGCAGCAAAAATGCGTCACAAATTCATTGGGTTATGACTTTGAAATCATCTACAAAAAAGGGAAGCAAAATGTTGTGGCATATACACTCTCAAGAAAGGATGAGGATGTGGAAAGATTTCTTTGCGCCATTTCTATTATCCAACTAGATTAGATAAAAGAAGCAAGGGATGAATGGAAGAATGACGAAGAATTGTGGGCACTCATTCAAAAGTTACAACAAGATCCCAGTACATCTGATACATTTAGCTGGAAAAATGATTCATTATGGTACAAAGATCGCTTATACCTATGTAAGAATTCCCAACTCAATCAAAATATTCTTATGGAATTGCACACCTCTCCCTTAGGAGGGCATTCGGGATTTTTAAAAACTTACCACAGGGTTAAGAAGGAATTTTTTTGGGATGGTCTTAAATCGGATATTCAAAAGTTTGTGGCGGAATGTTTGGTTTGCCAACAAAATAAAGTTGAAATAATTAAGACCCCAGGTCTATTACAACCTTTATCCATTCCAAGCCAACATTGGGAGAAGGTTTCAATGGATTTTATCACAAGCTTACCCAAGTCCGAAGGAAAGAGTGTCATCATGGTGGTAGTTGACAGACTTACTAAGTATGCACACTTTTTTGCATTATCGCATCCATTTAAAGCCAATACAGTTTCTACTGTATTTATGGAAACAATTCAAAAGCTACATGGAAACCTAACGATTATTGTAAGCGACAGAGATCCCATTTTCACTGGAAAGTTTTGGATAGAATTATTTTCTTGTCTTGGTACTCAGTTAGCTCATAGCTCATCTTATCATCCTCAATCTGATGGGAAAACTGAGATAGTAAACAAATGTTTGGAAGGATATCTTCATTGCTTTGTATCTAATAAACAGACACAATGGGTCAAATGGTTGCCTCTAGCTGAATGGTGGTATAACACTTCCTTCCATACTACAGCAAAAATGACCCCATTTATGGCATTTTATGGATATCATCCACCGTCCATCACATCATATTTAAGAGAAAATTCTAAGGTTCAAGCAGTGGAAGATCACATCGAGCATCAACAAGAAGTTCTCCAACCCTTAAAGGATAACCTTACTTTGGCGCAAAATAGAATGAAACAACAGGTAGATCAACATCGCAGCGAAAGAAGTTTTGATGTAGGTGAATGGGAATTCCTACGGCTACAACCATATAAACAAATGTCCCTCAAGCAAGATAAGAATGATAATAAATTATCACCAAAGTATTATGGTCCGTACAAGGTATTGTAAAATATTGGTACTATGGCATACAAATTGGAGCTTCCTACAGCTTCCCAAGTGCACCCAATTTTCCATGTTTCATGCTTAAAGAAGGTTATAGGTGAAAAAACTCCAATTCAAACAATATTTCCAAAACTTGTCGAGGAAGGAAAAATCATATTGGAACCTGAAGCAGTCACAAAAACAAGAACTCGACAACTATGAAATCGATCAATTTCGGAGTATCTCATCACATGGAAGAACTTACCTGCTGAAGATTCCACATGGCAGGGTGAGAATTTTATACAGAAGCATCCAAAAACTAGGGGAGTTTTGATGTCTAAAATGGGTCTCCTAAATAAATTATAAAATAATAGTGGAAATAATAAAACAAGATTAGATTACATCATCAAATTTTAGAGGGAGAAAAGAAAAAACTAATTTTTCAACTCGTATTTTCAACTTATCTCCATATGGGTTTACTCAAATTTCGAGCGGAAACACTTGTTGGATGCATAATTGGATTCATCATTCAATGAGTACACATGTTGCATACTTTCGATGGACCCTGCTACACGAATAATGATAAATACATGAAAAATGTGATTGCAATCACGTTTTTTCATGTAGTAGGGTCCATCGAAAAGTACTCCCACTCGAAATTTGAGTAAAACCTTAGGGAGAAAATTTGAAAATACGAGTTGAAAAAGTAGTTTTATTATTTTATTATTTTTTAATCTTTTTACTTTTTTACTCCAAAAATGGTGAATCATCCTCCATGGTTGATATCATCATCTTGAATATTATTGGTTCTTATAAAGTTTATTTTGGTTGTACATTTTTCTTAGGAGGCCCATTTTAGACCTCAAAATTCCCCTAATGACTACTCAAGCGTTGAGGACAACACTTTTTTGAAGGAGAGGGGCATGTTAGGTCCCTATAATACTAGTGATTCCCCCATTACTATTGTCATTGTAGCCCTTATTGTTATTGTTGTGCCCCTATTTTCCCCATACTGTTAGTATTGTGCCCCATAGAAGCTCACTATTGTTATTGTCGTGCACTTATATTATTATTGTTATGTCGTCTTTGGTTATATTCTAACCCCTTAGACTCCTATATATAGAAGGAGGTTTTGTCATTTGTTTCATCCAAGAATTGTTCATTTGTGTAATGTAAAGGAGGTTGCCCCCTCGAAGAGGTTGATTTTTAAGTCGTTGATCTATCTTTTCTAACTTTTTGTGAGCTGGTTTCATAACATTGGAGGGGAAGAAGATTCTTCCTTGACCAACTTCAAATCAATATTATCTTGCATATTTCTTATGAATTCCTCCTTTGTTAATGGTTTATGATATATTCGTAATCTATGACCATTTACAAGGAAGGTCACTTTCTTTATCAATAGTTACGATTCTGACTACTCCATTATCAAAGACAATTTCAATCTCATATGTACCAAGCCAATGAATTTGAACTTTTCCTTGAAAATATTTAAATTTTCAATCAAAAAGAAATGCCCAATCACCAAGCTGAAATTTTATTTCTTTGATAAACTAATCATGTTGCCTAGATCTTTGATGTTGGACTATATTGGTTCTTTGAATAGCATCTTGTCACATCTCATCAAGTTCATTCAATTGCTCTATTATTTGTCTTTGGGCTTCTGATAAATCAAGACCCAATTTGGTTGTTGTTTTAAAAGTCTTTATCTGGAACTCAATAGGAAACAGGACTTGTTTTCCATAAACAAGTTCATAAGGAGTGTGTCCAGTTGTATTTCTCCATGTGGTACGATATGCCCACAAAGCTTCTAGAAGCTTTTCTGCCCAATCCCTTCTATGCAAATGCACAGTTTTGGTAAGAATTGCTTCAATTACTTTGTTGGTAGATTCAACTTGTCTATTGGCTTGTGGATGATATGGATTTGACCTTCTATGTTTGATTTTGTATTCCTCCGTTATCTTCTATGCCAACTTGAATGTGAATTGAGTGCCTTAATCTGTCACAATTTCCCTTGGAACACCAAAGCGAGTGAAAATTGTATGTTTTAACCCCGTACAGAAAATACCTGCATACAAATTCTAAAACACAGAAAATAAACAATGCGAGAGCATAACACATAAAACACATATACACAGAGATTTTCCCCTGGATCCCAAAACCGGGACTACCAGATTGATTTTTCATTATGTTCCTTTCAATGTTACAATACATATTTATACATGTCAAAGCATCCAATACCATGGACCGAAAACCATCGCGTCCAAAACCATGGACCAAAAACCATCGCATCCAAAACCATGTGCAAAAAATCATGCACAAAACCATAGGTAGGTCCGCCCAACCTAATATAGGGTCCAAAAACAAAATTTTCTGGGGTGCTACCCTAGACCCCATAGAGTGGGGTTACCTGCACCCCTCAAACCCCCTGTGACTCCCCCCACTATGCAATCACCGCAATGAAGGGGGGGGCTCCGCCCCCCTTCTAACTCCCCGGTTAACTACGTGGGCTAGTTGTGGAAATAATATAACACAACCCAACAAAAATATCCTCAAAAATAAATGAAACTACAACATTTTCAGTAGTAAAAGAAAGTTCTTTAGCTTCTACCCATTTTTTGACACAATATGTACAAACAAGAATATACATTTTTTGTCTTGATGGTGGATTGATTGAACCAACAAAATCCAGAGCCCATTTTTCAAAAGGTTTAATAAGTACCTGAGGCTGTAAAGGCATTTCATCTTAAGAAACAGGTTTTCCAATTCTCTGACAACTGTCACATCTCTTAACATATTCCTTGGCATCCTTAAAAAAAGAAGGCGAGTAATATCCTAAGAGAAGGATTTTATAAGCAGTTCTTTTACCAACGAAATGTCCTCCACATGGTTCATCATGACAAGCCTTCAATATTTCTAGTACTTCATCATCTTTAACACATCTTTGAATGATTAGGTCAAGTCCTTTCTTGTACAATTCTTCATTTATCCAAGAATAGATTGCACTAGTTTGAATAACCCTTTTTTTTCTCTCAAGGAGACAAATATGATGGTAACTTCCCTGTAGCTAAATAATTAGCAATATCTGCAAAAAAATTAGATTTAATAGATACTGCAAAAATTTATTCATTAGGAAAATTATCTTCTACAGGAACATCATTATTATCATTTTGGATTCTAGATAGAAAGTCAGCAACTGTGTTTTGTTTTCCAAGTCTATCCAAAATAGTAATATTGAATTCTTGTAATAACAATAGCCATCTTGTAATTCTTCCATTAGTAATTGGTTTATTCATTAGATATCTAATTGCATAATTATCTGTGTGTATGAAGGTTTCATAACTAGTGATGTAATATCTGAATTTATTGATGGCATGTACAACGACTAAAAACTCCTTTTTTGTTACAGTGTAATTTAACTCTACAGGAGTCAAATTTTTAATAGTATAGTAAATGGCATAAGGATTTAAATCCCTATGTCCTAATACATCTCCTAACGATGTATCTGAGGCATCAGTTGAAATATGAAAATGTAATTTCCAATTTGGTCCTCTTAAAATGGGTGTTTCAGAGATCTTTTCTTTCAATGTTTCAAAAGTTTTTTGGCAATCGAGTTCCATATGAATTCACAATCTTTTGTGAGCAATTTTAAAAGTGGAGAGGCTATTTTTGTAAAGTTTTCTATGAATCTTCTATAATAACCAGTAAAACCAAGAAAACTTCTAGCATCTCTTTTACAGGTTGGAACTGATAATTTAGAAATAATTTCCACTTTAGATGTATCCACTCTAATTCCATTCCCTGAAATATGGTGTCCTAAAACAATTCCTTCAGTAAACATCATAAAACATTTTTCATGACTTAATGAGAGATTTTCTTATTTACATCTAATGAGAATTTTTTCCAAATTTTTAAGAGCTTCTTCAAAAGAATTTCCATAGATAGTAAAATCATCCATGTAAACTTCTACACAATCATGAATTAGATCAGAGAAAATGCCTAAAACTGCCCTTTGGAATGTTGCAGGTGCATTACATAACCCAAAAGGAAGTACTTGGTAAGCATAGGTTCCTCATGGATAGGTAAAAGTGGTTTTATCTTGATCTTATGGAGCTACTTGGATCTAGTTTTATCCCCTAAAACCATCCAAGAATGAAATTTTTTTTTCTTGTCAATGTATCTAAAACTTGATCTATAAAAGGAAGTGGAAAACGATCTTTTAAAGTAGCTTTATTCAATTCCCTGTAATCAATGCATACTCTCCATTTTCCATTCTTTTTCAGAACAATTACCAATGGTGAAACCCACTAGCTATCTGATATTGGATAAATGAAATTCACATTCAACAATTTTTGTAATTCCTCTTTAACAATTTCCCTTAAATTTGGATTCATTCTTCTATGGGGTTGTCAGATTGGTTTGGCATTTTCTTCAATATAGATATGATGTATACAAGTGTTAGGATCAATTCCTTTCATATCAGTGTATTCCCATGCATAAGCAGAGGAATGTTCTTGTAACATTTTTATCAATTCTTCCTTTTGAGATTCTTCCAGATTATCATTAATATTTAAAGTTTTCCTTGGAAAAATTTCTATTAAAGAATTGCCAAATTTCTCCATAGAATGTAAAGACATTTGACGAGATGATAGATATTCAATATTACATTGTTCTTGAAAACTTTGACTAGATTCACAATATGAAGAAGATTCATTACTTTCCATTAGATTTAAAATCTGATCTTCTTCATCTATTTGTGAAGTAGCAAAGATTTGTTGTATATCAATATCATCATCTATCCATTCTTCACTTTATACCTCTATTGTTGTTTTTGCAGGAGGATATAATTTGAATTTCTTTGTTGAACTTCCATCAGAGATAAACATATCACTCGATATATAACTTATAAAAGCATTAGTTGTAGATAACCATGGTCTTCCTAGAATCAATGGATGTCCTCCTAAATTATCCTTGGATGTATAGATCATAAAGTCAACACGATATTCCCAAGAATTTAAGGATACGAATATATCTTCTAACACACATCACATTTGATAACAGATCTATCTGCTAATTCTAATAATGTAGTTATATATTGAAGATTAGGGAGTTTCAATTGATTCATAGTTTATTTACTCATGATGTTTATGGTTTCTCCTAAATCAATCAATGTGTTTGGAATTTCAATACCATTGATGTGTGTTTTCACAATGGGACTTCCTAGATCAAGATATTTCTGAATTTTTGTTTTTCCCATCATGATATCTACAATTTTCCCTACTAACTGAATTCTTTTTACTTATTTTCTTTTTCTTCCAATATTTTTAATACTTAACTCCCTAATTGTCTTTGTAAATATTGGTATTTTTTTTTATAGCTTGTAACAAAGGAATTTTTATGGAAATGTTCTCCTATTCATCTATCATATCATAATCAAGAAACACAATCTGTTTTTCTACCCCTTTATCAATTTTCAATCTTTCAAGAAAAGGTGGTGTTTGAATAGAAACTGAAGGTTGTTCTATGATGGGAGTTGAGTTTATTGGAACATTATCAAGATGTGCAAGGGTGGTTTGTTTTTGAGAATTTTCCTCTTGATGAGGAGATGTCTCTTCCTCAGAGAGGTTTTCTTTTTCAAATTCTTGAATAACAATAGATGGTGACTTCTTTTCCAATACTCTACCAGATCTAAGTTGAACATTGTTTAGATCTAATGGAGTTATCATGTAAGTTTGGAAATTATGTCCTTCCATATTGTAAACAGGTTGTGAACTTTTATTATTATTTGGATTTGGAAGTGGTTGGGTAGGTAGTTGATTTGGTCTTTGTGGAAATGGTAATGAAAGTTGTGGATTTGAATTTTGAGGTTGAGATGGTTGAACAGGTTGAGGAAAATATTGTGGTGGAAAAACAGGATAAGGTTGTTGAAATTGAGGATATTGAGGATACTTTCCATAAGGATTTTTCCATCCTTGTGCCCAAGTTTGAGGCCAAGGTTGCCAAGGCATGGGTGAAGTCCAATTACTTTGTGATGGTTTTGCATATGCTTGAGTGTTGAACCCCTTAGTCATATCTGGTTGCGGATTTTTCCATGGTCTCTTAGCAATAAAACATAAGGGTTCTACTTAATTTGGTATTACTTCCTCTTGATAGACAGCTTTAAGACCTGGTATTGAAAGACATTCCATTGTATCATGATTTTTTTGCACATATAACACATGTTTCTACACTTTTTAAGTCAATAGGGCATTCTCTTAAGGCATGCTTCTTTCTACATTTTGGACAAAAGACAAATAATGCAGAATTTTCAGCCTTTTTCTTGTTTTGTACTTTAAGGGTATCTATTTACTCACTAATACTCCTAAAATATCTTTTTTAAAATTGTAAAGTAAATTGCCTATTTCATCCCTAGTTACTGTCCCAGCTGCAAATTTATTAATCCTAAACATAACAGGATCTCTTGGATTTTTCCCGGTTCTTGCTTTACCTCTTGAAATTTGTATGCATAATTCAAAAATATCTCCAAATGTTGACTGAGAAATATCTCCTTTACCCATCAGATTGAGAAGATCAATCCATTCATCTCTAATAGATTTTAGTAAGAGAGCTTTAAAAGTTTCTTCATCTAGATTATGCATTTTATCCCTCTTAACATTATAAGCAAATATTTCAATGAAGTCTTCAAGATTTTCATCTTCTTTTTGCATCATTTTAAAGACTTCATCTTTAAGATTATGAGGCATATAGTAATCCTTGTATTTCTCTAAGAATGTAGTTTTCATTTGTTCCCATGTTCTTATGGAATGTACTCCTAAGCCCATAAACCATTTTAATGTTGCATCCTTAAGAGTGGTTGGAAACAATTTCAACTTCTGAGAATCAAGTAGGTAGTCATAGGATCTACACAAGACTTAAAATTCAAAGATAAATGTTTCAAGATCCTCATTCCTTAATCCATGAAAAATAGGAAGGATGGAGGGTGAGATATTTTTCATTATAGTTGTGGTATCTTCATCGAGGATGGGAAATCCAAATGGTTATGGATCGCTTCTACCTCCTCCTCTTCCTCTACCTCCACCTCTTCCACCTCCTCTATTTCCTCCTCTTCCACCTCCAATCCTAGGTTGTTCACCATTTACATTATGTACTTCTCCTTCCCCTTCTCCTACCATTGTAGATTCCTTAGAACTAATGTAAGGTTCCAAAATTGGATTTTCTAGTTCCTCTTCTAGCTCCTCTGGTTCTTCTATCAATGGAATATTAAAATAGGTTCCTTCTTCTTCCTCTTCACTAGGGATTTCTAGTTCTTGTCCTAAAATTTGTTCTCTAGTTGAGGATAGAAAAATTACTCCTTCTGTTGGGGATGTAGGATCCTCTTCTTCTATTATGGCTTCAGTTGATGAAGTTGGTGAATCTCTAGGTTGGATTTCAGATCTAAGTACCTCAGGAAGTTTGTGTCTGCCTGCAATGGATGGAATATGAGTTTGGGTGGATGGTGTGGCACTACGAGGTCATGGTGGGGTGAGTGATGATGTTGGAATCAAAGTTCTACCTCTACCTACAAATCTACCTCTAGAATCTCTTTCCCTATGCATATCATTTTTATTATTATTTTTTAAGTTTTTAATGAAAAGAAAAAAAAAAAAATACTCCTATATACACTTCCTCGGCAATGGCACCAAAATGTTTGGTAATTTAATTGATGTTAAATTACTTACATGAATTATCAACCAGGGCTAGTAAATTGATGAAGTGTATGTGCACTGTATGTGCTAAGAGTCTTTGTCACTCATTTAATTCCTAAGTTAATATGAGTTATCGAAATGCACATTTTTTTCTATAGTTATGTAACTTATACAAAATGAAATCAATTCTACTTTACTTGCTTGAATAATGATCACACTCACACTTGCTTTAAAATAAAATCACTCTTGCTCTTAAAATCACACTTGCTTAACTATGAAAAATCACTCTTGAAAACCATAACTGCTTAAATGTAAATCACACTCAAAACCACACTTGCTTAAATATGAATCACACTTTCTTGAATGAAAATCAAAAAACCATACTTGCTTAAATGTAAATCACACTTGCACTTAAATCAAATCACTCTCTGCAATCACATTTAAACGAATATGTTCTAACTTAAAGAAGGATTAGTTATGTAATTGAAAATCACTACAATGTAAATCTTATACTCCTATTTCTATGTTAGATTGTACTCTATTCATGTGCATCTGAAATCTCTCTTCATCTTAACAATTGATCCGAATTTAAACAGGAACGCAACAAATTACAGAGATAACCATATACACAAAGATGCAGCGGAAATAATACTTCATTTCATTAATGGAAAAATACTGAAATATGCTTACAACCAGAAATGGAAATAAACCAGCTAGGGCGATGGTAGCTTATCTCTGAGAAGAGATGTGATGGCTACATGCCTCTGAACTGTGTTACAATGAGGCTCGAAGGCCTATTTATTGTTGAGAAACAATGGAAAACCCTTAACATTCCAAAACCTAACCCTAGGAGATGAAACGCCAAACTGTGGGCCCCGTTTGGGGGTAAATTGGTACATCAACTTCCCAAGGTCGTAACTTTGGCATATGATCTCCGTTTGACGCGTACACTAGCTCATTAGAAAGATCTATCCGAGCACTATCATTGTTGGAACAGGCAACATCGGTCCATTCCATGGACCCATGTTTCCCCTGGATTCCCCAAAAAACGTCGTTTAGGGCCTCAAAACGGCTCCGAAAGTTCAGGACCCGAAAAAATGCTAAAAATAGTAAGTTGTGCTACAATTAAGGAAACTGAAAATGCTGAGAAAGAAAATGGTGGGGGTCCAGGTGGACTTGGCAGGTGGCCACCAATATCCACCTGGATCATTCCTCCCCCCTTAGGAAGCAATGGTCCCCATTGCGTTGAGCTCCTCCATGAGATGAGGAAACTTCTGCTGAACTTGTTCCCTGGTGAGCCACTTGCCCTGCTGAAGGAGTTGGCCTGCTTTGACAACTCGAAACAGTTGTATATTCTATTGGCGAGTGTTCTTGACCTGTGTGTCCATGATCCGATCAGTTGCAGCTTGTTCCATGCAATCTGGATTTAATTCTGTGGGTTTGAGCTGTTCTGCAATGTCGGATGTGTCTAGCAATGGTGGAAAGTATGGCTGAAGGCGGTCCACATTGAACACTGGGTGCAGGCCAAGGAATGGGGGAATGTTGAGCTCAAATGCATTGTCTCCCATAGCCTTAGTAATGGTGTAAGGACCATATTGGAGTGGTCTCAATTTCCGATAGGCTCCAGTAAGGCGTTCCTTTTGCAAATGCAACCAGACTTTGTCGCCCACCTGAAACTTGTGTGGCACCCGGTGTTGATCATGTCGCTGCTTGTACTTGGCATTTGATTTCTCAAGAATGTCATGGACCTGCTGGTGAATATGTTGGATGCGCTCAATGAAGCTGGTGGCCTTATCTGTTTCGGACTGGACATGAGCTGAATTCATGTGAGTAGCTGCAAGGGGCATGGCCACATCAATGGGGCATAGTGGCTAGAATCCCAAACCCACCTGAAAAGGGCTATGGCCAGTGGAGCTGTGAAGAGCTCGGTTGTAGCTGTGCTGAACATAGGGGAGGCTCTCGTCCCATGTGCGTGGATGCTTTGAGTTATACATGTGCAGAATGTGCACAATCATCCTGTTGACAACCTCTGTCTGGCCATCAGTTTGAGGATGGAAGGCCGTGGACTTCGTGAGTTTGGTGTCCAGCATTGACCAGAGACTAGACCAAAATGTGCTGAGAAACCGACTGTCCCGATATGAGATGATAGACTGTGGGATCCCGAAGTGAACCCACACTCGTTCAAAGAAGAGTTTAGCAGTGGCTTCTGCTGTGATATTCTTCTTGCAGGCCATCATAATGGCCATCTTCGAGAACCTGTCGACGACCACAAAAACACAGTCATTTCCATGCTTAGTGGAAGGAAGGCCTGACATGTAATCCATGGAAATGGATTCCCAAGGTCGACTAGGGGTAGGAAATGGGGTATAGAGGCCGTGCTTCTTAATGGCCGGCTTGGCAATGGCACAGGCAGTACATGATCGGATGTACTTCCCAACATCCTGTCAAAGATTCGGCCAATAGAAATAATTTTGCAGTACTGCCACTGTTTTTTCAACCCCGAAATGCCCAGCAACCCGACTGTAGTGTGCTTCCCAAATCATCTTGGCACGCTCGCTTGAAGGAACACAGAGGTGACCGAGGTGGCATAATAGGGCGTCCTGGAGGTGAAAATCTGCAACATGCCGACCCTCCAAGAGTGTCTGGTATGTGTGGCCGAATTCTGGGTCGCTTTTGTAGAGAAGTGGCCAATCAGCAGTCTCGTGCCCACAAGAGTTGAGCACGGTGGTTAGCGCCATGATCGGTGGCTGACTGAGGCAATCTGCAACATTATTGGTGCTGCCCTTTTTATACTTGATATTCAAGTGAAACTGTTGCAGGTATGTAGACCACTTCTGATGGCGATCATTCTGCAATTTCCCTTGGGTCTGTATGAACTGCAGAGGTCGGTGGTCTGTGTGGATGACCGTTTCCTTCCCCAAAATGTAATGCTTCCATTGTCGGCAGGCCTGTACAATGGAATACATCTCTTTATCATAAGTGGGGTACTTTCGGACTGTGTCTGAAAGTGTTTCACTGTGATATGCCACTGGATGTCCATGTTGAGTAAGGACTGCCCCAATAGCATATTCAGAGGCATCTGTCTCGACCTCAAATGGTTGTTGTAAATCTGGTAACGCGAGCACTGGTGTCGTGCAAAGGCGATCCTTCAATTCCCTGAATGCCTTCTGTTGAGATTCAGACCAAAAGAATTTTGCTTTCACCCCGCCCTTGGTGACTTGACTCAAGGGCCAAGAGATATGAGAAAACCCCAACACAAACCTGCGGTAGAAGTTGGCAAGACCTAGAAAGTTGCGGAGCTCTGTTAGAGTGGTTGGAGAGGGCCAATCCCGAATGACTTGGATCTTGGCCGGATATACATGCACCCCCTGTTCATCAATGATGTATCCCAGATACTGAACCTGGGTCATGCCAAAAGTGCATTTCTCCAAATTGGCACATAGCTTGTGTTGCCGCAGTGTTTGGAGAACCTGTCGGATGTGGTGGAGGTGCTCTTCCCAACTCTGGCTAAAGATCAGAATGTCATCCAAGTATACTACTACAAAGGAGTTGGTGAATGGCCGCAAGATGTCATCCATTAGCCTCATAAAGGTTGCAGGAGCATTCGTCAATCCGAAAGGCATGACCAACCATTCGAAGAGGCCCTCCTTGGATTTGAAGGCAGTCTTCCACACATCGGAGGGTTCGATTAGTACCTGGTGATATCCTGACTTCATATCGATCTTGCTGAAATATTTCGCCCCCTTTAGTTGTTCTAGGAGGTCATCAATCCGCGGGATCGGGTACCTATTACGGACAGTGATCTTGTTCAGCGCCCGATAGTCAATACAGAGTCTCCACGTCCCATCCTTCTTCTGTACCAACACGATCGGGCTCCCACAGGGCGATGAACTCGGACGGATGTGACCTTTCTGCAGGAGCTCCTGAATCTGCCTCTTGATTTCATCGTTCTCCAGAATGGAGCGCCGATAAATTGGTCCATTGGGTAGCGGCGCACCTGGGGTCAGATCGATGGAGTGCTTGACTTGACAGTGCAGAGGAACCCCTGCCGGGGAGGTGAAGATGTCCTCGTACTCCTCCACAACCTTGTCCATCTGTAGTTATCGTGCAGAGGGACCCCGTTTGGAGGCCCCGGCCACTGTCTTCTTCTTTCCTTAAGGGCGTATCATCAGGAAAACAAATTTCCTGGTTTTGGAAATGATCTCACTGCATTGTTTTGCAGTAATCAAAGAGATGGCGGCAGGTGGTGCTACCTCTGGTATCCTGAACAACTTATTTCCCAATGTAATAATAACAGCACGGGGCCTTGATTCATACACAGCATGTCGCTTCCACAAGTATGGTTGTCCTAGTAATACATCACAAACTTCAAGGGGAGCAATGTCACACAATACCTCATCCATGAAGGGCTTGATGTTGTATGGAAGGCGACACTGCTGGCTCACGCGAAGATCTCGTCCTTGGTGAAGCCACCCAATGGTGTATGGTTGTGGATGTGCTGTGGTCGGTAAGCCCAACCGCTTCACGACCTCTGCCGAAATAAGGTTCTTTTGACTCCCGCTATCAACAATGAACTGTATCGAGGAGCCCTTTACCCACATCTGGGAGTGGAAGAGACGCTCCTCCTCCTCTGGATCTTCGGGTTCATTTTTCTGGATCTTTGCGGTAGCAACAGTGGCGTTGGGATCCGCATCAATGATCTGCTTCCCTTTTTCATACCCCTTATCGGGTTCTGACTCAGAGTCGGAACATGCATCTGATTCTGAAACCTTTAGCTCAGCCACCAATGACTGCTTGGCCCGACACTCACTTGTGTTGTGAGTGGAGCTCTTGTGGAACTCGCACCATTTTCCAGTGTCCTTTCTCGGCTTCACGGCGATGTTCTTTGCTTGCGGCTTCGGCTGGTTGTCTTGGGCTATCCCGCCTTGGATTTGTCCTTTGTTCTGTGGTTTAGGGGCACCTTTCCCCTGCTTTGGATTCGCAAATCCAAAGTCTCGCTTCTTTTGTTTAAACTTCTGCTCGACCTTGACGGCATATCGGTATGTTGCACCGAGCGAGGGGATGTTTAGGAATTGTATTTCTTCCTCGATGTACTTGTGCAGGCAGCCTCGGTATTTGAGTATCAAATGTTGCTCTGAATCCTTGATACCCAACTTTGTGCGAAGGGTATGGAAAAGATTGGTGAACTCCAACACGTCTTGGTCCCTTCCCTGCCGCAGCGTGGTCCACTTTATGTATTCATCCTCATAGCTTCCGACAGGGTAGTACTGCTCCTTCATGGCATCCCGGAACGAATCCCAGGTGGGTGCGGCTGAAAATAGTGAGCCAGTACTTTCATCCTTCTGCTCGCAGTAGGTTTCCCACCAGTCCTTGACGTGGGGGGCTGCTTTGAGAAGAGCAAAAACAATCTTTTCCCGACTCGAAAATTCATGAACAGAAAAATAACCCTCTAGCAGATTTAACCATTTATCTACGGCATCTGCGTCTATCTGACCCTCGAACATGGGGATTTCAAAATTAGCTTGTACCTTAAAGGGTGTAGCGTTTCCAGAGTAGCTGCTGGAAGTCGATGCGTTGCTTCTGGGTAGCCGCTGAAGGATCTGGGCAAAGCTGTCCATCATCGCGTTCCGTTGTCGCTCGAGGGCTTCTTCGAGCAAGATTTTGATGGGATCTCCTGCCCCCTCGTCTTTCTTCTCGTCCGCCATGGGAGGCCGTCGGGATTTGCAAGGCTGGTCTTGCAAAGGTTCAACCAGTTCAAGCCCTAACTCCTTATATCCCGACCTTGTTGGGGACATGCAAAGAAAAACAGAGAAAAAGCAGACCGCTCTGATATCACTGATCCGGATTTAAACAGGAACGCAACAAATTACAGAGATAACCATATACACAAAGATGCAGCGGAAATAATACTTCATTTCATTAATGGAAAAATACTGAAATATGCTTACAACCAGAAATGGAAATAAACCAGCTAGGGCGATGGTAGCTTATCTCTGAGAAGAGATGTGATGGCTACATGCCTCTGAACTGTGTTACAATGAGGCTCGAAGGCCTATTTATTGTTGAGAAACAATGGAAAACCCTTAACATTCAAAAACCTAACCCTAGGAGATGAAACGCCAAACTGTGGGCCCCGTTTGGGGGTAAATTGGTACATCAACTTCCCGGGGTCGTAACTTTGGCATATGATCTCCGTTTGACGCGTACAATAGCTCATTAGAAAGATCTATCCGAGCACTATCATTGTTGGAACGGGCAACATCGACCCATGTTGCCCCTGGATTCCCCAAAAAACGTCGTTTAGGGCCTCAAAACGGCTCCGGAAGTTCAGGACCCGAAAAACTGCTAAAAATAGTAAGTTGTGCTACAATTAAGGAAACTGAAAATGCTGAGAAAGAAAATGGTGGGGGTCCAGGTGGACTTGGCAAGTGGCCACCAATATCCACCTGTATCAACAATAAAATGATTAGTAGAAGCAATCTCAGACTTGTATCTAAGAATCAAAACTTAATTACTCAAATGAATTGACAGAAATCTAAAGGAAATATAAACTGAAATACTAAATGTTAATGAATGAAGACCTTACTATCTCGTGGGGGGGCTCCTATAAGAAGCAGGTAGCACTATCAAGCTTTCACAAGTTAACTATCCACACATTGAGATCGCACAGTAGAATGGAATCGAAACAAAGTTTTTATATATCAAAAATAGAGTGCTTACAAATAAAATTCAAGTCTGTTTTAGCCATTCCGAGAGGCATATTTATAAAACCCTTGAGAAATAAATGCTTTTAGAGCTTCACGCCTACGCTAATTGACATTAGCTATAATTAATGGAAGAGATAAGATATCATAATATTTCTCATGGTTTGCTAACAACGCAGCAAATTATGAGGCGGAAAATTTGCATCTTGCTCGTTTGATTCGCCTTTCACGATGGTTGACTTATCCTTTGACCGAACTAATAAAGTGTTTTCTTCATCAATCTAGCTTCTGCAAATAGGAACAAATCGTTGTCGTAGTTAATTTTCAACTACCCGTGTGCCCGATTTCTCAGCTGAGGCTCTGCAACCTATCGAACCTTGGACTTCGCTGCAGAAACATTCATCAACTACAGAATCATTGTAATTCGGTAGTTCAAGTAGATATTAAGTTAAATAATAAAGGCAATTGACATTTATGAAATATAACATGATTATGTACCCACTATGCTTTCAACCTTGTATATTGATACCCAAATTGTAGTTATGAAGGTCAAAAAGGAAGGATTAGAGTGAAAAAGTTTGTCAAAAATAAGCAATTATGGGGTTCAACACAAATGTTGTAGATAATTGGTTAAATTTGTTGGAAGGTTATTTTTCCATCCATAGTTTCTCCGATAGGGAGAACATTACTTTTTCATTGCTTAAGATTTCCCCGATATCAAGGATTGGTGGGAAATTTACTATGAGAAAAGGGCCAAGGAACCCTCTTTGCTTACAGTCATCCCCTCTTGGAACTCTTTCTGAGATGTTGTCAAGGACGGTATTACCCCATGGGGAGCTATGAGGACAAGTACATATCGTCAACCACACTACAGCAGCAAAGGGACCAATATTTGCATGAGCACAAATATTTTTCATACTAGGCACAAAGTTGGGTATAAAATACTCTAAGTGACATCGAGTGCTCAAGTACTGCGGTTGTCTGCACAAATACATTTAGGAAGAAATGGAGTTCCTGGACATATCCTTGCTCGATGTAGCATACCGATATGATGCCAAAATTGAACAAATTTAAACAAAAGAAGTGCAACTTTGGATCTGCAAATTAGAAGCAAGGTAAGAGTGCCCCCAAACCGCAGAAAAAAGGAAAGATCCAAGGTGGAGCAACCCAAGACAACCCATCGAACCCGCTAGCAAAGAATGGAACCATGAAGATGAAGAATCACACAGGAAATTGGTGAGAGTACCACAAGAGCCCTACTCACAACACAAATGAGTGTCATGCCAAGCAGTCATTGGTGGTCAAGCTGAAAGTTTCATAGTCTGATGCATGTCCTGATCCTGAGCCAGAACCCAACAAGGGGAAGCATATTATTGACGCAGAACCCAGTTCCACCATTGCCACCACCAAGGTACAAAAGATTGATCCCGAAGATCCAGAGGAGGGGGAACGTCTCTTCCACTCACAGATGTGGATGAAGGGTTCTCCACTGCAGTTCATTATCAACAGCAGGAACCAAAAGAACCTCATTTCAGAAGAGGTCATGAAGTGGTTGGACCTACCGACCACACCACACTCACATCCATACACCATCAGGTGGCTTCACTATGGATGAAATCTTCGCATCAGCTAGCAGTGTCACCTTCCCTACAGCATCAAGCTCTTCACGGATGAGGTATTGTGTGATGTTTCTCCTCTTGAACTTTGTGATGTGTTATTAGGCCAACTATACTTGTGGAAGAATCATGTTGTGTATGATTCAAGGTAATGCATTATTATTGTTACTTTGGGAAATAAGTTATACAGGATAATTTAGGTAGCCTTGTCTACCGCCATCTCTTTGATTTGTGCTAAGAAATGTAGTCAGATCATCTCCCAGACCAGGAAATTTGTTTTCTTTCTAATTTTCTCTCAAAGTAAGGGGAAGATAGTGGCCACATCCATGGCTCCCAAGAATGGTTCCCCCACACAGCAGAAGCAATTGGATAAGGTAGTGGAAGAATACAAGGACATATTCTCCTCACTCATAGGGGTACCTTTACATTGTCTGGTCAAGCATTCGATCGATCTGACTCTTGAATCACCTCTACCCAATGGGCTGATATATTTCGCTCCATTTTGGAAAATGAAGAAATCAAGTGGTATATCTAGGAGTTGCTACAAAAAGGACACATCCCACAAAGTTTCTCACCCTGTGGGAGCTCGATTATACTTGTATAGGAGAAAGGTGGAACCTGGAGACCCTGCATTGATTATCGGACACTAAACAAAATCACTGTCATGAACAGGTATCCAATCCCACAAATTGATGACCTTCTTGACCAGCTCAAAGGGGCCAAATATTTTAGAAAGATCGACTTGAATTTTGGCTATCTCCAAGTGCCAATAGAACCCTCAGATGTATAGAAGACCACCTTAAAATCCAAGGAGGGTCTTTTCGAGTCGTTAGTCATGCCTTACGAGTTGAAAAATGTCCCTTATAACTTTTACAAGGTTGATGGATGAAATCTTGTGTCCCATCACCAACTCGTTCATCGTTGTATATCTGAACGACATCCTCATCTTCAACAAGAGTTGGGAAGAGAACCTAAAACACATTTTACAGGTCCTTCAAACCTTGTGGGAGCACAAACTATGTGCCAACTTATAGAAATTCGCATTTGGAATAGGTCAAGTTCAAAATATCGGATACATAATTGATGAGAAAGGAATGCATGTGGATCCAACTAAGATCCAATTCATTTGATATTGGCCAGCCTTGACCACTCTAATAGAGCTTCGCATCTTTTTGGGCCTTGCTAATTTTTATCAGAGGGTCGTGTTGGGATTCTCTCATATCGCTTGGCCTCTAAGTCAGATTACCAAGGGTGGAGCGAAAGAAATTTTTTTCTTGTCCAATTCCCAATAGAATGTGTTCATTGAGTAGAATGTACTCACTTTTCCATACCTGCAACAAACATTTGAATTTGAGATAGACGCCTTCAACTATGCTATTGGTGTAGTTCTCACCCAACAGGGGCATCTGGTGGCCTATCACAGTGGGAAACTTTCCGATACATTATGTAAATACCTCACTTATGATAAAGAGATGTATTCCAACATGTAGGCGTGCCGACAATGGAAACATTATATTCTATGGAAGGAGATGGTCATCCACACAGATCACCGACCTCTTCAATTTATCCAGACACAAGGAAAGTGTTGGACACCTAATCCTAAAGGGTTAGTGTGGAAGCCGAATGGACAAAGCAGTCCAAGAGACCTTGGGATCTGAAACCCAAGAGTCATATGTTGTACTATAAATGTATATCTGATGTTAATAAAAAATATGCACTCACTGATTTATCTTTCATATGTTTGTGTTGTCCATGTGAATTTAACATGGTATCAGAGAAGGCATATTCCTGCCCTGC
Source organism: Pinus tabuliformis (assembly GCA_031772625.1). NCBI lineage: Eukaryota > Viridiplantae > Streptophyta > Pinopsida > Pinales > Pinaceae > Pinus > Pinus tabuliformis. Next base: position 947,025 of record CM062805.1, on the reverse strand, counting down.
AAAATTAATGTGAGCCATTTGCAGTCATTTCTGCCATCAATTCTGCATCCCAGGAATATTTTCTCACGAACATTTCTTTAGCTAAATGTTAGCTGCTCCTGGCGCTGTCCAGCATTGTCTGTCCTTGTACCTGCGTTTTTGTTGTGCTGTCATCCTGACATTGAAACGCCTGAGCGTTGTCATCCCCTCTCTGCGCTGCCTCTGACTGCCAGAGACTGCACATTATTTTTTATAACGTTTCTATTGTCCCTCTATGCGCATGAATCCATGAATACATCCGTTATGAGAACGTTTGTCTGAGCTACCTCTGCGTAATTCTCTGCAGAATCCCTGAAGCTCTGTCACGGCTTTCTCTAAGAGATTCTGGTGCGAAGAATTGGTGAAGTGTTTTTGTGGTTCACATTCATTCAGCCATCCTTCTGATGCCTCTTCAGACTTGCACATATTTTCAGGCATAAACGTATTGTCATCTGAATCTGAATTTATTACCTGTGTCATTCGAATCTCTCCTGCATCGTTACGAGATTTGAAAGTAGGGTCTCCTGAATTGCAGAATTTTAGTTTCTTGACGGAAAGAAAGTCCGAGTTGCTGCCGCCTACCACTGCCGCTAGAGAGTGAGGGCCATTCAAGAAGGGAATCGAGGCATTGATTTTTTAAGCCGCAAAGAAGGGCCCTCGAAACTGCGTTAAAAAAAGAAAAAAAAAAAGGGAACGTTGTTTATGAGCCCGCCAGCCGAGTTGGAGGAACCCGCACTGCCAGTCCCGCCATCGTGAAGAGGAAAGAGCTCTTGTTAAGAGCCGACCCTGACAGAAATCTAGATTCATCGTTTGTGAAGACGGAATGGTGATTGAATCCGATGCCGCTGTGGAGGAATGGTTGTGACGAATCCGGAGGCCTATCTTTGGGCATAATGGTGAAGCGCTCCATCGCATATTGACATCCCAGATCTTGTGGAATGAAATGCAGCCCACTGAATGCGGTTTGAAGAAGGAATTCAGAGATATGCTACCTACAGTGGTCTTCAATGAAAACGTTTTAATAGAAGACACACAGTGAGTTTTTCTATGCTTTCTCCTACTTGAATTTGCTTGACAGAGAATCTTAACAGTCTCGATTTAGCATCCATTCAGTTTTTCCAGCGCCTGGTGAGAAGACTCTCCCCTCATGTCAAGGTTTCTGATGGCGGGCAAATGACCCAGCATCCACAGTTGGGTCATCCAAAACCTCATCGTAGCTGCCATACAACTTCACTTCTAAAGACAAATTATTAGCAGAAGCAAAGGCCGCGGCCTTCTCCAGAGATCTGGAGCCAATTGCATGAATTAATGAATCGCGTGACATATTAATTGCTCTGGAATTCTTTCTGGCTATGTTTGCACAGCCCAGTATTCCAAAATGGATCCTTTCTTTTGCCATTGTACTGTCAAACAGATCGGAACGAAGCATCCAACGCGTTGAAGCAATGAGAATATGTACAGAATACGAGTGCTAATAAGGGAATTGTTCTCTGGAAGGGTGGACTGACCAGCAAATCCTGTAAGAGGAGCAGAATCTCACAACCCTCACAAAATTCTCGCGGACCATCGGATTCATGCATCTAAGCTGATATGTATTCTTTTAGAGCGGTTTAAGTTGCATGCTTTTGAAGGTGTGCCTGACTATGCTCTATTTGAAGAACACAAAGCCTGTGTATAAAATGAGCTCAAGAAATCGTGCATTATGGCTGAGTCTGATAGTAAACTGAAGTGTTTCTTTGGGAGGCATAATTCTGTCATTTTAATGTTATAGCTAGTAGGACCAAATTGTTTCTTGAGTATCCAAAAGATGTGCCATTTTTTGTGTAGCAGAGCATGACACACGATGATAACGTTTGAAAGTTTCACTTGTTTATGTTGCGTGCATGAGGGCAGATGGAATTCGCTTGTCGCATTGACTCATTAAACTTTCCAGATTTAACGTATCATTGCCTTCCGTCGTTCTTCCAATAAAAATTCCATGCTATTTCGTGAGTACAAGGGAGAAGCAGCCCCAGGGTATGGTTGAAGTTTTTATTGACTAAGTTCCAACTAGAGTTGGGTGCATTTAGAGCCAAAGCATTGTATTTCTTGTAGCGGCCAAACAATGTAGAGACAAAGCATATATATAAGCCATTTGCCAATGCTATTAATCGCTTACAGTAGTGACAGAGCCTGTGTAATGGGTATGGCTCGATCCAAGCAATAAGTCTGTGTAGGAAGGGCAACATATGTCTGAGTATGATAAATCTCATCATGCCAGATGCTAGACATGTTTGAAAGGGAGCTGTGCGTGGTTGCCATAAAGACAAAGTGCTGGGACAAATGCAAGTGATGTGTCCCTTCAGAAAGATCCCCGTTCCAAAACTGGCAAGTTTTCTAAAAAACAACGGAGTATAATAGCTGTCGGTGACACTTCACAATTTATTCCGGACAAGGAAGCTGATATTGCAGTGTGGTATCGTTGCGCGTGTGCCATTCACATTTCATCTTCAATAAACCAACTGGAGTTTACAAACATTGGATTGATGGTTTGTGCAGAGACTGTTGTATTTGGACTCTCTCTATCACTCTTGGTCGTTGTATTCGTGCATGATATGTGTGTTTAACATGTGTTGATAACTCCTGTCTCATTTCAATCATAACAGTTCTAAATTTCCAGCGATAAGGAAAATATTCTTGACATAGTATTGTGAGTGGGTGCTGCTTATTCATTTGTTCATAGTTATGATCAGTTTTTAAAAGGTGTAATTTTGACAATGGAGAATATGGCTAAAATTACTGAAGTATTAGAATTCTTGAAAACTTTGATGCATTCTACTGATCATGATACAGTGAAAATCAACAAGAACACTCTCTGTGATATCAAAACCTATCTGCAGTATACACAAGAAAAGGTAGAATTTTTGGAGCTTGAATCTCAGCTTCAGCAAGAAGAATTAAAACAAAGGAGTCATCATTCTGAACCTGTTTTTGTTCAGAACAGTGAAATAAACACCCATCAACAGCAAGTCAGTAATGTTACTATTCATTCAAATAAAGCAGCAGTTGTACATGCAGATGCAGAAACTCAGTCTGCACTTCCCAAGCCCATCATCAGACCTTGGGACCAGCTTGTCCACAACAAGCACAGAACTGGTCTTGGATATGACAAGGACTTGTCCTTTCATATTCCAGACTACTCAAAGCCCATTCAGTTTCAGAGTGCTGGATTCATTGATGACAGTTCACCTGCTTCTCATGACAGTTCAGCTTCAGCTGTTCCAGACTCTGCCTCTCTTCCACAGCAACACCAACAACAACAACAACAGATCGTGAAATGCCAACACTGTGATCGAGTTGGCCATCTGAAAGATCACTGTTTTGATCTTCATCCATGTGAGCACTGTCATAAAACCATCCATTCTTCAAACATATGCTTCAGAAACAAACGTCCTGCAAGAACAAAGATTCATCTTGGATGGATCGCTTCTTGGCAATGGGCATCAACAACCAAGAAGATATTTCAAACACATGTCAGAACTTGTTCCAGAGTATTGAACAGTCTTGCAGTTGAGTTTTCTCCATCTTCTCACCTTGTACCTGACAGGGGGGGAAATGATGGTCATCTACAAGCTTCAAAGCCACATCAAGCGAACCTGAGCCACAACCTGCCACACCAGTTTCAGAGTTGTAGCCAGAGGCAAAGATGCCCGTGAACAGATTGAGAACACTTCCTCTAGCAGAAGACACCAGCTTCTTGCCAGTTTTGGAAGTGTTCCAGAGTTGTTGGTCATCCTTAAACCATCACAAATTGAGAACACTTCCTCTAGCAGAAGACATCAACTTCTTGCCAGTTTTGGAAGAGTTCCAGGAATTGCATTAAGCATTCCAGAGTTGTTGGTCATCCTTAAACCATCACAGATTGAAAACACTTCCTCTAGCAGAAAACTTTAGTTTCTTGCCAGTTTTGGAAGAGTTCCGGGAACTGCACTAAGCGTTCCAGTGTTGGTGGTCATCCTTAAACCACCGCCCTTTTTTTTACCAACATTTCATAGAGCACATTCAGCCTAGTGCTGCCATGCATTTTTGCACATTTTGTATTACAGCTCTCTTCTTGGACTCATACATAACCCTTCGGATTAAGGGGGGGAATGTTGGACACCTAATCCTAAAGGGTTAGTGTGGAAGCCGAATGGACAAAGCAGTCCAAGAGACCTTGGGATCTGAAACCCAAGAGTCATATGTTGTACTATAAATGTATATCTGATGTTAATAAAAAATATGCACTCACTGATTTATCTTTCATATGTTTGTGCTGTCCATGTGAATTTAACAGAAATTTGCAGAACGATTGGCATCAAAATTGGCCTACATATTTACAGCAATTCCACTTGAACGTTAAATATAAGAAGGCATGCACCAGTCATGTTGCAGATTGCATCAGTCGACCCCCAATTGCAACATTGACTAGTGTTCTCAACCCTTGTGGCAATGAGACCTCCAAATGGCCGCAATTGTACAAAAATTATCTAGAGTTCACCACCACATACCAGATGCTAGTGGATGGAAAGAAAGCTCCATATTTCCACCTCCAAGATACATTATTATGCTACCTAGGCCACTTTTGTGTTCCTTCAAGTAAGCGTACCAAGCTGATTTTGGAGGCATACTACAGTCAGGTCACAGGACACTTTGGTGTGGAGAAAAATGTGGTTGTAATACAAAATTATGTTATACTACGGTTATATACCACATGTTATATATGGCGTGTGGAGATTCAGTTGTATGTCTGTTGTTATTGTTACTTTAAAACTCATTAAAAGTAAATGTCAAGAAATATTTTTTTGGTAAAAATTCAAGGAATTTTATTTTATTTTTTTTAAATGTTGATTACTTTTTGATCCACTTGATTCCTCTCTTTCTAACATTTCTATTAAGTTTTTACACTCTTTTCACTCTCATTGTGAGTAATCTTGTAAAGTTTTTTCTCCACATGATATGGTTTACCCAATACACACCAATAATTTCAAGACCAAGAGTGAGGTCTTCAAGTGGTTTCAAGAGTTCAAAGCTCTTGTGGAGACCCAGACAGGTAGGAAGATCAAGGTCCTCAGGTCGGACAATGGAGGGGAGTATACCCTTGGTGATTTGTTGATTTTTGTGTTTAGGTAGGCATTGAAGACAACTATCCTAGTTGAAGGTGTCTTTAAAGGTTTGAACACAAGACCCTAAATTAATATTTCCAAAACTACACAAATGACTCCAAGGTTACATAAATTCAAATCAGGTTTTCTGAAAGTCTGACATTATGACATATTTTGAGTTTTGATTGGCCAAAACTCCGACAAAGTGTTGGTAAATATATCAAATCATGCACTGCATGTACCATCGCCAATACAACCTTCAAGAAGCAAGGTTTGTACGCTCCTATGCCTACTCCTAGTCGGCCCTGAGAATCCATCTCCATGGACTCTTTGTCGGGCCTCCCTTCTACCAAGCATGGTAATGACTATGTATTTTGGTTGTGGATACATTTTCTAAGATGGCTATATTAGTGTCGTTCAAGAAGAATATTATGGTAGAGGACACTGCCAGACTCTTCTTTGAATGAGTATGGGTACATTTTGGAATCCCGCAGACCAATATTTCATATTGAGATAGAATGTTCCTGAGCACATTTTGGTCGAGACTCTGGACATTATTGGGCACTAAGTTCACCAAATGGACTGCATTCCATCCCCAGACTGATGGCTAGATAAAGGTCGTCCATAGGATGATAGTGTGCATACTAGACATGTACAACTCCAAGCATCCATGAACCTAGTATGAGATCCTTCCTTATGTGCAACACAGTTATAACATAGATCTCCATAGCTGGACTGGTCTCAATCCTTTTCAAGTGGGTATGGGTTTTCAACCATTGTGTCTGATTGATGTTGCCATGCCCCATGTGACTACACAGAGAAAATCCACACATGTACAGTCTGAGCTGAATAAAGAAACCTAGTTTATTGAACGCATACAAAACTTCTTCTAGTGGGTGCATGACATCTTAGATAAGTCTAATTCCAAGTACTCAACATCAGGTGCCACACAAGTTTAAGTTGGGTGACAAAGTTTGGTTTAATTTATAGAAATAAATCCTTGCTAGAGTCCATCGAAAGCTCAAACCACTTTGATATGGGCCTTACACCATCACCAAGGTTGTGGCAGACAATGCTTTTGAGATCATCATTCCTCCATTCTTGGACTTGCACCCAGTGTTTAATGTGGACCGCCTTCGGCCATAATTTCCACCAATACTAGACACATCAGACATTGAAGAATAGCTAACACCAACAGAGCTAAACCCAAACTACATGGAACAAGACACAACTAATTGGACCATCGACATGCATATCAAGAACACTCGCCAGAAGAAGATCCAATTGTATCAGGTTGTCAAATTTGGCCAACTCCTGCACCAAGGAAAGTGGCTCACCAGGGACCCAATTCAGCAAAAGTTTCCCCATCTCATGAAGGAACTCAATGCAATGGGGACCATTGCTTCCTAAGTGGGAGGACTAATCCAGGTGGATATTGGTGGCCACCCACCTATTCCACTTGGACCCCCACCATTGTTTCTTTAATTTTCCTTAATTGTAGCACATTTTACTATTTTTGGTAGCTTTTCAGGTCTTGAACTTCTAGATCCGTTTTGAGGTCCTAAATGATATTTTTTGGAAAACGAGAAAACTACTAGCCTATGGTAAGATTTTGCAATTAAAATTTGTAGCCCTTAGATATATATTTCTACCAAGTTATCATATGTGTCAAATGGCGATCGTGTGACAAAGATATGACCCTGGAAAGTTGATGTACAAATTTACCCCAACAGGGTCGACATACTTTTGGCGCTTCATCTCCTAGGGTTAAATTTTTGGATGTTTAGGATTTTTCGTTGTTTCTCAATAATAAATAGGCCTTCGAGCCTCATTGTAACATAGTTCAAAAGGAATATAGTTTCCACATCTCTTCTCGGAGATAATCTACCATCACCTGATCTAGTTTATTTCCTTTCTGCATGTAAACAGTTTTCAATACTTTGTTATTAATGAATTGAAGTTATGTTTTCATTGTATCTTTTTGTTACTATTTGTATCTATATTTCATTTTGTTCCTTCATAAAACCTGAATCAATGGTATTAGATAGGTCTTCTCTTTCTCTTTTCTTCTATGCATGTCCCCAACAAGGTCGGGGTCTAAGGAGTTGGGACTTAAAATGGTTGAGCATTTTCAAGACTGTCCCCGCCAACACTCACGGCCTCCCATGGAGGAAGAAAAGAAAGATGAGGGAGTAGGAGATCCTATCAAATTTTTGTTTGAATAATACTTCAAGTGGAAAAGGAACAACACGATGGACAACTTCGCTCGGATCCTTCTTCGGATGCCCGCTAGTGACACATCTTCATCTAGCAGTCATTTCGCAGGTGTCGTCCCCTTCAAGGTAGAAGTGAACTTTGATATCCCTATATTCGAAGGTCAAATAAATGAAGATGTTGTAGATAAATGGTTGAATCTTTTGGAAGGTTATTTTTAGTCCAGAGTTTCTCTGATAGGGAGGAGATTACTTTTACAATGCTTAAGGATGTCCCCCATGTCAAGGGTTGGTGGGAAACTTATTGTGAGAAAAGTGTCAAGGAAACCTTTCTGTTTACATCCACCCCCATGGAACTCTTTTTGATATTTTTTCAAGGAGCAGTATTACCCTGTGGGGAGCTATGAGGACAAGAACATACATTGGATCACACTACGATAACAAAGGGACCAGGATGTGCATGAGTTCACAAATATTTTTGTACTCTATGCACAAAGTTTGGTATCAAAGACTCTGAGCAACATCCGGTGCTCAATTACCGTGGCTTTCTCCACAAATACATTCAGGAAGAAATGGATTTCCTGGACATCTCCTCGCCTGGTGAAGCATATTGATATGTTATCAATATTGAACAAAAATTTAAACAAAAAGAATCATAACTTTGGATATTTGAATCAAAAGCAGGGAAAGAGCACCCCTAAACCACAAAACAAATGATGAAACCAAGGCGAAGTGAACCAGGACAACACATCGAATCTAAAAGCAAAGAATGGAACCACAAAGATAAGGAAGGGCATCGGAAAGTGGTGGGAGTTCCACAAGAGCCCCACTCACAACAAAAATAAGCGTCGTGCCAAGCAATCATTAGTGGTCAAGTTGAAATCTTCAGAGTCTAATGCATGTTTTCATTCTCAGCCAAAACCCGATAAGGGGAGGCATATTATTGACACATGAAGAAATCGAGTGGTATATCTAGGAGTTATTGCAAAAAAAACACATCCGACCAAGTTCCTCACCCTATGGGAGCCTGATTATACTTTTACAGAAGAAATATGGAACCTGGAGACTATGCATTGATTATCGGGCACAAAACAAAATTACTATCAAGAACAGGTATCCAATCCCACAAATTGATGACCTTCTTGACCAGTTCAAGGGGGTCAAGTATTTCAGCAAGATCGACTTGAAGTCGGGCTATCACCAAATGCTAATAGAACCCACATATGTATGGAAGACCGCCTTCAAATCCAAGGAGGGTCTTTTCGAGTGGTTGGTCATGCTTTTCGGGTTGAAAAAATCCCCTGCAACTCTTATCAGGTTGATGGATGACATCTTGTGACCCTTCACCAACTCGATCATGGTTGTATATCCGGACGATATCCTCATCTTAAGCAAGAGTTGGGAAGAGAACCTACAACACATTCAATAGGTCCTTAAAACCTTGCAGCAGCACAAATTGGAGAAATGCACATTTGGCATGGGTCAGGTCCAATATCTGGGCTACATCATTGAGGAGAAATGTGTGCATGTGGATCCAGCTAAGATCCAAGTCATTCATAATTGGCTAGCCCTGACCACTCTAATAGAGATTCGCATCTTTTTGGTTCTTGTCAATTTTTATCGGATGTTCATCTTAGGATTCTCTCATATCACTTGGCCTCTGAGTCATTTTACCAAGGGCGGAGAAAAATAAAATCTTTTATGGTCCAAGCCCCAACAGAAAGAATTCATTGAGTTGAAGCATCGCCTCTTCTCTACACCTATACTCACATTTCTAGACCTGCAACAAACATTTGAAATTGAGATAGACGCCTCCGACTATGCTATTGTTGCAATTCTCACCCAACAAGGGAAATTGGTGGCCTATCACAATGAGACACTTTCTGATACAATATAGAAATACCCCACCTATGATAAAGAGATGTATTCCAACATGCAGGTGTGTCAACAATGGAAACATTATATTTTGGGGAAGGAGACGGCCATCCACACAGATCACCGACCTCTTCAATTTAACCAAACACAAGCGAAGTTGCAGAAGTATCGGAATCAGAAGTGGCCTACATATCTGCAGCAATTCCACTTAAACATTAAATATAAGAAGACCTGCACCAGTTATGTTGAAGATTGCATCAGTCGGCCCCCAGTTGCAGCACTAACTAGTGTTCTTAACTCTTGTGGCCACAAGACCTACGAATGGCCACAATTGTATAAAAATGATCCAGAGTTCGCCACCACATACTAGATGATAGTGGATGGATAGAAAGCTCCATATTTCGACCTCCAGGATGAATTATTATTCTACCTAGGCCACTTTTGTGTTCCTTCAAGCGAGTGTAACAAGTTGATTTGGGAGGCACACTATATTTGGGTCGCAAAACACTTTGGTATGGAGAAAATTGTGGTTGTAATACAGAAGTATTTTTATTGGCCAAAACTCTAACAATACATTAGCAAATATATCAGATCCTGCATTCACTGTGCCATCGCCAAGCCAACCATCAAGAAGCAGGGCTTGTACACTCTTCTTCCTTCTCTCAGGTAGCCCTAGGAATCCATCTCCATGGAATATCTGTTGAGCATCCCTTCTAACAAGTAAGGTAATGACTGTGTATTTCTAGCCATGACAGATTTTCTAAGATGGAAATGTCAAGCTCTTCTTTGAACAAGGGTACATTTTGGAATCCCGCAAACCATTATATCATATCAGGATAGAAATTTCCTGAGCGCATTCTGGTTGAGCCTTTGGACATTATTGGACACTAAGCTCACCAAGTTGACTCCATTCCATCCCCATATTGATGTCCAAATAGAGGTCGTCAGCAGGATGATAATGCACATACTACACATGTACAACTCCAAACATCCATGAACCTGGGATGAGAGCTTCCTTATTTGCGGCACAATTATAACAGAGATTTCCATAGCTTGACTGGCCATAGTCATTTTCAAGTGGGTTTGGGTTTTCAACCATTGTGTATGATTGATGTTGTCATGCCTCATGTGACTACACAGACAGAATCCACACGTGTAGAGTATGAGGCTGATAAAGCAACCTGATTTATTGAACGTGTCCAACACATCCGCCAACAGGTGCATGACATCTTGGATAATTCCAATGCCAAGTACAAGCAGTGGCATGATCAACATCGGGGGCCATACAAGTTTCAAGTGGGTGAAAAATTTTGGTTGCATTTGCAAAAAGAACGCCTTACTGGAGCCCATCGGAAGCTCAGACCATTCTGATATGGGTCTTACACCATCACCAAGGTTGTGGGAGACAATGCTTTTGAGCTCAAAATTCACCCATTCTTGGGCTTGCACCCCAGTGTTTAATGTCGACTGCCTTCATCCATAATTTCCACCATTACTTGACACATCAGAGATTGCAAAACAGCTAACACCAATAGACCTAAACCTAGAATGCATGGAACGAGCCACAACTGATCAGATCATGGACACGCAAATCAAGAACACTTGTCGGCAGAAGATCCAACTGTATCGGATTGTCAAAACTGGTCAACTCCTGTACCAAGGCAAGTGGCTCACCAGGGACCAAGTTCAGTAAAAGTTTCCCCTTCTCATGGAAGCACTCAACACAATGGGGACCATTGCTTCCTAAGGGGGGAGGACTAATCCAGGTGGATATTGTGGCCACCCACCTATTCCACTTGGACCCTCACCATTGTTTCTTTTAGTTTCCTTAATTGTAGCAAAGTTTATTATCTTTTGCATTTTTTTGGGTCCTGAACATCTGAAGTCGTTTTAAGGCCCTAAGCGAATTTTTTGGAAAACGGGCAAACCCATGGCCTATGTTAGGGGTTTCCATTCAAAATTTGTAGTCCTTGAATATAAACTTCTAATGAGGTATTGTACGTGTCAAACGGAGATCGTATTCCAAATTTACTACCTCGGGAAGTTGATGTACCAATTTACCCCAACAAGGTCCACAGACGTTTGGTGCTTCATCTACTAGGGTTAGGTTTTTGGATGTTTAGGGTTTTCCATTGTTTCTCAATAATAAATAGGCCTTCAAGACTCATTGTAAAATAGTTCAAAAGGCATGTATCCACCACATTTCTTCTCATAGATTAGCTACCATCATCTAATCCAGTTTATTTCCATTCTGCATGTAAACAGTTTTCACTACTTAGTTATTAATGAATTGAAATTTTATTTTCGTTGTATATCTATGTTCCTGTTTATATTTGTATTTCATTTCATTCCTTCATAAAATATGGATCAGTGGTATCAGAGTGGTCTACTCTTTCTTTGTTTTCTTGTGCATGTTCCCAACGAGGTTGGGGTATAAGGAGTTGGGACTTGAACTGGTTGAGCCTTTGCAAGACAGGCCCCACCGACACCAACGGCCTCCCATTGCAGAAGAAAAGAAAGACGAGGGAGTAGGAGATCCTATCAAACTATTGCTCAAATAATCCCTCAAGCAGAAAAGGAACGACATGATGGACAACATTTCCCAGATCGTTCAGTGGATTCCCACCGGTGATGCATCTTCATCTAGCAGTCACTTCAGAGGCACCACCCCCTTCAAGGTACAAGTGAACTTTGATATCTCTATATTTGAAGGTAAAATAGATGCAGATGTTGTAGATAAATGGTTGAATCTATTGGAAGGTTATTTTTTGCTCCATAGTTTCTCCTAGAGGGAGAAGATTACTTTTTCCCTTCTTAAGGTTGCCCCCCATGTCAAGGACTAGTGGAAAAGTTAATGTGAGAAAAAGGCTAAGGAACCCTCTATGTTTATAGCAACCCCCTCTTGGAACTCTTTCTGAGACACTGTCAAGGAATAGTATTACCCCGTGGGGAGCTATGAGGAGAAGTACATATATTGGACCACACTACAATAGAAAAGGGACCAATATGTGCATGAGTTCACAAATATTGTTCATCCTCTACACACAAAGATGGGTATCAAAGACTCTGAGCAACATATGGTGCTCAAGTATTGATATTGTCTGCACAAATACATTTAAGAAGAAATGGATTTCCTAGATATCTCCTCGCTTCGTACAGCATACCGATATGTTTCCAAGATTGAACAAAAATTTAAACAAAATAAGAGTGACTTTGGATCAGTGAATCAGAAGCAGTGTAAGAGCACCCCCAACACGTAAAACAAAGGAAAGATCCAAGGTGGAGAAACCAAGGACAGCCCATTGAAGTTGTAAGTAAATAATGGAACCACGAAGATGAAGAAGGACATGGGAAAGTGGGGCGAGTTCCACAAGATCCCCACTCAAAACACAAATGAGCGTCGCACCAAGCAGTCATTGGTGGTTGAGTTGAAAGCTTTAGCTTCTGATGAGTGACTTTGGATCAGTGAATCAGAAGCAGTGTTAAGAGCACCCCCAACACGTAAAACAAAGGAAAGATCCAAGGTGGAGAAACCAAGGACAGCCCATTGAAGTTGCAAGTAAATAATGGAACCACGAAGATGAAGAAGGACATGGGAAAGTGGGGCCAGTTCCAAAAGATCCCCACTCAAAACACAAATGAGCATCGCGCCAAGCAGTCATTGGTGGTTGAGTTGAAAGCTTTAGCTTCTGATGCATTTTCTAATTTTGAGCCAAAACCTGGCAAGGAGAATGACAAGGGGAAGCATATTATTGATGCAGAACCCATCACAACCCTTGCCACCACCAAGGTCCATAAGATTGAGCCTGAATATCCAGAGGAGGGGGAATGTATCTTCCATTCACAGATGTGGGTGAAGGGTTCTCCACTGCAATTCATTATCGACAACAAGAGCTAAAAGAACCTCATTTCGGCAGAGGTCATGAAGCGTTTGGGCCTACCAACCAAACCACACCTGCATCTGTACACCATTGGGTGGCTTCACCAAGGACGAGATCTTTGTGTCAACCAGCAGTGTCATCTTCCCTCCAGCATCAAGGCCTTTACAGATAAGGTATTATGTGATGTTTCTCATCTTGAATTTTGTGATGTGTTATTAGTCCAACAATACTTGTGGAAGCATCATGTTGTGAATGATTGCAGGCCCCGCACTATTATTATTACTTTGGGAATAAGTTATAGAGGATACCATAGGTAGCCCCTCCTACCACCATCTCCTCGATCTTTGCTAAGATATGTAGTAAGATCATCTCTCAAACCAGGAATTTTTTTTTCTTTTTTATTTGCTCTCAAAGCAAGAGGAAGATAGTGGCCACATCCATGGCTCCCAAGAAGGGTTTCCCCACGTAGCAGAAGCAAGTGGATAAGGTCGTCGAAGAATACAGGGACATATTCTCCTCACACATAGGGGTGCCTTTACACTGTCAGGTCAAGCATTCGATCGATCAGAATCTCGTAGCTCCTCTACCCAATAGGTCGATATATCGTCGCTCCATTTTGTAACATGAAGAAATCAAACAGGAGTTGTTGCAAAAATGGAACAACCATCCAAGTTCCTCACCCTGTGGGAGCCTAATTGTACTTGTACATAAGAAAGGTGGAACTTGGAGACTCTACATTGATTATCGGTGACTAAAAAAAATCATTGTTAGGAACAGGTATCCAATCCCATGGATTGATGACCTTCTTGACTAGCGCAAAGGGGCCAATTATTTTAGCAAGATTGACTTGAAGTCTGGATATCACCAGGTGCCAATAGAACCCACAGATGTATGGAGGATCGCCTTAAAATCCAAGGAGGGCCTTTTCAAGTGGTCGATCATGTCTTTCGGGTTGACAAATGCCCCTGCAACTCTTATGAGTATGATGGATGACATCTTGTGGTCCTTCACCAACTTATTCATGGTTGTATATTTGGATGACATCCTCATCTTTAGCAAGAGTTGGGAATAGAACCTACAACACATTTGATAGGTCCTTCAAACCTTGTGGCAGCGCAAACTATGTGCCAACTTGGAGAAATGCACATTTGGCATGGATCAGGTCCAATTTCTGGGTTACATCATTGATAGGCAAGTTGTGCATGTGGATCTGGATAAGATCCAAGTCATTTGGGATTGGCCTAACCCAACCACTCTAACAGAGCTTCGTAGATTTTTGGGCCTTGCCAATTTTTATCAAAGGTTCCTATTGGGATTCTCTCATATTGCTTGGCCTCTAAGTTAGGTTACCAAGGATTGAGTGAAAGAAAAAAAAATGGTCCAAGACCAAACAGAAGGTGTTCGTTGAGTTAAAGCACTACCTTTTATTTGCACCTGTACTCACACTGCGATACCTCTAACAACCATTTGAAATTGACACAGTATGTTATTGGTGTAGTTCTCACCCAACAGGGGCATCCGTTGTCCTATCACAGTGAGAGACTTTCCGATATAATTCGGAAATGCCCCACCTATGATAAAGATATGTATTTCATCGTGTAGGTGTGTCAACAATGGAAACATTACATTCTAGTGAAGGAGACGGTCACCCACACAGATCCTCGACCTCTTCAGTTTATCCAGACATGAGGGAAGTTGCAGAACAATTGGCATCAGAAGTGGTCCACATATCTACATCAATTCCACTGGAACATTAAATACAAGAAGGGCATCACCAATCATGTTGCAGGTTGCCTCAGTCAAACCCTAGTTGCAGCACAGACTATTGTTCTCAACTCTTGTGGCCACGAGACCTCCGGATGGCCGCAATTGTACAACAGTGATCCAGAGTTCGCTACCACATACCATATGCTAGTGGATGGCAAGCAAGTTCCAGATTTCCACCTCCACGATGCCTTATTATGGTACCTGGGCCACCTTTGTGTTCCTTCAAGCGAGCGTATGAAGCTTATTTGAAAGGCACATTGCAGTTGGGTTGCAAGACACTTTGGTGTGGATAAAACTATGGTCGTACTACAAAAATATTTTTATTGGCCAAAACTCCAACAGGACTTTGGAAAATATATCAAATCTTGCACTCTCTATGCCATCGCCAAGCCAAACATTAAGAAGTAAGGTTTGTACACTCCTATGCCTACTCCTATCCATACCTAGGAATCCATCTCCATGAACTATCTGTCGGGCCTCCCTTCTAACAATAGAAGAGTGTCACAATAGAAGACACTACCAAACTCTTCTTTTAACGAGTATGGGTACATTTTGGAATCCTGCACACCATTATATCGGATCAGGATAGCAGGTTCCTTAGCACATTTTGGTCAAGCCTTTGGACATTATTTGACATTAAGCTTACCAATTCGACTGCATTCCATCCCCAAACTGATGGTCAGACAGAGGTTGTCAACAAGATGATAGTGTACATACTACCCATGTACAACCCCAAGCATCCATGAATCTAGGATGAGAGCCTTCCTTATGTGCAACACAATTATAATAGAGCTCTCGATAGCTTGATTCACCGCAGTCCTTTTCAAGTGGGTCTGGGTTTTCAACCATTGTGTCTAATTGATGTTTCCATGCCTCATGCGAATACACATACAGAATCCACACATGTACAGTCAGAGGTTAATAAAGAAACCGATTTATTGAATGCATCCAACACATCCGCCATCAGGTCCATGACATCTTGGATAAGTCTAATGTCAAGTACAATTAGCGGCATGATAAACATCGGGTTCCACACAATTTTTAGGTGGGCTACAAAGTTTAGTTGCATTTGCAGAAAGAACAGACCACTCCGATATGGGCTTACACTATCACGAAGGTTATGGGAGACAAAGCTTTTGAGCTCAACATTCCCCCATTCCTAGGTTTGCACCAATGTTTAATGTGGACCACCTTGGGCCATACTTTTCACCATTATTGGACACATCAAACATGCACAACAACTAACACCAACAAAGATAAACCCAGACTACATGGAACAAGCCACAACTGATCAAATCATGGACACACAAATCAAGAACACTTGCCAGCAGAATATCCAATCGTATCAGGTTGTTAAAGCTGGCCAACTCCTGCACCAAGACAAGTGGCTCACCAGGGACAAGTTTAACAAAAGTTTTCCCATCTCATAAAGGCACTCAACGCAATGGGGACCATTGATTCTTAAGGGGGCAGGACTGATCCAGGTGGATACTGGTGGCCACCCACCTATTCCACTTTGACCCCCACCATTATTTATTTCGGTTTCTTTAATTGTAGCACAGTTTACTATTTTTGGCATTTTTTCAAGTACTGAATTTCTAGAGCCATTTTGAGGCCTTAAACGACGTTTTTTTGGAAAATAGGCAAGCCCGTAGGTTACAATAGGAGTTTGCAATCGAAAGTTGTATTCCTTGGATAAATCTTTCTAACGAGATATCGTATGCATCAAACAAAGATTGTATGCAAAAATTACGACCCCAGGAAGCTGATGTACCAATTTACCCCAACAATGCCCACAAACTTTTGGTGCTTCGTCTCCTGGGGAGTTTTTCGATGTTCAGGGTTTTCCATTGTTTCTCAATAATAAATAGGCCTTTGAGTCTCATTGTAACGCATTTCAGAAGGCATGTAGTGGCCACATCTCTTCTCATGGATAAGCTACCATTGTCTGAGCTAGTTTATTACCATTCTACATGTAAACAGTTTTGAGTACTTTGTTATTAATGAATTGAACTTATGCTTTCTTTGTATCACTGTGATCCTATTTATACATGTATTTCATTTCATTCCTTCATATCTAGATCAAAAGTTTGATGCTCAGGCAATGGGTCTCAGAAGGGGGGATTTCGGACCACTCTGCCATCCTTTTGGATTTGGCAAGAGGTGTTAGGAAGCCAGCAGGGCCCTTTAAATTTAACTCATCATGGTTACAAGATGATTCCTTCAAGGAGCTAGTGAAAAATGCATGGGTTCCCTTCGATCCATTAGGGGGAAATCAGTGACAATCCAGTTTGA
Source organism: Pinus tabuliformis (assembly GCA_031772625.1). NCBI lineage: Eukaryota > Viridiplantae > Streptophyta > Pinopsida > Pinales > Pinaceae > Pinus > Pinus tabuliformis. The sequence goes on along the minus strand of CM062805.1, from coordinate 929,853 downwards.
GGAGAACCTAAAAAGAGTCAATAAGGAAACCAAATTGTGGGCGAAAACTCTAAAGAAATCCAAGATGAAGGAGTTGTTGGATATAGAATCCCACCTGAAGGCCCCAGCTGCCAAGGAAGATGAAGGTTTTGGTTTGGCAAATGACAAAGAAGGGTTGGTAACATTAGAAAGGAGAAGAAAGGATATTTTATACTTGCAAGAAGAAGAGTGGCACCTAAAAAGTAGGGTGATATGGTTGGCAAATGGAGACAAGAACACCAAGTTCTTCCAGCCATATGTTAAAGGGAGGAAGTTTTCGAACACCTTTTGAAGCCTCAAGGATGGAGCAGGAAGAGAGATTTCAGATTTCGAGTGACTGGTTGAGCTTGGAAGGTCTTGTTTTGAAAGCCTTTTCAAGGCACCAGAAGTAGCTTCGATAGCTGAAGTTGTTCAAACAACTATACTCTTTCCTAGTTTTGTGGATGAAGAGGGGAATAGGAGTTTGATTGCCCTAATTTCTGAAGAAGAATTGCAACGACTCTATGTAAATTTCAAAAGGACAAAAATACCAGGACGAATTGCTAGGCATATAATTTTTTTGGGATTATTTGAGGTTCTGGGCATTGATCTATTAGTTGTTGTTGAAGAATCTCGGAAGGAAGACTCCATGTTGCTTGCTTTCAACATAACTTTCATAGCCTTAATCCCCAAGTTAGGCTCTCTGACCTCCTTTGAATATTTCAGGCCCATCTCATTGTGCAATGCAGTGTATAAATTCATTGTGAATATTATCACCAATAGACTCAAACCTTTTCTATCAGTATCAATCAAAGATGAAGAGGTTGGTTTTCTTGAGGGGAGACAAATTCATGAGGTTATAGGGGTTGCTCAAGAAAGGATTCACATCTCAAGGTTCAGGATCAGAAAGGGGAAGTTATGAATATTGATCTTTCAAAGGCATACGTCAAGGTCAGTTGGATCTATCTTCGTTTACTTCTTACTCATCTGGGTTTTGGAGTGGACTTTGTTTGCTGGATAATGAGCTATATGCAGACAGTTTCCTTTGTTGTTCTTATCAATGGTATTGCTTCCGCTTTGTTTCACTCTCAGAGGGGTCTTCCCCAAGGTTTCCCACTCTCCCCCTTGCTCTTCCTGTTGGTAATAGAAGCACTCAACCGTCTCATTTCCGAGGCTAAAAGGAGAGGTGAAATCGAGGGAACCATTATAGCTAGAAATTTTTATCTTACCCATCTACTGTTTGTGGATGATATTCTCATTTTTTTGTGGTGGAAGAGATGAGCTACTTAAGATTAAATAAATATTGCTTCTCTTTGGGAAATCAAATGGGATGGTGACTAATGACAAAAATCATTCTTCATGATGCACAATCTGGCAGAGAGGGAGAAAAGAACGCTTGCACATTTATTTCCTTATGGGATCAAGGATCTGGAGGAGGGTTTAAAACATTTAGGATTTCCGTTGAAACCTAATAGCTACTTGAAGGAAGATTGGATGTGGTTGGTGTCTAGAATTGAAAAAGGATTAAAGGGATGGTTTTTTAGGTGGTTGTCAAGAGCTAGTCGGCTAGTCCTGATCAAGTTAGTGTTGGAAGTCATCACAGTCTATTGGACCTCTCTGGCTTGGATCCTAAAAGAAATGTTGGAAAATATTCAAAGGTTATCCTTCAATTTTCTCTGGTCATGCGACCAGGATCAAAAAATTATTCCATGGGTGAGATGGGAAAATATTTCCTTACCAAAAACGCAGGGAGGATGAGGTTTAAAGAATATCTTCAAGTTCTCAATAGCTTTGGCAGCTAAGGTAGGGTGGCGTTTGATATCATATAGTAATTTGTGGACAAAGCTTGTAATGCCTAAGTATATAGCTTCGGACTCCTTGGAAGAGTGGATTAGAAAGGTGGACAAGCCCTGCTCAAATGTTTCAGTCATCTGGAGAGAGCTGCTAAACTCATTTGATGTAATCAGGTCTAGATTAACTTGACAAGTTGGGAGAGGGAACAAAGTAAGTTTGGGGATTGATCTGTGGTTAAATAGTGGTCAGGGCTACAGACTTCCACAGGAGCTCATTGAAGCTTTAAGAGACAGACGTTTTGTAAGGTTGTCACTGATAGTGAATCCTCATCCTACCATGATTTGGAGACAGGGTTGGCTATCAATGGAGGATATGGGAATAGATCTAGTGTGCCAAGAAGCCTTGCAAGGCCTTTTGGACTCCTTGGTTGTAGGTCATGTTCGCAATACAAACAAGGAAGATAAGATTGTATGGAGCCCTTCTCCCTTTGGGGTCTACACTCCAAAAGAAGGTTACATCCTCCTCTCTGCAGGTCGGGATCCCAGGGAGTTGAAATGGAGGCAGAAGTTGGTGTGGAAGACCAAATGTCCTGCAAAGGCAAAAAAATTCATGTGGTGCTTATTAGAGAATAAGGTCCCAATGTGGGACATCTTGCAAAAGTGTCTCAAGGTCGTGTCAGGTTGGTGTGCCCTTTGCAGGAACGATGAAGAAACTCTCTGTCATGTTTTTCTCACTTGTCCCTTCGACTACCAAGTCTGGAACTATAGTGCAGGAGCTCTAGGAGTGCAATTGCAATGGGAAGGTCCCTCAATCAAATAAGCATAGCGGAGGTGGATTGGTCCCCCAAGCATAAACCTTTCAAAGCTCTCCCACTCATCCTCAGCTGGGTAATTTGGTTGGCGAAGAATAAGCAGTGTTTCAAGAGAAGATTTCCAATCTTGATGGAGTGACAACCGAAGCACTGGCAATTCTTACTTATTTCCCTCAAGAGAAGGGAGTTGTGCCTCTTAAGGTAGTGGTCATTGAAGCCCCTAATTTCAGCATCCCCTAGGGCTACTTTGATGGGGCATCACTGAATGAAGGACAGCATACTGGTGGAGGCTTTGTGTTACATTTATCAGAATCTCATTTCTTCTCAGTCAAGTTGGGATTAGGAGCAGGGACTAACAACTACGTGGAATTAATGGCATGCAAAAAAAATTTCATTTTCGCTCTGGACAAAGGATGCACGCAGTTGCAAGTGTTTGGAGACTCTCTTTTGGTTATCATCTAGCTTAATCAGATTCAGGTTTGCAAGAACACTAGATTGATCCCCTTGGTGAACAATCTGTTTAAGTCTCAAAATGTTGTTTGCATCCTTCTTTGATTCTCACATCTTCAAGGATAGGAATCATGTAGCGATCAGCTTTCAAAAGAAGGCGCTCTGATGGAACCGGACTTATGGCAAGTTGAGGAGCACCGCCAGGATGTTAGGATAGTGGCATATATCCAGTCATACGGAGGCCCATCTCAGTGAATTCATTTTATCTATGTTTTGATCAATATTGGTTACTTGATGTTTCTCGTGGCGTTTCCAGAATTTTGGTAGCATAGGGGAAGCTTACCCCTAGTCCTTCATTTTCGTATGTATCTGAGCGTATGAGATGATGTATTTTTCTAGATTGACAGTTTTTCACAGGGGATTGACTACCTTCTTTTTCCCTGTACATGTTGTTATGTGTGTTTGCAGCATGTAATTGGATTTCATTTCTTATGAATATAAGTTACGTTTTTTTTCTAGAAAAAAAAATAAATAAAAATAAAAAAATAAAAATAAAATAAAAATTAAAGGTTGAGATTTATTAGTAGTTATGCACTTTCAATTCTTATAATTAAATTGATTAATTAAAAAAATGCCAAATGAATGAGTTATGGTTTTTTGGGTCATGAGACTTTATTTACAAGAATTTGTATCATAAAATAGGATGACTCTCTATGGTTAAAAACATTTACACGAGAAGTGTCTTGATGCCTATAGATGTCAAACAACCATTTCATATATATAGCTATTGTACTTATTATAATTGAATAATTATTCATAGTAATAACTTAATATTGTTATTGGATTATGAGTCTATTGCCATTTCAATAATCTTAATATTTTTTTAATAATCTCAAGAATGGTGGATGTTATCCTCTATTGTTTTGCTCTATCGTTGGCACTTATTTGCATACAATTTATTGAGCAAAACTTGTTTTATCCCAAGCATTTTTGGATACACATTGTTTTATAAGTTAGTTTGTGTTTGTTCATAAATAGTCTAACTCATATTCACATATAATTAAAAATTAAATTACACCCTCTGGAGTGGATAATTCAACAATTTTGTTGGCAAACTCTTTTTGTCAAGTTAAAAGAACCCTCCTTCTTACTTGACAATTTCGCTAATTTAACCTTTATGAAAACTTTCCATAGGTTAGGAACACAGTTTTTAGTCTTCAAGTGAGAGGCAAGGAAACCAAGGTGATAATGGATGGTTTGTCTAGTTCCTTAGCTCCCCCACTAGGGCTAAGACTTTTCTTTTAGGTGAGAAATTGAGTTGCAACAAAACTTAATGGACAACCTAACACTCCATCAACCTCACTAATGAACGATTGACCCATTGGAATAAACCTAGATTTTTAAATTGAAATTAGAATAGTACCTCTAATAGACAACCAGTTAATGGACCCAACCAAGGAAATAAATGTACCTCTAGAGGGAAGGTGGCCTCGACTAACATGTTTAACATAATCATTTCTTATTAGAGTAAATAATGGAACTACAATAATGTATATCTCCATGGTGAGTACTTATTTTTATTAAACTAGGTTTGTTTAGAGCGTTTAAGACAGTGAGATTTTGATACAATGTAATCCCCTAGAGATATGGGAGGCCTTTTCTCCACTCCTTTTGTTAGACTTAGTGTTGTGGCTCTATGTTTTGATAAAAATGTGCATATCAAACAATGAATAGCATCTTAAGCATGAATAGTAGTCCCAAATTATCTATGAATGCACCTCATGAGGAATAGTCTTAGATTCCTCCAACCAACCAATGAGAATTATATAATGAAATATTTCAGATGTATTTTTAATCATAAAATGCTCATGTTATGTACAAGGAATGCTTATTATAACGTCATTTCAAAGCCAACAAGAAGACTTGACTTTTCAATCATTATGATCATTTTAACTTTACCGTAAAGTTGGAGGGACCTATCATTATTTCATTATTTGGGTCATAGTCATTAGAGACCCCAATCAAGACAAAACCATTTTGTTTGAAGATTCAAACTCACTCAAGACTAGGAAAAGACCTATGAGTCAACTCAACAAGACCCAAAAATACAAAAATAATAGACTTCGTAATATGAGGTAATATGAGAGATTTACATTGATTATAATGCAAATACATCGATACTCTAATTATGATGCAAATACACCGACTATAATGCAAAAGTCACATATTCATATGTAACCAAGAATATCATAGACGTGCATGATGTCAAGTGAGATTACCCTGAGTGGTGGTGAAATGGAGTGTTGTCCTCCCCACCAAAATTCCATTCTAGTAAATAACATGTTGAGCTCATAATGAATATATTGTTGTAATAAATTTGAATATATTTGTTAACTTTACCTTTGTTTATGATTGTAGCTTGGACAAGAACTTATACACGGGTTTTATATCAAACATTCATTAATTCATAGAAAGACCTTTCTATTCTATAGTCACTTAAGTAAAGTAAATTATTAAAGTGATCAGCCTTTTAATTATAAGTTAGGAAAAGTCTAATAAAATGTAATTTAATTACACTAGTGATTTAAGATAAATCTCCACTTTGATCACTAGTGAGATTGAGATCTTATCTCAACCATTGATTTCAATGAGTGCTTAAGGTTGTGGAGACTTAGTCATCAACTCTAAATTATAAAGTAAGACAACAAAGAAAGGAATGACAAATTGATAGATACAGTGACTCAGTTGCACCGAGTGATAGAGATTTTGCCCAGTGTGCAAACTAGGAAGTAAAGAAAAACAAGAGTGCAACGAGGAAATCTATCTCAACAAATTTGTGGAGGCCATACTATCCAGCAGAAAGAGGCCATACGATTTGGGCACAAGAGGGCGCAAGAGGGCGCAAGAGGAAAAGCCGACCGTACGATTCAGCTAAGAAGTCGACCATATGATTTTCAGCAGGGTTGTATTCAACCATAGATCATACAGATAGCAGACCGCAACTAGAGGAGAGCTCAGGACTGGTACAGAGCCATAGGACTGTGCCGTACAGTTAGCATATTGTTGTAGAGTTTATCTTTCTCTGTGGATGAGTTTTCCCGGTGTGGGAAGCCCTTCTAAGTTTGGAATTATTTTAATGATAACTGATTTGAGGGGCAGAAAATTTAGTTGTGTATTTGGAAATTTATTGTGCTTCCACAAATTTATTTTTCCAGCATTTTTTTCTATTTAAAATAAAAAAACGGCGATTGTGATTGAAATCATACAGAAATGCTTTCATCTAGGATTTGAAGAAATTTTAATAGCCTTGTGCTTTAAAATATCTTAGGTTTACCCTGAGTGTCATTCTCAAAATGAGGGGAACTGGGTGTCGGGGTCCTCATACTATGTTACCATGGAAACAATTATTCATGTACATGAAACTATCAAGATCAGTTAGTATATCTATTATCACCATTAATCCATCAACACATATAGAAAGGTCCGTACATGAATTTATGTGCCAAATGCAAAAACTTCCAATGACTATTTCATACCGTACAACTTCCATAAGAACTATTTTGGGATGGTTTTGAAAATTGAAAAGTTCCATATCTACAATCTCCATGAGAGACACTAACTCCATCCATTGCAACAAGCTTAAATGAAGCACAATTAAAGAGTGAAATCACCAATTATGAAGTATTTTGTTCAATTGAAAAATCAAACATATACCTAAAAATTTATGGTAAAAGATACAACACCACCATAACCATGAATACTTGAGCACTGAAATATCTGAAAAAGTCCAGATGAATTTCTAAATGCAATACAACCCAAAAAATATTGGCTCTTTCATATTTTACACTGCATGCCAAATTTGGCACTATATAAACTCAAACACCCAATTCAAAAGCATGACTTGCAGCCATTCAACAATGCCACAATCTATGTAAGTTCCTTGGCAACATTTTCTAGAGCGTGGGTATTCCTTTACTTTTAATGAATTGTTTAAGAAGAGCTTTCTCTTCATCAATGCGTTTCTTTTCTAATGGATCTGACGTCTTTATCTTCCTCTTCTCTTCCAATATCCACTTAAAAAGCTGACGCTGTTCTTCTTCAGGAATTTGCTGAGTTGTTACAACTGAAGCACTTGGCAAGGCTTCGTCTTTTGCCTCATTCACAACAGCCTTTACTTCAACAACTGGAATTTTTTCCTCAACTTTGTCTTCAACACCTGTGGTTTTCTTCTTTGTTCCTAGAAGAAGATAACCTGAACACACCAATCTGCAAATTCAGATTGTTTCCAAAAGTTATAAAGTACATTCAGAAGCCAAAGGACAGTAAAAATGCACTATTCTGAATGGGTGGATAAAGAGAGCAAAAAAATGCAGTAACATAAACAAATTGCATAGTTTCAAATATTTTCATCAAGATAATTAAGAAGATAAAGGAATATTCAGGTTGGGATTACTATTGCTATAAAAGCATGAACAAGATTAAATATCTACTTAATGATACTTTCGAAAGTTTAGCGTGTTTAACTGACAACCATTCTTCCTAAATTGAGGAGCTGCTTCTGTAATGGCCCCACAACTAGCAACTTACAGATTTAAATCGATTGCCTGCAAACCATGGGATACAGAAATAGCAACACTTGAAATGCAGATATGATTGCATACCATGAAATATATAGTGCAAGACAATCCTCTCAAGTAAAACAAAAGCTTAATATTTAGATGAAGGGGTATAAAAATAGACTTCAGGAGGATTGAGGAAGGATAAATTGCCCACAAAGTTGATATACAAAAATTCTGTTAGAATTTCCAAACCAAGTACCTGGTATTAGGTTCCCAGCAATTATTAACTAAACAAATACAGAGTCAGATTCTTAACTCAAAAAATATAGTGGAAGCAAAAAAAATTACTTGATCTGAATCACACACAAACAAATTTATGCCCAATCAACAGTTCTTCATTAATAAATTAATCACGGAACTTACTTGGGCTCCCGTACTAGGGATAATGGCCCAACTGAGAAAATACAATACCAATCACCAGCCTCACTGCACACTCTTGGACCTAGCGCACGCTCACTGAGAATCCTCTCTCATTCTCGTGTTGTTGTTGTGTCTTAGCATCTTGTTGTACCCATTTTGTCACAAGTCAAAGGAAGCAGAGTACAAAAATTTTCAAGGATCGGAATCATCAGTGAACCAATTGTTATATCATTGTAAACCCAAATTCTGCAAATTATATTGTAAATGACTAGTATGACCATTTAATTTTGTAACAACACCTAGATAAGCCTTTGATTTTGGAAACGAATTTCATTCTAAGAGGTTTTTTAACTTCACTGAATTATGTGTGTTTCTAGACATAGATAATCGGCAGAGTTTTTCCTCCAGCGTAAACCCCAAAGCTAGGGTGGAATTCATTGACAATGTCTTAGGTAAGTCCTAATGTTATATCAAGTCTTTGTACAAATAGTTTGAGAATAATTTAAGCTATTTGGCTAAATTATTTTATTACAGAGCACTTTATCTATACTAGATCATATTGTGTCGCAGAATTGCGTAATTTCATGATGGTCTATAACGAATGTGTATTCCCCCTTTGAGGGTTGAATTATTTGTAACATTTGATGTAAAAAATATTTTAGTACATGGTCTCTCATATTTAGACACCACGCCTAAAGTATTTGAGAGTGTAAAAAATATTAATCCCCTTTTATGTCAATTAATAAAATTTTCTGGCTAAATTTAGAGCCAAAAATAATTATGGAGAAATTAAAATTTCTCCAAGTTGAAAATAATCAAAAAAATTGTGAGTCAAAAGAAAACAAATTTTGGAGGTCCCCCACCAAGACAAAAATGGATATTTTAAGAAAAATTGAGCCCTTGGACCTTGGTGGTTAAGTCAAAGTCAAAAGTTTGAGGAAATTAATCCAAAATATTAATTTTTCGGATTAATTAAAAATGGGTTTCAAGTGAAATTCGAAATTTTCCTCAAAATAAATATTTTTGACAACAGAGATTAAAAGATAATCAAATTATTATTAACTGTTGAGCTTATTTTGACATGGATAAAAACAACTAGCCGTTATTTTCCACTTGAAGCATTTCTCTATAAATAGAAGCCATTTTGCTTCTCAAGTCCATAGTTTTAAAAATCGGCCGGCTTGAACCGGAAACCAGTCAAACCGACTGGTTCATTAAGCGACCGGGTCAAATCCAAAAAACTCGGTTGAAGGGTCAATTTCGCCCAAATTTCACAAACACCAGTCCTAACCGGCCGGTTTATGGTCAAATTGGTCAGTCCATCCTAAACCGGTCGGTTCATTGCCAAGGCTGTTGCAGAACCACACGGCGTGGTTTAGGAAGCTTACAGGGTGTTTTGGAGGGAAAATAAGAATTGTTTCCCTCCGAAACCACCCTCTCCAAACCTTTAAAAGGAGCTCACCCCTCTCATTTGCCTCACACATCTCAATTGGAGTTTTTGCGAGTTTGATTGGGAGCTTAGAGAGTGTTGAGTTTTTACTGGAGTAGTCATCTTGGAGGCTTGGAGTTGGAGTTGGAGCTATTTTGGAGATAGTCTGAAGTTGTCAGTAGAGTTGGCATCTTCAAGAGGAGGCTAAGGAAAACTAGTTTGCATTTCCAGGTAAGGATTTTCACTTGAAAAATTCCTCATTTCACTATTGTCCATGTATTAAATTTTTTTATGTGTTATATGCTACCAAATCTCTAGTTCTATGCTATAAAATTTGTAGGCTACAATGTGCATTTTTTTCCTAAATTTATCTTTGGTTTTACATTTTTCTTAGCTGCAATTTTTTTTTTGAATGGTAGATTTCTTTGCAAATTTTAATTATTTCAAGCCAACATGGCTCCAAAATCCAAGGACACTGCATGGGCTCATTGTGATGTGATTGATGGAAAAATGATATGCAAATTTTGCAATAAACCTATTGGAGGTGGGGGTATTCTCAGATTGAAACAACACTTGGTTGGGATAAGAGGCCAAGTAAACCCATGTGAAGCACCAAATGAAGTGTTAGGTCCTGTTAGGGCATAATACATTTCCAAGTTTCAAAACTTTGAGAAGAATAAGGCTAGGTAGAAAATCCAAAATGAAATTGCAAGGAAGAGGGAATTATTATAAGCCATGAAAGAGAGTGGGTATGATGATTATGACATTCAAGACTCCTCTTTTATCCCTTCCACCAATGACCCCTTTCACTATGTTCCCCCTCCTCTTGGCCAACAATCTAAAGGAACAAAGAGAACAAATATCGAGACTCATTTCTCATCCTCTACCACCACTGCCTCTGCTAATCCCACTTCCTCCCAGCCAAGTCGTCAACCCACTTTGGATCAACATTGGAAAAAACAATGCAAAGAAACTTCTTATCAATACATTGCTAGATGGTGGTATGATGCAGATATCCCATGTAATGTTGCTCGCTCACATTATTACCAAGATATGCGGGACTCTATTATAGTTGCGGGAAAGGGCTTCAAAGGCCCTACTATGCATGACTTGGGAGCTCTTTTGCAAAAAGAGATTTCTTCCATTGATGAGTATTTGGCTAAGTATGGAAAGTCATGGCTCAAAACAAGGTGTTCCATCATGTCAGATGGATGGACCGATGGAAAGAACCACACTATCATTAATTTCCTCGTTTCTTGCCCTCAAGGAACCATGTTTTTGAGATAGGTTGATACATCTGATAAGGTGAAGGATGCAACCCTTCTATTTGAGCTTTTCGATGAGATTATTCATGAAGTGGTAGAGCATAATGTTGTGCAGGTCATCACATATAATGCCTCAAACTATATTTCTTGTTGGAAAGATGCTTGAGTCCAAATATAAGACCATATTTTGGACTCCATGTGTTGCACATTGCATAGACCTCATGCTTGAGGACATAGGCAAAGTGGAGTGGGTAAAAAACATTGTAGAGCATGCCAAGTGCATTACAAAATACATCTACAACCACTCATGGGTATTGAGCCTAATGAGGAAAAACACTGGGGGAAAAGAGCTTGTTAGGCCTGCAATTACGAGATTGCAACTCACTTCCTCGCGTTGCAATGTCTCAATTCTCAACAAAAAAAACTTGCAGAAAATGTTTTCTTCTGATGATTGGACTTAATCTCGGTGGGCTCGTAGACAAGATGACAAAGACACCAAAAAGAAATTTTTTGACAATTATTTTTGGAAAAGGTCTGCAGAGCTTGTGAAAATTACCGAGCCCCTTGTTAAGGTGCTAAGGATGGTGGATGGGGAAAAATTGGCCATGGGCTACATTTATGAGGCTATGGATCAGGCAAAGGAGCAGATACGGGTAGCTTACAAGGATAGGTTAGCTAAATATGGTCGTATATGGGAGATCATTGATAACAAATGGAACAATCAACTCCATCATCCTATACATGCGGCTGGGCATTTTTTGAACCCAAAGTATCATTATAAAGCTCGGCTAGGAGATCTGCAGGATGGGGAGGTCAGAGATGGATTGATTGATTGCTTGGAGCTCCAATTGAAATACATAAACAACTTACTCTTTTTAGTATCGCAACTAGAACCTTTGGAAAAAACTTGGCAAAGATGGCAAGAGATGTGGATCAACCAGGTAAGCAATTCCAATTTGTTTTTCTTTTCAAGTTAAATTGTTTACAAATTTACAATTCAAAATATCTATAAACACTTGTAATTTGTAAATAAGTAATGAAACGAACTAAGTTACTAATTAATGTCTTTTTCTTTGCAGCACATTGGTGGGAGTCATTTGGCGGCCAATGTCCTCAATTGCAAAAGTTTTCAATTAGAGTCCTCAGCCAAACTTGCAGTACTTCAGGTTGTGTGCGCAATTGGTCTATTTTTTAGCGCATACACACGAAGAAGAGAAATTGTTTGGAATAAAAAAGGTTAAACGATCTTGTCTTCATGCAATACAACCTTCGACTAAGGCGGAACCAAATGATGAACAGAACACCTAATCTAGATCCCATTGTGTTGGACGATATTGATCCAACATCAGAATGGGTGGAGGACACTGGAGATCCTATGTTTTATGTTGATTTTGATATTGACATGGCATTAGGGGGGGATGAAGCAGATTTGGTAGCACCATCAGAACCAGGATTAGTAGCGCATCAAGCAAAGGCAAACAACTAATGGAAGGCACTAGTCATGCAGCTCGACGAACTCATGCTTCCATTAGGTCCACTTCTATTGTTATTGGTGGCAGTGTTACTACTGAGGTTGCAAATGAGGCTGAGGCATCCTCAGACTCTGAATCAGATGATGTTTATGTAGCTCCTATTGACGATCCTGTGTCTAGTAGTGTTGATGAATTTGATGATTGATCATGTGTAGACTTGTAGTCTTGTAGTAGGCCAATGGCCTCATAGCTTGTAGCATTGCTTTTGGACTTTATAGGCCATTTAGAGCCTCATTGCTTATGTATTTTGTCGATGATATATATTGCACTCGATGCCATTTTGATGTATTCACCTTTACATGGTATATACATGAGCAAACTTTGCATATTTTGTCTCTATTGGCTTGGAATCACGGTTTTAAATCTTAAAAATAGTTTTTTTCATTAAAAAATAATTATTTAATTTATTTATTTTTAAACTGATTCATTGAGATCTGACCGGTCTCGGTTTGACCAGTTGCGGTTTGAAACCTCGTTTATTAGGTGGACAGGTCCAGTCACTAGTTCTAGTTTTTAAAACGATGCTCAAGTCATGATAAGAATTCTAATTTTGGACTATCTTTGGATGATGAAAATTTGTAACGTTGATATTGAGCCATTGCTCTCCTAAGTGTTAGAAAATCAGTAAGGCAGAAAGATTTCCTATGTTGATAATTACTTGTGATAGTCTTATGATCTTATTAACTTTCTTATGTTCTTCTTTTATCTTTGTTTCATCAAGCAATTACCAAACAAAACATGAAGATCATGGACACCAGATGTAGGCGGTCAGCCAGGGTTCTTCTTTTATCTTTGTTTCATCAAGCAATTACCAAACAAAACATGAAGATCATGGACCCCAGATGTAGGCGGTCAGCCAGGGCTAAAACCCCTATATAGGGGAAAACCCAGTCAAGAACTCTTCCTTCAGTAAGTCAAATTGAGATGGAACAAAACCCTAGACCAACAGACCTTCCTCCTCCACCAAGTCAGGCTTCCAATGCGACACTGCAACCTTCAATAGTCTCTCCTTGTCCAGCAACTATAGCCCAGCATCAAACTAAAAATTTTGGCCCGAGCTTCACTAGTTGCTTCAGAATTTCGACCTTCCCAGGAACTACAGAATTTCGGCCCCTCTAGCAGCTTCACACGTGTGAGAGAAAGAGAGAGAATTTCAACTTCTTATGCTTGTGAGAGATCTCCTTCGCTATCCTTTTTCCTCTTCTTCCTTGAAATTTGCACTTTTTCTTAGCCCAAAAACTGCAGATCGCACTTGTTGTGTGTGTGTGACAAATGAGGTCGAGTAGTTGCCTTTATATAGTGGTTCTGCTACCCAGTTTAGGCCAACTTGTCCAGTTTGAGTTCGACTTATCGGGCCGACTTGGTGGAGGAGGCCTAATTGACCTATTTTACAATAAAATAAATTTCTTCTTTGACAAATAAATCCCAAGAAGGGTTCTTTACAATATGACATGGACAAGGACACTTGACATAAACCCTAGAAGCCTTCAATGGAGGCTTTGACCTAAAAACAATTGACCCAAGCATGAAACCCATGCTTTAATAAGTCAATTTATTTAATAATAAAATTCTTTTTCTTTCTTTTGATAAATACATTTTATTATGACTCAAGTACAATTATGAAGACCAACACTAGTTACATTCTTCAACACTCCCTCTTAACTAGGGAGGTATTCATAATTACCTATATCTATAAAGGTACATGGAAGATCTCCAAAATGAACTACGAAGAGTTCTAGCACACTCAGTGTTATGGACTAGATTCCTGACCAGGGTAATCTATTCGAGTGGTACTAAGATGGACTAAAGCTCTCAACCAGTCTAGGTACCATCAGGGTTACTAACTAACCATCAACCCAAGGATCTAGGTGTGTATCTAAGGTCAAAGCTCCAAGACCATGTCACCCTCCCTCTTTGGGATCTAGACATCAACACACATAGGTCGGCCAGATGTCCTCCCAAGCATCCACCATTAGATGCTTCATCTCTCCTTAACAAACTAGATATATCCATTTGTCCAAGAATGCTTCCAGAGTGTTCATCCTTCTTATGGAGAGAATTATCTGTACAAACACAAACCCCAATCAACAATAAATTACCAAATATACAAGTGAACACAAACCTTCGAGGTCCTTAATCATCTTGATGCCACTTATATCAAGTTATTCATATGCAACTAGTCAGAAGCTTTTCTTCTTTCATTCTTTCGACAACATCAAGACATCCCTCAATACATTGTAGTGCTTTCATTTATTCTCTTATTTCTTCTTCAAGGTATTCATTATGAACATCATAATATGCCCTCCCTCTCAACTAGGGAGATTAACTACTTAATTTTTTCTATAATATCGAAGAGTCTTTCATGGCTCCATTCCTTCTCACAGTATCAAAGTCATCTTGATCATCATCATCCTTATAGCTTTCTTCATCATGCTCATACGGATATCTTCATTATCTTGAAGATTGCGAACCTGCAAATCTTTAATAGCAAGTACAACCAAATACATATACAGAAGCATGACATTAACTGTATCAAAGTTATGTCAATATAATGGAAGCATCAAAACAATCAAATACTCTAGACATCAAATACCTCAACCTAGTTAGGTTCATAATAAGAGACACATACCTTTTGCTAGGGTTATTATCATAAACCCTAGACCACATCATCAACTTAAAGCAACTCAATCAAGTTATCAGTCTCATTATATCTAGAGCCTCAATATTATTTTCAGAGATATATGACACTCTACTAAACACTAAATTTCATCTTTGAGACACAAATCCTTAGATATTAGTTATTCAATCAAATAACAATTCTACCATACATGTTAGACTCTACTAGGTTTTGTTGCAAAACCTATATTTTATCAACAAAACTAAATCATATTGGAAGCAATATCATTATATTCTAGAATATCAATCTTCTACTAAAGTTTTGTTACAAATCCTAGAATTCACAAACTATGAGCATCAATAATTAAGTTAGCATACTCACATATACATATCTAAGATTTCATAATCATGTACTAGCATATCACAACAATATCTACTAGGTAAACCCAAGACACAAACATCAATACATCAAAATTAGGTATCCAACAATTTCGTTCAGACTAGGGTTTTGATCATACTAATATAAACTTCTAGTTTCATTCCTAGAATCTTACTTACAAGAGCTTTCTTTGCAAACCCTAATTCACCAAACCCTAAATATCTAGGGCTTCGATACATAGCATAGACATTAAAAACAAACCCTAAACGACGAGGGTTTTTATCATAACAATACTAAAACATCAAAAGAATAGGAATTCTAGATTTCATCAACCCTAAGTAGACTAGGGTTTCATAATCAATATTGACACACCCTTGGGTTAGGGTTTTACAGTGAACCCTTTTAGGGTTCCACAAGAATAATAATATAATGACGGTAGATTCAATTTGATGATTAATCACCCTAACAAGAATCTTTATGATTCAAAACCCTAGACATAACGATGTCAGTAATGTAAAGCGAATTTAAAAGAAGAATGATCATATATTTTGCATGAAGAGAACTTTATAACAAATCTTATAGTTTAAGGCATACCTAGAGGTGTTCCCTAACAAACCTTGCATGACATCAATTCTTTAAGGGCTTCATTTGCAACATATCTTCTTTGATGCTTCAAACTTATCCTTTGAAGTCTCCTCCATAATTTTTGTGTATTCTGCAAGCTTTCCTATTCAAGGAAAATATAAAAAAAAGGTTATTAGCATACAATACAAACACATCTTGATAAGAGAGGGAAACCAAACATAAAAGATAAGAAAAGGAGTAAGGTACTTCTCTTTGATAAAATCGTGAGAGCTCCCTCTTAATCCAATCTTGAGAGATACCTACAATTAGTAGTATAAGTCCTTGACTTCCGATTCTTCGGTCTTGTTCTTCTTAGGTAGATCTTCATCAACAACATTCGCATGTTCCCTCTCTCTCTTCTTATTTCTTGATTTTTTGGGCAATGGCTTTTGTAGTGACCCATCTTGTGACAATTGTAACTTTCAATCTTGGATAGGTCCACTTTCTTCTTTGGTCCTTTGAACTTCTTGAAGGTTCCCTTCTTCTTGTGATGAGCAGAACAGGCATTCGAGGTGTTTTCTTCTTCCTTCACCCTGTTGTTTACTCTGGCTTCTTCTTGACTACATGCACTCCACATTTGTTCAAATGTTGGAGTATCCTTCCAACTGTTAAACCCTTATTCAAAGGCACTCCAAGACTTTGGTAGTCCTAGAACGACAGTAATTACAAGCTCCTTTTCTGGGACAACTTCATCTCTTGTTCGGAGTGTTAGAAAATCAAAAAGGCAGAAAGATTTCTTAATATAGATAATTACTTGTGACTTTCTTATCTCTATATTCTTCTTTTATCTTTCTCATCAAAAAATTACCAAAAAAAATAGCACAAAGATCACAAACACCATATATAGGCGAACAGCCAGGGTAAAACCCTTATCTAGGGGAAAACCCAGTCAACGGCTCTTCCTTAATAACTTCACGAGATAATCCAAGACTATTGACCTAGACAAAGACTTCCTCCACACCAAGTCAGCCCTTTCTTCCTTCTTGCATATGATAACCCTTCGGCAACAACTTGCAGTGGTAATTTCGACCTAGCAACTAGCAGCAATAGCAACTTCACCTTGACAAAAGAGACTTGGATCTCCTAGAGGAATCCACGCGAGAGAGAGACAGACTAAGTTGCAGGAAACGTTGGAGAAGGGTCCGTTTCCAGCCGGAAACGAAATGGAAACGAGGAAACTCATACCATATGGCCTGGAAACGCGTTTCCGGCCGTACTAGCCTGTTTCTCGAGGAGAAACGTGGCCAATATGGCCGGAAACGTGTTTCCAGGTCGTACGACAAAGTTTCCTCTTCTAAATTGACTTTTTCTTGTATTTTTTTTTCTCTTCTAATTTTTTATTGGGCAACTAAAATATCTTCTAGATGCCTCTCAAGTTATAAAAACGAGGATTTTTTTTAGTGGGGCAACCTAATGTTCAAGCCTATGACCCTAGTGTTGATATGCAGTTCATGGTAATGTTAAATTCTTAAAGTAAAAGATTTATTTTACTTAAATTTTTAACATTACCATGAAATGACTCAGGATGTTTGAGAGTAGTTTCGCCCTCATTGGATTTCATATGGAGAAAGTAGAATTTTAGATCTCACTCAAAATCTAGCAGACTTATCTGTTTTTCAGGATTTCAAGATTGGGGGGATTGCAATGTTTCCATTGGATTTTGTCATGTACTAGGGTATGGAACTTGTATTTAATCAAGAGAACCAAGCCCTCTATGTAGGGGAGACTCCCAATAATCAAGAGCACGTAGGATACTAGGGTATGGAACTTGTATTTAATCAAGAGCACTAAGATCGTTCGACTATGTAGGAGGAGACTCCCAATCAAGCACAAGACAAGAAATTAGAAATTTCTCGAGGCTGATTTTGGATATTGCTATTTTCATTATGTGATCATTCATGAGTAAATGTAATGTAAATTTAGAGACTTTTAGTTTATGCATTGACAATTTAATCATAATGTAATAAATTAGAATGTATCATATATGCTTTATGATTGCACATATTTCTTAAATGTCCTAATATATATATATATATATATATTGCGTTTCCCCGTTTCCAAAATTTGGGGGGGTCACGTTTCATACCCGTGCCCGTTTCGGAAACTTGTACCCGTTTCCCCGTTTCGTGCAACTTAGGAGACAGATAGCCCAAAATTTCAATCTTGACCTTTTCTTCCTTCTTCTCCAACTTTGCACTCCTTTTAGCCTCCTTTTCCAACTTCGCACATTTTTCTCTTCTTCTTCGATATCGAACTTGAGTGAGTGAGAGGTGTCCAGATGAATTCAAATTGCTTGTATATATAGGCTTCTGGTGAGGTCGAATTACCCAAATTGAGGTTGACTTGATCTCCTTGAGGTCGACTTGGTGTGCAGGTGACAAATAGCTTATTTTACTCAATATTAATTCTTTCTACATGATTCAAAACCCCAAGAAGGGTCTCTTTTAGAGGAAATTGACTTTAATGACTCAGAATAAGTCCTAGAAGTCCTCAATGGGGACTTTGACCTAAAACATGATGACCCAAGCATGAAAATCATGCTTTAATAAGTCATATTAATAATAATAAAAAAATTGTTTTTCTTTCTTTTGATTCATTATGACTCAAATACAATTTATGAAGACCGAACCTAGTTACATTCTTCAACACTCCCTCTTAACTAGGGAGGTATTCATACTTACATATACAAGTACATGGAAGATCTCAAAACACATGAAGAGTTTAGGCACTTACGGTGCCACAGACTAGATTCCTGACCAGGGCAATCTATCCGAGTGGGACTAAGATGGACTAAAGCTTTCAGCCAGTCTAAGTACCATCAGGCTTACTTGCTAACCATCAACCCAAGAATCTAGGTGTGTATCCAAAGTCAGAGCTCCATGACCAACGCCACCCTCCCTTTTCGAGATCTAGACATCAATACATATGTCGGCCAAATGTCCTCCCAGGCATTATACACACTCAATGCCTCAACACATCAAATCTCTCTAACCTCAAGCATGCTTTTCCAAAAACCTTCGAGAGATTTACCTGAACAGTCACAACCCCAATTAATAACAACTTTTCAAATACTCATGAGTAAACACAAACCTTCGGGGTATTCTGACTTCTTGATGTTGCCTCACAATTCATCATAGTAGGACTTCGAGGCTTCCCAAACAAATCTTGACAAAGGTTTCCTCAATCATTCAGCTTCCTTTCCTACTTCTCATGCAGCAACCAAAACTTTCCTTCTTTCAGCAGCACCTCAATATGCATTCTCCAATTTCTTCTTCAAGGTATCCATCATGACTATAATATGCCCTCCATCTCAATTCGGGAGATATACTATTTTCTTTATCCAAGCTTGCTCTTAACTTAGGGAGATCAACTTCTTTTCTATGACATCAAAGAACCTTTCATGGCTTCCATCTTTCTTGATCATCATTATTTATACAACTTCCTTTATCATGCTTATCAAATTGACGAACATCTTCATCATCTTGAAGATTATGTACCTGCACAACTTAGACAACGAATACAACCAAATATATATAAAAATCATGAAGTTTAACTTTATCAGAACCATACAATAATGGAAGCATCAAATACGTAAACTTAGTTAGGTTCATAATCAACAAGAGATACATACTTTTATACTTCTTCTTGCTAGGGTTTTTGTCATAAACCCTAGATTTCTTCATCAAGACTTCAAGCAATTCAACTAAGATATCAATATTCTTTTCATTCTCTAATATATTGCAAACCCTAGAAACAAGTACACTTACAATGCATCTATCAACTTTATATTTCATATGTTAGGCTACTAGGATTTAATGCGAACCCTAGATTTCATCTTTGAGATACTAAGCCTTGTATGTCAACAAACAAAACCAATCACAACACAATCTAAGGTTTCAACGATATTATCAACTTCTACTAGGATTTGTTGTAAACCCTAGATTTCTCATAATAGAAACAATATCACCACATCATATCCTAGAATTTCAAACTTCTACTAGGGCTTGGGTACAAGCCCTAGAACTTATCAACACATAGGTTAGCACAAATACATATCTAGGATAATCATGTATAAGCATATCATAACATATAAACCAAAGACACAAATATCAATATATTTAAAGTCAGACATATAACAATCTCAATTAGGCTAGGGTTTTGATTAGATAGACAAACATACACCTAGGGTTTCATTCATAGGAGCTTATACTTGATACATAAGGGTTTTACTTACAAACCCTAATTTACCAAAACCTCAAGCTCTAGGAACACATTATCATTCAACCCAAAAGGACTAGGGTTTCCATAAATAGTATTTTCTAGATTTCATCAATAACCCTAAGTAGACTAGGGTTTATCACATTAACATTGCCATACCCTTAGGTTAGGGTTTTATAGGGAACCAATTTGGGTTCCACAAACATAATGATTAATGAGAGTAGATTCAATCTAATGATTAATTTCCCAAATAATAATTTCTATGATTCAACCATCCTAAACATAACACTTGTTAGTAATGTAAAGCAGATTTCTTAGAATGAATGAATGTACCTTTATCATGAAGAGAAACAAAACTTATAGTCTAAGACATACCTTCGAGTTTAGACAAACTTTATAGGACACCAATTCCAATAGAACTTCTATGTTTTGTCTTGTGAGGTCTTCTCCATATCCCTTGATCATAATAGCAAGTTTTTCCTAAACAAGGAAAATATATAAAAGAAATATGATTAGTACCTAACATAAACACATCTAGATAAGAAAAGGAAAAAAAATATAAAGGATAATACATGGAGTAAGATACTTATCATTGGAAAATGGTGAGGGCTCCCTCTTAAACTAATCTCGAGGGATACCTAAAACTTTAACAAAACAATTCAACAATGTTTTTCTAAAGAATGTTAAACCTATAAGTTCTAGAAATCAAAATAAAAAACAAATCAAAGACTTGGAGTAGAAGGATAAAGTCCCTAAGAATCCCTAGCAAATAAATCTTTGACTTCGGATTCCTCCTTCTTGTTCTTCTTTGGAGGTCCTTCATCAGCAACATTTGCATATTCCCTTTCTCTCTTCTTGTATCTTGGATTCTCAGGACAATCACTTTTGTAGTGACCCATCTTGTGACAGTTGTAGCATTCGATTTTGGATATGTCTATCTTCCTTCTAGGCCCTTTAGTCTTCTTGAATGATCCTTTGTTCTTGTGATGAGCGGAGTAGGCATTTGAAACTTTTTCTTCTTCATTCTCTTTGTTGCTTACTAGAGAAATTTTGACTTCTTCCTGACTACAAGCATTCCATAGTTGTTCAAATGTAGGAGTCTCCTTCCAGCTGTTGAGACCTAATGAGAAGGCACTCCATGATGTTGGTAAACCTAGAAGTGCAGTGATTACAAGTTCCTTCTCTAGTACTATCTCATCAATCGCTTGAAGTTCATCTCTTAATCTGGCTATTCTCACAAAGAAAGATGCCACAGTGTCTTCCTTTGTCATCTTTATAGACCTTAGTTCATTTTTAAGGCTTGTTATTTGACCAAGATTCTTGATAGTGAATAATTTTGATAAAGCCTCATACATTTCTTGAGCAGAGTCTATGTTAGATATATAAGGGATGAGGTTATCTTTTATTCCATCCACCATTAGAGTCATGGCCAATATTTTTGTTTCCCTGAATTTTGCCTTTTCTGCATCACTTGACTCATTAGTAGGCTTCTTTACCTTTCCCTTGACTAGGTCCAAAACTTTATTCTTTTCGAGGATGAGGTCTATCCTCTTCTTCCAAGCCCTATAGTTAGATGCTCCTTCTAGCTTGTTTTCTCCCTTCATTGAGTTAGACATTGTCCTTGAAGATGATAGATTTGACTTCTTATATGTTCCTTTTGATGACCCTTATTCAAAGCTTCTTAGAACTCCTTACTCTTCAATAGATCTTTGAGCTGCCTTTTTCCTTTATTCACCTTAGCTCTGAAACCATGTTAGAAAATCAAAAAGGCGGAAAGGTTTTCTTTATATATATAATTACTTGTGACTTTCTTATCTTTATGTTTTTTTATCCTTTTCATCAAGCAATTACCAAAAACAATAGCACAAAGATCACAGACACCAGATATAGGCGAATAGCCAGGGAAAACCCCTATCTAGGGGAAAACCTAGTCAACAACTCTTCCTTAATAACTTCACGAGATAATCTAAGACTCTTGACCTAGACACAGACTTCCTCCACACCAATTCAGCCCTTTCTTCCTTCGTGCAGATGATAACCCTTCAGCAACAACTTCGACCCAGCAACAGCAACTGGCAGCAGCAACAGCAACAGCAACTTCGACTTGACAAAAGAGACTTCGATCTCCTAGAGGAATCCACACGAGAGAGAGAGAGATAGCCCAAAAATTCGATCTTGACCTTTTCTTCCTTCTTCTCCAACTTCGCACTCCTTTTAGCCTCCTTTTCCAACTTAGCACTTTTTGCTCTTCTTCTTGGATATCGAACTTGAGCGAGTAAGAGGTGTCCAAATGAATTCAAACGATTTGTATATATAGGCTTCTGGTGTGGTTGAATTACCCAGATTAAGGCTGACTTGATCTCCTTGAGGCCGACTTGGTGTGGACGTTGCAAATAGCTTATTTGACTCAATATTAATTCTTTCTACATGATTCAAAAGCCCAAGAAGGGTCTCTTTTAATGGACAATGACTTTAATGACTCGGAATAAATCTTAGAAGTCCTCAACGGGGACTTTGACCTAAAACATGATGACCCAAGTATGAAACCCATGCTTTAATAAGTTATATTAATAATAATAATAATAAATCTTTTTCTTTCTTTTGATAAATACAATTTATGAAGACCGAACATAGTTACATTCTTCAACATGGAGTTCATCTCTAATTCTAGATATCCTTATAAAACATGACGAAATAGTATCATCATTTGTCATCTTAACAGTTCTTAGTTCATTCTTGAGGCTTGCTATTTGACCAATCTTCTTGATTGTGAATAAATTGGAAAGAGCCTCTTAAATTTCTTGAGTAGAATTTATACTGGATATGTATGGAATTAGGTTATCCTTAACTCCATCAACTATAAGGTTCATAGCCAAGATTTCGATTTCTCTAAACTTTGCTTTTTCCTTTTCACTTGATTCATTTGTAGGCTTCTTGATTTTTCCTTGAGCGAGATCCAAAACTTTGTTCTTTCTGAGAATGAGGTCTATCCTCTTTTTCCAGGCCCTGTAGTTGGAGGCGTTTTCTAGTTTGCTTTCTCCCTTCATTGAGTTTGTCATAGTTCTTGTAGATAGTAGGCTTGTCTCTTTATATGATCCTATTTCATTAATGACCTTTCCTTGATCTCCTTTTTCCTTCATCAATGTGTTTCTTTTCTAATGGATCTGACATCTTTATCCTCCTCTTCTCTTCCAATATCCACTTAAAAAGCTGACGCTGTTCTTCTTCAGGAATTTGCTGAGTTGTCACAACTGAAGCACTTGGCAAGGCTTCATCTTTTGCCTTATTCACAACAGCCTTTACTTCAACAACTGGAATCTTTTCTTCGACTTTGTCTTCAACACCTGTGGTTTTCTTCTTTGTTCCTAGAAGAAGATAACCTGAACACACCAATCTGCAAATTCAGATTGTTTCCCAAAGTTATAAAGTACACACAGAAGCCAAAGGAGAGTAAAAATGCACTATTCTGAATGGGTGCATAAAGTGAGCAAAAAAATGCAGCAACATAAACAAAGTGCATAGTTTCAAATATTTTCATAAAGATAATTAAGAAGATAAAGGAATATTCAGGTTGGGATTACTATTACTATAAAAGCATGACCAAAATTAAATCTCTACTTAATGATACTTTCTAAAGTTTAGCGTGTTTAACTGACATAACCATTCTTCCTAAATTGAGGAGCTGCTTCTGTAATGGCCCCACAACTAGCAACTTATAGATTCAAATCAATTGCCTGCAAACCATGGGATACAGAAATAGGAATACTTGAAATGCAAATATGATTGCATACCATGAAATATATGGTGCAAGACAATCCTCTCAAGTAAAACAAAAGCTTAATATTTAGATGAAAGGGTATAGAAATAGACTTCAGGAGGATTGAGGAAGGATAAATTTGCGCACAAAGTTGATCTACAAAAATTCTGTTACTTTCCAAACCTAGCACCCGGTATTAGGTTCCCAGCAATTATTCACTGAACGAATACATGGCCAGATTCTTAACTCATACAAAATATAGCGGAATCAAAAAAAATTACTCGCTCGGAATCACACACACAAACAAATTTATGCTCAATCAACAATTCTTCATTAATAGATTAATCACGGAACTTACTTGGGCTCCCATACTAGGGATAATGGACCAACTGAGAAAATACAATACCGATCGCCAGCCTCACTGCACACTCTCGGACCCAGCACACGCTCACTAAGAATCCTCTTTCAATCTCGTCTTGTTGTTGTGTCTTAGCACCTTGTAGTACCCATTTTGTCACAAGTCCAAGGAAGCAGTGTACAAAATTTTTTCAAGGATCGGAATCATCAGCGAGCCAGTTGTTATATCATTGTAAACCCAAATTCTGCAAATTATATTGTAAATGATGCTAGTATGACCGTTTAATTTTGTAACAACACCTAGGTAAGCCTTTGATTTTGGTGACGAATTGCATCCTAAGAGGCTTTTTAACTTCACTGAATTATGTGTGTTTCTAAACATATATAATCGGCAGAGTTTTTCCTCCAACTTAAACCCCAAAGCTAGGGTGAAATTCATTAACAATGTCTTAGGTGAGTCCTAGTGTTATATCAAGTCTTTGTAAAACTGGTTTGGGAATAATTTAAGCTATTTGGCTAAATTATTTTATTACAAATCACTCTATCTATACTAGATCATATTGTGTCGCAGAATTGGGTAATTTCATGAGAGTCTATAACAAATGAGTATTCCCCCTTTGAGGGTTGAATTATTTGTAATATCTGATGTAAAAAATATTCTAGTGCATGGTCTCTCATATTTAGACGCCATGGCTAAAGTATTTGAGGGTATAAAAAATATTAATCCCCTCTTGTGTCAATTAATTAAATTTCCTGACTTAATAAAATTAAATCCTAAGCCAAAAAATTAATTAATTTAGAGCCAAAAATAATTATGGAGAAATTAAAATTTCTCCAAGTGGAAAATAATCAAAAAAATTGTGGGTCAAAAAAAAAACAAATTTTGGAGGTCCCCCACAAAGGCAAAAATGGAGATCACCCACCATTAAACTCATATCACCATTAAACTCATTAAACTCATATCACCCTTGAGCCTTCTTTTATTAAAGATCTTTCAAGGCAATTTTACATACAAGTTTTCTTAAAGATCCATTAGGCTTGGAAACCCTAGGTCATCTAATCTTTGACTCTTGCCAAGGAAGCCTCCCTTGTGGGATAACATTTGACCACCAAACAGTAGGAGAGAGGCCACTAAGGTGACAGTGGTGGTTGATATCTTTGTTGCCACAAATCCTAGGTTTTCCTACTGAGACTTTGCACTAGGTTGCTCAATTTTGTAGTAACAGGACCCACCAATAGAATCACTAGTAGCATTCTTCAAAATAAGCTTCATCGGACCCTAAATGAGCGACCCTAATAGGCTAGCTGAAAAAACCCATAAGCAAGGTCACAAAAGTCATCCTCAATGTTATACTACAACACTTTGTAGAGCTCACAAGGCAATCCATTCATTCTAGTGGATCTCCCATTTTGCATTAAGCAAAGGGTAGCGAGGAACTCATCCTTCATGAAATCCCTATCATCAAACCTTATGAGGGACCACCCTATAGCAAGCATCCCTAGTAGCCACAACTAAGTCTAACAAACGGTAAGAAGAAAAGATAAACTAAAAAATTCACTAAATATACACCAAATCTTAGTCAAATCCTCCTTGAGAGAACTATCAATTTAACATAGACCAAGAACCATATAAACAACCACCTTCTCTGGAAAATCAAAGAACTTGGAGATTTCATCACCCTCCTAGACCCACTACGAGCAAGCATGCACCAATGCCCCCTTTGGCAATGTACTCCTTTTAACACACCACCAACTCATGCCCCCTTTGGGAATGTACTCCTCTCAACACACCACCAACTCTAGTTGAGTTGCATCCTCTTGAAGAGTAGTGTTATGCAAGTCCTCCAGACCAACTTTCATGTGGCTTCCCAAAGCTCAATTTTTCACTTATGTGCAATCAACAACCCCGTGCTCTGATAAATTTCATAGTGTGATGAATGACCACCTCCCACCACAACAACCAATCTCTACCCCCCCTAGGGAAAGGGAAAAGGTTCCAAATATGATACACAAGAGCATGAATGCTATGAGAGTCCATACAAGATACATTTAACTTGAAAAAGGACAAGGGTTTCAAAAATGGATGCCAAAAAGGGCAGGGAATCCAAAACTGTAGTGGAAATCAAATTGTCAACTAGTCACATACTCTTGGAAAAGGAAATGTCATCCAGTAAACCATATACCCAATCAAGGCCAACTTGAACCACAGTATGTCCCTATATAAGCTTGGACCATGTGAACCAACCTCCATGGTCCGCCCATTTTTTTCCCAACTAGGATCAAAGAAATGAATAGTCGCTTTGCATCTCAACCATGCTTGCTTCTTTGAGCCACAAACCACTAAATCAATATCACTATCCCTATCACCTGTGGAAGAATGTAACTAGTATCAGTCTTCATAATTGTATTTCAGTCATGATGTAATGTATTTGTCAAAAGAAAGAAAAAGAAATTTTATTATAAATGAAATTGATTTATTAAAGCATGGGTTTCATGCTTGGGTCAACTGTTTATAGGTCAAAGCCTCCATTGTAGGCTTCTAGGATTCATGTCAAGTGTCCTTGTCCATGTCATATTGTAATAGACCCCTCTTGGGCTCTATTTGTCAAGAAAGAAATTTATTTTAATGTAACCTTGGTCTTCTAGGCCTCCTCCACCAAGTCGGCCTCAAACTAGACAAGTCGGCCTAATTGAGGGGCAGAAACTCCTATATAGAGGCAGCAACTCAACCTCATTTGGAGCACTCACTCATCAAATTCGATCTGCATCTTCTAGGGCTAGAAAAAGAAGGAATTTCAAGGGAATAAGAGGAAAGGGCTAGCGAAGGAGGACATTATCTACCTAAGGAAGTCGGAATTCTCTCTCATATCTCACATGTGTGAAGCAACTGAAGTTGTTGGAGGGCCGAAACTACAGTTCTATTGCTAGGACGAAATTTTGTGGCTGGGTTCGAAGTTCTGTAGCTGGGAAGTCGAAATACTAGATTGTTACTAGGTTGAAGTTGCTACACAACAAGAGACTATCGAAGGTTGTTGAATTATATTGAAAGATTGACTTGGAGGAGGAGGAAGGTATCTTGGTCTAGGGTCTTGGTCTATCTCATCTTGATTTTGAATCTACTGAAGGAAGAGTTCTAATTGGGTTTTCCCCTATAAGGGGTTTTAGCCTTGGCTGAGTGCCTACTTCTGGTGTCCCTGATCTTCATGTTTTTACTTTGATGATTGCTAGATGAAAAGATAAAAGAAGAACATTAGAATATCACAAGTAACTATCAATATAAGAAAATATTTTTGCCTTTCCGATTTTCTAACATCACCCTCCCACTTAACCTTGTTAAAGTCCCCACCAATTATCCATTCCATATCTAGCAAGGAAGACTCCATCCACTCCAAAAGATGAGTGTGGGCCAAACTAATGTTTGGCGCAAAAACTGAACAAAATCCTAGCAGTCTCTCCTATATTAAGAGAGTAATCCACACACACCTATTATGTGGGTCACGGCCTAAAGACGTAACAAAATCTTGCAAATATGAGGAGATAGCTAGCACCACCTCTATAATCATCATCCATGGCCAAAAATGGACCACACCAAACATAACTCATGATATTGCAACTTTCAAATCCGATAGACTTGACCTTGTTAAGAAAATATCTCAGACAATAATTTCCACACAAGTTCAAAATGAACGTGTTGGAAGTGGTTCGAAGTATTTCAAAAAGTATCTCTATCTTGTAATTCACCTGGGAAAAGTGAAAAGTATTCTACATAATTGTTGAGTCTAATAAAGTGTATTTTGTGCATTAAGGACTTAGATTAGGATTAATCTCGATCGTACATCTCATTGAGAGATTTGAGGTTTGGTAGATTAAGGTTAAAGCATAAAGACAAGTCAAGATAGAGAGTTCAAACATAGTTTTTGTCAAATGGGGGCAGCATCTAGTTGAGAAGAGTTGAAGAGAAGGAAAAAAGCCAAAGTAGAAGGAAAGACGTCATTTGTACAGGCCTTGTAGTCTTATTTGCAAGATATTTCTTCTTGAGCTTTGTGAAAATCTATTCCTCAAGTCATTTTGATTAATCGTGCCACTACTAATTTGGAAAACTATGGAGGTTTCCTTGTAAGCTTTTAATAAGGAAATAAAAGTTGATTTTGAAGAAGAAATTACCCATGTATGTGTAAAACTATTTTAAGCTTTCATTATTTACTTTTCCAGCTATTGCGTGATTGATCATATGGTTTGAAAAGAATTTTCTACATTAATTAAATTCAGCAATTTAATTGTTTAATTGAGATCATAATGACAACAATCACAGAGGGCCGGAAATTTCTACATGGTATCAGAGCTATATCTCATACTGAGATTCTCCATAGTAAATCTACTAATGGAAACAAGGACTGGGAGTTAGAGGGTATCAATAAAAAATTTATGGACTAGTTTTAGATCTAGGAATTTAGGTGAGGCTCGGATTCAAGGATAGATTGGATGGTACCTTAAATTTTTTATCTTGGAAAGTCAAGATTACACTCTTGTTGGAAGAGAACGATCTTTGGGACATTGTCAAATATGTTGTGGCAAAACCTATGGTTATGCGATTGTTGGCAGCTCATAAGATGAAAGAATTGAATGTCGAGCAAATGATCATGGACACCATAAAAGATCATTTGACCCATGATCTAGGAGTTTGTGCAGGTGAGGCTCAGATTCAAGGATTGATTGGATGGTGCCTTAATTTCTTATATTGGAAGGTCAAGATTACACTCTTGTTGGAAGAGAACGATCTTTGGGACATTGTCAAAGATGTTGTGGAAAAACCTATGGAGACTCAAATGGAGTCCAAATCCTAGGAAGAAGGGTAGTGACAAACCTACCCCTATTTGGACAGACAAATAAAAGAATATGCAACCAGCCTCAAAGTCAATGAAGGTGGACTTGACTAAAGTGCCTTATTTATCATAAGGACATGTCCAAATATGAAGGCAGGCAAAAATAAGCAACAATAGAAGCGAGTAGTAGCCTCTGCAAAAACTCAAATGAATGAGTTTTCTACCAAGTTAGAAAAAAAAATTCTCAAAGGTATCTTGCCTTTCGACAAGCACGGTTCTAAGTAAGGTGTGGCATGTGGACAATGGAGAATCTCGTATTATGACATTAGCCTGAGAGTTGTTTTCTAGTCTAACAAACCAAGACTCGAGGGTTGAGGTTGAGCTTGGTGATGATGTCAAGTACCTAGTACCAAGAATTGGTACCATTCCCTTCCAGCTCCAATCAAATAACTCTTTAAACTTTGATGATGCTTTGTTTGTTCTAGGTCTAAGGGAGAATTCACCTTTAATTTTGGCTATAGACAATATGGGCTATGCTATGGAGTTCAAAAACCAACAAGCCCATCAGGGCAAAGGAATCTAGCCCTTGTGCTAGGGGTTAATGAAGGTAATCTTCAAAATTTGCAAGACGAACATGTTCAAGCACTAGTTGATAACAATGATGACTTTTACGAGTTGTGGCACAAGAAGATGGGGCATCTGCATTACAAGGTGTTACCTATTCTAAGGAAGAACATCACAACTTACAAGTCTTCCATAGCTCAGCATTGGGCAACAAGGAGTATGCAAAGGGGTGCACACTTGGCAAAGGCTACCTTTCCAAGCAGCAAGCATAGTTCTAAGTAGATTCTAGACCCAATGCATATGGATTTTTGTGGACCAATGTCAGTAGCATCAATCTTAGGAAGCATGTATTATGATTCCTTCATTGATGACTCCTCTCACAAAACATGGATCTACTTCCCAAAGACCAAAGATGAGGTCCTTAGCAAGTTTCAACAGTTCAAAACTCTAATTGAAACCCAAATAGAGAAGAAGATCAATGTCTTGAGATCAAACAATGGGCGTGAGTATACCTCCAAGGAGTTCAAGGGGTCTACAAGAAGGTAAGGATCGGGAAGGAGCTAACTATTTTGTACAACCCACACCAAAATTAGGTTGTAGAGAGGAAGAATCGATCCATTATAGGGGCTACTAAGGCCATGGCTCATGACCAAGACTTGTTGATATTTCTTTGGGCAAAGACATGTAGCACAATAGTCCACATCTAGAACAAGTGTTGTCACATGATCTTAGAGGATAAGACACTTGAGGAGGCATTCACTAATGGCAAGCCAAAGGTGACTCATTTCCACATCTTTTGATGTCCAATTTATATCCATGTACCAATGGAGAAGAAGACCAAGTTGGAGCCCCCTGTTGAAGGAAATGTAACTAGGTTCGGTCTTCATAAATGTACTTTTGATATTTGTATTTATTCAAGAAAAGAAATATAATTTTTATAATATATGGCAATGAGTTTCTTGCTCATTGAAATAGGTCTAGCACGAGTTAAAGTGCTATAGGTGAGTCAAATAGTAAAAAGAAAATGTTGAAGACCTTAAGGACATGTTGCATCATGTATATGTTTGTATAGAAGTCAAAGGATACTCCTCCAAGCAAAGTCAAGTCTCCTCCAAAGCAAAGGCACCATCAAAGAGTCTCCTCCAAGCATGTGACACCACCAAAGAACCCATCCAAAGTAAGCATAACAAGTCGGCCTGCAAACTGTCCTCTAGTCAACCTTCTAATCGGCCTAAAAGGAGGGACAATCCTCTATATATAGAGGTTGTCCACTCCACTATAACGTACTCACATAGCTCTGAAATCAGCAAAGTTAAGGAGATAAGAAAAGAACGAAAAAGGACAAAGTCAGGGAGCCTCTAGTCCAGCGAAGTAAAGGGAAGTATAAGCGAAGGTTGGAGGCTGATTTCTAGAGCAAATATAGTCACATGTGCGAGGAAGAAGAAGGTTGCATGCAGTCATAATAGTAGAGACTCACAGCCAAACATATCTCATCATTTGGGCTAGAAACATAGGCCTAAAGGGTCTCCCACTCAAGCGAAGTAACAAGGAAGAAAAGTGAAGGTAATAGGGTTGTTCTAAAGCCTATTACAGTCACACGTGCAAGGAGAAGGAGGCTATCGCTGGTGTCATAACAGCCCTCACATTACAGTCATACAAGTCTGTTGGTTGGTGAAGAGAAGGAAGGGATCATCATAAGGAAAGGGTCTCATCAACGGTGTCTCTTTTAGAGAAAGTGCAACAAGATCTAATAATAGTTGGAAGGAGGACGAAGTGCCAGAAGAAAGAAGACTAAGTGTCGGGGAACGAAGTGTAGAAAGGAGGAAGGACTTGACTTGTGCTTGGAGGACATTCTAGTCAAAAGTATAGGGTTTGGCATTGATCAAAAGAAGCTTCAATAAGAGAAACTTACTAAAGGGTTTTCCTCTCAAGAGAAGAGAGGTTTTGGCCCTGGAAGAGAGCCAACATCTCGTGTTCTTGTTCTTATGTTTTTGATAGCAGTTTGATGAATTACACACAAAGGCATTAATAAGAAGAAGAAGATTAAGCTAACAAGAAAAGTGAAAAGACTCCACAAATTGTCATCAAGTCAAGAAGAATCATACTAAACCTAATTGCCCTAGATTCTTTAACATGGTATCAAAGCTAAGGTGACACATCAAGGAAAAGGGAAACTCAAGAACACTCATCTTGTGGAAATGCATCTACAAGGTTGAAGCATCAAGCCAAATCTACTCAAGGAAAAGAAGACCTACCATCTATCATTCATCAAGGAAGACTACAAAGCAAGAGGAATTGCCTTACATAAAGGCATCTACAACGAAAAGCAGATCAAGAAGGGATCCACACCACAAGCCAAGCCATCAATCAAGTCTACTTGAAGCAAGTCCACTTGGAGAAGGCAACTTGAAGAACATCAAGATCCTAGAAAGGCAAGTCATCAAGTCTTCAAGGAGAAAGCAAATCCACTACATCTAAAAATCTATCAAGTAAGTATATGTCCCCTTCTGAATATACATCAATGTCTTTTTGCAAGGAAAGCAACAAATTGGTAGGTACCAATAACTTTCTTGCATGGAAGAAGAGGACTGATTTACTTCTCAAGGAGAATGAACTCCTAGAACACATCAAAGGGAATGTTACTATTCCTGCTAAGGAACAAACTCAAGCCTTAGCCAAGTATAATAAGGATGAGACAAGAGCTCAAAGGATTCTAATAGAATTTATCAAGGACTCTCTCATTCTTTATGTCTCCAAATTTAAGACATCAAAAGAAATTTATGATAAGTTAGTAGAGCTATTCTCGGTATCCACAGCCAGAGAAGTGATATCTCTAAGAAATGAATTGTACAAGATGAAGATATCAAAGGAAGGAATAGCTCCCTACTTCATGAAGATCTTTGAGATGAGGGATCAACTTCAAGAGCTTGGGGAAGTCATGTCTAACAGAGAAATGACAACTGTAGTACTCAATGTTCTACCTGAGGATTGGGGCAACTTCACATCAAGCATATATGCCAAAAAGGAAGCAACCACACTCAGTGAAATGTGGTCTCTATGCAAAACAGAGGAAACCAAACTTAAAGCAAAGGAATCTGTGGGATCAAAGGAACAAGCATTTGCTACCATGGCCAAGAGAAAAGGAAAATTTGACAAATTTGGTCCACGAAGAACAAACAACAAAAATATGTCCAAAATCCAATGCAATGGATGCCAAGAATATGGGCACTACAAAAGGAATTGTCCTAAGCTTAAAAAGGACAACAACAACAAAAGAAAAAGGGAAGAAGCTCACATGACTCAAGAGGTGAAAGAAGAAGAAAAGAAGCAAAAGAAGGAAGATCCTCTAGATCTCTACTATGACTAAATCAAATTCTTTACTTCAAGTCTTCTTTCAAGGCTTTGAGTAGGATAGGAGCATGTAGGAATAAAATAAAAATTGCATGGTTAGAAATATCTTCTAGAATATAGAAGCATGGTAGATATGGCTCAAGATATTCATGTAGAAGGAGCATACCTAGTATAGGACCTCATCCACGATGAAAGAAAATTGATCATGATTAAGAATCTTAGAAAACCTCCATCATCAAAAGAAAAGAAACATTTGCAAGGCAAGGGTCTTTAAGATCTTATGATGGAATCTTCAAAAGAAGATTCATGAACCAAAGTAGATGTCTCATTGGGAATTTGTTATGAAACCAGCTCACAAAAAGATAGAAAAGATAGATCAACGCCTTAGAAATAAGCCTCTTCGAGGGGAAACCTCTTTTACATTACACAAATGAACAATTCTTGGATGATACAAATGACAAAACCTCATTTCTATATATAAGAGTCTAAGGGGTCATATATAATCAGAGCTGACATAACAATAATAATGTAAGGGCACAACAATAACAATAGTGGGCTTCTATGGGGCACAATAATAACAATATGGAGACTACATGGGCACAACAATATAATAAGGGGGTTGCACTAATAACAATAGGGGTTACACTAGTAGTATAGGGACCTAACATGCCCCTCTCCTTCAAAAAGTGTTGTCCTCAACACTTGAGTAGTTCTAGATTCTTCTGTATAAAATTATCATCCATCCATGTGGAATCTTCAGCGAGTAAGTTCTTCCACTTGATGAGATACTCTGAAATTGATTGATTTCGTAGCTGTCGATTTCTCGGTTCTGTGACTGCTTCAGGTTCCAATATGATTTTTCCTTCCTTGTCAAGTTCTAGAAATATTGTTTGAACTGGGATCTTCTGCAACTTTTGAATGAGTTCCCACCCTGCTTCGTCATTCTTCCATTCATCCCTTGCTTCGTTTATCGAATTTGGTTGGATAATTATACCAACCTCTAGCATTTCTGCAACCATACGTTCAATTTCACTCCTTTGGGCATATGGATATTTGTAAGGCCTGATTTTTGGAGGAACACTTCCTGGAATCAAATGAATAGCATGATCATGATCATGAATAGGTGGGAGGCCTTTGGGAGTCTCAAATACCTTGGAATGATTGTCCAAGAATTTTTGGAGATCTGGAGAAATAGATGATTTCGATGTGGGAACCTCTAGCGAACATAATTGTGCAATTACGCCTCTTTGTTCTTTCTTTAAAAGCTTTGTCATTCCGTTAGAGATTATTACCTTTCTTGGTTTCCCTGTGATACCCCTTAATTCAACTTCCTTTCCTTCTGAAGAAAATTTCATGAAAAGTTCTTGAAAATTAAAAGCTATTTTACCTAAGGATTGTAGCCATTAGACTCCTAGTACAACATCAGCACCACCCATTGAAATGGAAAGCATTGGGCTATTCAATACATATTCTCCCATGGAGAGCTTGATATTATGGCACTTTCCAGAGCAATTTATGGTTCCTCCACTTACAACCATCACTTGACACTCTAGTGCTGAATATAGGAATCAATTCAATTCCTTGGCTATCTTACAATGAATAAAATTATGGGTAATGCCCGAATCAATCAACACTATTACTTTTTTCTTCTTGATATGTCCTTCTATCTTGATAGTTTGAGGAGTGGTAATTCCGGCCAATGCATTACAAGATATGGTCAGATTCATTTATTCTTTCTCTAGGGTTTGTTCTTGGTGTATATCCTCTTATTTTGACATTTCTTGTTCCTTTTCTTCCTTCTCTTCACAATCTATGTAAATTAATTTCTTCTCAGCACACTTATGACCTTTAGTGTATTTTCTATCACAACTATAGCAAAGCCCTTTTTCTCTTTTTTCTTTCAATTGTTGTGGTGTCAACCTTGTAGGTTGTGGTAGGCTAGGGGCAACAACACTTCCATATTTATAGTTGTGAGTGATAAGCTTCCTTGTTGCCATAATTTTGCTTTCCATTTTTCTTGCCAACCTAAATGCCTTCTCCAATGAATCAGGTTCCCAAAGGCGAATCTCATGTTGGATGTTATCCTTTAAAATCCCTATGAACACATCAATCTTGTGCTCTTCTGGAATATCTTTTACCCTTATATTCAATTTTTGGAAGTCCTCAATGTGCTCCATCATTGAACCCTTTTGTTTGAGGTTTATCAATTGGCTAAAAAAAGTGTTGCTTTTTGTATCCTCATAATGTGCTATCATTTCTTCCATAAAAATTGCCCCAGTGACAATTTGTTTACGAGAGCAAAGTCATTGATACTATACAAACTGATTTGGTTCCAAATATAAAGTTGCAATGCGTACCTTTTGTGCGTTTTGCACATTATGGAGATCGAAAAATTGCTCCATCTGTAGTATCCATGTTGCGGGATCCTTGCCATCAAACTTCATCATATCAATCTTTGGGATATGGTGGGTCTTCAATCCAACATTAAAATCTATGAATTCATGATTAACATTTATTTTGTTCTCATCATAAGTTTCCTTTACTACCCTTTCACCATTAGTAAGCATTTCTTGTAGCAACTTAGTCAAATCTATCTTCAAATCTTCCATGATGCCATTCAATTTTTCTTCTATACCATCCATCTTAGCATCCATGCCATTCATCTTATAGCTTCCATGACATCCATCTTAGCTTCCACGCCATCCATCTTAACTTGCACGTGATTCATGTTAGCTTCCACGCCATTCATCTTAGCTTCCATGCCTTTCTTTAAACCATCAATCTTAGCTTCTGTTACCTTTTGTGAAAGTGAAATTTGTTGCACTTGGTCTCATAATTTTGATATATCATGTTGCATTTCTTCATCTTCTTCACGAATCATGCTAGAGCTTTCAGCGTGCTTACTAGGTGTTTCCATTTTCTTTCTTTGGGGCATCAATTAATGATAATTATGCTTCACTATGCCCTTTGAGCTTCAAACTAATTTTTTCATCCCAAACTTATGCAAAATTTTAAAAAGACTACACATCTTTTTTCGTTTTGTAGACGCTTGATATTGAATCTGTTGTATCTCTGTAATTGCGAATCTCCAAGGTTTGAAATTGCTTCTTGCAATAGCCCTCTGAGTCCTCTTTCCAATGCCACCAGTCTTATCAAAATTGGATTCTCCAAGAAAGAGTTATGCCCAATCTCCTAAGAAGTGCCTCGTGTCACTGTTTCGACCTTCGGATTTGAAAAATAAACACAAAAAACTACAATTTGTCTTATTTCTGTAACTTCTTATGAAATTTCAATCTGATGCTCAGAGAGAAAGTTATGACGATTTTCGCAAGGTCACCTGTTTAGAATGCCATTCGGGAGTCTGCAAAAACCCTAACTTCCTCAGATTATATCTCTGAAACTATAGTGAGACAAGATCTGAAATTCGGACCCGAGCTTCACCTAGATTCAATGGGTTTTAATTTCAGAGTCTGAAACTTCGTAGAAAAAAATTTATAGCGAAAATTCCACGAAGACATGTTTGAGATGAAATTCTGGAGCTTGCAAAAACCCTAACTTCTTCAGATCATATCTCCGAAAATATAGTGAGACAAGATCTGAAATTCGAACCCGAGGTTCAGACCGATTGCTTCTCAAATAGGTTTTTTTTTAGCGTCTGAAACTTCGTAGCGAAACAGTGATAGCGAAAATTCCATGATGCCTGTTTAGAACAATGAAACCCTAGAATGCAAAGCTCTAATACCAAATGTTATAGAACCAGCTCACAAAAAGATAGAAAAGATAGATCAATGCCTTAGAAATAAGCCTCTTAGAGGGGGCAACCTCGTTTACATTACACAAATGAACAATTCTTGGATGATACAAATGACAAGACCTCATTTCTCTATATATGAGTCTAAGGGGTCATAATATAATCAGAGCCAACATAACAATAATAATGTAAGGGCACAACAATAACAATAGTGGCC
Source organism: Pinus tabuliformis (assembly GCA_031772625.1). Taxonomy (NCBI): domain Eukaryota; kingdom Viridiplantae; phylum Streptophyta; class Pinopsida; order Pinales; family Pinaceae; genus Pinus; species Pinus tabuliformis. The sequence goes on along the minus strand of CM062805.1, from coordinate 892,939 downwards.
TTTTATGGGGCACAATTATAACAATATGGAGACTACATGGGCACAACAATATAATAAGGGGGTTGCACTAATAACAATAGGGGTTACACTAGTAGTATAGGGACCTAACAGAATCCCATTCATGGGATTCAAGAAAAGGATGATATGCAGGCAAGCTAAGATGAAGTTAGAAGGGCCACACCAAGGACATTAAATGAAGCTAAGATGGTCAAAGGAGAATCAAGATGAGGTATGTATGCATCAAATTTTAGTCATCTTATCATTTGTATATTATTGAGTCATGAGAATAGTTCTATAACATGATCAAGTACGAAAGAATCTCTTTCACCAAGGACATGCTCAAAGGCATGTACTACAATGAAATGAAGGTCAACAAAAGAATATGCTCACACAAGGAGTATAAGATTGTTGACTAAGAAGCAAGAAGCAAGAAGAAATGTTGACAATGCCAGGAAGAAAGCAATGAAGAAGTACTCTCGAGGAGCATAAGATGGTTAACCAATTTTATCCAAAGAGAAGCAAATGAAGAAAGAGATCAAGCATGTGAAGAGCACCATGATCACAAAGAATCACTATCTGACAAAGAACCATTGGAGATATCTCCCGAAAGAAGGCAGGACAACTCTGACAAAGGAAAGAAGGACCCTTGACACCTATGAAGGCCTTGGAGATATGAAAGATGCAAATAACTTATTCTACTCTACGAAGATGTCATGACGAAGAAGCCATCCAACAAAAGCACCTTTTAATGTTGAAGCAATATCAGGATGAAGTCATGATGGGCTACTAAACAAGCAAGTACAACGAAGCATCCATGAGAAGAGTATTCCAAAGCATGGATAGATGACAAAGGAGTAGCCAGATGACAAGAAAAATTGATGTATGGCAAGAAAGCCACTTTCCACAAAGGAAGCAATGACATGACAAACTAGGAAGGAAATTGATCGATGGATGGTGCCCTACCTAGAAGAAGTTCGTACAAAGACTTCATGACATCAAAGAAAGGAAAGAGATCAGGCAACTAAAGGACCCATGAAGAAGAAGTTGTTGATGAATGAAAGAGTCCCTAGTTAAGAGGGAGCTCTGACAGGTCCCTGATCAAGAGGGAGTTTTGGATCACCCCTGATTACAAAGGAGTGACAATTGTGTTTTTCCATTTCATGTGTTGGACACCTAATCCTCAATGGGTTAGTGTGGAAGCCGAATGGACAAAAGGAGTCCAAGAGACCTTGGGATGTGAAACCCAACGGTCACATAATGTACTATAAATGTATATCTCTTGTTAATAAAAATTGTACTCTCATGTTTTATCTTTCATATTCTATTGCTGCCCATGTGTGTTTAACATGGTATCAGAGCGGGCGATTGCTGGTCCTGCTCCAATTTGAGCCATTTGTTTGATGGCCTTTTCTGTGCAGGTTATTTCTACCATGAATTTCATGAATATTTTCTCATGAATTTTGTCTCAGCTAAATTTTAGCTGCAACCTGTTATTTCTCCAGCGCTATTTTTATTCACCTGCCTTCTAAAAACGCTCAAACCTGCCATCTCTGCCCTAGCAAGAACGTATCTCTGACTGCAATGTATTCCTGACCACGACCTCTGCGCATTCCTAAATTTGTAATGTCGGTCCTTTGATTTAAACATTGAAGTGTTATCTGCCATTGTCTGCCATATTATCTGCACATTGCCAGCGAGACCTTCTCGGTGGGAGGTTACCAGTGGACCATTTACTTCTATCCTAACGGCAAGAATGCAGAGAACAATTCACTGTATGTTTCCATTTTTATCGCGTTGGCCAGCGAGGGAACTGACGTTTGCGCTCTGGTCGAATTGACATGTGTGCAACTGTTTTGAGACTGTGGTATGCAGAATATGCGTTGAACGTTTTTAATTGCATTTCAAAGGAATATAACATATGCTACCTCTTAGCGTTACGAGCTTTCATGGAAGTGGAAGAGCTTGGGCCTGCCCGCGATGATGCCTTTCCCTTTCACCTTTACAGAGAAATGGATAATGCCTTTCTGTTAAACCTCTAGCTTCAATATTGGCCTGGATGCTACTTCTTACTATTGCAGAATCTGTTGCAGTATCCGAACTCTGCTACACCTCGGCCTCAACCTCCATACGCTTCTCGACTCCCATAGTCATACTTCCCACAGCCACATAGCATAATTCCTGCGTGAATGTGAATTCCTGCGTGTATAATTCCTGTTGCAGTATCCGAATTCTGAGGTATAATTCCATCGTATCTACTCCACGGTGAATGTGGTGGCAGCGGAAACGTGGTGTGGCTGCTGGGATCTCCTTTCGAAGACCAGAACTTGAGTCGACGGAATCAGCGTGATGGTAGTTTTTGCTTGGCTGTCTTTATCTCTGGACTAAGCAACAAACCTAGTTAAGAAATTCACAGGTCCCAGGTCTCCATACCTCGGCTTGATATATCATGCTGTTTGTTGGTTAACGCTGCTCGTTAGCGCTGTGGTATTTCAGAGAAGTTAAGGTTTTGGTGCATTACTATTTTGGTAACGATAGTTTTTTTGGTTTTAAATTTGAAAGCAGAAAGGGGTAATGCAAGATCCTTGTATTCACATTGGTTTCTTCTTAAATTTTGGTAGCGATAGTATATAGATCTTCGGCATTTTGAAGGTACATGGGATCGACAAAGCATCATTTGGTTGCATACGCATATAGTAGTGCATATGATACCTTTTGGATGTGCTTTTTATATATGTAAAGCCGTTGGCTGGGCTATTGATTTGATGTAATGAGAGCGCTATCTGAAGTATGTCCATCAAAACGTTTTGGTTTTGAGCTTGAATCTGATTATGTGATTTTTATATATGTAAAGCCGTTGGCTCAGGCTCTCCAGTGAATTGAATGTTATACCTACTGTCGGACTATGCATTGATTAAACTATGAAGTTGTGGAACCTGGGTTGAATTGAATATGATATGCGTTTGACTGCATCTTTGAGACCTCATAACCGCTCTCGGAAGTCGAAAGGAAGTGATGCCTTCAATGATCCCGGTTTGAGTGGTGTCTATCAGAAATTTTTGAACCAGAAGATTTGTTGCTCTTGCCTAGGCTTGCCTTTCACCTCTCACAGAGACGCTTGGGTCATGGCGGAGGAAATTATGATCTTTTTCTCAAAAATTAGTTGGAGCTCGCCGAAAAAAGAGGTTGGCAACCACCTCTGCTAATTGCATTGACATACTCTACACAAATATTGGACGAACCAATCCTTGCTTCTCCACATGATGTTTTGGTAGATGCTCTTGTTTCACCATCTAGTGTGCTCAAACCTCAAAATCATTGCACTTTTTTTGTACAAGCTGGTTGAAAGGGTGGACATTTCAAGTGAGAGTTATTAAAATTGGGAGAATGGTTTTAAGGTCAAGTTAGAGTTTTGAATGTTGTGTCCATGCTGACATGAACGCCCATAATCTCGATGCACAACAACCGTGTGTAAGCTTTGGAGCAGTGTGGTTGGCTTTGGTGGTCTGTTTTGGTAACCAGTATGGCATTGTGTTTAAAACTTATTATAGTGCATTGATTCCTTGATTCGATTGCTGCATAAAGAGTTTGGTGGGCTGATTGTAATCTTTTATGGATAAAAGTGTTGTCGGTTGTATTGTCAAAACATAACGCTGGTCATGAGTAAACTCTCATTTTTTATGTAATGGATTGTAATTGGTGCATGCTGGTTGCACACTGATCATTTGCTGACATTTATAAAAGATATTGTTGTATACTGTGAATGAGTATTATTTTTCTACATTGAGTAGTAGTTGTGATCAATTTTTAAGGTGTAAATCTGACATTGAAGAAAAAATGGCCAGAATCAATGAAGTATTAGAGTTCCTCAAAACTCTCATATTGTCTACTAATCATGATACATTAAAAGTTAGCAAAGTCTCTCTCACAGACATTCAGGTCTGTCTACAAAATGCACAAGAGAAAATTGATTTTTTGCAGCTTGAAACTCAGCTATAGCAAGAAGAATTAAAACAGAGGAGTCATCATTCTGAACATGTTTCTGTTTAGAACATTGAGACTGCAACCCATCAGAAGCAAGTGAATAATGTTACAGTTGGTTCAGATTTACTACCCAATAAAGCAGCAGTTGTACATGCAGATGCAAAAACTTAGTCTGCACTTCCCAAGCCCATCATCAGACCTTGGGAACAGCTTGTCCACAACAAACACAGAACTGGTCTTGGATATGACAAGGACCTGTCCTTTCATATTCCAGACTACTCCAAGCCCATTCAGTTTCAGAGTGCTTGATTCATTCATGACAGCTCACTGCCAGCTATTCCAGATTCTACCCCTCTTCCACAGCAACAACAACAACAACATATTGTGAAATGCCAACACTGTGACCAAGTTGGCCATTTGAAAGATCATTGTTTTGATCTTCATCCATGTAAGCACTGTCATAAAACCACCCATTCTTCACACAGATGCTTCAGAAACAAACGTCCTGCAAGAACAAAGATTCATCTTGGATGGATCGCTTCTTAGCAATGGACATCAACAGCCAAGAAGATATTCCAAACGCATGTCAGAACTTGTTCTAGAGTATTGAAAAATCTTGCAGTTGAGTTTTCCCCATCATCTCACCTTGTATCTGACAGGGGGGGAAATGATGGTCATCTACAAGCTTCAAAGTCACATCAAGCGAGCCTGAGCCACAACCTGCCACACCAGTTTCAGAGTTGTAGCCAGAGACAAAGATGACCGTGAACATGCCTTCAGTTGGTAGTCTGGGATACTTCCTCTAGCAGAAAACTTCAGCTTCTTGCCAGTTTCGGAAGAATTCCAAGAACAAAATTGATGACACTTCCCCTAGCAGAAGACTCCAGCTTCTTGCCAGTTTTGGAAGAGTTCTAGGAATTGCATTAAGCATTCCAGGGTTGTTGGTCATCCTTAAACCATCACAAATTGAGACTTCCCTTTTCAAGTTGAAGTTCTCCCTTTTATGCGGGGTGAGACCTCCCTTTATTGGTTGAAGGTTTCCCTCTTCAAATCAATAGGAGCACTTCCTCTAGCAGAAGACTTCAGCTTCTTGCCAGTTTTGGAAGAGTTCCGGGAACTGCACTAAGCGTTCTAGTGTTGGTGGTCATCCTTAAACCACCGCCCTTTATACCAATATTTCAGAGAGCACATTCAGCCCTGTGCTGCCATGCATTTTTGCACATTTTGTATTACAGCTCTCTTCTTGGACTCATACATAACCCTTTGGATTAAGGGGAGGAATGTTGGACACCTAATCCTCAATGGGTTAGTGTGGAAGCCGAATGGACAAAAGGAGTCCGAGAGACCTTGGGATGTGAAACCCAACGGTCACATAATGTACTATAAATGTATATCTCTTGTTAATAAAAATTGTACTCTCATGTTTTATCTTTCATATTCTATTGCTGCCCATGTGTGTTTAACATCATGGGTCATGTACAAGACCAGGACTAACAGCCGTAAGTCTAGATGAAGGCCATGAATAGAAATGTAGACACAAGATAGACACAACATTCTTGTCTTCACTTGGGGAGAGAGAATGGAAGGATTGGGTAATCATCTGGCATCTGATACTCTTTGAGAATGTGTAGGGCATCTAAGTCAAGAGTAGGCAAGAGGACCGATATTCTTTGAGGGCTAGGAACCCAAGATAAGAATAGTCCTAGAAGGTCATACTCAGTGAACACCCGGGTGGGTATGTACCTTGAGAGACAATGACTAAGGTGTCTATAAGTCATTGGTCTCACCAACATTGTGCTCTGATCTATTGAGAGATAGAGTTGTCATTCAAGGCCTTGCTGTGGAAACAATGTTGGTTATTATGTTGTTATAACAAATGGATTGCAAATCCAGATTCTCTTATGTCAATTCTTCAAGATTCATAATAGCCAAGCACCTTGTAATGTTGTATGAATACCTCCCTAGTTAAGAGGGAGTGTTGAAGGAAATGTAACTAGGTTTGGTCTTCATAAATGTACTTTTGATATTTGTATTTATTCAAGAAAAGAAATATTATTTTTTATAATATATGATGAGTTTCTTGCTCATTGAAATAGGTCTAGCACAAGTTGAAGTGCTATAGGTGAGTCAAATAGTCAAAAGAAAATGTTGAAGACCTTAAGGACATGTTGCACCATGTATATGTTTGTATAGAGGTCAAAGGATACTCCTCCAAGCAAAGTCAAGTCTCCTCCAAGCATGTGACACCACCAAAGAAGCCATCCAAAGTAAGCATAACAAGTCGGCCTCCAAACTGTCCTCTAGTCGGCCTAAAAGGAAGGACAGTCATCTATATATAGAGGTTGTCCACTCCACTATATCGTACTCACATAGCTCTGAAATCAGCAAAGTTAAGGAGATAAGAAAAGAACGAAAAAGGACGAAGTCAAGGAGCCTCTAGTGCAGCAAAGTAAAGGGAAGCATAAGTGAAGGTTGGAGGCTGATTTCTAGAGCAAATACAGTCACACGTGCGAGCAAGAAGAAGGTTGCCTACGGTCATAATAGTAGAGACTCACAGCCAAACATATCTCATCATTTGGGCTAGAAACATAGGCCTAAAGGGTCTCCCACTCAAGTGAAGTAATAAGAAAGAAAAGCGAAGGTAATAGGGTTGTTCTAAAGCCTATTATAGTCACACGTGCGAGGAGAAGGAGGCTATCTCTGCTGTCATAACAGCCCCCACATTATAGTGATACAAGTTTGTTGGTTGGTGAAGAGAAGGAAAGGATCATCATAAGCAAAGGGTTTCATCAAAGGTGTCTCTTCTAGAGCAAGTGCAACAAGATCTAACATAGTTGGAAGGAGGACGAAGTGTCGGGAAACTAAGTGTCGGGAAACAAAGTGCCAGAAGAAAGAAGACTAAGTGTCGGGGAACGAAGTACAGAAAGGAGGAAGGACTTGACTTATGCTTGGACGACATTCTAGTCAAGAGTCTAGGGTTTGGCATTGATCAAAAGAAGCTTCAATAAGAGAAACTTACTAAAGGGTTTTCCTCTCAAGAGAAGAGAGGTTTTGGCCCTGGCAGAAAGCCAACACCTTGTGTTCTTGTTCTTATGTTTTTCATAGCAGTTTGACACACATGCATTAATAAGAAGAAGAAGATTAAGCTAACAAGAAAAGTGAAAAGACTCCACAAATTGTCATCAAGTCAAGAAGAATCATACTAAACTTACTTGCCCTAGATTCTTCAACACCCTCTAGCGAAAAGGGTTTATTTGTAGGTTACAATGAGACTTCAAAAGCCTACACGGTCAATACTCCAAAGTGTTGAGAAATTGAGAGGCTTGTAGTTTAAATTAGATTTATCTTTCTTTGATAATTGCTTGTGAAATTTGTTGGCTTTTTATTAATTTAATTTTGTTCTTCTTCATCAAACAATTATCAAATGTAAAAACATGAAGATCATAGCACACAAGAAACACGTGATATAGGCTCCAATCCAGGGAAAAACCCTTCCAAGGGGAAAACCCAAAAAATTTCTCTTCTTATAGAATCAAATCAAAGTGAGATATCCAAGACCCATGACCAACCTTCTAGATGCCAAGTCAAACCCTTCTTCTACACAACAAATCCATCAACAGTGAGAGACCAACAACAAATCTTCAACAAGAGATAAGATAAGGCACTGCTTCCACAAGCCCTTCATCCATTTCAGACTTCGCCCCCCTTCTGCGAAATTTCAGAACCAATCTAGTGAATTGTGTTTCCAAATGAGCTCAAATCGTCCTCTATTTATACAGTCTGGAGGGGTGTGAATAGACATGTCCTTTGGGGCAAGGTTGACTTGACATCTAGAGGGGTTTTTTACCCAAATTACATATTTAAAATTTATTTTTCCTTTTTCTTTACAATAGGTCGAAATAGGACTTTGACTCAACAAATCATGGAAGCATGAAGAACATGCTTATCTAATAGTAATTATAATAATTCATTCTTTTTCTTCTTTTTCTTTTGCATAAAATATACAATGATATAAGTACAAAGATCATTATGAGGATCGAACCTAGTTACCTTTTCTAACACTCCCTCTTAACTAGGGAGGTATTCATAATTCCATAATCGATACAAGGATACTTCTCAAATTGAAATACTCTCATAAGAGTCAAATTGATAAGCCATCTTTAAGCATCAACATCATAACCAGCATTGTCAAATAGCGACATAGTAAGGTCCTTTGACTAACAAGCTCTAACTCTCCACAAGATTAGATCACGATGTTGGGAGCCATACATATGGACACCTCAGCTTCTCAAGGCACATACCCCATCCAAATGTTCACTAGTTATGTCCTTCCAGGACTATTCTTATCTTGGAATTCCAAACCTCAAAGAATATCGGTCCTCTTCAGCCACTCTTACCTTGGATACCATGTTAGATCCTCAAAGAGTTTCAGTCCACAGAACTACTTCCTATCCTAAATTCCCAATCCTCAAGGAGTACCACTCCCAAATGCTTATCAATCCTCCATTCTCCCCCCAGTGTGATACACTAGACGTACGGCAGTTAGTCTTGGCCTAGTGCATGACACATATGGAGAATATGGTGTCGACCATGACTCCCTCTCAACCAGGGAGGAGGTCCTTACTCCTCAATCATGGAGGAGAATTCTTACTCACTCTCAATCAAGGAGATATCATCACAATTCTTGGTTCGTAGTAGTTGTATGGTTCCTTTCTCACAATACATCATATCTAAGTTTCGACCTTCTTTCACAGTTCATCTTCATGAAAGGGTTTCTTGACTCCTATTAGCATCACATCAGATCAAACTTCGAGCTTCGTGGATCTTGTTTATCATCAAACAACATGGTTCATCTGTCATCTTCAAGGAGCCAAGCTTCCTCACAACTGCTAGCACATGCCTTCTATAACATAGTTTTGCCTCACATTCTTTAATAAGTCACATCAACGTTCCAAATATCGATTTTGTCCTCAAGTTCTTTCAAGTCATCAGAAGTATTGTACATGTGCTTTCAAATCAAACCAAAACAGCTATCGACACAATATCGTCAAGCAAGCTCTCCTTCCAATCACTTCACATGTTTTTGCAATATGCCCTACTAGGGAGCCAAGTCATATCCAAGCAAATCATCAATATCGGAGATTTAATCACCTCTAGTCAAGGCATTATGTTGAATTCTATTACTTGCTCCTTCTGAAGTTGACATTCCTCGGTATGTTCTACCTTCATATTGCAACAAGGTTCTGCTTTATCTTTCAATCATCAATGTGTTCTTGGAATGAACTCATCAGTTGGAAGCTTCAATATCATCAGGGTCCCTACAACTCCCTCTTTCCATCATGCTCATCATTATCAAGGAGTCATCATCAAGAATGAGTCTTGCTTTATTTTTGTTCTTCCATCCTTTTAATATTGCTTCCATGATTTTGACAGCCTTCATTATGTGTCTGCAATTCTTACCAACAAGTACAACCAAGCAAAATATACAAAGATAAGAGCATGATGTCAATCCTGTCAATCTAGAGTTTTCCATAATTTTTCAAAAGTGTACTTGTAGGGTTCTAGTTATAAACCCTGGATATTTCTGGATCTAATCCTTATTAGGGTTTTTATTTTCGCAGAAAACATCTAGCCCTAGGGTTTTGACTTCAAGCCCTAGGTTTTATCCAATTCAACCCTTGCTAGGATTTTAACATATACCCTAGATTATCCTTTCAAAACTAGGGTTTAAGGATCATTTTAGCCCTGCAAACCTTAGATATCATTTCCCAAGAGCTAGGGTTTCCTTAGAGGGAGCAATTAGTTAGTGTTACGACTTTCTAACTTAATTTAGGTCTTCAAGAACTTCAAAAAACATGCAAAGTATCAGCTACAAAACCCTAGAAACCCCTATAACTATATCTATGCATACCCTTTTGAATGATCATCACCATAATCACATAACATGAAATGCACATAATTACCTCTGCAATATTAGCATACATATTCTCCATGGCAAAGATAACGAGTCAACTTCAATCATCATTTCTTTCAAACTTCAGATTGGTCTCATCGATGGAGTAAGTCCTTTTGCTAACTAGTTATTGAAACTATATACATCCTCCACAGATCAGCCAGCCACTGTGAGTCGACACTGAATACATCCTCTATTGTAATCGAATGAAAATATTCCCTTTGCGGACTGGATACACAGAGAATTTGCTATTGGGTATTTATCTGAGCCATTGTAGCACCATCGAGGAACTATGTATTATGTTATCGAACCATATATGGAAATCGTGTCACGTATACGAGCTTCAAAAATGTGATTACAGAATCCATGAAATTGTGATTCAATGTTGTTTAAACGTGAGCCATCAAGTAATATGACCTTCAGCTAAGAAACCATATTCGTCCTACCCCCCCTGTCTCCCGAATCCCACGTGGCGGACGCTATTCTTGAGGGACGCGTATCCAATTCGTGGCTTGAGCATGTCCCAATTTCGAGACACATGTCCCTCTACAAAATCATTTCATATCTCCATAAATACTTATCGGAATCGGGTGATAACACTGCCCTAAACCATAAACCCTAGAGATCCTAAGGGATAACACTGCCCTAATCCAGAGGGCAGAAGCCGGAACTGCTGGGAATAGCCAGAATTGTCGGAACTGCTGGAACTGCCGGGAATAGCCGGAATCGCCGGAACTGCCGGGAACAGGCGAAATTGTCGAAACTGCCGAAACAGCCAGAGCATTTGTCTCCGAAGGAGAGCAGCATGCAAGGGACAACTAACTAACATTGGGACAGTTGTATGGTACTTAGCAGTAAATACATCAAGCATGCAATATTACAGCTAGCATGCAAAGGGCAGCAAGCATGCTAAGGACAACAAGCATGCTAGGGACAACAAACAAGCAAGATGCAACGAACACATAGGTCAGTATGGCAACATGGTGTAGCAATGGCACATAATGCAATACAGTGATGGGTATAGTCATGATTAATGAAGCGTGATGAGATGCAGCGTAGTGATGATGGGTGTAGCATGGTGCAGCGCAGTGAGGTGCAGCATGATGACGAAATGCAGCACAACGATAGGTGAAGGAGTCACCTTGGAGAATCAGTTGAAGCAGCATGTCTTCAACTGATCTCATGTATCATCTTCTTAGAGATGATCTATGCTCTTATCTAGATAAGTCAAAGTGTTGACTTCTGTTATAAACGTACTATCTCTCTCTCTCTCTGCTGAACTATTGAAGAAGAATTGATCAAGGGTTTCCCCACATTGGGGTTTGTCCCTGGCTAGCGCTACATCTTGTGTCCTCTTGTCTTGGCTTGTCTTCTGCGATTTATGTTCATGTTCTATCTGCAGTTTACTTTAATACTGGTGTGATTGCTAATCTGGAAAAGATATTGAGCTAATTGTGAAAGTTGAAATAAATTGCTCCAAGCATAGAACATACCTAAAATTAACAATATTGAGGTGCTACTGCAAGAAGGAAAACAGGTTTTTGTTGTTGCATAAGAAGTAGGAAAGAAAGTTGAATGATTGAGGAATCTTCTGCCAAGATTTGTTTGGGAAGCCTCGAAGTCCTACTATGATGAATTGTGAGGTAGCATCAAGAAGTCATAAGACCCCAAAGGTTTGTGTCTACTCATGAGTATTTGAAAAAGTTGTTACTGATTAGGGTTGTGACTGTTCAGGTAAATCTCTCAAGATTTTTGAAAAGCATGCTTGAGGTTAGAGAGATTTGATGTGTTGAGGCATTGTGTGTGTAAAATGCCTAGGAGGACATCTGGTCGGCATATGTTTTGATGTCTAGATCTCGAAGAAGGAGAGTGGCGTTGGTCTTGGAGCTCTGACCTTGGATATGCAACTAGATCTCTTGCTCGATGGTTAGCAAGTAAACCTGATGGTACCTAGACTGGCTGAAAGCTTTAGTCCATCTTAGTCCCGCCCGGATAGATTACCCTGGTCAGGAATCTAGTCTGTGGCACTGTAAGTGTCTAAACTCTTCATGGTTCATATGTTTTGAGATCTTCCATGTACTTGTGAATACCTCCCTAGTTAAGAGGGAGCGTTGAAGAATGTAACTAGGTTCGGTCTTCATAATTGTATTTGGGTCACAATGAAATTTATTTATCAAAAGAATGAAAAATAAATTATTATTATTATTATTATGGCTTATTTAAACATGGGTTTCATGCTTGGGTCATCATGTTTTAGATCAAAGTCCTCATTGAGGACTTCTAGGATTTATACTGAGTCATTAGAGTCGTTGTCCATTTAAAGAGACCCTTCTTGGGTTTTTGAATCATGTAAAAAGATTTATTATTGAGTCAAATAAGGTATTTGTCACCTCCACACCATGTCAACCTCAAGGAGATCAAGTCAGCCTCAAACTGGGTAATTCGACCTCACCAGAAGCCTATATATACAAGCAGTTCGAATTCATTTAGATATCTCTCACTCACAAGTTCGATATCCAAGAGAAAGACGCAAAAAAAGTGTGAAATTCCAAGAAGAAAAGGAGAAGTGCTAGAAAGATCAAGATCGAATTTTTTGGGTCATCTCTCTCTCTCACACGTGTGGATTTTTTGGTCTACTACTGGAGGATCGAAGTGTTGTTGCTGGGTCGAAGTTGTTGTTGGGCTAACTGTTGGGTCGAAGTCGTTGTTGGGCTAACTGTTGGGTCGAAAGTTGTTGTTGGGCTAACTGTTGGGTCGAAGTTGTCGTTGGGCTAACTGTTGGGTCAAAGTTGTTGTTGGGCTAACTGTTGGGTCGAAGTTATTGCTGAAAGGGTTATCATCTACAGAAGGAAAAAAGGGCTGACTTGTTGTGGAGGAAGTCAGTGTCTAGGTCAAGAGTCTTGGATCATCTCGAGAAATTATTAAGGAAGAATTGTTGACTGAGTTTTCCCCTAGATAGGTGTTTTTCCCTAGCTGTCCGCCTACATCCGGTGTCTGTGATCTTTGCGCTATTGTTGTGGTAATTGTTTGATGAACTAAAAGATAAAAGAGGAATATAAGAAAACATAAGAATATCACAAGTAATTATCAATATAAAGAAAATCTTTCTACTATTATGATTTTTTAACAGCTCATGGCAGCAGCATGTTAGCACTTGAAATTTCACCTCAGGCTGAAAAGGCAAATCTCAAAGCTACATCAAACCATTCAGCCTCGTAGCTAGCCCTACGAGGCAGGAGAAGGCTCTCTCCGGTCAATCTCGGTAAATTTTCAATGGGAGGAGATGACCAATCAAGGTAACACAGATATTAGGCTAGTAAACTGATTTGAAGGTTGATTTGGGGGTTTTTGGGGTTTTTGGTGGCAAATTGAGGAACTGCAATTTAGGGTGCGGGGATTGGACACAGTTTCTGCAGGGGGGTCTTTGGGGCAAGGTAGGAAGCTGTATTGATGTTTTTAGCTGAAATGGATGATTAGGAAGAAAGAAAAGAAGGCTAAAGAGAGCAAACAATGGATTTGAATTCTCTTTAGACAGCAGAAAACATAGAAATTAAACAAATTTAAAAGTAGAGCATGGTAAACATGAATTCTGACTTTATCACTTCATTTGTTTAATATGCAGCAGTATAGAAAGGAAATGAATCACATAACAAAGCTTACAATGACATAAAGAAACACACCAACACCTGAGTCCACATGAATCCCAAAGATGACTGCAAAACCCTGGTCTTCCTTAGCCAAAAATTGCAGAGATACAACTGAAATATACAATGATAGCTCCTCCCTCAAGAGTCCAACCATGAAAATGAGCATGAAAGTACATAATATAGATGATCCAACCTCTTTCCCTTCCTCCATGGGTCGAGCTCACTATCCTAGGAGCTGTTTGAACAACTTCTAAACTAAGCACTACAAAATAGGCAGTCAAAACAACTTGCCTCTAAAAACTTGGAAACCAGTTCATACAGTCAATTTTACCCCTTTACATGAGAGAAACTTCTAGAAGAGTAAAACAAGAGTAAAAGTATCCAAAAAGTGCCACAAGTACAGTCAAAAGGACCACCGTCGACCTCAGCAAGTCAAACTGGAGCTAAACTGCAAATTCTGGGCTGAACAGGTCAAATCTGGCACAAATTCCTCAACGGGTCGCGCACATCATCCTCAACGGGTCGCGCACTTTGGAGCCCTGTTTGGAGGCCTTCCCGGTGTCAGAATCAGGTGCAGGATAGGTCGTTGGAAAGGTCTCTGAGTCTACTTTCCAACCCAACCGGAATTTTTGGATTTGGAGGTCATTTGCCCAGTCAAAAGTCAATTCTCCCAAAACTACTTCTGCAGCTCAAAAAAGGGGCAGAAAGTCAAAATTTGGCTGTATTTTGACCTTTTGGAGGCCCAAAACTCCATGAAAACTCAAGGTAATGCATGGGCATATGTAACTTTGCATGACAAATCCAAAAATGCTGAGTTTTTGCAAAACGGAGCTACGATGACAAAGGGTCTCACCGGGGGTGAGACCCGTTGAGGAGCCAAAACCTGTAAATTTCCAAAAATTGCCAAAATTACCCAAAATTCTCAAAAAATTTTGGGATTTGCGCTGTGGGTAGGCTAATGAGTGCCATGATCCTTGAGTGAAGCCTCAGCCAAGATACGGAGTGGATTGGTCTTCTTTTTCCGTTTTTGTGCCTTGGCCAAACTCCTTGGATCCGGCGACTGTAATTTTGGCATTTCTCTAAAACCATGACACCTGTGCAAAAAGTGAAGGAGGTTTTTCTTCTTTGGCATATTATGGACAAAAAACTCTCTCAGTTTTCCAAAATTCATCTTTTATTGCTCTGAAACATCATTTGAGTGCAACTTGTCCCGATGTGTGAAACAAGGGATTTTGTCGAAATGGAGCGAAATGAAGGGGATAGGGGGCTTCTAAATTCTTGGGGAAATTTTTGGGAGTGGGGAGGGATGTTAGGAAGCAGGGGAAAGTGGAATCTCAGAGATTGAGTGAGGGAAAGGGGTCGAAAAGGACAAAACACAGGCCAAACCTAGAAAATTGTCAGGTTGTAGCTAGAAACTAGGGTTTGTGCAAAAATGAGGAATTTGGCGGATCTAAGGGATGGGAAGTGTTTGATAAGGTACTTTAAGGATAGGGGAAGATGTATGAACATCAGGAAACAAGTTTTGCCGATGATTTGACCGTCCAAGAGAAATTGGCTTTCAAAACCCTAGGAGAGGGAAATGACCTTGCCTAGGCACAACTGAAGCATGAATAAGGTGTAACATGACCCAATGGAACCTAATATGATGATAGCAACCCTCTGAATGATGATAGGCTCAGCAGAATGATGACATGGACTGACATTTTGACAACTTTAGAAGGAGTTAAGGCAAACCCTAGACCTAATGCCTAGTGACCAAATTTTGCTTGAAGACTCACTGAAATGACAAAATTTGACCTTGACACTCTGAAACCACTTTGTAAGAGCATATTTGATCACTGGAGGAAGGCTGGAAAGACTGACACTGACACAAGATACCCTTGAAACTGACTTGGCTTCTTACTTTCTCTGAACATTCAGTTTGGTGCAGATGGTTGTTCAGCATCTTGCAAGGTATATCGCAACCATAGTGGTCTCTTTCTGGTAGAAGGATCATGTGGTGGAGGATCTAGAGGATCCATAAAACCCATGGGATTATCAGCAAGCTCATTCTCAGGTTTTGTTTCAAACTAAGATGCAGGCTCTTTTTCATTAATAGCTTGTCTTTTTAGCAATGGCAGGAGGAGGAGAGTCTCTTGCTTTTCTAAGAGTTGCATCTTCATCAAATGTTACGTCTCTGCTAAACTCTATAGTTCTTTGACCAGGTACATAAATTCTATAAGCTTTTGAATTATCACAATAACCAACAAATGTACCTTTCTTACCTGAAGCTTCCAGTTTGTTCCTTTTCTCTTTTGGCACATGGAAGTACATAGGACAACCAAATATTCTCAAATGACTCACCTCAGGGCTTTTACCAGTGAAGACTTCTTTAGGAGTCTTATTGTCTAAGGTCTGATGAGGAGTTCTATTTTGCACATAAACAACAGTATTTGCAACTTCTCCCCATAGTAACTTTGGTGGCTTTTGATCATGTAGCATGCCTCTAACTGCGTCCATAATGGCTCTATTATTCCTCTTAGCCACACCATTTTGTTGTCGATTGTCTGTCAAAGTGGTTTCTTTCTTTATTCTGGCATCTTTGCAAAAATCATTAAAATCATTGGCGATGAACTCTCCCTCATTATCAAATCTGAAAGGTTTGATCAGATTTCCAGTTTGATTTTCAATCAGAGCCTTGAAATCTTTGAACATGTAAAATGCTTCCCTTTCCTTTTTCAAAAAGAATATCCATGTCTTACGAGAAAAATCATCAACAAAAATCATGAAATACAAGTAGCCACCAAGAGAAGTAACAGGCATAGGTCCACATAAATCAAAATGTATGAGCTGAAGTACCTGACTAGTTATTGTTCTGCTCGAAGGGAATGGTCTCTTTATATGTTTTCCACTTGCACATCCTGGAAAAACTCCTTCATTATCCATCTTGATCTCAAGCATTCCAGAAACCATCTTCCTTACATAAGGTAAGGCTTTGTAGTGTAGGTGAGCGAATCTTTTGTCCCATAGCTCACACTGAAGATTGGTACCATGGACCAGTGCATGAATGAGTTTACCATTGACTTTTTAAAGTCCTTCAAATCTTGATCCAAGAGTGAAGGCTTCTCTCATACTTGAGTTCAAAGGCCAGGTTAGAACTTTTCCATTAATAAAAGAAACTTTCCATACTTTATCTTCTAGAGCAGATATGGATACAAGATTCTTTTTCAAACCAGGTACATACAAAACTTCTTGCAAAAAAATAGATTTTCCATCATCTAACTGAAATGAAACTGAACTAAAACCTTTAACTTGGTGAGTAGAATTATCTCCAATGACAACTTTTAAATTAGTCTCCCTCTCAACTAGATTAGAGAGTACTTCTTTGTAACGAGTAAAATGTTTGGAAGCACCACTATCAACTAACCAGCTATCGAATGAATCTGCAAAAGAAAAATTAGAAAGAGAAGAAACAAGAAAATATTCTGATTGATTTTCCGCTGTATTATTTCTATACCTTGGATTTCTTGTTTTCTTAGGATGGTCTTTTCTTTGATTTTCAGAAGTGTCTTTTCTATAATCAGATTTGTTTTTGAATATAGGTGCTCCTCTTCTTTCTTTACAGTCACGAACAAAGTGACCATATTTTTTACAGTTAAAGCATTTAACTTCTGACATGTCTAGATTCCCTTTATTTGTTTTGAAAGTATATTTCTTTTTATTACCTTTCTTTCTCTTGTCATAGGCTGAAAATGCAGTGGGTTCTCCTTCATGATGTGAAATTCTCCCTTTGGAGATCATTTTAGCCTCCTCTTGGATACACTTTCCCAAAAGCTCATCAAATGTGGAAAGTGTTGATATTGTTGATGGTGATGATATAAGTCTCCCAAACAAGAGGAAGGCCTTCAAGCGCAATCAACACCATTTCTTTGTCAAGTACAACTTCATGAATTGTTGACAGTTGATTCCTAATTTTGGTCATTCTCAGGAAGTATGCTTGAACAGTCTCTCTTCTGTTCATCTTGATGTCCTTCAGTTGATTCTTCAAGGCAATAATCTGGTTCAAGTTACTAATTGTAAACATGTCAATTAGTTTGTCATACATTTCTTTAACTTTCTTCAAACCAGAAACATAAGTAATGAAATGATCACTAAGAGAATCAAGCATAATTTTTCTAGATTTGATTTCATCTCTTTTATGTACTGATTTGACAGCAGAACTTGAATTCTCTGGTGGATCATCTACTGTGTCTTCAATATACTCCAGAACTTCGTGTTCTTCAAGAAAATATCTAGCCTTGATTTCCATGGACCAAAGTTTGAAGCATCATTCAGCTTCTCCTCTAAATTGAAGTAGGATGAAATCATCTTGATTAAAAAAAAACTTTGGTAGCAAGTGGGGTCTCTTCAGGTGATCTCTAGTCTCCTTGGACTTGTCTTCACCAATGCTCTGATACCATGTTAAAATTTGAAAGTTCTATGCAGAAATTTAAAATCCTTTGCAGAAACTTGAAAGTTCTATGTAAAAAATTGAACGTACTTTGCAGAAAAATTAACGGAATTGAATGTACTTTGCAGAATGTCGAATGTATTTTACAGAAAACTGAATGTACTTTGCAAAATGTTGAATGTACTTTACAGAAAACTGAATCTACTTTGAAGAAAACAGAATGTTCTATGTTGTTACAATTACTTAGAATGCAAATTTCTTCTTCAAAACTTTTCAGATCAGCAATTGTAGATAGAACATAAACTTAAGGATCATATGAAGACAGTCAAGCACAAATATGGGACAATTAAGATTTTGGTCCAATGACTTGGGCAAAACCCCTCAAGGAGGAAAACCCAAATGATTCTTCTTCTATTAGATTTCTTCAATTGTTCAGAGAGAGAGAGAATGAAAATGAATAAAGTCACAAATCTCTGATCAACTTGCAACTGAAGTGCACTTGCTCTTTGCTTGAAGACCTTCTCTTGATCAGATCATGTTCTTCACACTTGCTCTAGCTCTTCCCTTGCTCTTGCTCTTCACTAGCTCTTACATTTTTCTTGCACACACTCAACACTTGCTCTCCTTTTTCACAATGAACATGCTACTCTCAACTCCCACTTGCTCTTGCTTAAATAAATGAGAAAAAAAAGGAGTTACAAAATGAATTCATGCCTTGAGCCAATAATAGGAGAATCAAATTCCATGAGGGAGGAGTTACTTGAGGAGAAATACAATTCATCCCAAGAATAGAGAGAGAGGTACACTTGTCTTAAGGATTTACAATTCGAATTAGGGAGAGCGAGAGTTACACTTAGACATAAGAGAATATTTGGTGAGAGTTACAAATGGAATTGAATGAGGGAGTTACAAGTGCAATTAATGAGGAAGAGTTACACTTTTCCATACATTGAATTAGTGAGGGAGAGTTACATTCTCTTGGAGTTACTATTTTATTCCAAGAGACAGGTTTGTTTGCCAAGTAAGAGATTCTCAAAATAATTTACTTATTCTATGAGAGAATGCGTTTTTATTTATCCATTAAAGGTGAATGACTTTAGACTATTTTATAAATAATAGTATCATAATAATAATAATACTAGTAAGGAAAAAATATTAATTCTTGACTTGTATAATCACGATTGATTTGGTAAATTGAGATCAGCTACATCCAGAATTCGGAGGGAGCGATGGAGGCGTTTTATGGATCTAGGGTTTCAGAGGAGAGCTTCTGCGCCGCCGCGGCCCCAAAAGAACTGCTTTGCTATGGATCGGCAAGACGCCTGGCCGCTGGAAACTCTGATCCCGCTGGCTTCTACTGGTCCGGGGCCGGATCTGCTGAGGAAAGGGTTTTTTACGGTTCGAACCAAAGGAATCTGCGACCGGTGTGTTTCACCTCTGTCAGGTTGCAGATAGATTATCTCAGGGCGACACCAGAAATCGTTTGCCCGGAGTTTTGCACCCCAAAACAGCAGGTTCTTCCCTGGTCTCTTCTGGATACGCTCGCCTACGTGAATGCTATACATTGGCATGGCAGAGAGGCAGTTCCCAAGCCCCATCTTGATGCGCTGTGGAGTCGATCTCCCGTCCTAGGGCGGATTTTAATTGGTAGAGTTGTAGATCAAGCATGGGGCGGGAGTAGGGATCTGGTGCCGCGGTGCGTGGAGTCTATTAAGCTTTTTACAGCGCAGATCTGGGCTCTTACCACCTCGACGCTGCGTTGTAACAGAGGGCTCGACGAGCATATTATGCAAATAAGCGACAGCCCAAACAGGAGCATAGCAGAAGGTTCAGGGGGTAAAGAATCCAAGCTAGCCCTCAAGGACCCAGAACAGGATCGAACCCAAATTTTCATCAGAACCCTGTCAGGAAAAACTATCTGCAAGCAAATCTGGACAGGACAGCTGATAAAGAATATAAAGGATGAAATACAAGCAGATTTGGGCATCCCATCAAATCTGATAAGCCTGATACATGCAGGTAAAATCCTGCAGGAAAATTCTACAGTACAGCACTATGGCATTGGTCGAGACTCAACCATCATTATAAACACAAGGTTGAGAGGAGGAAGCTCTGGTTCAGGCCCTAAAGGCATTGGTTCTTTTAAAGATGCTGTCAAAGGGAAGGGGGAAGTCAAAAACAAGCCATCACCATCTCCAGATCTTCCTGGTCCCTACATTGTGGAGCAAAGATCACAGACTCCTGCTCTGCAAATCGACTTGCCTGAGGTAAAAAAATTTCACTCTGATCTTGCTTCACTGGCTGTCATATGCAGATTCAACGGGTTTTGGCCTAAAACAGATGCTTTAAGACAATGGATCTTCTCCACATGGACCTCAAATTGTGATATCCATTTGTGCTCCAAGGGTTTCTTTATTGTAAAATTCGACTCGGTTAAGGAAAAAGATTTTGCCCTCCATGAGGGGCCATGGTTCTGGGGCAATGCTGGACTCTTCATGACCCCCTGGTTCCCGGGATTTGACCCCTCCACTATGGTGGTTTCCAAAATGCCGGTTTGGGTCAGGCTCCACAATCTACCATTACATTTCTGGTTTCCTAACGTTTTTGCAGCGATAGGGAATGCCATAGGTTCATTCATCAAGCATGATGTGGAAAGAATAGAAAGATGCATTCATACTTTCGCCAGAATCTGTGTGGAGGTTGATCTCAGTGAAGGGCTTCCTGACAATATAATTCTGATCCATAACAACTCTCAGTGGAAACAGCCTCTTGATTATGAAAACACGGCCTTCAGATGTCGAGGTTGTCAGCAAACAGGACATCTACATAATAACTGTTCGCAAAATAAAAGAGAAAACAGAAGGAATAAGAAACAAGTGCACAAACCAAGAGGCTGGCAATGCACAGTGAATCCAGAAGAAGAAATAGAGGATGAGGGGGAGCTTAACGCCCCACCTGAACAACATGATGATCCTATTGGGGAGAATACCGCGGCAGCGACCCCAACGGCAAACAATCAGGAACATCTGTTCTTAGATTCCGGAAAAATTACTACATCAACAAACAAGAGCACAAAGAATCACCAAAATCAGGCAGAGATGACAAGCATGGATCCAAGCATGGGAGGCATTAAACGGCATCACCATTTAGATACTTCAGACTCAGACAAAGAAACAGGGACTCAGAATGCAGAAACACAGTTAGTCATTGCTTCAATCGAGCCCACACAAGGAGAGTGGCGCAAGGTTGAAAAGAAAAAGGGGAGAAAAGCTTGAAGCGTGAGACTTTCAGCTTTTTTTGCCCTCTCTTTCTCTCTCCTCTCTTTCTCTTTTCCTATTCTTTGTGCACGTTAGTCTTCTAACGTTGCGTGGGGTGCGAAAGCACTCGGGCCCATGTGGCAGCTTACGGAATGCTTCAATGCATCTGCTTTGTGTAACTTTTCATTAATTTTTTAATAAAATGTTACCGTTTTTTTCCTTGGAAAAACAAAAAAAAAAAATCACGATTGATTTGATTTTAAAGTGGATTCCATATGTCAAGATCATCCTTGATGATTTTGACGTAACTTTCTATTTTTGGAAAGTCATTTTCAAATTGAGATGTGCTTCCTATTTTTAGAAAGTCATATTAGAATTGTCAGAAATGAAATTTTATTATAGGTGGTTCAAACAAAACTGAAAGATATGATTTCTTCTAGGAGAAATTCATCCCCGAGTTGCCAAATTTTAACACAAGGGGTTCCCTAAGTGACCTACGGACAATTATAAATATAAGGTGAAAGGATAACCTAAGGATAACAAGAAAGGACTACATTTGTGAGCAAGAGTCAGCCTAGAGGAGCCGCACTCTGTTAGATGAGGCCGAGAAAAGGAGTTATGTGGAGCAAGGTTGATTTCTATTTAAGGAGTTGAGTTTTATTGTCAGTCTGGACAGCTACAAGAGGATCCACAGATCTATTTTGTGAAGGACGTTGGCCTGGTTAGGGCTAGCCAGCTAGGGAAGTGTAGTTGCTAAGCAATCTAGGTGAGGTCGAGACCTAGAAGAAGCAAGCCGAGGGCCTCATGCATTGTTGACAAGATGAACAAGGGTTAAGACTAGCAAAACCAAGGGTTGAAAACTGTGGAAAGGAGGTCGCAGGAAGGGCCAAGTGCCTAGAACAGGCAAACTGAGGTGGAGAGGTCAGTGGCAGCCTTGTTGGGGCTGGCCGCAGGGTTGGAAGGTTCGCCGAGAAGACTCAAGGGTCTGATCAAGGGATTGGGAGCCTGAAAAAGATAAAGAGGACAAGATGGGGGTTAAAGGGCTCCCTGAAGGTGAATAGTTGTTAGGACAGTGTTTGTTGAAGGTTGAAACTACAAGTTAAGGACTACAGGAAAAGCCTGAGACCTAGAGGAGGGTAGGTCGCGGCCTAGAAGTGGCCAGATCAGCTGGTTTAGAGGCTAAGGAGGCCTACCAAAGGATCGGTGAGGCTAACAACAAGAACAGCCACTTGACAGAGGTTCAAAAGAGAAAACCCTGTGGACAAAGAAGCTTGTAGTAGCTAAAGGGACTAGCTCAAGGCTACAAAAAGGTTGGAAAAGGGTTATTGTGCATAGAGAAGGAAGTATGTCTATAGCAAGGAAGAAAGCCACTGCCAGGTAAGTTGATTTGTTTGTTCAATAGATGATAGCCTAAATGAATTGGCCTCAGCCCTAGTTGTATTTGGTCAAAGCACTGACTATGTACTATAGCATTGTACTGGGGTTTGTAAAGGGCCATGATACCTGGTACGAGAGCCCTGTTTTTTTCTTATTGAAAGACTAATAAGGAACATGTTTTGGGCCATAAATATTGTGTATTGTTATTTATCTATTTGTTTTTATATTTCGTTGTGCAAAGTTGTTTAAATTTGTTGGGCATTTTCAGTGTGTTTATGTTCCTAACTAAGGCATAGACCAGACTTGGGGTGCATGGAAATTCCAACAAGGTATCAGAGCTACCTTCAAGGGTAGCTATATCAAAGTGTGCACAGGTGGCAGCTCTAGGAGGGAGTTGTGAGATAGTTGCAGGAAGCAACAATGTTGCCAAGTGAGTTAGCTAAACATGGAGCAGAAGGTTCAGCAAAGAACATGGAGATGTGATCTTGACCAGTTTTGTGACAAGGCAGGATGGGAGTTCTGGTGGAATGGTGGAGAACTAAGTGCACAACAGTATGTTGTGTGGCGGGTTGTTGATGATGGACTTTTGTTGACTTGTCAAAGTATGTTGAGAAAGTTCAGGTGCCTTGGCGAGGAGTGTTTTTGCATGTACGAGGTAGCTCCATTTGGATGATAGATTGATCATGAGACAGTGTCTTCTTTGGGTTGCAGAGTTGCACATCTTGTAATGGAGTCGTGTGCACATGAGGTGCTTTGACCCAGGAGCATGAGGACACTTCCAGAGTTGCATTGCGGTGGTCTAGAGTGGACTAGGCCAAGTGTTCAACCGTAGCTTGGGACTAACCCTGAAAGGACAAAAGTTCATCTACAGCACCTTTTGGGAGGGAAAGAAGAGTGAGCCAAGGGGAGGCTATGTAGAGGATCAAAGGAAGTCTGGCTTCAAAGAGAGTCGGCGAGCTCAGAGGGAGACTCAGTTGCCCAGTGGAAGTATAACCTTCAGGTTCAAGCGAGAAAGTGGAGTCTTCCAAGCCATGCAAGAAAGTCATAGACCATGCAAGCATAGTCATGGTGCATGCAAGGAAAGTCATGGTACATGCAAGGAAATTCATGCACCATGCAAGGAAAGTAAGTCATGGTACACGCAAGGAAAGTAAGTCATGGTACATGAAAGGATGGTCATGCACCATGCAAGGAAAGTCGTGATCATGCAAAAAGAAGTTGTGATGCATGCAAGGAAAGTTATTGCCATGCAAGGAAAAGTCATGGAGCTAGAGATTTCAAGGAGTATGGTATCTTTAAAGATCTAGGTCTTCCAAAAGGATGTGGTTGCGGATCAAATTTGAAGGCAAGGCTAGTTCCAAGTAATGGTGGAAATACCTTCCTCACTAAGAGGGAGTGTTGAAATTTGAGTAGCTCATAAGGTATTTCCCAATGGAGAAACCCCACAAAAAGAGGGCTTGTGGACAAAGTACACAAAGTTTCGGGTTTTAACCCAAAGGAGTGGGCTTGGAACCTAAGAAAAGTAAATTTTTTATATTCTAATTTAATGTTAAGAGGTTGAGTGGGCAACACCTTAAGGGGTTCCTTAAGTGACCTATGGACAACTATAAATATAAGGCCAAAGGATAGACTAAGGATAACAAGTGAGAAGGACTTTGTTTGTGAGCAAGAGGCGACCTAGAGGAGCCACAGTCTACTAGAGGAGGCAGAGAAAAGGAGTTATGTGGAGCAAGACCGAGTTCTGTTCAAGGAGCCAAGTTTTGTTGTTGGTCTGGATACTTACAAGAGGATCCACAAATCTATTTTGTGAAGGTCGTTAGCCATGTTAGGGTTGGCCAGCTAGAGAAGTGTGCCTGCTAAGCAAACCAGGAGAGGCTGAGGCCTAGAAGAAGTAAGCTGAGAGCCTCACGAATTTTTGACAGGCTGAACAAGTGCTAAGACAAGCAGAAACGAGGGCTAAAGACTATGAAAGGATGTCGCAGGAGCGTTGAGTGCCTAAGACAAGCAAAAGCGAGGGCTAAAGACTATGAAAGGAGGTCGCAAGAGGGTTGAGTGCCTAATACAAGCAAGCTGAGGTGCAGACGTCAACCATAGCCCTAGTTGGGGATGGTCACTCGATTGGAAGGTTGGACAAGAAGCCTCAAGGGTCTAAACAAGGTGTTGAGGGCCTGAAAAGGATAAAGAGAACAAGTTGAGGGGTTAAAGGGCTCCCTGAAGGTGAGACGCAATTAGGACAGTGTTTGCTAAAGGTTGAAATTGCAGGTTAAGGACTAAAGGAGAAGCCTGAGACGTAGAGGAGGGTAGGTTGAGGCCTACAATAGGGCAGTGGAGGCCTAAAAGTGCCTAGATCAACTGGTTTAGAGGTTGAGGCCTATCAAAAGACTAGTAGGGCTGACAGCGAGAACATCCATTGGACAGAGGTCTAAACAAGTAGACCCTGTGGACAAAGAAGCCTGTAGCAACTGAAGTAACTAGCTGAGGGCTACAGGAAGGTTGGCAGAGGGTTGTTGTGCATAGAGAAGAAAGTATGTCTGCAACAAGGAAGAAAGCCATTGTCGGGTAAGTTGATTTTTTTGTTCGGCAGATGAGAGCCTAAAGGAATTGGCCTCATCCCTAGTTGTATTTGGTCAGAGGACTGACTGTGTACTATAGCATTGTACTGGGGTTTTTGACGAGCCATGATCCCTAGTACAGGAGCCCTATGGTTTTCTTATTAAAGGACTAATAAGGAACATGTTTTGGGCCACAAATATTGTGTACTGTTATTGATCAGTTTGTTATTATATTCCACTATGCAAAGTTGTTTAAAGTTGTTGGCCATCTTCAGTGTGTTGATATTCCTAACTAAGGCATAAGACCAGACCAGGGTTGCATGGAAATTCCAACATATATCATCTGAGGTGTGGTTGGTCCAAATTCTTATCATCTCACCCAATCGGATGGTGAGTCAATGAATCTGCCTACAAATGGGTAGCTACTCAAGCGTCTTTTTATAGCGATATTAGGGTGCCCACGAACCACATCCTTAGCAAATTTAATTTAATTTTCTTTCTTCTAATTTAAAATTTAATTTTTCTTTCTTTTAACTTGTGTAGTTGAGGAATACCTCCTACAGCTACCCAAAAATCAACACTCCCTCTTAGCTAGGAAGGTATTCACCTTGACTTCCTCAGATGTCCACTTAGCTAGAAAAAATATCCAAAGAAAATTTTGAATGAACTAGCCATGTTAATGTATCCATCCACTTCATGTTTTATTCCAAAACCACGTGGAAAGCATCTTGCATCAACATCATGCAAAGGATCTAGTCACCCACTAGCCAAATACCCTTTGGCGATATGGTCAGGTATCCCCTGACCAGGGTAAAAACAAAACTAGTCCTAGGTCACCAACCAACCAAGTCATCACTTGGAACCAGGTCAAATCTCCCTGGCCTGATGGTGAAACCCTGGGCCCATTTACCATTCCCCCGTGTCGTCACATAACACTTGAATGGTAAAAAATACTTGCTCAATGCTTTGAGGCACTCACTCTACCCACTAGCCAAGTAACCCTTGGTAATATGGTCAAAACCTTCTAACCAGGGGGGCACTCCAAGCCCTGATGCTATTTGGGCCATTCTCCCTAGCCACATTACATGGCACCCGATTAATAACATTGACTTGAGGAGAATGTCTGCCCTAATGCTACATCATCAGCACTCCCTCTCAACAAGGGAGGCATTCTCAACCACTCCAAGCTTGACCCTGAAGTATTCAAACTTCATCCGGGACAAAGGCTTTGTGAGAATGTTAGCAACCTGCTCATCTATGCATCACTGCTCCTTTTTGTACCATATCTCGGATGTAGTGGTACTTGATCTCAATGTGCTTCAACTTGTCATCACGGTCGTCTCTAGGACCGGATCAAACAATCCTGCAAGAAGGCTTCCGCAGCCACACTACTTCACAACTCGCCAAACTAGTTGCAATATACTCAACCTTTGCAGTGTTGAGTGTGACAAGTGTATGTTGCCTGCTCATCCAGGATACCATAGCAGAATCTGAACTGAAGCAACATCCTAATGTGCTCTTCCTGTCTTCAGCACTTCCTACCCAATCAGAATCTGTGTATCCCTGCAACTGCACTTCACCATTTTGAAACATATCCCAATCCACAAATAATTGTGCCACGCACATATCTCAACACATGCTTTGTCGCAATCCAATGTACATGCCTAGGTTCCACCATGATCTGGCTCAAAGTGTTCACTACAAAGCAAATGTCAGGCCTGGTATTAACCAAATACATCAAGGATAGTGTAGCATCCCACTCTAATTGAACTTTCATAGATATTATTTAACTAAGATTACATTATGACATATGCATTATTCTTGAGGACATTAGAGTTTGATGATCTAGTTAATGCTATTTCATGTGGGGATGGCTAATGATGTACTTATTTTAAATCCAAATTGTGCTATGTGGCCAATGAACATTTCAACGATGTTCTCTCATGTATATATAATTTGATTACTACTTTTGTGATTAGATGCTACTAACAATTGTTTGAGTGTGGCAGGAGACCACCTTGGGACACATCTTCTCTAGTGGATTGACCCTGATATTACATTTGCCTAGATATAGCCTCTAGGATCATACATTATTCTTGAAGGACCTCAGGTTGAGGATCTGGATATTTCACTGTTACTATTATTGCAGATGACAATGATTGTGAAATGCTAGTTTGATGTTATGATGATAATGGTTGCAATGAGCCTATTGATGATTATGTCTAATCATGTGATGGATTCATTATGTTGTCTTGTTTACCTTTGCTTCTTGCTTACAGTTAGTGATCATGTTGATGATTGTGTCATGATGATGATTTAGCATACAAATTATATTTGTGACTAATATTATAAATCAAATATTACTAATGATCATTAAGTGTGGCAGGAAACCATTCAGATACACTTGCAAGTGATGAATCAACAATCTTTGGTTTGGTTTTAATTACATACTAGTATTTCAGGAAATTTTAAAGTTCAAATTATAAATTTTCTATGAATTCTAATGACATGATAGTGGTTGTAGACACAGGTTAGTTTCTTGGCCAAATAACTCACACATGGGTGATGGGGTTGTACAGATAGATGGAACTTCATGGGAGGGGTGGGGCAGCATCCCTGATTTCACCCGCTAGCACTCCCACCATGACTTGGGTTGGAAGGTGTTGGGATACCTTCGCCTTGAAGATCACGATGTCGTGGGGGCATACCCCGGATTGGGCTGCTCATGAGGATTTTATTGGGGGCGCACATCAAGGAAGATTCCTTGATCCCCAGCAACATTAGTCTCACTATAATGGGCGAAGAAGAATATGATAGCAGTCTCCATAGTCGCACCTAGTTTTTCCCCTCATAGCCATTGGATGCTTGAAGGGCAAGCGGCGTGGCACCCTTGGAACTTCAAGGGAAATTTTTGAAGGGCACGACTGACTTGGCACCTTTGGCATCAAGAAGAAACTGATTGGTGTGGCACCCTTGGAACTTCGAAGGGAAGTTCTTAAAGGGCACGACCAACTTGGCACCCTGGGCATCATGGAGAAACCACTGAAATATAATTAAGATATGATAATCATATAATTCACATAATGTGGTAAATGAGGTTTTAAAACCAAGTTATCCAATCAATAGTAAAACTTGCGGTAAAGGGAGAAAAGGAAGAAATAAAAAGATTGAACCACTTGAGAACTCTACCCTTCCCAGGTTTGGAAAATCTTAAGTAGACAATGTGCATAAGTGTTTTAATAAGGAAAAGAGAGGAAAGGGACATAGAGTTAATTAGAAATAGTTTAACCTCATTAAGAAAAGAGGGTGGTGAATGAAAATAAAGAATAATAAATTAAATTAGAGAAATTTGATTTCATGAGAGAACCTCCAAGTGGCAAGAGCCAACACAAGGATCTCCATCTAAGAGTCAAAATGAGCTAAACTAGGGTGTAGTTGGGAGGCCAAATCTGAGACCTACCAGTTGACTTTAGTAATGAACACTAATCAAGGAACACATAGGGGGAATCAAGAGACAACTACGAGAAGAAATAGGGAGTCGTGTTGGGATGAGGAAAAAAATATTATTTTTGAATTAAAATTTAAGAAAATAATTTTGCAAAGCATTGGTGAGAGGGTGACACATGGGACTGGTGAATAATCAAACTTTTGAATTAAAGAAAAAAATTAACTATGCATGAAGTGCCAAGTGCCACCTACGAAGCTTCTTATAACAAAAGGGGCAAGCTATGGGAAAAGGTGTTGAAAATAGTAGCGAGAAATTGATTCCTTGATTTGTGCCTTAATTCAAGCAGTGAAATTCGAGTTCCTTCTTTAGCATGCTCGACTTCCTAAATATTAGGAAATTCTCTAGAAATTATGATGAGCTATGATGCAGTTAACTAATGTGCTCAAGTGGAAGGATGAGTTACTTGTCTTCTAGTGAGAGTTGATTGAGGAAAGGACGAGTGGTTGAGTTTCAAGCCTTAGATTTGAGACAAGATGAGTTGCATGTGAGTTTTCACTTAGTAAACTCAATAAATCACAAAATCATTCCTTAATTAGAAAAATCACTAAACTTAGCCATTCGAATTGTTATAAAATAAGGAACGAAGGCACACTTTGTAATCATAATTTTTTGAGCTTGTAAGAGAAAGAAGCCAAGGGGTTTTCTTGTGTGAATTATTGAAAGAGGAAGATCCCTTAGAAGTGCATAGAGAAATAGGGAATTTCCCTATTTAATAGGACTCAGATATGCGCAAGGAATCTGAGCCTCTAGTGCACATTGATATAGAGAACCAAGGTCAGCATCTTGCAGGTTGTTTCAAGCCTAGACTAAGGCCGAGAGGTCATTGTATTCTCTATTGAAGCAAGTGTATTTATAAGAGATCCATTGCTCATTCTTCTTCAATAAAATTCTCAAGCAAGCGCCGGCATAAATTGATGTGTTCTCTTGTGTGAATTGTGCATTTATTTCTGTTCTATTCTGCTACAAATTTCATAGAGAAATTTTGTGTTTATATGAAAAGAAAGTGTCTTTCAGATTGTTCATATGAGCTTATCAGAATTTCGTGGAATTTCTACATGGTATTAGAGCAGTGAACAAGAATCGACTAGCACACAGCTTTCAAGTTTGAAAAATGACACGCGCGAGAGTAGGATTGAGAGAGCAGGATAGACTTGATGGCACTGCAAATTTTGATGTTTGGAAAGTCCAGATAATGTTCTTGTTGGACGAGTTTGGGCTGAAGGATTACACAGAGAAAGGTGTTGCCGATCTAGACGAGTTAAGGATTTTCCAAAGGCAAATGGCCAAGAGCAAAAGGATGATCCTAGATGGACTTTGGGATCATTAGTCCCTCATGTTGCAAGTAAAGATATAGTGAAGGAAATGTGAGATGCATTAGTCAAATTCTATCAAGACACTTCTGAGAATCGGAAGATGATTCTCAAGGAGAAGCTGGGAACAATCAAGATGCATAAGGGTGATAATGCACCTTCCTACCTCACCAGAATTCAAGGAATCTATAATGAGCTAGCAATTGTGGGAGAGAAGTCGGTGGATGGAGAGCCAGTACGAGTCGCTATAAACGGGTTTACCAACGAGTGGGCTACTTTTGTTCAAGGGATTACTGGATGAGATAAGTTGCCAGATTGGGAACGCCTATGAGTGACTTCACTCAAAAGGTGCTAAGGCTTACTCTAGTTGAGGCTTCTAGGAGTAGTGGCAAAGGTTCCAAGGTTGAGAAGGAAGAGGAGAATCTTGCTCTTGCAGGTAAAGCCAAAGGGCAAGAAACACAATGGCAAGGGTGAGAACAGTCAAAAGAATGAGAAGAAGAAGGATCTAAGCAAGATCAAGTGCTTCCATTGCCATGTTTTTAGGCACTATGCTTCCAAGTGTCCTAATAGGAAGAAAAAGGGATCAAATAAGGAGCATGTAGTTGCATCAGCTGAGGTAGATGGGTTTGCCTCTCAGTTTGAGAAGGATTTCTCATTAATAGCTTGCATGGAAAGCTCAATGGGAAGAAGCACATGGTATATTGATTCAGGAGCCTCTTTCCATATGACTGGCAACAAGAGTATTTCAGCCAGTTGGATGAGAAGGATTTGCAGGTGAATATTGAGCTTGGAGATAATGGCAAGTATGCTACCAAGGGAGTTGGTACTGTCAGCTTTGAGAGAGAGTCAAGTAATTCTCTTCATCAAAAAGATGTTCTCTATATTCCAAGGTTGAATAAGAACCTAGTTTTAGTAGCTATTCTTCAGGATTAAGGATATGATGTCATCTTCAGCATAGGTAAGGCTTGCCTCAAGCATCTAGCTTTATGGACAGTGAAGCAGATAGGTGTGAGGGTGAAGAATCTCTACAAGTTGCAGGTAGAGACAGATGCAGCCTTAAGGAGCAAGGCAGAATGTGCACATATTGGTGAACTTTGGAACAGGCGCAAGGGACACTTGCATCATGGGGCATTGGAGATTCTTTAGTAGATTGCCACAGGATTACCAGTAGGCGGCCTTGACAAGAGTGAATTGTGCAAGGGGTCCACGCTTGGCAAGTATCTCAAGTCTTCTTTCCATGGTCAGGACAGCAGAGCCAAAGGGATTTTGGATTTGGTGCATTTAGATGTGTGTGGGCCCTTTTCTTCTCCATCACTGATGACACACAGGTATTATGTTACTTTCATCGATGATTTTTCTCAAAAAACTTGGATTTATTTTATGAAAAAGAAAGATGAGGTCTTAGACAGGTTCATGGAGTTTAAGGCCTTGGTAGAGAAGCAGACCGAGAAGAAAATCAATGCAATGAGGAACAATGTGGAAAAAGTCGAACTCGGGAATAAATCGGCAAGGGTCCAAAAATTGAAAAAGTCATTAAAGTCAAGAAAAATTTGACAAAATCAACAAAAACTCTGCAAAATTAAAAAAGTACAAAATGAGTAAAAAAATTGGACTTTCCCCAACTTATACGCGGCCCGGTCCCGAGTCACGATTTTTCCATTCGAATCACAATTTTATCGGGAGTTTATTATTAAATTGCGAGTTTTTCAAGTTTGAAAAACTCCCGAGAAACTCGGCTAATAACATCAGCAAGTTGAAAAACTCACGGTTTCTAGATGTTATTGGGATTTTATTGGGAGGTTTTCCATAGAGTGAGAAGTGACAATGGTGGAGGATATATCTCCAATGCCTTCAAGGAGTTTTGTGCAAAGGAAGGTATTAAGGGAGGGTTGATAGCACCTCATAACCCTTGGTAGAATAGGGTGGTTGAGAGGAAGAACAGGAGTATTGTTGGAGCAGCCAAGGCTATGTTGCATGATCAAGGACTACCTTTGTTCTTGTGGGCAAAAGCATGCAACATTGCAGTATTTTTGCAGAACAAAAGTCCACACAGGGTGGTTGGACGAGTTACACCAAAGGAGGCTTTCCCAGGCAAGAAGTTTGATGTTTCACACTTCTAGATCTTTGGCACAAAGGTCTACTATCATGTGTCCAAGAATAGTAGGAAGAAGCTAGAGCCCACAATGGAAAAGGGGATTTTCGTGGGATATAGTGAGACAGCTCAAGCATACAGGGTGTATCTTCCAAGATTCAGGAATACAGTTCTTAGGCGAGATGTGAGATTCCAGGAGGGTCAAGCTCTAAGAGTTTCCTTAGAGGATGAGCAAATTGCGGTACCTGAGGAGGAGCTACTCGTTCCTAAACAGGTGTCACAACCAGCACCTCAGAGTCAACCACAACCATAGTCTAGTGGCAAGAGGGTAGCACAGCAAGATGAGGTAGAGAAATCAAGCCGAGAGCAGACAGATCAGCCAAAGCCACCCACCACAGGGAGGAAGAAGGCCAAGTGGGTCGAGAGGTTGATTCAGGAGGCTTGGGAGCAGGTCAAGGCTCCTAGCACCATGTTTAGGCAAAGTAAACAGCCACAAAGATACACATGTTATATGGCACTGATGACAGAGTTGGTGGATACTAAGCCTTCTTATTATAAGGAGGCAGCTTCTCAGCAAGTTTGGTAGGATGCCATGGTGGAGGAGTATTCCTCTATCATGAAGAATGATGTCTGGGAGTTCCACAACCTTAAGGGAAATCATTAGTTGGATCGAGATGGGTAGACAAGGTGAAGCATGGAGCAAATGGGAGTGTGGAGAAACACAAGGCCAAATTCATGGCCAAGGGCTTCTCACAAATTGAGGTCATAGACTATGAGGAGACTTTTGCCCTAGTAGCACGGTATTCATCCATCGGGACTATTTTGGCACTTGCAGCGCCGATGGGGTAAAAGATCCACCAGATGGACGTGAAGACAGCCTTCCTCAATGGAGTGGTTGAAGAGGAGATCTATATGGAACAATCAAAGGGGTTTGAGCAGTTCAACAGAGACACACATGTGTGTAGGGTGAAGAGAGCTCTTTATGGGCTCAAGCAGGCTCCAAGAGAATGGTACACTCGAATTGGCAGCTACCTTTGAGGATTGGACTTCACCAAGAGAGGCGGATGCCAACCTATATTACATCATGGTTGGAGGGCTTCCGCTCATTCTAGTTCTATATGTCAACGACCTTATACTGACTGGAGATGAGAGCTTGATCCATGATTGCAAGGAGGACCTTGCAAGGGAGTTTGAGATGAAGGATATGAGGCTTATGCACTATTTCCTTGGCTTGGAGGTTTGGTAGGGTGATGGTGAGATCTACGTGGGACAGGGCAAGTACTCTATAGAGATTCTCCAAAGATTTCATATGCAGGTTTGCAGGCCCATGGCCATGCCTCTAGTCACAAACTAGAGGAACTTGGTGAATGCTAGTAGAGCAGAGCGAGTGGATCCTATAGTATAAAGTCAGCTCATTGGGTCGTTGATGTACTTGGTCAACACACGATTTGATATTTGTTTCGCAGTCAACTCGTTGAGTCAAATCATGGTGGAACTGACCAGAGTGCATTAGGTTGTTGCAAAGCTTGTGTTGAGATATCTCAAAGGCACAGCGAATTATGGATTATGGTACAAAAAGGTTGATGGAGTGAGGCTTGAGGGCTTCACAAATGCAAATTGAGTCGGGTGCTCCACAGACAAGAAGAGTACTTCAAGTGGCATCTTCAGCATTGGGTCATTAGTTGTTTCTTGCTACAGCAGGAAGAAGAGATTAGTTGCACTTAGTTCAGCAGAGACATGGCAACTAGTTTGGCAACATGTGAGGTTATTTGGTTGAGGAAGTTGCTTGTGGGACTTTTTAGACAGAGGATGGAGCCTACCATGATATATTGTTATAATCAAAGTTGCATTAAGCTCTCTGAGACCCCAGTGTTTCATGATCGCTCAAAGCATATTGATATCAGCTACCATCATCTCAGAGATTGTGTGCAGAAAGGGATAGTGAAGCTACCATACATTCCAACAGGGGAGTAGACAGCAGACATCTTGACCAAGGCATTGGCAAGAAGCAGTTTTGTTCATCATAGAGATCAGTTGGGATTTAAGCAAAGTCTTTCAGTAGAAATCACAAAAGAGAAATTTTTGGCCGATTAAGCAAAGTCTTTCGGTAGAAATCATAGAATCCCTTCCTTGCTAAGAGGGAGTGTTGAAAATAGTAGCGAGAAATTGATTCCTTCATTTGTGCCTTAATTCAAGGAGTCAAATTCAAGTCCCTTCTTTGGCATGCTTGATTTGCTAAAAATTAGGAGATTCCCTAAAAATTAGGACAAGCTATGATGCAGTTAACTAATGTGCTCAAATGGAAGGACGAGCTACTTGTCTTCTAGTGCAAGTTGATTGAGGAAAAGGACGAGTGGTTGAGTTTCAAGTCTTAGATTTGAGACAAGATGAGTTGCATGTGAGTTTTCACTTAGTTAACTCAATCAATCACAAAATCATTCCTTAATTAGAAAACTCACTAAACTTAGCCATTCGAATTGCTATAAAAGAAGGAACGAAGGCACACATTGTAATCATAATTGTGTGAGCTTGTGAGAGAAAGAAGCCAAGGGGTTTTCTTGTGCCAATTATTGAAGGAGGAAGATCCCTTAGAAGTGCACATAGAAATAGAAAATTTCCCTATTTAATAGGAGTTGAATTTTCATGAGGAATTCAAGCCTCTAGAGCGCATTGATTTAAGGAAGTCGGGTCAGCATATTGTAGGTTGTTTCAAGCCTAGACTAAGGCCAAGAGGTCATTGTATTCTCTATTGAAGCAAGTGTATTTGTAAGAGATCTATTGCTCATTCTTCAATAAAATTCTCAAGCGAGTGTTTTCCCAATTGGGTTCCCTACGAAAATTGTTGTGTTCTCTTATGTGAATTGTGCATTTATTTTTGTTCTATTCCACTGCAAATTTCGTAGAGAAATTTTGTGTTTATATGAAAAGAAAGTGTCTTTTAGATTGTTCATATTAGTAGATCAGAATTTCGTGGAATTTCTACAAAAAGGACCTAATTTCCCTATTGTTGGATGAACTAGATAATGCTAGTTGACAATGAATACGACTATAGTGAGTTTGGTATAGTGGAGATTTTCTTTTGAGAGGGGGACTCTTGAGAAAAGAGTGCTCTCATCCACTGGCTAGCATTTCTCCACTATCTTACAGCCCCATTATAGCTCAAGGGTCCATGGGGAAGAAGACTACCCAAGGAGTAGGCTGGGAGGTCAACCGGTGAGTCGGCGACGTTCGACGACGAACAGTACATCCTTCACACCCGCACATGGATGTCCATAAGGGAGCGCAAGAATCAACAAAGTCAAGTCAAGTCTCCATCCCTTCGGTGAACAGTACTTTGGGTTACATAAATTTCCACTACATGTTTATTGTATTGCATTAAATTGTATAATTGAATTATGGATGAATTGACCTTAAAATGTTATGTGTATTGCATATTGATGCATGGTTATTATGTGATTCACTTATAGTTATTGTTCATGGATAAATGAATGTCAAACAGAAATTCTTAATTTGTCTCATTCCTCGTAATACAGTATCTTAAGATTCTCTCTCTACTTCGTTAAAAGAACACAGTGTCTTGTATTCTTAAATTGTTATTTACCATTGTTGCATGCGGTTAATATAATTAAGAAAAAAAAATGTGGGTAAAAAGTGTTATAGATCGTGGTCCCTACAAATCTAATCAGTTGTCGATACATACTACATAGAGGGATCCACCAAATCTAAGACAAAGCCTCTCAGCTTCTTCAAATTGGTCACCATGGGAGTGGCCATGGACTTGCAATCCATCATCCCAAATCTCTAAAAGGACCATAATAATATACTTCCCTTGACCAAGGAAGATTTCACCCGGTTTCTGCCACACTTCTAACCCCAAGAAGTAATGCATCAAACCTAAATCCTTCATCTCGAACTCAGAGATCAACTCCCTCTGGCACTGAAGCAAGGCTTCCTGTGGTAATCTTGACTGCTTCCTCTATCACTAAAGCAATGCTTCCTGTGGTAATCCTGACTGCTTCCTCTATCACAGAAGCAAATCCTCTTGCCACTACTTCTCCTTCGGTCAAGTGGGAAAGTCCTTTTGCTCCCGTCAAAAACAAGTCATCAACATGTAATAACAAGATCACAGGCTCACTCTTGGTATCCATCAATCTAAGAATACAATGCCTGAGATGTCTGCTTGTGTCAATACAAAGCCTTCTTTAGTCTGCAAACATGAGACTCCTTCTCATGTACCTCAAAGCCCTGAGGTTGCTCATGTACACTTCTTCCTCAATCACTCCATTGAGGAAAGTGGTTTTTAGATCCACCTAATGCAATTTCCAACCCATAATAGAAGCAATAGAAATAATGTTCTAATAGAAGTGTATCCGGCAATTGGAGCAAATGTCTCTTCAGAGTCCTCTCCCTCTTTCTAAGAAAACCTTCTTCCCACAAATCTCGTTTTGTACTTCTCTATGTTGCCATCTACCACAGATCATATAGATCTACTTGGAAGTCACCACTGGCTAACCCTCAGGTCTTAGCACAATTTCCCACAACACATCATTCTTCACGATGGACTAATATCATTCCTCCATCATGGCATCCTTCCAAAATTGTTGGCATGTTGCCTCTTTATAGTTAGATGGCTCGAAATCAATGATGTGACTCATCAATGTTGCAGCCTGAGTACTTCTTAGGATATTTGCTTTCCCTGAAGGTGCCACTGGGAGCTGCATGCCCCTCTACATCCTCTAATGTGCTTTGAAGCCATATCGGCCTCTTCATAGATTCTACAACAAAGACCCTAAGTGGGTCCACTGGCTCAATGGGCCCTTTTGGCTCTTCGTGATGATCTAAAGGAAAAGGACCTAAACCCACATCCTTGGGAGCCTCATGCTCCTCATTATCATGAGAGAACCTCTGGATCTCCAGTAGGTTGCATCCTTCCACTCTACATGATCGTCTACTCCCTCTGAGCTAGAAGCTCTTCCGGTTTTGGCACAGTTCTAGATGTTCATACAATTTCTGCCTCTCGAACACAAATCACTCTTGTTGAGTTTATGCTTGATCCTGGGAGAATCCTCTAAGATGCCCTTTAAATCCCCTAGGTTAATTTTATTTACAAACACTAGTGTATCTATATCGTTATTCATCCCACACATATTCTCCAACTATTTACTCATTGGTGCTATGAGGTTAAATCTCTCATCACATTAATATATTTTACTCCATTGGAATTAGGCTATAATCCACCCACATAGTGTTTGACTTTGTCAAATTGTTCCTCTATAATTTATGTGATTCTTGCATAAATTTAGGTAGAATTAAAATGTAAATATGCAGAACATTCTTTATAATAGAATGAAGATTTCCATAGTTATTCATATTCGTTGAAAATTTTTGGATGGAACTGTGTATGGGATATTTAATCCTGTCCAATGTTTCGGGGGGACACTCCACCCATCATCAAGGACGAGAGAGTATAGAATGAATATAAATGAGTACAAGGAGCCTTAAAAAGATGAGAAAATAATTAGTCGTTACGAGAAAAAAATAATTTAATTTAAAGAAGTCGTCATTAAGAGTCAAGTCAAAAGGTTGAGAAATTAGAATTGAGTAATAAAAATAAATAATTAAATAATTAGTCAAGTCCCACTAGCACCACCAGTTGAGGATGGGCCTTGTCAGCAAGGCGACCCAAGATCAAACCTCATGGAGGTTGTTGCGCTCGTGCTAGAGGGAGGAGACATGCTAAAATCCAGTCAGCTTAGGGTTGGTGTGACCCAGGTCGGGCGCGATCCCCGGGTGATTTTGAGAGCTTAGATGCCCCTGGGTCACGGTTTCTCAAGCCACAGGTCAAGCCTGGAGGAACACAGACAACTTGACAAAAAACAAAAATAACTAAATAATTAACAAAGAAGAAAAAAGCAAAAAAAAAGTTAAGTCAAAACGTTAGATAAATCATTTTTTATTTATAAATGAATAATAATAATAAAGAATCAAATTATATTAAATAATTAAAAAAATTGATAACGGGAAAATTTAATTAAAAATCAAGTCAAAAGAGTTAGATAAATATTTTGATTTAATAATCATAATAATAAAAGCTTAATTAAATAATAAAATATATTAATGATATTTAATTAAATATTAAAAATAACAAATTTATTCAAAAGGTAAAGTCAAAAGGTTAGATAAATGAAATTTTTTATTTAAATGAAAATAATAATAATAATAATAAGGAACATAATTTATATTAAATAATTGACAAGGGACAAAAATATTTAAAAATCAAGTCAAAAGGTTAAATAAAAGATTTTTTATTTAAATAATAATATTGAAATTTTAATTAAGTAATAATAAAAATAAAATTATAAAGGAGGAAAGAAGGGGGAACAACAAAGGATAATAAATATATTTTTTGAACCAAATAAACAGGGAAGAAATCAAGAATGAAACTATAATTTTTTAATAAGAAATAAAAACCAACCATAAATTAGATGAGACAAGATCAAGATAGAGAGAATAAATTGATCATAATAAATTAGACAAACAAGAAAGAAAAAGGGAATTGATTTGTGATTGATAGAGAAGAAAAAAGGAAATGAACAAAGGAAAAACGGGGGAGGAACGAAAATAATTTAGTGAGAAAGGTGATGGATAACAGGTTTCCAAGGTTGGCTCAATTTAAACCCATCTTTTCTATTAAAATTAGCGGGGTGCTTCTCAATTTCAGGAGCTTCCTTGATGATGCGAGCATTGTGAAAAGGAACAAGGGCTAAGATTTTGGATTGATCAAAGCAAACAAGGTGTTTAGAATTAAATGAGTGTTCAACAATGGTTGACTTTGATAAATGAAGATGGTTGGTATCAGCAATATGCTCCTTCAAGCAAGCTTTGAAGGGACAACCTGTCTGACCAATATAAGACTTCCCACATGAATAGGGAATTTGGTAAACCCTTGAACATAGCATTTTATTATTATTTAATTAAAATTTTAATATTATTATTTAAATCAAAAATATATTATCTAACCTTTTGACTTGATTTTCAAATATTTTTGCCCCTTGTAAATTAAATAATATAAATTATGTTCCTTATTATTATTATTATTTAAATCAAAAAATTCATTTATCTAACCTTTTGACTTTACCTTTTAAATTAATTTGTTATTTTTGGTATTTAATTAAAGTTTATTAATATATTTTATAATTTAATTAAGCTTTCTTTTTTTTGCTAAAGCAAGAGACTATCCTTCTATTTCATTATCCAAAAAATATAGTTACAGCATTTACAAAAAGCATTTATGCTTCAAGGACTCAGGATAACCGGTCATTCTGATCCAGAAATGACCTTCCCCTCAGCAAGAACAAAGCTAACCTTACAAATAAATCCTAAGGTTAGACAAAAGGAAAATTGACCGAATTTGAAACACTGAAAACTCCTACTACAATGTCTCGAAAGGTGTGATAGTACTGATGGCCCCGCAAAGCCGCACAACCAAACCTGGCCGTTGATTCATACAGCGAAATCGGACGGCACGGATAAGTGTCGCATCGCCTAGCTGACCGAAAGATAAGGCGCGATGGAAGGTGGTATTTCTGACCACCCCTTGCCACGCGTCAAGAGCCTAGTGGAATCGCTCCCACAATCCCGATACCATTTACCACTCCGCAGCCAAGCGATCACCCGGAAACCACTTTGTGCCTGGTTTTCTCCTCCGTATGCGAAATGCAGGAAACTAGCTGCCGCCCGAAAGAACCAACCACCCTGCTCACGTGAGTTCACTTCAGAACTGGTTTCCAAGACTGCCGCTGACTTTGAATAGACCTCGGTGTTACGATCCGAAGTAATGAGGAGATAGGACAACTCACACCCGGGTATAAAATAACCGGTCTGAGCTTGCCCTTCATCCAGGAACCAACTGAAGTACTGAGATTGAACTTGCTTAGAAACCTTCATTCCATACCTTTTACTCTGGCCCAGTATTTAAAAATCTCTCTGTCCTCTGCCACTTGTTCATTGCAGAGAGCTTTAAATCTGCTCTGAGGTGTCTCCTGCCACTTCAGCTCAATTCTGCACTCTGAATTAATCACTCCTTGATTGGCCAGAGTGTCTGCTAATTTATTGGCTTTTCTTCGAACATGGTTGAAACTAACAGTTCGAAGACTCAGGAGATGATTTTGAATTCTCTGATACACTTGAATTAGTCTCTAGTGTTTCGAGACCTTCTCTGGCGCTGTTCCACAACTGATTCTCTTGACCGCGTTGATAGAGATTTCTGAATCTGCTTCAACAATGACATTGGCGCTATGACTCAGGTTCAGAAGCTCTAAACATTGTTCCAATGCCATTAATTCAGCCATATTGTTGGTGGCTAACCCTAAATGGCAGTGGAAAACAAAGATGATGTTTCCTTCTTCATCTCTTAACACACCTCCATAACCAGCTGTTCCAGGGTTGCCTTTTGAAGCACCATCAATATTGCATTTTAGATAACCTTTCGGTGGAGGATGCCAGAAATCCTTCTCAGTATCCACATCTTTTTCCTTTCTGCATTGTGCATGGGGAATGATCTCATGCAAACCCAGTTGCATGAGAGTTCTCAACTCATATTTAGTAGGAGGATTCTTGGGATAATTGCGGACAGTGGTGCTAACTATCTCCTTAATTTGCTTCAAGATCAGCTCCAACAGGCGTAGAGGAATAGTTTTTTCCTCCTTGAAAATTCTTTTATTCCTTTCTTTCCAAACATTCCAGATAATGAAGCTTGGCGTGAAAGCCCAGGCCAAATTAAGGAGCTCATTTTCCGAAAAGTTCCTTCTCCACTTGTTTAGGGTGTTAATTATACTTTCTTTATCTCTGTCTGTCTGTTGAAAAATTGTGGCAAAAGAATCCCACAACCAGGTGGTGAATGTGCAGCTGTTGAGAATGTGCTCCATTGTTTCCTCTTGGGCTTCACATAGCTGACATCTAGAAGGCCCAATAACTCCCCTTTTCCGAATATTGTCCCAAGTTAAGATTTTCTTGTGATGAACTAACCACATGAATAGCTTGATCTTCATCCACCCTTGATGGCTCCAAAGTTGTTGCCAGGATTTGGCTGGAACGCAAGAATCAAGGTTCAGGATTATCCTCTTTGCTTCCCTAAGATTAAAGGTACCTTCTTTATTGAGGCCCCATCTTAACTGATCCTGTCCCTCTGTTACCAAGATTTTCCTTTGTTTTAATATACCCATAAGTGCCTCTGTCTTTATTTTTATGGGACTCTCATCTCTGCAGTCTATGGTTCTCCAATTTCTCCACTTTCCAGTGTCGTGAGGAAGATTCCAGAAATCTTTAACTTTGATTAATCCTTGGGAGTCTGTTTCTTGCTTGAGGCTCATAAAGTCCTCTTTTAACAGCATTGGTTCTTGTTGCCATTTGTCTTCCCAGAAGAGAGCTAGATCTCCTCCTCTAATTTCCCAGAAACTGTTGTTTTGAACTAGGCTTCTATTTTCCCAGGCTTTATTCCAGATGTGAGAGCCTTTTATGTTTCCCGACATTCTTATAAGATCTTTTTTTTGCCAGGAGCTTGCATATTTTTCCTTCCAGGTCTTGGCCCATTGAGCTTCTGGTTCTTTAACCCATCTCCACCAGAGCTTGGCTCCCAAAACTTTACTTAGAATCTCCTGATCATCTAAGCCTAGGCCCCCGTGACTCTTGGGTTTGCATATTTTTTCCCAAGAAACCAGAGCCCATTTCTTCCTTGTTTCCTCTTTTCCCCAAAGGAAATCTCTCTGGATATTCCTGAATTGTTGTAACACACCTTTGGGGGCTGGGAGGGCTGATAAAAAGAACACAGGGATAGATTGCAGAACGGCCTTGACCAGAATCAACCTGCCAGCAAGGTTCAACGATCTGATAGTCCATTTTTTGACTTTGTCTTGCATCTTGTTGAGCACCGGTTCCCAAATACTCTTGTGCAATGGTCTGGCTGTGAGGGGAATTCCCAAATACTTTGAAGGTAGGGAATCCCTTTGAAAGCCCAGAATTCTAGAGATATTTCTCTGAATGGCAATGTTAGTATTAAAGAAAAATATTTTAGATTTGGAGAGATTGACTTCCATACCTGACGCCAAGGCAAAGTCAATTAGGATTTTCTTGTAAGCCAAGGCTTCTTTGACTGTGGGAATTCCTTGCAGCATAGTGTCATCCACAAATTGTTGGTGAGTCATTGCCTGACCATTCTCCATTAACTGAAGGCCCTTAATTATTCCCACAGCTTTGGCCTGTTTAATGGACCTGCCCAGTCCTTCCATCATGATGATAAAGAGAAAGGGAGAGAGAGGATCTCCCTACCTTAGGCCTCTAGAAGGAGTGAAGATCTTTGAGGGCGAACCATTCACTAAAATCGAAAAGCTGGAAGAAGTAACCAGAGCCATAACCCATCTGACCCAGTTGTGATCGAACCCAAAAGCAGAAAGGACCTTCTTGACATAGATCCAATTCACCTTGTCATACGCTTTGGCAATATCTAATTGCATGATCATACCAGCCTGCCTCTTGCTGGTTAGCGTGTGAACTACTTCATGGGCTTGAATAATGTTGTTTAGGATTTGTCTGCCTTCCACATAACCAGATTGTTCCCCTGAAATTAAAGAAGGAAGTAAAGGTTTGAGTCTACTAGCCAGAACCTTGGATATAATTTTGTAAACCACATTGCATAAAGCAATGGGTCTGAACTTATCAGCAGTCAGGGCTGAATCCTGTTTGGGAATCAGGGAGATGAAGGAGGTGTTGAGGGCTTTCAGAATAGTCTTGTTTCTTCTGGAGTCCTCCACCACATTCAGAATATCCTGTTTGACAATGTTCCAGCATGCCTTAAAAAAGTCTACATTGAAACCATCTGGTCCTGGAGCTTTGCTATTCTGCATGTCTTTAATAACGTCACTGACTTCTTCCTCAGTTACTGGTTTATTCAGGTTAAAATTGTCCTCTCTAGACACCAGCTTGGGGATATTTTTTGTAATTTCCTTGATGCATTGTTCTCTATTTAGATTGTTTTCCTCTGTGATGCCTCTGAAATGCTGCACCAACACTGTTTTGATACCCTTATGAGAGGTTTGAAGCTCCCCATTTTCATTTAATATCGAAGAGATTCTATTGTGAGCTCTATTGGCAATGGTGGATCTATGGAAAAATCTGGTATTACGTTCACCTTCTTTGAGCCAT
This sequence comes from Pinus tabuliformis, assembly GCA_031772625.1. Classification (NCBI taxonomy): domain Eukaryota; kingdom Viridiplantae; phylum Streptophyta; class Pinopsida; order Pinales; family Pinaceae; genus Pinus; species Pinus tabuliformis. The sequence continues at coordinate 849,634 of CM062805.1, read as the reverse complement.
TGAACTCAAGACTTTTGTCTCCAAAAGATTTCCTCTTGTTTACATAATTTCTCCCATTCATGATGGTATTTATCAGCTTGCTCACTTTTGACTTTATCAAAACCATCAGTGATCAGTGCTTGATTGAGTTCTTGAAGTTTGATTTCCATTGATTTTTATCCGCAAAAATGTTGCCAAACTCCTTCTTGTTCCATTCTTTGAGCCTGAGTTTAATGTGCTTGAGTCTTTTATGAAGGAGGAACATTTTAGTGCCCTGGATCTGCAAATCTTCGGACCACCATTTTTCAATATTGCTGATGAAATTTGGGTGGGTGAGCCATATATTCTCGAATCTGAAGGGTCTATTCCTGGGAGAATCGATCCCCTTGATTTCTAATTGAATCGGCCAGTGATCAGAGCCACCAAAGGGGAGAACCCTAGCTGTAATTTCTCTGTTTGTGAGCATAAGCTCCTCTGATAACAAAAATCTGTCTAACTTGGAGGCGACCTGTGCCTCCCCTCCTCTTTTATTGTTCCATGTGAAACGACCATTGTGTGTTTCAGAGTCCACCAATTTCATATCATCTGTGAAGGTTTGGAATGCTATGGAATCTTTACTTAGCAGTCTAGTACCTCCTTTTTTTTCCGAAAGAGATTTAATCATGTTAAAATCTCCTCCCATGACCCAAGGAATTTCTTCATGTCTGCTTCTAAGATCAACTAGGGAATCAAGAAACCTGAGTTTCTCATTTATCCTTTGAAGCCCATAAACGTTAGTGACCAAGAAGGTATCTGACACCCCTACTGGTTGAAAAACTACTGATAAGTAATTTCTAGATGCCTCTGCATCTGTTATGCTAACTTTTTGTGGGTCCCATAGAGTTAGGATGCCCCCCGCTGTGTTCTCTGCTTTAACTTCTAGAAACTCAAATCTGTTAAGCCATTTACTGTGGATCTGTTTTAATTTCTGAATAGAGCATTTTGTTTCCTGAATGAAGATTATATCCGGCATTGCTAGTTTCATTCTGCTACTTAGCATTCTTTGTTTCCTTTTACTACCTAGACCTCTGATGTTCCAAGATATGAACTTCATAATTAAAGATTTGTAAAGGAGTAACTAGTTAGGTCTTTCATCTTACCCGAATCTATCATTAGCTTTCCACACTCCATTAGGAGCTCGTTTTGCTTTTTTCTGCCCCTCTTCTTTCCTGGATTTCTAGTCGCTAATCCTGGAGTTAATTTCATAGTTTTCACACCTCAGTGCTCTTGCTTGTGAATGTTTTTACCTTTATCCAACCCTCTTTCCTAAGCTTTCCATAAAAACAACTGTTGTATTCTGTTGCATTCTTCTTGAGGCAGTGAGTCTATTCCTCCCTTGGTTCCCTGCATCAAGAATCCTTCTAGATCCAGGTTCTCCTTATCAAGTATATCCAGTAGTTCCTGATCTTCCAGATCTATTTCACTTTGGGTCATTTCCTGGTCCATCTCCATTTTTGTTTCACTCATAATCGTCTCTTTTTGATAACCAGTATCTTGAGAATGTTTGTTGTCTTCTTCCTTCTCTTTTTCATTAGGACCTTTCTCCTGAGATTGGTTTTCTCTCGTGATTTCTTCATTCTCTTCCAGCACTTGAAACTTGTTCTGACTAACCTTTTGCGCCTCGTTGTGTTGTTGCTTTGGCCCCTTTTTTCCCACTTTTCCTTTACTTGCCACTTTCTGAAAGCTTTCAGTCTCCTTCATTGTATACGGTTTCCCTTTATTCTCTGCTTTACCAAGAGGGCAGTCTCTGAACAAATGTCCATGCTCATGGCATCTACGGCATCTGAATGGGATATGCTCGTAGTCCACAGCCTGCACCCATTCTTCATCAAAAACTTCCAAGATTACTTCCTTCAGAAGAGCTCCTGATAGATCCATTTCCACACATATCCTTGCAAAGGAGGTATATTTTCCCATTCTTGTGGCTTCAGAAGTTTTGATAAAAACGTCCTAGTTTATTGCCAATGGCAGTTAGCGATTCTGTTTGCCAATAATACAAAGGTAGAAAATAGAGCCTTACCCAAACAGGGACCAAAGTGAAGGTTTCCCGCTCTGGGACAAAGTTCATCTTCCAAGGTCTCATATAGAGACCGACTGCTGCATAAAAGTAGGGTCCTCCTTCGAATATTTTGTCTTTGTCTTCGATGTTTGAGAACACCACTGTGAAGAATCCCTTTGACCCAAGATGTAGGTCAATGCTTCCTTTGCATTTCCAGTGATACTTGATCCACATCTGTAAAGCTTTTTCAGTAGGCCAAAGTCCCATGAATTTACAGATAATGGCATAGGTCCCCATCTGTTCCCTGTGCACCTGCAGAGCAGGATCATTTAATATTATTCTAGGAGTGATTTTTGCTTTTGGTTTGCAGGGTCCCTTTTGTTTTTTGTCTCTTGCACCCTGACTTTTGTCTTCTTCCTCCTTTTCCTTTGTGCTACTGTTTTCCATGGTCTTGTTCCCGCCAGTTTCCTTTTCCTTATCTCTGTTCCTGCCATCCGCAAAACTTTTGTTGCTGATGATCGGTGTCTTGCCTCTGCCCGCTGCTGCGTCTTTGTAGGAGGGAGTCGAGCTCCCTCCTCTTGCGCCCTCCATTAGAAACGATTATCTGCACCTTACTGAAACCCTGGCTAATCGCTTCAGCTCCCTTCGCACCGGAAAAAAATAGTGTTTCATTAATTGTACGTTAAACTATAATTTAATTAAGCTTTCATTATTATTTTTATCAAATAAAAAAATTTATCTAACCCTTTTGACTTGATTTTTAATTAAATTTTCCCCTTATCAAAAATTTTCAATTATTTAATATAATTTTATTCTTTACTATTATTCTTATTATTTAAATCAAAAAAAATTATTTATCTAACCTTTTTTACTTAACTATTTTTTATTTTCTCTTCTTTGTTAATTTTTTAATTGTTTATTTTTATTATTCAATTCTAATTTCTTGACCTTTTGACTTGACCCTTAACGGCTTCTTCTTTAAATTAAATTTTTTCCCCTAACCACTAATTATTTTCTCATTTTTTAAAGGCTCTTTGCACTCGTTTGTATTCATTCTATACTCTCTGGCCCCTGATGATGGGTGGAGTGTCCACCTGAAACGTTGGACAGGATCAAATATCCTATACACAATTCCATCCAGAAATTTTCTACTGACATTCTTTATATTCTAGTAATTAAACATATTTACTAGCAATTACTACCCACCATAATTTATGCAATTCTTTGCATAAATTTAGGTACAAGTAAAAGTAAATAGGTTGTACATAAAGATTGTAATAACCCCCAAAAATTTAACATTGCCTACCATAACTTATGCTCTGATACCATGTTGATTTTTTAGAGCTAATTAGACAAGCACAATTTTTTCTAACTGATAATTACTTCCAATAATATATGATATTACTTTAACAAGCTCTAGAACACCATTAAGTAATTACACTCAAGAAATTCAATTGGTCAAACATTAATTGTCTCATAAAATTGACTCCTTAGAAACTTTGGCCTCTTCCTCAGATTTTCTTCCCACGTGTGAGAGAGAGAGAGAGAAATGTGAGTGATGAGTGAGTGAGTAAATGAGAAGTTCAAGTGTGTTTTTATTATTAGGGTGCCCAAGAAGCACATCTCTTTGCAAATTAAATTAAATTTTCCTTCCTTTAATTTTCTTTCTTCTAATTTAAAATTTATTTTTTCTTTTTTTTAACTTGTTTAGTTGGGGAACACCTCCTACAGCTACCCAAAAATCAACACACGTGCTACTAATATTTCTTGTGGCGAGATGTTTGTGATCATTGTGGATCATGGAGTTCTCACATGCTTTCTTAAATATCAACCACATGTCCCCATATGGAGCCTAACGTTACCTACCAGATGTACCTAGCAAAGACAGGAAGAGAACCATCAAAGTTGGACAAGGCACCGATCAAAATTTCAAGTCCAGAAATCCTACGGGACAATTTTGCCCCTTCTTCTCTCTTCTCTCTCTATGTAATTTTTGTACCCCATCAGAGAATTGTAAAAAATGTTACTACCGTGATGAACTTATGTAAAAGGCTTAGTCCCTTAGGACTTAAGGAAGTTGCTCCAGCGTACTTTTTTTCACTTAATTAATTATATTTTGTTTTTTAGTGATTAATAATTAATTGAGTTTTTTTACTCACAACCTCAAAAGTTGAAGTGTGTCTTAATAACTAGGCCCTAAAGGTGTTATCTATGTCTAGGGTCAAAGCAAATTACCATGTTAGGTATTATATTGAGTCTTAGGAAATTGCATTGGGTTTTTATTGGATTTTTTAATAATTAAAAAATTCCCGCAGAATAGGGATTTTAAAATAAATTTCATGTAAGAAATAAAAAAATTGGTACTAGGAGGTTTCATATGGCATGTAGGTACTCGTTTTTCATCCTCATAGTACCCATATTACCTTAGAGCCCCCTCCTTTTGGGTGAAAATTATGATTTTTCTTTATGAAAAAACAATTTTACTCAAAAATGTGAGAAAAAAGACAAACAATCAGGAAATTAAATAAAAGAAAACATGTCGGAAACATTTTTTTCTTTATCTCCAGTCAAACTAGTGCTCTCAACCACTTGAGAGTAGTTGACAAGGCACTAAGTGGAGTTCATAACACGTGGCAATGGAAGGAGTTTCCAAGAAGGGGGACACACATCCCAAGGAGGCTAGCGCAAATCCCAAGGAGAATCTCACCCTCCCTCGCACGCGTGGCATGAAAGAGTGTTAGTTTAGTGATCTTAAGAGGGAGTTCTGGCAACCATCTCTCACACGTGTGACAACTCTCTCTTAGGCTAGCGCAGATCCCAAGGAGGTTGTCCCTCTCTCTTTTGATCTACAAATTGAAGCTATCTGTCATTGTTTGGGGAATTTGAACGATTGGGGAAGAGATTGCTACTATGTTTTGTAATTGTTCTTTCATTTTAGAATAAAAGAAAAGCTTTGGAGGCTTTATGGTGCATCTGTGTGGTGACTTGATTCTCATATGAGGTAATATTGTTTTTGTTGCAGTGTCCTGAAACTTGTTATTATATGCCTTTAAAGGGGTATTGGTGACTTGATTCTCATATGAGGTAATATTGTTTTTGTTGCAGTGTCCTGAAACTTGTTATTATATGCCTTTAAAGGGGTATTGTCGCCCATAAGAGTAGATAAACAAATTTAGTTATTTGTTTATCTTCTTGTTGTTTTACATTTGGAATGAAAGATTACATGTTCTTCTAGTTTTGATTGCCGTGTTTTTTAAATTTCATAGGTAAGATTGCACCTATTTTTGTTTGAAAATGTAGTAATGGAAGGTCTTCTAACTTGTGCCTTAGCCAATGAAGACCATGAATTGTTTATGCCTCATGAGTGTGGATTCATGAGATAGACTTCAGTTACGATGAGCTGATTTCTAGTTTACTGGAATGGTCGTCAAGTTTGCATGCATAGTGTTGGAGCTTCAGTTCAATGGAGTCTTCTTCAATTAGACTATAGTATGAGGTGGCAATGACAAGTTCAATTAGAACGAGTTAAGACTTCAGTGTTGATTGGAAAGAGAACAAGTTAAGACTTCAGTGTTGATTGAAGAGAGGACGAGTTGAGTCCTTAGTTAACCCGAATGACAACAAGAGGAAATCAAGGAGGAAATCGAACTAGTTAACTGAGAGCTAGTCCAAGTGTAATTGGGACTTGCTCAAATTAACTAGCAAAGGAAACTCGTGACACTAGTGTGAACTGGTACTCGACTAGGCCTCCTTGCATGCATCGAATTCTATTGAGAAAGAGAAGGATGAAGGCACAAATTAATAGATCATTCTTTGTGTGGAATGCGCATTATTTAGGATCAAGAGTGCGCATAGATTTAGGAGCAAAAGTGTGCAAGGATTGTGGAGCAAGGGGATCAAGATTCGCAGAGTAGATCGAGACTATCTCAAGCAGAGAACAATTGCATACAGGTCCGAGATCAAGAGCAAGGCCAAGAGCTTCTTCTCAAGGGCCGAGAGCAATGATCAAGGTAGGCCGAAATCAATTGTAGTGCTGAGATTAGTGAGAAGAAGCCTAGCGCTTTCTCAGTGACAAATTGTTGGTTGCAATAGCAATGTGAATTGTAATAGATCCATTTGCTCAAAGAACAACCAATAAAAGACCACAACAAAAAGTAGGTTTTCTCGTTTGGGTTTCCTGTGTTGAATATGTAACTAGGTTCAGTCTTCATAATGACATATGTAATCATGATTTTATGTATTTGATGTAATGAGAAAAATATGAACTTGAGGCATGGGTTTCATGCTCAAGGAAATTTATTTTTAGGTCAAGCTCCCATTGTGAAATCCTAGGGCTTGTCATTGAGTCTACAAGTCATTAAAGTCATTGTCATGTATGAAAGACCCATTTGGGGCATGTTACATATTGTAAATAAATTTATTCAAGTCAATGTTGGAGTCAAAAGACCCTCCAAGACCTTGTCACAAGTGCTACAACAAGTCAGCCTTCAAAAGGAGCAATCGGCCTATCTAGAAGGACAATCAGCCTGGGTGCTATGTCAATTCGGCCTACAAGCATGGGTAAGGAAGCCTATATATAGAAGCATTCAGCCTCATTCCAAAGGGAATCAATCAAGCATCCATGTCTAAGAAAAGAAGTGTGAATAAGGAAGAAATGAAGCCTCTTGTACAGCGAAGAGAAGGAAGGAGAAGAGCATAGTTTTTAAGGATAGTTTTTGGGCCATTCATCTCACACGCGTGACTCCAGCTAGGGTTTCTGCAGTAAGGAATTGCAGATCTTGAAGGAACCAAGATATAGCCTAAGGAAGGATTATTTTGCTAACCGAATTCACAAGAAGAAGAGACCAAGCCAAGCGAAGGAGAGAAAGCACTGAAATTTGCCTTCATCATCTCACACATGTGGCCTAAGGTTTATGAAGCAAGGGCCGAAAATTACAGAAGTTGTAGGCAAGCCGAAATTGCGGGAAGACAGGTCGAAGTTGCAGTCAAGGAGTTGTAAGGCTAAATTTGAAGACAAGGAGAAACTAATTTGACTTGGCAAGAGAAGCAAGGTTGACTTGGTCTTGGAGAAGTTTTTGGTCAAGGATTTAGGTCTTCGAATTCGTCAATTGAAGATTTTATAAGAAGTATTATTATGGGTTTTCCTCTCAGAGTTGGAGATTTTGGCCCGTGCTGATCGCCTATATCTTGTGTCCTTTGTCTTATTGTTCTTTAAAGTTTGGTAACTATTTGATGAAGAAAAATACTAATAATAAACAACAGAAAGAAGAAGCTAACTAAGTAAAAATATATCACAAGCAGTTATCAAAGTTCAAGAAACCATCTATCTAGCTACCCCTAGATTTCTCAACATGGTATCAGAGCTAAGGCAACAAGTCAAGAAACGGCAGCTCAAAGAAGGACACTCAAGGGTAGAAGCACTAGAAGATCATCAAGAGCTAAGGTAGCAAGATAAGGAAAGGCGGCTTGAAGAGAGGCATCAAAAGGAGCATCAAGAAAAGTCAAGGCATCAAAGAAAACAGTGAATCTTCAAGAATACTTAAGGGTCGAGTTCAAAAAGAAAGCTTGATGAAATTTTGGGCACAAAATTCTGAAGGTCTAATATCAAAATAGCAAAGAAGTTACTATCTCTCTATCAAGACATTGAAAGGAATCAAATTCATTCCAAAATCAAACGAAAGTCCGTACTATAATATTTTTCCTTCACCAAGAAAGTACACTTACAAACTATGGGCATAATAAAGTGATTTCTCAGGGATATTAAATCACTGTTTCAAGATGCCGAAAGCATATTTCAAATACTCAAAACTAATATGAAGATCAAACATCCGAGCCTTGAATGAAAGGACTATTTACATTTTCTTTAAAAGTCTATCCTATTGAAGCATCTTCAGATTCAAGTATCTCGGCATCCTCAGAATCACCAATTAACGAAGGCAGTGAAGATATATCATATTCCTTTCATTGATTGCAAACCCATGTTTGCGGTGAGTCAAACATCTATGGCACTAAAGAGTGCAAACATCAACAATTCAAATATACTTGTTCTTTGTACAACGATCAATCATTCGAGAAGGCTAACCTTCCAATGGAAGTGCCTTGACAATCATTTAATACATTCTAAAAGGTAATGAAAACAAGAATCTACGGAGAGTAGATCAATACAACAAGAAGATTCTCTATTGTGAAAATTTGTAGCAAAGAAGTCTTGTAACTATCAACGTAGCAGAAAAGAGCTCGTGGAGAAGTAGGTCCTATCAGAAGAGCAGTCATATCCCTCGTTGAAGCCTCATTAAAAAGAAAGTCTTGAAGGTAGCAAATTATCGATAAATATCATAGTACCTTTGTGAAGTAACCATGGCATTCTGAAGGACTGAGCACTACAGGTAGGTATCCATGAGGTATGTATAATATTTTTTGCTTTCTTTATTTTTAAGGGTCCATCATAAGATGTTTTAAGGGTTGAAATTATGGCTCTAGGGTTTGTATTTTGAACTATAGATGGCTCATAAGAAACCCTAGTGATGAGAAACCCTAGTACTTGTTCCCTATGATTTGAGCTCTAGGGTTTGTTAGGATTCTAGGACATGGGATAAACACTAGAATGACATGAAGAGAAAATAATATGGTCTAGGGTTTGAACTTAAGAAACCCTAGATGACCTATTGATTGCATAAAACCCTAGAAAGATAACTTGACATCATGTTTTGGTATTGTATGCTTTGCTTGGGGTGCTTGTCAATAAATATTGCACATTCAAGAAGTCAAGATGGATGGGCTAATGCTTTGTTTCAAAAAGCATGATGGAAGGAGGGAACTACATGGACCCTTGAGCACTATTCATGTAATTATGGATACCTAGAAGAAATAAAAGGTGAAATACCTTTACCATGGTTGAATTACAGTCAGATATATTGAAGAATCTAGGGCACAGGGTTAATGAGATTCTTCTTTACATGATAACTATTAATGCTTAGCTTGTTAACATTAGTGTGTCTTCTTTTAATCATTAAATAGCTACCATAACAAAGAGACAAGAACACAATAAGTTGGCATTCTGCCAGGGCCAAAACCTCTCCCTCTTGGAGAGGAAAACTCGCATAAAATTCTTCTTATAGAGATTCCAATTGACGAACACCAAGACCATGACCCTTGACTAGCTGAGCCACTCCAAGACCAAGCCACCAATCCTCTTCTTCATACTGCTGAAATCATCATCTTTACTGCACCATGGAGACATACATTGTTGCTGCAATATCACCGAGAATATTGTACTTTCACTGAGAGACTCATCATAGCTATGAGCTTCATTGCTGATACATTATTATATAGATACCACAGAGATCCTCTTCATTTCGAATGCACCGGGACTTAGAGACAGTAGTAATCAAGATAGTGATTGCGACTATTATATATATACGCTGAGACAGAGTTTTTACATAGATCCTTCATGCCGAGAGTATAGTCATTCGTGACTGCATTGCTAAGACTTGTATCATTTCCTTTCTTCGAGGAGTATTAACAATGCAGCGAAACATATACCCAGGAGGTGACTGAGATTTCCTGCGACGTAACAGTAGTCATCCGGGAGTATCCTTCTTAAAATCATGCGAGGTTGCTGACTCTATTTTCATCCGAGTTTCCTCAAAGAATTGCGAGATTGTGATTTATGTTTTTGCAGTGACTTCAACTGCCTATGTATAGGTGTTTGACCATGTATTCAACCCAACATGGACCTATGAAGTTTGAACCGATGTGTCTCATCTTGTGAGCTGACATGGACCTATGAAGTTTGAACCGATGTGTCTCATCTTGTGAGCCGACATTACTCCCTTTTATTCATTTTCTGGCCGACGTGACTGTGCTTTTTATTGTTTTGCTTGCTCATCTTTAAGATGATTGTGCTGGTCTTGGAGGGTTGTTCTTAGACATTTGGTTGACCCATATATATTACATAAATGCTCAAGAAGAACTCTTTGACTCTTTGACTTTCCTAGATCTATGGAATGAGCAAGCAACTCATTCTTATAATTTACAAAAATAATATTTCTTTTTCTTGACAAGTACAAAGATCAAAATTACTTTGACAAATACCAAACCTAGTTATACTTTTCTTCAACAAGATCGAAAGCACAATGAAGTATGATAGGATGCATCATATTAAAAATGACATCATATTGGAAGCATACGATGGAAGTAAGAGCTCATGACATCATTATAAGAAGTAGAAGTCTATGAAGAAAAGTAGTTCTTGGTAACCTCATTGGAAGCATAAGTAGTACTTATGGGTAGAAGAAAGTCCTCTAGTGTAGAGCTCATCATACATCGTTAGAAACGAGCATTTGCAGGATAAGAAGAATCAATATCTTCAGTTGGAATCTTCACTAGAAGGTTCATCTCTTGAAAGAAGCAAGTGTCTCGCTGAGAATTCCACCTTGGATGGGATTCATTGTTTGAAAGGTGGTATGATGACAAAGAAATGCAACAGGGCAAGATGATTGAAGCACTTTCAATCAAGGAAAAGAAGCTGTTGAAGGAAGTCTAGATGACCAAAGAAAGAAAAAGAGGTATGTCTACACATGTTTAATGAACTGAGTCATGTCATCATGTAGTTGCAGACATCATGGATGGATACTCTAACTCATGACTATGATCAAAGGAAAAGGATTTCTTTCAAGATGCATGAAGGCATGGCTTACATATTGACTAGATGAAATCAACATAATATGTCCTCATATGGAATATATGAGGTGGTTGACAAAGATGAAGGAACTATGGATAGAAGTTCCAGGGAAGCAATATATAAAGAAAGAAATAAGAGATCGTGAAAGATGCAACCACAAGAAGTCAACATCCAACAACTAGAAGAATTGATCATGACATCTCCATGGAGGAGAAGACCGTGATAAGGTTTGTAAAGAAATGAGACACTTGACGTATGAAGTTTTGGAGATGTGTCTTTGAACATGCAGGGTGTTGCATGCAAGCAAGATGTCATCATGAAAGGCCATCACAAAAGCTAATTTTGGTTTGATGTTCATTTTTTATTTTTGAACAACATCTAGATGGGTTAATGCAAGGCTACCGAAAAAGAGTTGTAGATGTCACCTACAACTAGCACTCATGTGGTGGGATGGAAGATCCTGAAGGAAACATGACGTGGAAGAGGTAGTTATATGAAGGAAAGCCAAATGTGGACTAGAAGATCACTTTCCGATAAAAAGAAGGATGACATGACCGACTTAAGGAAAGTGATGGATGGCATGTGCCCTACAAAAAGAAGAAGGCTCCACAATTTTTGAAGATGAATTTCATGACATTGAAAGAAGGAGCTCTACAAGTAGTTGAAGGTCCCATGATCTCCACCTATAGTTGAAAGTTGTTGGAAGGAAGTCCCTGGTTAAGAGGGAGCTTGGGTGCATTCCTTTTATAAGAATGGGTACATTCCTTCATAGGAATGGGTAGATTCCTTCATAGGAATGGGCATATCCTCCCTAGTTAAGAAGGAGAGATAGACACGTCATTCTTGTCTTCACTTTGGGAAGAAATAATGGAGGATTGGGTAAGCGTCTGGCATCTGATACTCTTTGAGGATGTGGTAGGGCATCCAAGATAAGAGTAGTCGTAGAGGACAGATATTCTTTGAAGACTAGAAATCCAAAATAAGAATAGTCCTGGAAGGACGTACCCTGTGAACACCCAAATGGGGCATGTTCCTTGAGAGACAATGATGAAGGTGTATATAAATCATTGGTATCGCCAGCATTGTGCTCTGATCTTGTGGAGAGATAGAGTTGTAAGTCAAGGCCTTGCTATGTGACAATGCTTAATGATATGCTAAACAGATGGGTTACCAATCCAACTCTTCTTATGAGAATTCATCAGATTGAGCATGTCCAAGTACCTTGTATGGATTATGAACACCTCCCTAGTTAAGAGGGAGGGCTGAAATATGTAACTAGTTTTCATAATGACATATGTAATCATGATTTTATGTATTTGATGTAATGAGAAAAATAAATTTATTATTGTTGATCTTGAGGCATGGGTTTCATGCTCAAGGAAATTTATTTTTAGGTCAAGCTCCCATTGTGAGCTCCTAGGGCTTGACATCGAGTCTAAAAGTCACTAAAGTCATTTTCATGTATGAAAGACCCATTTGGGGCATGTTACATATTATAAAGAAATTTATTTGAGTCAATGTTAGAGTCAAAAGACCCTCCAAAACCTCGTCACAAGTGCTACAACAAGTCGGCCTTCAAAAGGAGCAATCAACTTATATAGAAGGACAAGTCGGCCTAGGTGCTATGTCAAGTCAACCTAAAAGCATGGGTAAGGAAGCCTTATATATAGAGGCATTTGGCCTGATTCCAAAGGGAATCAATCAAGCATCCACGTGTAAGAAAAGAAGTGTGAATAAGGAAGAAAGAAAGCCTCTTGTGCAGCGAAGAGAAGGAAGGAGAAGAGCAAAGTTTTTAAGGACATTTTTTGGGCCATTCAGCTCACACGTGTGACTGCAGCTAGGGTTTATTAAGTAAGGAATTGCAAATCTTAAAGGAGTTGAGATATAGCCTAAGGAAGGATTATTTTGCTAGCCGAATTCACAAGAAGAAGAGTCCAAGCCAAGCAAAGGAGAGAAAGCACTAAAATCTGCCTTCATCATCTCACATGTGTGGCCTTGGGTTTTTGATACAAGGGCTGAAAATTATAGAAGTTGTAGGCAAGCCGAAATTGCAGGAAGATAGGTCAAAGTTGTAGTCAAGGTGTTGGAAGGTTGAATTTGAAGACAAGGAGCAGCTAATTTGACTTGGCAAGAGAAGCAAGGTTGACTTGGTTTTGAAGGAGTTTTTGGTCAAGGGTCTAGGTCTTTGAATTCGTCAATTGAAGATTCTATAAGATGAAGAATTCTTGAGGGTTTTCCTCTCAAAATTGAAGAGGTTTTGGATTAACATCCACTGGTATGGCTGGAGCTGCGCGCACGGCCATGGCTGCCTCCTGACCGATCCGCTGCCCCGCGCCTGGCAGCCTCGCTGCTAGGCTCTGCCCTCCTGCTGCTGGGCCTCCTGCCTTCGTGTCCCCCTGCTCTCTATTCCTTCCTTCTCTCCGGGCCCCTATCCTCTCTGCCCCGGTTCTGCCCCGTGCGCCCTCGCGCCTAGCAGCGCTGCTGCTAGGGCGCTCCCTCCCTTTGGTTCTTTGATAAGACCCGCTCATGGCGGCCTCAGGTCCCTCTGACCCGGATCCGGGTGAACTGATGAGATCTTTTGCTTCCCTCACCCAGGAGAACTCTGTGGAAAAGAACAGGCCGACTACTTCTCGCTTCATCAAAAAGCTGGATGAGATCCCGGAAATCCCGCTCCCCCCTGCCCTTCCTCGGAGAGCGGCTGTGGCTCTTGCTGAAAGAGGCCTTGTTGGACAGTTCACGGGCTTATGGCCCTCCCCACGCACTGTCCAGCGCTGGGTGGAAAGAAACTGGAATTCCATGGTTCAAGGCAAAATAGCGATTCGCTTCTGCGGAAGAGGGTTCTTCACATTTCTCTTTGAAACAGTGGAAGATCGAAACCTAATCTTCAGGAATGGTCCATATTTTATGGATACAAGAGGCCTCTATCTGAATAGATGGACCCCCGACTTCGATCCGGAGATGGACGTCCCCAACGCTGTGCCCGTATGGGTCCGGCTCCCGCACCTGCCCCTCCACTGCTGGGGAGATGAGTCTGTGAAAGCAATTGGAAACGGAATAGGGAAGTACATAGACAGATCGGAGCCTAAGGAGAATATGCACGCTTGCGCAAGAATCTGTGTAGAAGTCGATTTGGGGAAAGGATTGCCAGAAGCCATCAAGCTCAGAGTTGACAACTGGTCGCACATTCAACAAGTCGACTATGAACAGCTACCCTTCAAATGCAAGGTATGTCATGAGTATGGCCATTTCGCCAATAGATGTAGCAAAGTTAATGCAAATGTTTCTGAATCTAACCCTGAAGCTCCTGAGGAAGTCTGGGAAACAGTAAAAAAGAAGAAGCCCAATACCCCCCATGGAAATTCCAAGAACCCCTTAGTCCCTCCTCCTCCCCCTTCTCAATCTGGCCCGACCATTCCTTCATCCTCCAACCAATTCGAAACCCTTTCCGAGGTAGATCCTCCCTCCCCGCCCCCTTCCCCGAAAGCCCCCCCTGTTATTCCCACCTCCCCTCCGCCCTCCCCCCCCACCACAGTGGAAAGAATCCTAACCAGGAATAAGGCTAAGGAAAGTAACCCATCGGTGGAACCTCCAAGAAAAGTCGGAAGGAAATCCAATAAGGAAATTAGGGACGAGACTGCAGCAAAAGAAATGACCACTGGGATCCAGCAACCAATGGACACTTATCTGGACAGGACGAAAGGAAGCGGAGAGAAAGCAAAAGAGAAAGGAGGATCCCACCCCAAGACAAGTAAGTAATGAATCTGGTCTCTTGGAACTGTAGGGGGATGGGCTCCTCCCTCAAGGCCAATGCAGTCCGTGATCTTCTCAAATCAGAACACCCAGACATCCTCCTCCTCCAGGAGACCAAAATCAATGAGCAGGACTTCAAGATCTACCTAAAAAATAGTAAAACCCACGAAGGAATAGCAGTAAGCGCTTCTGGCGCCTCAGGTGGTATAGGGACCATCTGGGATAAGCGAAAATGGACTCTTTTAAATCAAAAACACAGCAGTTGGTGGATCCGTTCAGACATTCAGAACTTAACAAAGACAGAGGAATATACTATCTACAATGTTTACGCCCCTCCTCAATTCCATGACAAAGCTGCCTGCTGGAACTCAATTAAGGCAGACTTACTGGAGACGCAAGGTCGAAGCATCTTCCTAGGGGGGGACCTGAACCTGATAAGAAACGCTGAAGAAAAGATTGGGGGGAATTTTTTGGCAGATTCCTCAAGGGACGCCCTGGAAGAAATCATCATAAACCATAACCTGGTAGACTTCCTCCCTCAGAACGGGCGCTTCACCTGGTCCAACAAGAGAGCAGGCCGAAACAACATCAAAGAAAGATTGGACCGCATCTTGGTTCAAGAGAGCATAGTTGCCAAATTTGCTGGTATCAAAAGCCTCATCATTCAGGGTTACTTCTCAGACCACAAGCCAGTGGTTCTAAAACTGGACAGAGGAACGAATATGGGCCCGCTTCCATTTAGGTATAACAGAGCGTGGGAAAATCATGGGGATTTTCGAGCTCTGGTAAAAGAACAGTGGTCAACAGAGATCAGAGGGTCCCCGCACTACATTTGGAAATCCAAGCTAAAGATCCTCAGATCGGCCATAAAACAGTGGGCAAAATTCAAGGCAATCGAAGAGACTAAAGCCAAATCAGAACTCCAAGATAAGCTATCGCAGTGGAACCAAGAGAAAGATTCAAGACAAGACACGGAAGAGGAGCAAATCAAAGAGATGGAACTTCAAAAGGAACTGTACAAAGTTAATAGAAAAGAAGAGGAGGAACAAAGGCAAAAATCAAGGTGTCTATGGCTCAAGGCGGGAGATAGGAACACTTCCTTCTTCCATAATAGCTTGAAAATGAGGAGAGCTGCAAACAATATTGATAAAATTACAGTGGATGGTTCAGAAATAAAAGATCAAAAGGAAATCATGGACGCAGCTTCCGCCCACTTCCAAGACCTTCTCACTGAGGATCAGCAAGACAGAGATGGCATGGAAATCCTTGACACGCTGGAATGCAAAACCTCTGATGCCCAAAACTCTGAGTTGGACAAAGAGATCACGGAAGAAGAGATAGAGCAAACAATCCGCAACATGGCTTCCGACAAGGCCCCGGGACCTGATGGTTTCACGGTGGATTTCTACAAGTCTCATTGGGACACCATCAAAAAGGACTACATTCGAGCAGTAAGAAACTTCTTCCAAAAAGGCAAGATGGGCAGCGGAATGAAATCCTCCTTCTTAGCCTTAATTCCCAAGGAACCCAACCCTCACTCCTTTAATCGCTTCCGCCCTATCTCCCTCTGTAACGTGTCCTATAAAATCATAACTAAGATCCTTGCCAACAGGCTCAAACCTATTCTCCCCTCCCTCATATCTGAAAACCAAGGTGGTTTTGTTCCTCGGAGGCAAATTGTAGACAACGTAATTCTCATTCAAGAGGCTATTCAAAGCAGTGTCAACAGGAAAGAAAAGGGTATGATAATGAAACTGGACATGGCAAACGCTTTTGATCGGGTTAACCATTCCTTCCTTCAAGCAGTCCTCAAAAAGCTTGGTTTATCCGAGCTCTTCATAAGCAGGGTGCGGGAGTGCATCTCAGGCAATTGGACAGCCCCCCTCATTAATGGGAGACCCAGCAAAGCTTTCAAAAGCACTAGGGGCCTGAGACAAGGTTGCCCGCTCTCTCCTTTTCTCTACATTCTCATGGCGGAAGCTCTTAGCTCAAAATTGGAAAACATGAGGAAGAAAAAAGTAATAACAGGGATTGAAATTATAAGAGGGTCGAAAGGTATCAACCACTCCTTGTTTGCTGATGATACCCTTCTCATTGGTGGCGCATCATGCATTACGGCGAAGAGATTCAAAAAAGCCTTGGACCTCTTCCTTCAGGCCTCTGGTGGCAAACTTAACAACAATAAATGTATGATATACACATGGAACGTCCCTAACCATATCATTCAGCGTATATCCTACATCATGGAAATACCAGCCCAGCTAAATTGGTCCCATTTCATGTACCTGGGGCTGCCTCTGGCTAAAGAAACAATCAAATCAGGGATCTGGGTCAAGATCATCGAAAAACTCAGAGGTAAATTGCAAAATTGGGGAATGCACTGGTTAAATTTAGCAGGCCGATCGATTCTAATCAAATCCATTCTCGCCTCTCTCCCCATTTATCAGTTTGCTATCACCTTAGCCCCGGCAAGCATCCATAAACATATGGAGCTAATAATGCGTAGCTTTCTGTGGCAAGGAGGCAAGCAGAATACGAAGAAGTTCAGTTTGGTTAAATGGGAAAAAGTAATCCTCCCAATGGAAAAAGGTGGGCTAGGAATCAGGGTCCCTAGGCTAGCCAATCTAGCAATGGGTTTCAAACTCATCTGGCGGATCCTTAATGAAAAAGAAGCTTGGTGGGCAATTGTCTTAAAGAAGAAATATCTGAATGGCTCAAACAGCAATATCCTAACAGAAAACATCACTGAGAGACAAGGCACCCCAACCTGGAATCTCATAAAGAAATCGCTTCCCCTCTGCAAACCTTTGATCTCTAGAGCTCCTGGAAATGGCAAAGGAGTAAGTATCTGGAAAGATAGCATTATGGGATCTCAAGCAAGAGACACCATTCCCCACCTTTTTCCCCTCCATCGGTGGATGGCAGAGTCCAACCTCAATTCTCTCTCAGACATCTCTCTTTGGGATGATGACCGCTGGGCAGGCTGGATTCCTCTCAACCTCCCTTCAGAATTAGATAAGCTATGGGATGAACTCAAATGCTCCCTCAGTGGCTCAGCCCCCACCAACAGAGGGAAAGAAGACAAGTTCGTTTGGGGCCCTAATGGAGGCAATTACTCGGTTAAAGAAGGATATAAAGCCCTTCAAGACATCTCTGTGGTAAACAATTGGCCCCTGCACAAAGCGGTTTGGACTCCTGAATGCCTCCCTAAGATCAAATTATTCAATTGGACTCTACTTCATGGTAAAATCCTAACTGCTGAGAACCTCAGAAAGCGAGGTATTCAGGGGCCTTCTATGTGTTGCATGTGCAGGCTAGCAGAAGAAACCATCTCTCACCTCTTCATAGAGTGCCCGATTGCCAAAGCATGCTGGAATCTCCTCTCTGATACAATCACTTCAGAGGCCCTTCCCCCTCAGATACAGGCCCTCCATAAAAGCTGGGACAAAAGACTCTATCAACCCAAAAAAGGCAAACCCATAGTGAACAGGCTTTGGAGCAGCATCCCTTCTAATTTGTGTTGGCAAATCTGGAAGGCTCGAAATAATTGCATTTTCAACAATGATAAGCCTACCATATCAGGCATTGTGGCCAAATCTACTGCCCTTATTGCTGAGTCTTTAGAAGCTAAAGGGATAACCCAGACAGACATGGAGATCGACGATGAGAGGCTAAAGGTCTGGTTGGGTAAATTCAATCTTAAACCAAATCCTACAAATCATATGAGGGACAAGAACTGCAACCAGGACTGGAAGCTTCGAGGCACTGAGGAGGAAATTAACAACTGGATAAGAAGACAAAACAGACCTGCAATGTATTTCGATGGGGCCTCTAAGAAGAACCCTGGTCAAGCTGGCGCTGGCGGGATCATTAAGGACGCGCAAGGGAATCTCATGGTTTCCTTTGAATGGGGGCTAGGCCAAATGTCTAATAACAGAGCAGAGGCCTATGGCCTCCTCCTGGGCACACATATCTCAAAGAAACTCGGCCTTCAGAACATTCTGATATTAGGGGATTCAGCTATAATTATAGCAACCATGATAACAGGGAGAGAATTTAAGCAATTGGCTCTCAACAATATCAAAAATCGAATCATGGAGAACACCAGAGCGCTTGGAGAAGTGATTTTCAAACACGTTCTCAGGAATCTTAACAAAGATGCAGACCAGCAAGCAAACCAAGCGGTCAACAGGAGACTTGGACAGGTTCGTGAGAATGACAAAATTTATGTCAGAGACATCCCGTAAGCCAAAGCATCCAGCCGTCTCACCTCAAGGGCGAAGTCATCTCAATCACCCAGGCCATCTTTCCGAATCTATTTCCAAATCCCCAAGCTGCACAAACAAGTACTATGGGAGATCTCCTCGTTTTCGTGTCACAAAGCTCATCATCACCATCAGAGTTTGCGTGATCCCGCGCTCCTCCAAAGAAGGCCCTCTCTGCAATCACTGCAAAGCCTATGTCTCAGGCATGCGTATGGACAACAGGGCAATCATGATTTTTGACCGAGCTCCATCCAAGATCGGCCTCACTCAGTCCCTCCCCTCTCGGTTTAGGAACCTCCCTCCTTCTATAAAATGTGGATCGCCTCCCATCCTCTCCACAAATAGAGTTCGAGCTTCAAGAGCCTCCCCAAAGTCTCGGCGCAGTTCGGGTTCTCTCTTTCCTCCGTGTGCACTGGCCTTCCGTTCTGATATCAGGGTAAGCCACCTCCCTTCTCTTGTTACTCTGTTTCTAACTAACAGTGTTCCTGGTCTCCTCAGCAACGCCCTCCCGAGGCTCTTGAGATCCTCTCTCCTCCGTTTAAATCTTCAGCCTCTCAGTGATCTCGCTTCCTTCAAGGTAGCTTCAGGCTTTCGCAATTTCAGTGCGCTCTCTGCCATCCATCCTCAAGCCATCTCGATGGCGGATAAGCAAGGCCAGCCATCCAACCAAGGCCAGAACAGAGACCCTATGGGGAACCTCTTCAACAACAAAGAATGCAACATGTGCATGGCGCATACTATTATGATTAACAGTGTGAAAAAAGAGCTGAAGGAGTTAAAAGAGGACTACCATGCTGATAGAAACTCCAAACGAAAGAAGCTGGAAAAAAGAAAAAAGGAGATTGAAGACTTAAAGGACCGCTGCATCCACATGGAGGCGGTAATCGACCATCTTCGCACTCTTACAGAAAGCCAACAGGCAGAAGCCTCGACTAGAGCCAGCGCCCGGAAGGAAGACTCGGTCACTCAACACTATCCATGATCTTATGCATTGCAAATTTGCTTGGTTAGGAGGATCCTATGTAAGGCAATATAGCCGTTTATTTTCAGTTTTGCTTTCAATTAAGAGAAGCTATGAGGATTGCGGGTCTGCGTACCCGATTTTGTGCCTTAGCTCTCATATTCTCCCCCGTCTTGTACTAGATCTCTTTTCAGAAGGTTTTTTTAATATATGAGTAGCCGACATTGTAAAAAAAAAAAAATTGAAGAGGTTTTGGCCCTGGCTGATCGCATATATCTTGTGTCCTTTGTCTTATTGTTCTTTATGGTTCGATAATTGTTTGATGAAGAAAAACACTAATAATAAACAACATAAAGAAGAAGCTAACTAAGTGAAGTAAAAATATATCACAAGCAGTGACCAAAGTTCGAGAAATCATCTATCTAGCTTCCCCTAGATTTCTCAACATCCTGGATAAAACAAGCATGTCAATTTTGGTGCATGTGTTTTTATCTCGATTATTTTCTGCTACATGTTGAATGTTAAGAAACTCAATATCTTGGTGAAATTTAAACTTGGTTTCAGTTTTTAGTTGCCTTGCTTTTAGTAATTCATCTAAGCAGTGCACAGAGTTTCAAGAAAATTAACAATTTTAACCATTTTTCTTCGCAAGCCCTAAATAAATTGCAAGTACCTCAAGATTGAAGGATTGGATCATCTTTGGATATAGTATCCATTTCCCTTCAACGCATAAGGAGCTACATTCCCACCAAGCGCCAACTCTAGCCTCCAATTGCTTGAGGATTCCACTCAATTTCTATCCCTCTCTTCTTGCTTACAAATTCTGGAAAACATATCACAAAGTTCCTTCTTTTATTTTATGAATTTTTAAAGTCATATCTAGCAAATTAAGTGCTAAATTGTTGTTGTCCTAACAACAGCAATAACCAGTTAGGAGAGGTCAATTTATTTGGGCTTTTACTTAGTTGTTTTAGAGTAGAATTTCCCCCTTTCTCTTCAAAAAAATTCACTTGGAACTTTTTGGGTATTTTATACTAACATTGTGAGTGTTCCCAAAGTGTTTTGGGCATCTTTCACAAATTTTGTTTGTTGATTTTTTTGCAGGTCCGCAAACATACAAGGGGAGGTGCTATCGTATTTTCACTAATTTGAACCATCTAAGGAATCCAGAAGAAACATATAACTGTCTTCTTTATAAAATAAGATCAAGAATCATTTTTTCCCTTTTATTCGTAAGGGATATCCAGCATCATAACAACCATAGTAACTTTGAGGGCGCTAGGTGAAGAAATTTCAACCCCCACTCCGGTTATCAGTTTTCCTTATCACTCCATGTATTTAGTTTTAAATCCAAGCATGATAAAATTCTAAAATCTGGAAATGACAATATTTTCTAAAAACACAAATTTAGAGATTTCACAACGGCTGAAATTGCAGAAATAAAACACAGCAAAATTATGACAACCACACACAGAAAATAACACAGTGAATTTTGGTCAATGTGACCCTGGAAAAACCCCTTACAACTCTTCGGGAAAACCAATTTGAGAGATCTTCTTTATTTCTGAAAATGCTTTTACAGAGAAACTGAAATACAAAATAAAAATTCCAGCAACCACAAATTACAACTTATCTCGATTTCTGTGCTTGAATTCCACCTCGAAAATCGTGCCAATCAGCAAACAGCGAAAACAAAAGTTTTCCAGCAATAAAACAGCATTAAATGTTGTACGGCTTGCCTCGGAAAACGTGCCCAAAACTTGATGTACGGACCATACGTATTTCAGCAATACATCTACCTCGAAAATCTGCCCTTGCTGCTGTCCCCTTCCTCGATTTCTATGCCTTTCTCCTGCTGTACGATTTTGCCTTAGGATGTGTGCCAATAAATGTTGTTGCCCAGATTTGCTGAAATGTCTTCTTGCTGCTCTCCTTCACTTCCTCACTGCTCAGAAATTTTCTCCTTGCTCTCTCTTCTCTTTCTCTCAAACGTTCATGAAAGAATGAAATGATCTCTCTTCTCTTCTCATTTTACTCTCTAAATGACCTTTTGGGTTACCCTAAGATCTAATGGCTAAGATTCATTTAGATCTAGGGATGAGAATAAATGTGCATTAATTTTCAATTTCTATTTTTTAACTCACCCACTTAAATAAAGACCCACTTAGCGTTTTATTTCCATAGTCACTTTTTCACTTTCTAATTCTTCATTGACTTTAATAGAGTCAACTTTAAATTAGAATGTAACTTTACCACTTATAAAGTCACTTTTAATTTAGAATGTAACTTTACCACTTATAAAGTCATTTTTAAATTAAATTGACTTTACCACTTATAAAGTCACTTTAGGAGAAAAGTACAAATAAATTTGGACACTTTTCCCTAGGCCAAAGATCAAAGCCTTAGGGAACCACTTGTCCTCTGGTACCCAAATTTTAACACTCCCTCTTATCGAGGAAAGTGTTCCTCGCCACTCCCATCTTGTCTCTGAAGTAGACATGCTTGCCCCGTGGTAAGGCTTTGGTGAAAATGTCTGCTACCTGCTCATTTGTGGAAATGTACTCAAGCTTGACAGCTCCCTTTTGGACATAGTCTCTAATGAAGTGATACTTGATCTCAATATGCTTTGACCTGTCATGAAAAATTGGATTCTCCATGAGTTTTATGCAACTCTGATTATCACAGTAAATTACTGAAGGTCTCAATGCCTGACCAAATAGACCAAACAACATCTTGCGAAGCCATATGGCCTCACAACTAGCCAAACTAGCAGCCATATACTCTGCCTCAGCTAAGCTCAATGCAACTGACTGTTGTTTCCGGCTGATCCACGACACAACTGTTGAACCCAACCCAAAACAACACCCGGAAGTACTCTTCCTATCTGAAGCACAACCTGCCCAATCTGAATCCATGTACCCTGCCAGTCTCACTCCATCACCCTGTCTATAATCCAGACCAAAATCCACAGTCCCCTGCAAGTAACGAAGAATATGCTTTGCAGCCACCTAGTGCACTCTCTTGGGCTCACACGTGAACTAACTCATAGTGTTAACTGCAAAACATATATATGGTCGAGTGTTGACCAAATACATCAATTTACCAATCAGTTGTCTGTATAGAATAGGATCCACCAACTTGGAATCAAAACCGTGAAGCTTCTTCCAGTTAGTGATCATAGGTGTAGACGTGGGTTTGCAGTCCTCCATGTGAAATCTGCTAAGAATATCCACAATGTATTTCCCTTGTCCCCGAGAAGAAATGCCCCTCCTCCTGCCACACCTCCAATCCCAGAAAATAATGCATCAAGCCGATATCCTTCATATCAAACTCTAAAGCAAGATCTCTGTTGCAGCCCTCAATGAGCCTCTCTGCACCAGTGATGATCAAGTCATCAATATACAACACCAGAATGAGAGGCTCCTCACCCACCACAATGAAGTATAGGTTCGAATCAGCCTCACTCTTTGTGAAACCCAACTGCTGCAAGTATGTATCAATCCTAGAGTACCAAGCTATAGGAGCTTGTTTCAGGCCATAGAGTGTCTTTTTGAATCTGCATACATGGGACTCCTTCCCATGCACCTCAAAGCCCTGCGGCTGCTCAATATAAACCTCCTCCTGAATGAGGCCATTGAGAAATGTGGTCTTCACATCCATTTGGTGGATCTTCCCACCCATCTCTATTGCAATCGATATAATGGAGCGAATAGATGTATACCGAGCTACGGGAGCGAAAGTCTCCTCATAGTCAACTCCCTCTACCTGTGAGAACCCTCTCGCCACAAATCGAGCCTTGAACTTCTCGATGCTGCCATCTGTAGCATGCTTTATCTTGTAGAGCCATCTGGAAGTAACAATTGATTTACCTTCAGGCCTCAGCACTACCTCCCAAACATTGTTCTTCATAATAGAAGAATACTCCTCCATCATGGCCTCTCTCCAGACCTGCTGGTTGGCTTCCTCCTCATAACTAGAAGGCTCGAAGTCAACAATGCTTGTTACCAATGCCATGTAACTACAAAACCGCTCAGGCGGTTTACTCTCTCTAACCTGTCCCTTTGTCCCAACAACTAATGTGGCATTGCGCAAGGTATCTTGAAGCCACTTGGGCTTCCTCTTCCTTGAGCATACTTCTCCCACTGGAGTGAAAGAATCCTCATCATCATCAGAACCCTGAACTCCTGAAGGCCTGCCAACTGACCTCATGGCTAAATCTGTGCCGGTAGATGCTGAAGTACCGTGCGAACTGTCCATTAGTGGACTACCCTGTGAACTGCTCTGTGGACTGCCTTGCATGCTGCCCAAAGAACCACCCACCTGACTCTAAGAGACATTGCTTACTGATGGACCTGACACTGTAATCGATGTACCTCTTGATCCCTGTGACTGACTCAGCTGCTCCTGAGGGTCTGGTGACTTTGGATACTCTAACTCCCGTGACCTCCTGAAAACTCTCTCCTCCTCGAACTTCACATCCCACCTGACAACCACTTTCCTCTGCGCAAGAATATAAATCTGATAAGCTTTCGAGGTCTCGCTATAACCCACAAAGATGCCCTTGTCTGCAGTGGGCTTTAGCTTGGTCCTGTTTTCCTTGGGGACATAGGAATATGTAAGGCACCCAAAGATACGAAAGTGCCCAACATCAGGCTTCTTCCCAGAAAAAGCCTCCTCCAGAGTCACATTCCCCAAGGCACAATGTGGACTCCTGTTTTGCAAGTACACAGCAATGTTGCAGACCTCTGCCCACAAAAATCAAGGTAACCCGTAATCATTAAGCATGGCTTTGGCAGCCCCTACAATGGATCTGTTCTTCCTCTCTGCAACCCCATTCTGTTGGGGGTTGTAAGGAACTGTGAACTCCCTCCTAATGCCTGCCTCAGCACAAAAATCAACAAACTCACCAAGGGTATACTCCCCTCCATTGTCCGACCTGAGGACCTTGATCTTCTTACCTGTCTGGGTCTCCACAAAAGCTTTGAACTCTTGAAACCGCTTGAAGACCTCACTCTTGGTCTTCAAGAAATAAATCCAGGTTTTCCTGGAGTGGTCATCAATGAATAAAACATAGTACTCATAGCCACTCAAGGATACATGAGACATCCGACCACTCACATCAGTATGAATCAAGTCAAGGATCCCGGTCGCTCTGCTGTCACTATTGGGAAAAGGGGATCTGGCAAACTTCCCCATAGCACATCCTCTGCATACATCAAGGTGATCAGAACTGAAATCTGGCACACCAGTGGTGATCTCCCGCAATGTACTCAAGGCCCCACGATACATGTGCCCCATCCTGCAGTGCCAAATCTCACACAACTCTAAACTGCCAGATCTGTTGTCATTCCTGTCTCGGGTGCTGCTACTCAATGCCATCAGGGCCTGGAATGAGAATTTGTACACTTTGGCACGGCGCACACCAATCACTCTAGCTGAAAAAGCTAGAGTTCCCCTAGGATATATAAGAACCTGCCCTCTGCTGAACAACACATCATACCCTCTGTCCTCAAGTGTTGAGACGGATATCAGGTTCTTCTTCATTCCAGGCACATATAGAACATCTGACACTTTCAAGGGAGGTTTGGGTCCCCTATCAAATGTCAATGTCCCCACACCAACTGCTCTAACCATGTTGTCATCACCAAGTACTACCTCCATAACAGTATCATCCTCTGAAAGCTCTGAGAAGTACTCTTTGACTCCTGTCATGTGGCAAGAAGCACCACTGTCAACATACCAAATGCTAGAAGATGCTCTGCTAGTAGCGGGGAATGCACACTCCCTCTAAACCTGTATGGCAGGTGATCTTGCACTAGTGGCTTCACAAGCTATGAACCCAAACTCCCGATCAAAGCTCTCTATCTCTGCAGAAGCTGCCATGGGTTTGTCTCTCCCTTTCTTGTTCTTCTTCTTCGGACACACAACAGCATAGTGTCCCTACTTTTGACAATTCCAACATTTGACTTTGGAATAGTCCTTCCCTTGCTCTGTTGCTTTCCTTTACCTTTGCCTTTGCCTCCACTGTTGAAAGCTTGCTTCTTTGCTCTGCCCTTCTTGCCTCTTGCTAACAATGCCACATTGTCATCCTCCTCCACCTGTTTCGTTGCCCCAAGATGATTCTTTCTGATCTCATTCTGAATGCAATCATCCCACAACCTCTCCCAATCGGGAAGGTTTTCCTGTGCAACAATGACATCCACAAAATTCTCCCAAGTCTTGGGAAGACCATTCAAAGCAATCCTCATCAGCTCAGTGGGTGCAATGATCTCACCTACGGCTGCCAACTCATCTCTCACTGAAGTGATCTTTGTGGGATATGTTGTAGCACTGTCAATCTTAGCCATTTTAATGGCTTTCAATTTCTCCTTTAGGACCATTTTTCTGTTTTCATTTGAGCTCTGGTAAAAACTGGTCAAGGTTGTCCACATCTCATGTGCATAAGTCTTTCCTCTCACATGAGAAATGACATGATCTTTGATTCCTTCCAGAATCAATCTTTTCGCCTTAGCATTCTTTTTGTTAAACTTTGCCAACTGTACAGGGTCGGCAGGTACTACTACTGGGTTCTGTGTGGTATTTACCATAATGCCCCAGACTTTTGCTTCCTCAAAGATGCTCTGGATTCTCTCCTTCCAAGCACTGTAATTGTTCTGCCCATCCAACCTGTCTTCCACTCTCAAACCCAAAGACATGTTTCATTGTCCTACCAAACTAAAATTTTCAAATTTGTGGTAAAGGTTTCTATTTTCTGTGTAAAAATCAGCTTGCTGTAATTTTCACTTCGCTGTCCCAAACTGCACTTTTCAACCAACCAAGCTCTGATACCATGAAGAAATTTCAACCCCCACTCCGGTTATCAGTTTTCCTTATCACTCCATGCATTTAGTTTTAAATCCAAGCATGATAAAATTCTAAAATCTGGAAATAGCAATATTTTCTGAAAACACAAATTTAGAGATTTCACAACTGCTGAAATTGCAGAAATAAAACACAGCAAAATTATGACAGACACACATAGAAAATAACACAATGAATTTTGGTCAATATGACCCTGGAAAAACCCCCTACAACTCTTGGGGAAAACCAGTTTGAGAGCTCTTCTTTATTTCTGAAAATGCTTTTACAGAGAAACTGAAATACACAGTAAAAATTCCAACAACCACAAATTACAACTTATCTCGATTTTCGTGCTTGAACTGCACCTCGAAAATCGTGCCAATCAGCGAATAGCCAAAACAAAAGTTTTCCAGCAATAAAACAGCATTAAATGTTGTACAGCATGCCTCGAAAAACGTGCCCAAAACTTGATGTACAAACCGTACATATTCGTGCCCAAGTTTGCCTCGAAATTTGTGCCCTTGTTGCTGTCCCTATTCCTCGATTTTTGTGTCTTTCTCTTGTTCTACGATTTTGCCTTAGGATGTATGCCAATAAACGCTGCTGCCCAGATTTGCTGAAATGTCTTCTTGCTGCTCTCTTTCACTTCCTCACTACTCAGAAATTTTCTCTTTGTTGTTTCTTCTCTTTCTCTCAAGTGCTCATGAAAGAATGAATTGATATCTCTCTCTTCTCTTCTCCTTTTACTATCTAAATGACCTTTTGGGTTACCCTAAGATCTAATGGTTGAGATTCATTTAGATCTAGGGATGAGAATAAATGTGCATTTAATTCTCACTTTCTATTTTTTAACTCACCCACTTAAATAAAGACCCACTTAGCCTTTTATTTTCATAGTCACTTTTTCAGTTTCTAATTCTTCATTGACTTTAATAAAGTCACCTTTAAATTAAAATGTAACTTTACCACTTCTAAAGTCACTTTTAAATTAGAATGTAACTTTACCACTTATAAAGTCACTTTTAAATTAAATTGACTTTACCACTCATAAAGTCACTTTAGGAGAAAAGTACAAATAAATTTGGACACTTTTCCCTAGGCCAAAGATCAAAGCCTTAGGGAACCACTTGTCCTCTGCTACCCAAATTTTAACACTAGGTGAGTACCCTAGCCACCCCATTCCCCCTCCCTAGAGGGGGTCCCTTTTGTGTTGTCTCAATTTCGGGGTGTGCCTTGTTTGGATTAAAATTAACCCATGCACCACAAGACATCTTAGATTAGATTTATTTCATTTAGTAGATCAGATTTCAATGGCATAAAGTAACGAACCGTTCCCACTGGGTCCTATTATGCTCTTGGCCATTGCAAGCGAAAGCTCAATCCTTGGCATGATTCAGAGGGGACTCGTGTTGGATAAGTAGTCTAATAGGGAAAACCTCTTAGCCATTTATCGTGAGTTTGGGGAAAGGATTGTTGACTTGTGAAATCAAGGGAATGCCTTGGAGCTAAGCCTCTTGACATTGGATCTCCAAGCAACCTTCTCGATCCTATTCGAAGGATAAAGGTGAGAGAGGAAACAAACATTAGAATAGTTTTTATTTTTCCTGTAATCACATGGATCACATACTTGTCCTTCCATTGGACTCACAAATAATCCATGTGAAAGCTTAATCTAATAAAATTAACCAAGAGCACAATTCAAAACCTATCACGACAACACCTTTTGGGCCACGATCTCCATTTGCCCAAAAATTATTTTTCAAGCAATCATTTACTTTTTTGGCATTGGTCTTTATTGTCATTTAATATTATTTTCTTATGAATTGCTCATTTATATGTTTGTAAGTTACATGCTATTGATTTCATGCTTTTCGTAATTCAATACAACTCCTAGAATAATTTAACATTACTAATAGCTTACTTAGCCTTAGCTTACTTTCTTAGGGTCTACCCCCCTTGGCTTTGCTAGAAGTTAGCCTAGACATAGGAGTCGAGATTGAGTGACAACTCAATTCAAGACTTGCCCCCAAGGCCACATTTAGTGGATTAAATGTTTCTTCCACGTTACCCAAGGTGTGGATTAGGCGGCAACTCTCTGACCATGTTAAATTTTCTTGCCCTAGCAAACCAACAATTAGTTTCGAGCAAATTTACTTCTACTAAATAAAAGCACCAGCTAGGGTAATAACCAAATAAATTCATCGAAAAGCAAATTGTACCCTATCTCAATCAAATAAATGACACAAGATTTTGCCCAATCAGAGTTTTTCATTATGCTCTCAATCACAGAAATGACACAATAGATTTCGCCCAATCAGAGTTCTTCATTGAGTTTTGAACTCACATGGGCTCCCTTCCTAGGAAAATAGCCCAATTAAGATTACATACGACAATAGATTTGATCCAACTAACCAAATCATCCTTGGTTGATTTAGATCTCCTTGTTGCCCCTTCCTCGGACCCAACACACTCACTAAGAAGCTTCTCTCAATCTTGTGTTGTTGTAAAGTGTCTTCTCCTTCTCCCTAGCCTTGCTTTTATAATTTTATTGAGCTAAATCCCTAACCCTAATCTCCAAAGTGATTGATGGCCAATATCAAATCTCGCCTCTCTTGAAATCAAGGGTTGATATTAAAACATAATCACTAAAGTAATTTACATTACTTTTCCTAAGTTTACTTTAGCTCAATAAGCCAACATAATACTTATGTGCTTTTCCTAAGTCTAACGTAACTTAAGTTACAAAAACAACTTGCTCACACTAGAGCAAGTGTCTAAGGAAATCTTTGGGCAACTTTTGCATACCCAAACACTTAGGCTTGTGCAAAAGTACCTTCCCAAGCTACAATCATCAACAGCGTTGGGTCACAGCACTGAAGAGTTCAAAGAAAGGATTAAGGAAAAAGACAAGCTCAATTGGTTGTTGCCAATGTTGTTGGGCATTTGGTTAGGTCCATTGCCAATTCCAATCTCCATGAGTGAGTGAACTAGTCTAAGTTGATGGATTTACTAAGGATGTTATCCATGAATATGGGTGTAATGAGGCAATCAAATTTTACCCTAGTTTTATCCTACTTTCATCCTCAAGAATAAGAGAACTAGGGTTTTCAATGAGCTTCCAGAGATTTAACACAATTGAATATTTGCAATATACAAGTAACAATGCAATAATAGTTCATTACAATGCAACTTAATAGCACTTCTTCCAATAACAAAATCCAGATTTCAAGTATAGTAGTGATTTTCACAATGTTCCAATACGATTCCACATATCATACCAAACCAACAAATCCTTGGAAATTTATTTGACAGCCGAATAATTAAACTAACATTCAGATATTCTCATACTAGGACTGGTCGGCCTTGGACTCCTACAATAGTACGGTTGTCTATTTAATAGTTGACCCTTAAGAAGGTTTTGTTTGCACCTTGCTTAGATGACTTAGCCTAGACCCACAGAAGAGACGCTTTGTTTTGCAGATCCAAATGTGATCTGCAAATCCTATTCTTGCCGAAGTCAGATCCACGTCCTTCAGCTACCCGACTTCATTCCAAGATCCGTCCGTTTAAGCTTTTGAGCCTTTCCTTCTGTCAAAAAAGATAAATAGTTGTTGATCTTCCTTGCGTATTAGGGTATTACTGCAGAGCTTAGGGTTTTAAATCTTCCCGCTATCCTTAAGGTCGATGCCCTTGAGTGGCCCCTTGTTTTGCTATGCTCCTTTTTGCAACCCGTTGTCAGACTTACTGCCCCTTGTTGATTGCTTCAAAATGGATGTCACTTCTTCCAGGGCTTAAGACCACAGTTTGGAACCCTCACTGCTGCTTGAGAGACTTCGCTGACCTGTACAGAATTCAAGAGAATGAAACAGAGGCAGGAAAGACCTCGTTGCCTCAACCAGAACCCCAAAATTCCCAATTAGTTCAGGAGAGACGAAACACCAATTCAGACCCTTGCTTTTTCCTTACAGAGTTCTTGTGCCAAACAAAGTTTAGTCTCCAAAACTTCACTACCTCAGATAAATCCTTTTTTGCCTAGAAGTTAGAACAGAAAATACAGGTGTCAACTAGGGTGCAATCTTTGACCACCGAAATTGACAAGGAAGAGAAGGGGTCTAAACCCTCAAAGCTAATGCTCAAAAAATAGATAAAATGATCCACACTTGACACTCCAAATTCCAAAATGAATTCAAGCCTTCTCTATTTATATATTTTCTAAGGGATTTCATCTCTTTTAATTGATTGAGTGAACCTTACTCAAAACCCCAATTTTGGGTTTTTCTGCCCAACTGACACAAAAATTGCACAATAATGGGTATTTGGGTTTTTTATCCCCTTTATGGAGAACTATAGCCTACGGGGATGGATAGGCAAATAAGTCCTATTTGTCCTCAATTTGTAGAGGACATTACAATGGGGAAGCATCCCTTTGATTTCCCCACGAGGTTTGATGCTAAATTATTGATTTTTCGAATCATATCAGAGTAACAAGAAGGTCCCAAGGCAAATCACTCAATACTAAATAGACTAAATCTTGCAACATGACTTCGTTTAATGACTAACAATAGTATCATATATGCTATACTTTATATTTTTCTAAGGAAAACCTTGTGGGGAAACCCAAGGGATGCTTCACCATATTCATGGATAGCATCCCTAGTAAATCTAAATAGACTAAATCTTGCAACATGACTTCGTTTAATGACTAACAATAGTATCATATATGCTATACTTTATATTTTTCTAAGGAAAACCTAGTGGGGAAACCCAAGGGATGCTTCACCATATTCATGGATAGCATCCCTGATTCCCTAGTAACTCTAAATAGACTAAATCTTGCAACATGACTTCGTTTAATGACTAACAATAGTATCATATATGCTATACTTTATATTTTTCTAAGGAAAACCTTGTGGGGAAACCCAAGGGATGCTTCACCATATTCATGGATAGCATCCCTAGTAAATCCATCAGCTTATACTATTTCACTCACTCGTGGAAATTGGAACAGGCAATGGACCTACTCAAATGCCCAGCAACACTGGCAACAACCAATTGAGCCATCATACATGTTTTAACCACAATAATGGCATAGCAGATAATATTTATGTTACAACTGGTAGTTTACACTTTGGCCCAAAGTCATCTAGCTTTGTTCTGATATGGCCACAATGAGATTCAGGAAAATCTGCATGTTCAAAAAATTGAGAAAATTTGCCATTACACATGGAAAAGAGACTTAAATGTAATTAATTAAATTTCAGATTTGTTCTGATTCAATTCAAAATTTAAAGCAAATTAATATTTTATTCACCCCTTCATCTCAAAATTGTAGAGAATTATTTTGAACATCAGACTAAAATTTTAGTATATTAGAAATTTAAGTATGGATCAATTCTCTTACATTAAAACCAACAAGGGGTGTAACTTTGTAAGTGATGAGAAACAAGGGGAGGCTTCAAGCCTATCCCTTCAGCTGGCAGGTAAACTACACTTGGCATTATTACAATATGTGAACGTTGGACAAGAAGGATGAGGGGCATAAATTCATCCTGCTCCCTCAATCCTTCAATCAAACAATCATTTACCAGCCCTTCTGCAACCATTATGGATCTAAATGGAAGAGGGAAAGACCAGTGCCTTTTAGCTATAATTACCATGGGAACTTGACATGAGAGGCATGTTTTTGGCCTCCAAAATTTACTTTTCTCAATTATTCTTCTGCCTCAGTTTTGTTTTTCCACAGACCTTGCTTTCTGGTTGAGGCTTTGCCTGTGAGAATGATAGGGTGGGGTTCGTGCCCATGGGTTAGCACATTCAAGGTTTCCTTCATACAACAGCTCCAGCGGTTACAGAAAGCAGAGGAACACTGCAATAAGGTTTAAGGGAAACAGAGTCTTATTTATTGAGGAAAGTTAGCTTTCTACAGATCTGTCTGGACTCTGAAGGATTGGCCTCGACAAGGGACACTGGAATTCTAAGTTATCTCCAGTGCTCAGGGTTCTTCACAGGCAGAGTCCATAGAGGAAGCACCATCAGTTCACCAGCATGAATAGTAAAAGTCCGATAAAGGAAAATCGGAGATGATTGATAGCAAAAATTTCAAGACTGCCAAGTGAGGCAAACCTTAATCATGCAAGGACAATGACGAGGATAACTCCTCCACCAAGCCTACCAAGGCTGAAAATGGTGGCCAATGATGCAAGCGAGGGATTATCACAGGAGGTTTCTAGCCGATATTAAAGCTGAAGCTGAGAGAAAAGAGCACGAGGCTTGTGAGAAATAAGCCACAATTCCTTCAGACTCCTAAGGACATTGACATTGAGTTCAAGAACTTGATGCCTGAAACTAGTTTCTCCTGCAACTAAGACACCAAGTCCTTCATGCAAATTGAATTTTCCTGGCAAACTAAATCCATAGTGGCTCAGTTTGTTGAATAACAGGGCATGCAACAAAACCCATTCTGGAAAAATTGTAATTCCTGGATGAAAAATATCAAGCTTTAGCAAAGACAATCTTGGCATGGAAGTAGTGCGGAAGGAGAAGGACCAGTGGAGCAGACCCCAATCATCTGTGTGCATTCAGAATCTGATATAGACAACCAGGTACCATGCCACTTTTCTCTTTTCTTTTTTTTATATGGCATTTTCCAGGAGAAGCATATTCTCTCTACTAGGAGAAATCTTAGGTTTAGTATAGCCTTCGGGCATACTACTCTGTTATCCTGTTGTAATGTTTATATTGTGCTTCTCCATACTGTAATGTATACACTTTAGTAATAGGTCTACAACAACACAGGACGGCTCTGAACAGACATGACGTTGGTTTTTTTGGTTTTATGAACATTAATGGTAATTTTTTACCAACTGTAGATGTGGTTTCCCTGGTGGCAAGCTACAGTTAGGAATGGATGTATCATTTATGTACAATAATAATAAAATAGTTCTACTGAATTCATTAAAAAAAAATAGAAAAAGAACCTCTTCTATTAGAAATTTGTTTATGAATAATATTTTATGGGACCTTCATCTGGCGAATTTAATCAGTGTTCCACAGGGTCGCATCCCCCCACCTGGGGGTTGAGATTCCTCACTCCCTCGCGCTCCGGGGACTTGGGGTCGACTGGGGGTCGTTTCCCCACGCTCCCAAAAAACAGGGAACGTGAGGAAACTACTAAGGGCTCATTTCCTTGATTTTCAGGATCGATTCCTCAAAACAAGGTCGTTTCCTAGGCGAAAGGGGTCATTTCCTTAGAAAAAAATCGTGATTTACAAGTTACAACTATGAGTCAGAGTTATTCTAGGAACAGTGGGAATAGTGACAGCAGCTATAGTGGTAGTGAGTCACATGATGCACAAGAAGAAATTAAAAGCAGTCACAGGAGGGCAAGAAATCAAAATAGGCCTTTACATGGTGTAGATTCTGAAGGCCCAACAAGAAAGCTAGCAAAATTTGCAAAGGGGACATTTAATCCTCTAAAACCGCTTCTAATCTATGTAACCAAACTTCCGAAAAAAATCCAAAAGTTGGTGGTGGCTCACATGATTGGGTCTGCAATATTTGTGGGCATCACTTTGTTGGCAGTTATACCAGGGTGAAGCAACATATTTTGGCTATTACAGGTAAAGGAGTCAATATGTGTCCCTCAAAGAACCTGAATCCAACTCAAAGAGAGCAACTTTGGAGGCTAGAAAGGGCAGCCAGTGGAAAAGGATTGTTTTCTAGCAAAAATGTTGATCCATGCACAAATATGCCTCCATCCAATGCTTCATCAAAAAAAACAAAGGGTTCTACTAGTGCATCTCGTTCTTGTGCAATGGGTGCTACAGTGTCTGGGATGTACAATGTTCTAGATCAAAATGACACAGATGATGCAAATGGTAAAAAAAAATTGCTAATGAAATTCCCTTCCATGTTGTTCGTTCTCCTTATTACAAGGAAATGGTACAAGCAATTGCAAAAATAGGGCCTTCATATGTACCACACGGAGAACATAAGCTAAGAACAACAATTTTAGATAGACAAGTGTCCAAAATAAATGTGCAAAAGAGAGAATAAGACAAACAAGTTTGACGTTTAGTTGCTCTATTGTTATGGATGGATGCACTGACATCTGAAAACACCCACTAATCAACATCATAGTGACATCTACAGAAGTTCCATTATTTCTTAAGTTGTTGACTGTTCTGGAAAGCGCAAGGATGCATCTTTCCAATTTGAGCTTCTTCGAGAAGCTATAGAGGATGTTGGCACTAATAGTGTGGTGTAGGTTGTGACAGATGCAATAGCAGTTTGTAGATAAGTTGGGTTATTGATTCAAAGCAGGTATCAACATATTTTTTGGACTCCTTGTTGTGTGCATGCACTCAATAATGCACTGAAGGACATTGGCAAAATTCAGTAGATATCAGACTTGGTGACAGCTGCCAGAGATGTGCAGATGTTTATCTGCAACCACCACAACTACTTGGGCCATGTACAGGGCTCACACGAGGAAGGAATTCCTCAAGCCCACCGATACTAGATATGCTAGCTATTTTCTCTTACTGGAGAGGATGTTAGAGGTACAAGCACCACTACAATCCTTGGCTGTGAGTCTCTTGTAGCGGCTACAACCACCCTCCAAAATTTTGTCTTAGCTTCGTTTTGGTGCAGCATGTTTTGCACTGTCCAAATACATATGCTTCAGTTGAGTTTCTGTTGTTTATCAGCTTGTGTTTGCTCGCTTGTTTACCTCCCGCCCGCACACTGACATTCCGGAACTTGGTCAGTTTTTGGTCGTGATGTTCACCTGGAAAATTGCACAATTCTGGAAGGGAACCAGCCTTCCCTCTGGAAATTGCACAATCCATATGGGTTGCCTGATACTCTCCAAAAATGCGCAGAATAGCGAGGTAGCCTTCCCTCTGGAAATTGCGCAATGCAGCCCATCACTAGGCTTGCTCTCAAAAATTGTGCTATTCTAACTGACAGCGAGGGCTTCAGTCTAGAAATTGTGCAATGCCTGAGGGACAGCTAGACTTGCTCAGCCCAGGAACTCGGCAAAAGCCATTCCCAGGCTTGCAGGCTATTGCATGTGCTTCCAGGTTGACCAGTTCCATCCAGGACCAATCTTGAGTTGCATGCATCAGCTGCTTTTCCCGAAAAAGCAAAAAGCAGCACTTGATTTTAGGGATCTATTTTTAGCAGTTAGAGGTTACATGCAAAAGTTGTTTTAGAAACCTCCCGCCAAGTGTCGCTTTTTCCTAGATTTGTGGCATGCGCGTCATAAGCCTCGATCTTATCAAACTTATTTATTTGACGCTTCAAAGCTCATTCCTCACATCGATCTTGGAGCTCTGACATCCCACATCGCATCTAGGAGCATTCGGCACATTCAGCTCAGCTTTTTCCAAGTAAGTCCGTTTTTCATGTCTTTTGTTGCTTTTCTGTCGCTTTTTGTATTTCGGTTTGTGTGAGTGTTGTTTGTTTGGTTTTGTTGAACACTTGTTGTCGTTTTAATGCATGTTAGCTTATAGAAGCACTGTTTCAAGTTTTTCATTACATCTCACTGTTGTCGCATGCATGACACTGTTTCTGCACTGACGGTCGTCGTTACGGCGACTCGCTTCACACACTTACTTGTTTTCCTGTTTTCTGAATCCTGCACTCACTGTTTGCATGCATGATCATTCACTCTTGTTTGCACTCAGCTTCGCCATGCATTCAGACCTTTTCATGTTTTCAATCACCCGTCGGCGGGTCTAGGCTGCCTTGGCCCGGACCTTACCTTGCCCGGCTTGCAATGCGCATTTCTAAGAGTGAAGGCTCTGCCTTCCTCCCAGAAATTGCGCAAAGTTGGCCCAACACTAGCCTTCAGGCTTGCTCTGCACAATTCTGAGAGGCAGTGCTCTGCTAGCCCCAGGAATTGCGCAAATGCAATTTGCTAGTTGCAATCATTGCTAACTGAAACTGTGCAGTTTCAGTCCTCAGCAGGCCAAGTTGGACTGTGCATCGCGCAGTTTCAGCAATCAGTCAGCCCGCTGACAGTCCGGACTGTGCTTTGTGCAATTTTGACAGTCAGTCTCCCAGCCTCCTAGTTAAAATTGCGCAATCTTTCTAGTCAATCACCCAGGTGTGTTGCATGACGGTGCTCAATTTGCTTTTGGTTTTCAACTGACAGATTGCTTGCCATGAGTGTTGCTATGTCTCCAGGTATCACAAGTGTTCGTCTGTCTCTCAGTAGTACAAGTACAATGGCTTCCAAGAGAGCAGGGTCAAAGGACACCGTTGAGAGTGCAACTGGAGATGCAGTTGAGCAAGTGTCTATGAGCTTACCTATCTATGAAGACACTAAGTTGTTCATAGACAAGGAGATCAAGATGAAATGGCGGGACATCAATGACACATTTTCAGGCGCATTTGAGGAGAACCTGGAAGACCGCAGGGTTTATGTCAACATACACGAGTCTGGCTTGTACTAGATTGCATGCAGGTATCCCGCGTTTCCATGCGCGGACATGATCCACTGGATTGTCTCGCATACTGACCCAGAGACAACGGTATTGAGCAATGTTAGTGGAACACAACTTGCTACCTTCATGGCGAAGGATTTTTAGGAGATGTATCACTTGCCAGTGTTGGTGATCACGATGGATACACCCTTCACCAGACCCAACAACAGTGCAAACTCAAGAGACATCTTGAAGAGCTCAGTGAAAGAGCCATCAAAGTTCAGGACAACACCCAGCCAGATTTATAAGACAAGGACATTGCGCAAGGCATATCAGCTCTTGGTCATCTTTGCATGCCATTTATACGACCAAGAAAGCACAGAAAACTTCCAGCAGAGTTGGGTGATTGTGTTGGATCAACTGGCGAGCGAAGGAAGACCTTGCAACTAGTTCGACATGTTCGCTTTCAAGTTGAAGGAACAGGTGACAGAAGCCCGACATCCGCCCAAAGGTCAGCAAGCAAAGATATACATGTCTGCTTACATACTTGATGCAGTCTGTGCCTGTCAGCAGTTCCCAGGCTTGGGTTGGGCATGGACACCTTCGGAAACCTTTGTGCACACTTATTGCAGGTTGTTCTTCGAATGCAGCTTCCGTGGAGTCATCATACAGTTATCAGACCACTTCGTCACCCTGGTATACAAGATGATATTCGAGCAAGATCCACCTTGCATGTCACAGGAAGCGATGGAGGCATTGATCGACATAGCAGATTGGTATGCCTCACCCCTTGGCACCTTCATACGAATGTACAGCGCGGAGAAGGCTCTGCATGTTTTACCGAATTTTTCCATGGACAAGCTCGTCATGCAAGAAGTGTCATATCACATCTCGACAGGGTTGTCAACAAGACTACACAAGAAGAAGAAGGCACCTTGGCCCACTCTTCCTTTGCGGATTGGGTTGTATGAGATCCGGAATCTCAAGCATGCTAAGGCTGAGACGAAGGAATTCAAGAGATTCACCTTTGGCACCAAAAGTTTCAATTAGAATGACCCGCATTGCTTAGTGAAGGACCATTGTTCGAGAGCGCAACATCCTTGAATCCACGGGGTGTGTCATTGGCCTGAGGAAGACCCATGAAGATACTGCTATCACTTCTCAAGGCTCAATGAACCGATCAGCATAGTTGTAGAGTGGTTAGCAAAGCAGAAGGCAGCAACACCTCAGAGAGCAGCAGAGGGTAGCATACCTGCGCGTGACAAAGGCAAGATGAAGGTTGTTGACAGCGCAAAGGTGGATCAAAGCTGCAAGTTCAAAGCAGATCCACTTGTGTTGAAAGCAACTTTGGAGATTGAGGCTAAGAGGCGACAACGCGACAGGAGGATCGCGCAAAGGCAAAGGGAGAAACAGAAGATGGAGGAAACAGAAAAGGAGTTGCAGGAGTTGCAGGAGTTGAAGCGGCAACTCAGGGAAGAACAAGAGTTGCGCAAAAGAGAGAAGGAAGCGCAACAGGAACAGGTACAACAGGAGGCGCAGCATGCACATATTGATGAAATTGCACCCAAATAGGTTATTGATGCATCCGAGCAGTAGGCACATAGCAGACAGGGTGAGTAGTCGCAGAGTCGCAGGAGCAAGACTTGGCTCAAGAGATTGAACAGATGCTAGAGCAGATGGACACGGATATGGTTTAGCCAGAGTCAGATCAGGATATTGACCTCATGCCTAAAAACCAAGAGGTCACCCCACCAGCT
Source organism: Pinus tabuliformis (assembly GCA_031772625.1). NCBI lineage: Eukaryota > Viridiplantae > Streptophyta > Pinopsida > Pinales > Pinaceae > Pinus > Pinus tabuliformis. Next base: position 810,931 of record CM062805.1, on the reverse strand, counting down.
TCACCAAATCCGGAAGCAGAGCAAGTCCCAAGAAATCAAGGAGACACAGAAATCCTTGAAGACAATCCAGAAGCAGATATGCACAACATATCTTTCGACAAGTCACAACACAAAGTTGTGCAGTCGCACAGAGTGCCTACTCCGGATGTCCATGTATCTCTTGCGCAGTTTGAAGAGTGAGTGATCGCGTCCGATGTGCGCAAACATCCAACCGCGTTCGCCGATGCTACCAAAGCATATGTCGAAGCCACCAGCTTGAGTGTTAGATTCTTGATCGCTGAGAACAAGCGCATAGCTAAGGAGTTACAACTTACAAGCGCCCAAGCAAGGAAGAGAGCAAGTTACAGCGTCTGCTAGAGCAGAGTTGAGGAGAGCAATACTAGATGAAGTATCGTCTCTTGAGACAGTCATGCAGAAGTTGTACTCCAGATTTGTCACCGTGCATAAGTCAGTTGTCCATCTCAACGATTGGTAGCAGCGCTCTACTAGGAGATCACGCATCTTGTCAGATTTGCACATTGTTGTCGATCACATGCAAACATGGACAATGAGGTACAAAAGAGCCCCATTGCACTTGCCAAAGATGATGAAGCCAAAGGCAGTAGAGTTGAAGGCACGCATCCAGAGTCAAATCTAGAACTATGAAGAACTCCTGCAGTTCATCACCAGTTTGTAGGCTTCACATGCACAGGTGTTCAAAAGCATGGATTTCATTGTGCACACACATGCGATCCCATCCATTCGCACACTCACCAAGGCGAAATCAAAGAACCAAGTCCGACTGGAGCTGGACATGTACTTTGATCAGTTGACGCACGTAGCCACCAGCACAGACTTGGAGATCAGCGCAGACACTATGCATCAATGTGTTGCTGGTCCGGCTGAACTCAAGACTATGATGCGCATGTTATCAGACGAGTTGGACAGAGGTGCCAAATTAGTGTACCCGAATGCAGTGGAGGCAAGAGTTCGCTTTCAGAGGGATGTCACCATAGAGCACGCAGACACCATAACAGACTACTAAGCTTGGCATCAGTTCGTCATCGTCGATCATCGCGAGGATGTCGAAGAGTTAGTCTTCTCATAGCTGTCTGAGTCTTAGTGATGTCTTGCATGGCTTACTCAAGCCTATTTTTGCCTCACATGGGTACATGTGCAGGTTGTAATGTAAACATGTTGTACAAGTGAAATACCAAGTGTCGATAGGAGAATGTAACAGTCATGTAGTAGTTGAAGAGTCATGAAGGTAGGTGAAGAGTCACAAAGGGGAATGTCAAGGGTCACCCCACCTTTGCTATTTATAGAAACTCATAACTCATTGTATAGGCTTGTTGTAGCGGCTACAACCACCCTCCAAAATTTTGCCTTAGCTTCGTTTTGGAGCCTCCCTACCAACCTTTCACAGCAGCATGTCTTGCCTTGTCAAGTACACAAGCTTCAGTGATTTTCTTGCAGAATGACAGTATGTCCATCAAAACTTGTTGCATCCCCCTCACAAGTTGTTTCACCGGACTTGGTCCAGCTGTAGGCTGAGCAGCTCCCTCAAGAAATTGCGCAATTCTGGAGGGGAACTAGCCTTCCCTCCAGAAATTACGCAATTCTGTCTGGCAGCCTACTGGGCTCCAGAATTGCGCAAATTTGCCTGTCACTGTTCACTGGAAAAATTGCGCAATTCCTCCCAGCAGGACTGCTCAGCCCAGAAATTGCGCAATTCTAGGGAGCAGTGTTATAGCTCTGATACCACTTGGTATAGCTCTGATTCCACTTGTCATAACTCTGATACCACTTGTTGTAGCTCTGATACCACTTGGTATAGCTCTGATTCCACTTGTTGTAGCTCTGATACCACTTGTTATAGCTCTGATACCACTTGTTATAGATCTAACCCGGAAATACTATAGATCTGATATAAAAATGTAAGATAATGCAAATAAACCCAGAAATAATGTGAAATGATTCTTTATTGATCAAACCCTTAAGGTATGGCAACACCATACATTCACTCCTTAAGGAAGGAGAACACTCCACAAGCCATATGCCTGTTCATACAATAATCTTTGACTCTCCTCTCCATGTGGAGTCTCTAGCCTCTATATAGGCCTCATACATACAATACCATGGATCATTACCATGGTTCCCTCATACCATCAAACTAATACCATGGGCCCATTACATTATTATTAACTACTTGTGGTCCCTTACATGATATGGGTTAACCACCTTATTTATTACTATGGCCCATCCCATTATTACATTATTACCTTGGGTACCTCCCTTGGTACCCCATATTATCCCCCCTAGGTATATAACAAGCAGTCAGCTACTCAGTCCAGAAATTGCGCAATTCTGGGAAGCAGTCAGCTACTCTACCAGAAATTGCACAATCCCTCTTGGAAGCCAGCCCAGCTCCCTCTCAGAAATGCGCATTTTTTCATCCCAACGGAACAGACTGTTGCATGTGCAGTTGAGTTGACCGGTTCCCTCCAGGACCGAGCAAAACTGATTTGCATGCATGGGCTGCTTCTCCCAAGGCAACATGCAAAGGCATCCCTTGATTCAGGGATCTACTTTTAGCAGTTGGAGGTTGCATGCAAGGATCATTTTAGAAACCTCCCACCAAGTGTCAATATTCCTAGATTTGTGGCATGCGCATCACATCTTCGATTTTATCAAAAATCATAAACCAGACGCTGCAAAGCTCATTCCTTGCATCGACCTTGTAGCTCTGACATCCCACATTGCATCTAGGAGTCGTCGGCACATTCAGCTCAGCTGTTTTGGGGTAAGCCCGCCTTCCATGTCTTGTGTTGCATTTCTGTCGCTTTTGTGTTTCGCGTTGTGTGAGTGTTGTCTACTTGATTTCAGTGAACGCTTGTTGTAGTTTACATGCATACTAGCTTGTACTAGCACCGTTTCAGTTATCGTCAACATCTCACTGTTGTCACATGCATGAAATTGTTTTTTCACGGACGGTCATTGTTGCAACGACTCGCTTCACACACATGCATGCTTTCTCGTTTTCTGAACCCTATGCTTGTTGTTTGCATTAATGATCATTCACTCTTGTTTGCACTCATCTCATCATGCATTCACACTTCTCATGTTTTCAGTCGGCCGAACTAGGCTGCCTTGGCCTGGATTGTGCCTTGACCGGGGACTTCTTACCGGGGAGATCCCCTAACATGTTGGCGGGTCCAGCACCGTCAACATTTTTGGCGCTGGAAGGAGGGCCACATGACAAGCTAAGCCCTCATCATCTGTTTTGAATCTTCGCACATCTATCATGGAGTTTGTTATAGTTCACCCTCCAAAATGTTTGTCCAACGGACATATCTTTCACGTCGAGAGGGAGTTCTAGGATCACTTGTCACAACTCACGTATGACAGTGAAGGCGAAGTGGCTTGGCCTGAGCACTTAGATGACTTCCATGCGCTCATGCAGGGCATGGAAGATTTTAATGAAACAGAGGTCTATTCGCTACTCACGCACACACTTCGAGACCACCCATCACAATGGTGTGGCACACTACCTCATAACTCCATGCACTCATTCAATCAGTTCAGCAATCGAATCGAATCTTTTTTCCACCATTTTGATCCGGAAGTGCTTGATAAAAAATTGTTAAAACAACGGAAGGCCCCACACGAATCACCTATGGAGTTTTCGAAGCACTTCCGTCTATTCATGTTTGAAGCCCCAAAAAGTTAGATGAAATTTCAGTATCTCATGGATAGATTTGAATACTGCCTTATCCAATCTGTCAATCCCAAGAAGAAGTTCAAGCTTAAACCCCGCTCAGCATACTTCGGTGATGGAGCTGCGCAATCACAGACAAACACGGTCGCTGTCACAAGTGACTGTCCGTCGTCCCCTCATCAAACAGCTCCACCATCGCAGAGTGATGTGGGAGAGCATGCACACACATCTGTTCAACCATCACATCCTCCCGACATTGCTCCTTCTGATTTTTGCGCAGACTTGGTTGTGAGTCCCATACCTTGTCACATGTATTTTGTACCTCAACCTCCGTCTTCGAACTGGGATAATCCTCCAGATGACACTTCCTTGTGTTCTTTCGTTCCGAACTTTACACCTGTTTTGAACGAGGATCGATCTATCGACGGAGTTGGTGTTGCACAACCAACATGCACTGACATTCATGAAGAGCATGACTGGGAGCTTGAACATCCACCAGAAGCAGAGGACCATCCCTGTATGTTCGTACCTCCTCCGTTTTTTCCTAACCTCCTTGGTGATCCTACCATCCCGGATTTTTCATGTGTATCTCCGTCCACGGAAGCACCCATTGTTAATCATTCACAAGACACACCGGATGTCAGTCCATCATCTAACAACAGAGAGGAACAATCATTCTTTGAACATCCACTTGATTTTTCATCTATCTTTTCCGGAAACGCAGAGGATGAACATTCTTGCTTCTCATCTACCCCTCTGTGCGATTCATCGAATCATGAGGATGCCGACCAACATCCTGAGCTTTCTAATCTTGGTTGTCGTGATCCCTTTACCTCATCATCCGATCACGATGTTGATTCACTCGTTGTTAATCCGTCTAAGTCACTGGTCTACGATGATCCATCTGTCAACGAATTCGAAACCCCCCAGACTGTCGAGGCACTTCAGCCCGAGCTGATGGTTATGTCAAGCCCTCGCTGTCCTGAGGTTGGTTTCACTTCTCATCAGGAAATTGTTCAAACATGCAAGGTTCCTCATCACTCATCTGTATGCATTGAAGATCAATCCAACACTCAGATTTCATCTCCTCCACTTGAACTACACGATCCCATCGCTCATGCATTGGAGGAATCTTACTCAGCAAGCACACTTGCGCAACGTAAGTGGTTTACCTTCCTCACGTGTGCTTGCATGTCACAATCAAGAGTGTATGTGTGCTTAACACCTGCACGTAGTGTCACACAGCATCATGGTATCTCCACGAACTGCATGTCATGCTCTTTCACTCATTTTTTTCCATGGACGCTTGTAAGCTTGGAGTGTGTCTGTCTTCATTGTTATATCTTTCATGTATGTTGGTTCGCACAACTGGGTTGCTCGCGGACGAAGCCTTCACCAACATGGGTCAACCAATGCGTCGATGGTTGCATTGGAAATATCACTTCACGTGATCAAGCCCATGCACCGTTAGCTTAGGAGTAGGAGTAGTGTTTGCTTTCAATTTGCTTGCTTGCATGCTTGTTTGTTTTCTTGCTTTGTTTGCTTATTTGTCTACTTGCTTGTTTGCTTACTCACTTTGCTTTTGCATTTACTTCTGCTTCTGCTTTGCTTTGTTGTTTGTTTGCTTGTTTTCGTTCATAGGTTAGTTTCGCATGAAACCATGCATGACTCTTGAAACAAGTTGGGTAAAGTACAAGAGGCCTTGTGCAGCTATCACTACTTGGTTATCTGTCATCCTGCCTCTGTATGAAGAACTTGTTACTTTTAGTCCATGATACATCGATGGAAAATATGTACTGTTCGAAATGAACCTTGGTGAACACAACGCTTGCGCGCTAACTAGTGTCACCTACTCTAGTCAGTTGTTTTTGGGTTAACCCTTGTCAGCTCAGTCAAGTAGAGTAAGGTGAGGGGGAAAACCTTAACAGGCACATCAGAGGTATATAATAAACTACTTCTCTAAAGGAAAAACCTCTTCTGCTCTCAATAAGTCGGGATCCCTCTTCCGCCTCTGAAATGAATAAGTGTTATGCACAGTTATGAAAAAAATGAAAATAACGAAAAGTGAAAAATGAAAAAATGAAAATGAATAAAGCAAAAGAAGAGAAAGGCTTCCTGCACAGAGAGGTGATGCAAATAACTCTGTCGGGGTACTAACCAGGCTCGCTGGCAGCGGAGCAATACTTGTGTTCCTGAGTGACTCCGTTGGGGTACTATCCAGGCCTGCGGGCAGCAGGGCAACACCAGAGATGAAACTAAGACTTTGACGACTATACTGCTTGTGCACCAATATACCTCTCAACCCCAATCGAAACAACTATGTTGATTTGGCTTGGAATGTGTGTCAATCGACCAAGAGCTTGGCAAATGCTACATCTTACAATCAAGCAAGTGTGGAAACCAAGACGAACTGAGAACTGAACAATACTTCCGGAGGTGTTAGACTTGTTTTTCACAAACAAGGTCCATTCAGAGAGCTGGAGTTCTACCAGTGTGTCGCCAAGTGTTGTAGCAGCTACAACCACCCTCCAAAATTTTGCCTTAGCTTCGTTTTGGAGCCTCCCTACCAACCTTTCACAATAGCATGTCTTGCCTTGTCAAGTACACAAGCTTCAGTGATTTTCTTGCAGAATGACAGCCTGTCCATCAAAACTTGTTGCATCCCCCTCACAGGTTGTTTCACCGGACTTGGTCCAACTGCAGGCTGAGCAACTCCCTCAAGAAATTGTGCAATTTTGGAGGGGAACCAGCCTTCCCTCCAGAAATTATGCAATTCTGTCTGGCAACCTGTTGGGCATTGCGCAATTCCTCCTAGCAGGACTGCTCAGCCCAAAAATTGCACAATTATGGGCAGCAGTCAGCTACTTTGCCCAAAAATTGTGCAATCCCTCTGGGAAGCCAGCCCAGCTCCCTCCCAGAAATGCGCATTTTTTCCTCCCAGCTGAGCAAACTGTTGCATGTGCAGTTGAGGTTGACCGTTTCCTTCCGGGACCGAGAAAAATTAATTTGCATGCATGGGCTGCTTCTCCCAAGGCAGCATGCAAAGGCATCCCTTGATTGAGGGATCCACTTTTAGCAGCTGCATCTTCGATTTTATCAAAACTCATGAACCAGATGTTGCAAAGCTCATTCCTCGCATCGACCTTGCAACTCTGACATCCCACATTGCATCTAGGAGTCGTCGGCACATTCAGCTCAGCGGTTTTGGGGTTAGCCCGCCTTCCATGTCTTATGTTGCATTTCTGTCACTTTTTGTGTTCTGCGTTGTGTGAGTGTTGTCTGCTTGATTTCAGTGAACGCTTGTTGTCATTTACATGCATACTAGCACCGTTTCAGTTTTCGTCAACATCTCACTGCTGTGGCATGCATGAAACTGTTTGTGCACGGACGGTTGCCGTTGCGGCGACTCGCTTCACACATATGCATATTTTCCCGTTTTCTGAATGATGTGCTTGTTGTTTGCATGAATGATCATTCACTCTTGTTTGCACTCATCTCATCATGCATTCACACTTCTCATGTTTTCAGTCGCTCGTTGGTCGAACTAGGCTTCCTTGGCCCAGACCATGCCTTGACCGGCTAACACTGTGCATTTCCGGAAGCGAAGGCTCTGCCTTCCCTCCAGAAATTGCGCAAGTCTAGCCAGGCACTGACCTCCAGGCACGCATTGCGCAATTCTTAGAGGCAGTACCCTGTGGGCCCCTAAAACTGCGCAATGTAGTTTGCTGGTTGCATGTCACTACTAACTAAAATTGCGCATTGCACAGTTTCAGTCCTCAGCAGACCATGATGGACTATGCATTGCGCAGTTCGAGCAGTCAGTCAGCCTCCTGACAGCCCGGATTGTGCCTTGCGCAGTTTTGGCAATCAGTCTCCCGACCTCCCGGCAGAAATTGCGCAACCTTCATGATCAGTCACACAAGTATGTTGCAAGTTAGTTCTCAAGTTCGTTTTGGTTTTCGACTGACAAATTGCATGCCATGAATGTTGCCCTGTCTCCAGGTATCGCAGGTGTTCATCTACCTCTCAGTAGCATAGGTACAATGGTTTCAAGGAGAGCAGAGTCGAAGACACCGTTCAGAGCACACTTGGGGATGAACTTGCCTACCCACGAAGACATCAAGTTGTTCATAGACAAGGACATCAAGATATGATGGCAGCACCATCAACAGCAGCTAAAGGCAGCATACCGGATGCAACGAATGCGAAGGAAGGTTGTTGACAACACAGAGGTGGAACAAAGTTGCAAGCTCAAGCAAATCCACTTGTGATGAAAGCAACTTTGGAGACTCAGGCTATGAGGTGACGACGCGAGATGAAGATCGCGCTAACGCAGAGAACGAAACAGAGAAGGAGTTGCATGTGCTGAAGCAACAACTCAAGGAAGAACAGGAGTTGCATAGACGAGAGAATGACTTGTAGTAGGAACAAGTACAGCAGGGGGGTGACATGCACTCACGGATGAAACTGCGCCCGTACAAGTTATAGATCCATCCTAGCAACTGGCACGGAGCAGACAAGGTGAGCAGTGTTGTTGATCGCATGCAAGGGAATTCAGCAACATGCATGTCAATTGTGTGCACGCATGCGATCCAACTCATTTGGCACACTCACTGAGGCGAAGACAAGAAGCAAGTCCAACTGAGCTAAACATGTACTTCGACAAGTTGATGCACATGGTCACCAACACACACTTGGAGATCAGCGCATACACTATGCATGAACATGTTGTCGATCCAGTCGCACCCAGGACGACCATGCGCATGCTATCAGACGAGTTGGATGGAGGAGCCATATCAGTGTACCTGGATGCAACGGAGGCAAGAGTTCGCTTCAGCAAGATGTCACCATTGAGCGCATGGACACCATCATGGACGACCAAGCTTGGCATCAGTTCGCCACCATCGACCATCACAAGGATGTCAAAGAGTTGGTCTCACCACAATGGTCCGAGTGTCAGTGATGTCTTGCATGGCTTGCTCAAGCCATTTTGTCTCACATGGGTACATGTGCATTGTAATGTAACGTCTTGTCAAGTGGAAGTTCAAGTGTCGATAGTTGAATGTAACAGTCATAGAGTAGATGAAGAGTCATGAGGGTAGATGAACTGTCACAAAGGGGAATGTCAAGGGCCACCCCACCCTTTGCTATAAATAGTCCCTCATAACTCATTGTATGGGCTTTTGGTCAGCCAAGCTTCGATAGGAGTATCTTAGAGAAAGCTTGGACAGTATTGTAATGCGCCTTGGCTTCTCCACTGCGCAGAGCTAGTATATCTCTTTGGAGGAGTAGGCGATTGTCGCTGTAACGTTCCACTATTGGAACTAGTGGTCGAACATGGTTGTATTGTATGACTAGAACTTACATTTCTTAATATAACAGAGCCAGCACATGTACATGCATATGTTGTTATTGTAGTTGGACTATTCTGGTTGTTGTAGCAATGTATGTTATTTAACTTACGCATTTGTGTATGAACTATTTTGTATGCAATTGTATGAATCTTGTTGCAGATGTGTTGTTGGTTTAAACATCACTTTGGATTGCTCGCTATCTTGCTTTCCAGCTGGTGATGCATATTTGCTCGTGTTCCCTTCCAAGCCGAGTACTATTACAGGTTTCCAAGGGGTGCACTCACCTCACTCCCCATGTGTTAGAACCTCTCATGCACCTTCCTTGACTCACCGCAGCTATCACACCCTTGCTACCAACAGGGACATCTTACTTGCCTCTGTGCGAAATCGCAGTCAAGGCATTACTGTACGACCCACTGCTGGGACTCCTACACCAAACGGTCTGAGGTCTAATTGGGAATTCTTACCGGGGAGATCCCTTGACATGTTGGCGGGTCCAGCACCGTCAACTTTTTTGGCGCTGGAAGGAGGGCCACATGACAAGCTAAGCCCTCATCCTCTGTTTTGAATCTTCGCACATCTACCATGGAGTTTGTTATAGTTCACCCTCCGAAATGTTTGTCCAACGGACATATCTTTCACGTCGAGAGGGAGTTATGGGATCACTTGTCACAACTCACGTATGACGGTGAAGACGAAGTGGCCTGGCCTGAGCACTTAGATGACTTCCATGCGCTCATGCAGGGCATGGAAGACTTTAATGAAACAGAGGTCTGTTCGCTACTCGCGCACACACTTCCAGACCACCCATCACAGGTTTCTAAGGGGCGCACTCACTCCCCCTTCCGTGTGTTAGAGCCTTTCATGCACCTTCCTTGACTTGTTGCAAGGTCACACCCTTGCTACCAACAAGGACATCTTATTTACCTCTGCGCGCAACCGCAATCAAGGCAATACCGTACTACCCACTACTGAGACTCCTACACCAAACAGTCTGAGGTCTAGTTGGGACTTCTTACCGGGGAGATCCCTTGACATGTTGGCGGGTCTAGCACCGTCAACAAAGTCCAGAGTGGGAAAGGTTGTCAGAATCAAAGACAAACTCGAGGAAGAAGGTCAAGCTTCAGGAGTTGGATAATGATTGGTGGGCAAATTGTTCTTATTTGGTGTCATTCTTGGGCCCTATTGTGGAGGTCATTCGTTACAGGCAACCATTCAGCAGAGGAAGCCCTCATTAGAGTTCTATACATCCCAGATTCGACCCACCATTTAGCGTAGGTGGGATCGCATGAACACACCTTTGCACATGGCAGCATATGCATTAAACCCAAAATGGTATGTTGAAAGGCCTAGGAGAGTGCCTCCTATTGATGATCCTGAGGTAAAGAATGGCTTCCTAGATGCAATTGCAAAGATGTACAATGAGGAGGAAGGGACAAAATTTTGAAGACAGTTTGTTCAATTTGCATCTCTTAGTGGCCACTTCAACACACGTGGTGCTCGAGCAGATCACATAGATCTAGCCCAAGATGAACCGATTGGTTGGTGGAGAATGGTGCTCCAGAGCTCAAACATCTAGCTATGAGTTTGTTGTCTAAGATTGCTAGTTCCTCTACAGCAAAGAGGAATTGGTCCACATATAGCTTCATCCCCTCTATCAAGAGGAACAAGCTTACCTCTAGAAGAGATGAGGAGTTAGTTGTTGTGCACAGTGCCCTACGTCTTGAGCATAGGGAGACACCTGAGTATTTGAAGGGACCAGCGACACGATGGGATGTTGATCCAGAGGATGATGCACAGGTAGATATGGAGGAGAGACTTGATGAGACACAGATGGGGTTGGTTGGTGTGCCACTTAGCATGTTTGAAAATGCAAGTGATTCTGATTCAGATGGTGACATGGTTGATCCTAATTTATTCATGCAGCAGTTGGATGCAGAGGCTAGTGAGGCATTACCTTGAGCAATTATGCACATTTATCATTTGATATGTTCATATGTTATTAACTTATTTGTTTTTTTGTTTCAAACTTCAGTTGTAGACTTCAGTTTATTTTGAATCTTGATATATGGTATATTAGACTGGACTCTATAAAAATTTGACTCTTGATGTATCAGACTTGACTTTTATTTCAATATTCAGTATTCAATGTTCATAGTTGGAACTTCAATATGGTTTACAACTTTAAACATTTATTTTCATTGTACATTGTTAGTGGTTACACTATACAATTACAAACTTACATGTATGATGTATGATTATATGAGAACACTCAGGAGGCATAATGTGCCCTCTTCGTTTAAACCCCTTAACACCATCCGTAGCTCTCTTAGATCTATTAAAGACCCCATCGACCCCAAGGACATGAAAGGTGTCTATGTTATTCCTTGTTCCTATGGGACCCCCTATGTTGGTGAGACTGGGCGCTCTATTAATCAAAGGATTCATGAACACTCAGCCGACATAAAACATGGGAGGACCCAGTCTTCCGCCCTGGCAGAACACGCGGAAAAAACTAAGCATCACGTATGCATTGAGGAGGCCCGTGTTATTGCCAAGATTGCCCCTTTTCATCACTGGAAGTTTAGGGAGGCCATAGAAATTGAAAAAAGGCCGAGAAATCTCAATAGGGATGACGGCTGGAAGATTAGCAGATGTTGGATCCTTGCCCTTTCTTCCTAGCCGCCCCCGCCCTGCCCCCGCTCCTGCGCTGCCCACGCCCCTCGTGTTGTTCCTTTATTGTGATCTTCTCTCGTCTTCTGACCTTGTGTTGTCCTTTATCCCTTCTCTGCTCTTTGATTTTAGTAATTATTTAACCTTTTTAACATTACTTGTTCTCTTATTATAATAAGATATTTATTTATAGAGGCAGTAAGAATCTTTTTAAGCCTTAGTAATTAACATTATTAACATAATATTTTTTACCTTAATAAAGGAATTTTAAAGAATGATGCCAATTATCCCATTTAAACTTTAATATAAATTAATGAATATTCATTCTTGGATTTAACTAATTAGAAACTGCCATCTTCTTTCTCAGTAGTTCCTTAATAACCTTAAAATAATTTTTAATTAAGAAATTGCCCCTTTTCAATTCTGTTAGACCCTTCATTTTAGTATTGAGTCAACTTTCTAACTATCTAAGTAGGTTAACCTTTATGGTAAAAAAAAAAAACTTAGTATTTCCTTTAATATGAATAAATATTAATTTGTATTTATATGGCTTTAGCATTAATAATAAATCTATTATTTTATACTCATTAATTATATAAAGTTAAATTAGGACTTAGTTAATTATTAGTTTAATGTAATAATTAATATAATAAGTTTCACCTTAATGAAGAAAAATGTAAAGAATGATGTTCCCTTTATAACTTTAATATAAATGAATAAGAACTAATAACTTTAAAATAATTTTACTCTAACTAAGTAGTTGAGCCTTTAATAAACAATTTTAATTTATTTAATAATATTAGTTTGTATTCTTCTATATAGCTTTAATAATAAGTCTATTATTAGTTTATTCTCATTAAATATAAATAGTTAAATTTAATCAAATATAGTAATAAATTTAACAAAACTAACTTTTGAATTCACTGAATTTCCCTATCCCTATCCCTCAGAGTTTTGTGGTCAGATATAGCCGATATAGCCGTTGGATGATCTGCTCTCTCTATTTAAATCGCTGCCATGGTGTGGTTCTTCAACTTGTCCTGACGATGAACTACACTTTGCTGCCATGGTGTGGTTCTTCAACTTGTCCTAACGATGAACCACACTTGTTGGTTCGAAACGCCTCGACAAATGAATTATGATGTGATTTTCACCGAAAAATCTTCTCAATCATGCTTTTCGTTTTAAATTTGTTTCAGTTATATGATTCATTGATTTATCCGTTCATAATGTAAGTGTTATATATTATATAACGATAAAGACAATTACATTATAAAATTTCAATGATATATCATATATTTTATATTTATAAGTTTTAAATTTTTAGTATGCAGGGATCCTTGTGTTAAAGAGCCTGACATCCCACGTTTCCTAAAAATTGGTGAGGAACTTTGCAGAGGCCGCTCCTGTGTATCCCCGTTCTCTCCTCCCCATGATCCTCGTCCCCATGTCCCGGAAACTTGGTGGAATATTGAATTTAATGGTCGTGCTCCCAATTGGGTGAATTCCGATTTTTTCATAAATTTTGTTGGGAATCTATTTTCTTAGATTAGAAATATGTACACGAATCATGTTTATGGCGAACAAATTCGCTTAATCTGGCGAATTTAATCGCCATTGGTTGAGATTTTACCAATTTCCCTCTTTTTGAAAAATTTGGCGAAGTTTGATAGCCGAATGTGGTGTTTGGCCAAGTTTGATCGCCGAATGTGGTCACCAAGCTGTTGAGGTTACGCTGCAACTTGTTCTAATTTTGTGTAAAAAAATCAACATAAGAATTATTTTAGATAATTTTGGTTGAACTCTCTACAGCACAGAATGTGTGAAATCAACGGGCTGTAAATAGGGTAACCGGGATTAAGTCTACAAGATTTCTTACCAAGTAACAAAGTTCCCATTGCCCTAATTAAGTCTAAAATACTCAGATTCGAACGGAATAAGAAGAAGTCGAAGCGGCGTTACCTCCTATAGCAACATTGAGAACAAGTAAACCTGACCACAAGTACCGATGGCGGTAGAGAAAGGATTGTTTGGGGGGTCCTTCCGCCGCTGGGATTGATGTGCTCAGTTGCCTCTCGCCTCTGCCGCCTGCTGCGCCTGCAACACCACAAACACTCTCAATTATCTTTCTCTAATGCACCCAACTTCAATTTTTTTCCCCAAAATGCACCGAATTTTAGGCAGGAACCGGATCGAGACTAAATCTCCTGGAACATATCATTGGGGGATTATCAAGGAAGCCCATAGAATCGAACCAGGGTTGCTTGAGGTAAACTCCTGCAGTTTTAAGGCTATTAGGCCACTAAAATATTTATCGCATTCTTGGGCAGGAACTTTGAGATTGTACCTGTTTCGAAAGCATTCATGGAAACTTTGTTCATCTTGCACACACCGTGACCAACCACAATTCAATCTGCTGTTCGACTGTTCAGCGTGAAGAATACTCTTAATCGCCCGTTGTTCTAGCCTATCTCACTTTCCTTTTGTGTTTGATGCCTTTTACTCTCTGAGATCATGTTTTATTATTTGTTAACTGCAATGAAATAGTAAAAGAAATCCTTGATTCTTTTTTATATTTTTAATGTCGTTTACTTTCCGCAGTTGTGTTTTTTTTTAATAAATGAATAGTGTGAATATATTTTGGAAATGAAATCCTTGGGATTCTTTTAATTTAAATAAATGGTGCGACTCGATTTTAGATTGGATTGTAATTTTAAGAAATTGGAATTTTTAGTATTATAAGTATATATTATTTTATTTTTATGTTAAATGGATTTATTTTAGATTATTGAGAGGAATGAATGATAAGATTTTCTATTTTGCATTTAATTTTTTAAGTAATATGATGAGTTTTAATGGGAGTTGTCGTTAAAGAGATTTTTTGAAAGCTTTTCCGATGGGTTTTTTTGGTCAAAATCCGGGAGCAATTTATTGGAATCGCAAGTTTGATAGTTAATTTCTGCACAATCAAAGGAATGTGGATTTTTGTCCTAGTATAGTCTTGGCAAAGGTGATGAGAGTGTGGGAAGGATTGGGCCCTCATTGTTGGACCCTCCATCCTTAGCCCAAGTCTATCACAGATTTCACAGTCTACTCGAACAATCAGTCAACATTTTTGGAAATCTTTTTATGTAGCCCAATGATTTCTCCATGCAATTAGATTTTCCTTAACGCAGACAACCTCCCTTCGACTCGTCGTTTCAAGTTTTTTTGTGTCCTTATGGTCTATTTTGGTTTGTTTATAGTGTAACAAGGTGCTTGTGGGGATGGGGATTTATTTCAGTTACATGGGAAGGAGTCTCTCGTCATCACTTGGACAGGAAAGGCATTTTCCCTCTTGTTCACACATGTTTCTTCTTTCACCATTAATCCCTCCAATTGTCCCTCGCTCTCCCTTTTCTCCTTCTTGTCGGTTAATTCTCAGTCTTGGTTTTATGGGTCCCTCCCTATACTCTTGCTCTCATCTCTTGTTGGTGTGTAGCTTCTCTTTGGTCATGCCTTCATCTCTGTTGGTCGTTATGTCGCACTAGTGCATGCGCCCTAAATGAGGTTATGGTGAATGTAGTCCAAATCATAGGTCAATAGCTTAAATTCAAGCTTAGTGTGTTGCAACCTTATTCCACACCTCCACTCCTGCTCATATCCATGAACAAAATTGTGACCTTGAAACAAGAGTCACCCAAGACAAATAGGTATAATTGGATTTGGAAATCTAGGAGACAGTTGTTGATTGGCTCCCAAACACGGGAAATTTTCAGGGTTTCCGCAACCAATATGATGCAGGAGCATTCAACACAACAATATCATTGTATATTAGTAGACATATGGGGTCTTGTGTTTTGGGGAAGTTGGTTTCCTAAGTCTTGAATTAACGTAAATATTTGGGCCTTTGAGTGATTTTCAATGAAAATAGGAATTAATTAGATATTGTGAGACATATTTGTAAATGTTCTCAAATGTAGGAGAACATGAGAGGATTATGATTAGTTAGGAATTAGTTGAAGAAACTGTTGAACAACTGAAAAGTAACTGAGGAACAGTTCCTCAACTGTAAAGAAACTGCTAATGATGTATTGAAAAGAAAAGAAAAAAGAGAAAGGTTGGAGAGGTTAGTTAGCTAGTTAGCTAGCCAGCTAGCCAGGGAGAGTGTGATTTGTAAGCCTACGAGCAGAGTATGAAACAGAGGCCATTGTAATCAGAAGATCAGGCCAAGATAGAGGAATTGTATTGTTGTGTGCTTATATATTCAGAGATTAATTCAAGACTGTGTGAAATGTGTGTTTTGAGTATTGAATCATAAATTGTGTGTTAATCAGAGATTTGCATAATAAATATATGCAGGCGGTACTTGGCAGAATACACACAGAGGAGAAGAGGAATGATTCAATGGAATCATAAATGGATCGTGAATCCATTCGAAGGATCAAATAATGCTTTGTAATGACATTGATCAAAGGAGAATGCAGAGGAAAGCCTAGGAAGGAGTCGTGCAGCAGGAGGGTGGAAGGACAAGAACCCTGAAGAAACCCGAAAACCATAAGAAAATTGAAGAAATAACGTAAAAACATAAGTAGTTGGAATGGCAGAGAAGTGAAGTATCCATGCACAGTAGTCGTCGGATCAGGAAAATCAACGGCAAGGATTAAATCGCAAGAAGGGGAAAATTGGGATCACATCAAAATCTTTCAAAGGGAGAAAGTGATTGCGACATGCGATGTATGGCCGGACCTAAAGCCTTATCAAACGTGACCTCGAACCCATCGGGTCCATAAACACAAGTCGGATCCGAGTTTGGAAGCGGAAGAATCAAATGTAAGGATCAAGCGATAAATGCTGATTAGAGATCGGGCAGATCGCCGATCAGGAATCGGCGGAGGAGCAGCGCAACGGGAGCGTGGCGGACCCAACAATAAATATAAGTGCGGACGTATAAATTTTGAGTTCCGCTTATATGGTTTGGAGCGGAATTTTAGTGTATTTCCTTTGTAAAAGGGTTATAAGGGACTATAGCGTCGATGAGAGGTTTTATGTGTTAAAACCATATATAACCAATGTTAAGAGAGAAGGTTATGTATATATGTGCGGCCATAAGGTTTTATAAAGGTTTATAAGGGATAACTAGTCCCGATAGGAAAGGGATGAGGGAAAGGCTTTAATAAAGCCATACATGAAGATTAAGGGGTGATTAGATTCCCGATAATGAGGGTTTAGACTATTGAGTTAGTCTATTAATATGTTTCCATAAGAGAGATAATGGAAAGGGCCTTAACCATCACTATTGATGAAGTTTTGACCTGGTGGGTCATATCTATACCTGGGACAAATGTGTGGATGCATTTTATATGCATATTGTGGGTGTAAGTGGGGGTTTTCTGCATCAATTGGTATCATAGCAAGTTAAAGCTCTTTGAGAAAACTTAGAACAGAGTTATGTTTTAAGATGTTTATGCAGGCAAGGGAGATCAGATTTTAATCTGAAAAACAGTAAGCACACAGAAGGTGATGTGTAGCAGAACTTGTAGATGCAAGAAGATAGTGAACAATCCATTCAAAGTGCAGGAGAATGGTGGAACAAGATCATGCAGAGATCTTGAAGGTGAGAGGACATGTTTTGTTTTAAATTGATTTGAAGATTGGAGAATGTGTGGTTTTAATATTGACACACAGGTAACAGCATAAGAAGATAAGAAGGTTGTAACAATCTAGAGCGAGGAGTACCCAATTGGTTCAAGAGGAAAGAACGAGAGAAATGCTAGCAGACTGATCTCAGAGGAGACAGCCTTAATGAAGCATATGTAGCAAGAAGGAGACTTGTTACTATAGAGGTATTGTTGCAGCTCACAAAGGTAATTCCACAGAGGATGTGGTAGAATTGTTAAGGTAAGGAAGGAAGTTGGTAAGACTTTCTAAGTAAAAGAAGAAGTGGTCAGAACCCAGTATTTCATGCTGATTGAAATACAAGAGGACAGTTGTGTTCTTAAAAGGTGCAGTTGAGTTGAAGCCTAGAAGGAGCAGAGAGAAGCGCTCAAAGGAGGTTCCAGAGATAGAGAACCAAGTACTTGCCAAAAGACCAAGTACAGAGGAAAGCTTGGTGAGGTAAGTTGCAACAAGGAGGACTTGTTGTTGCAGAAGCTTTAATGCAGCTCACAGAAAATGAGTGAGGAACTCATGAAGATGGAGAAGAAGATGACTACTGATAGTCATAGCAGAAGTTTTGAGGAAGACCACAACAGAAGAAAGATGAAGAAAGAGGTTGCCAAGGCAAATGGCAAGAGGATGAGTCAGGAGGAGCTTGACAAGCAAATTGTAGAGATAAAGGAACAACTCAATGTATCAAGGATGATACTTGAGGAAAACCAAAGACAAGGTTGAGCGTTGAGGAAAAAGGCAGTGAAGTGGTCTAAGCTACATAGAAGACTACAACAAAAGCAAGTAAAGTGGCAGGTGGAAGAACTCAGAGAGGCTGAGTTGGAAATGGAAGAATCCATTTGTGAACCAAAACAGGGTGAAGTTATGGGTGAAGATGAAGACTTGAAGACTAAAACTTCAAGTGAGATCAAAGAGTCACATGATTTTAAATCTGATAATTTGTGTATGATTGCAGGTGGAACACATGAAGAAGGACAATTTTTTGATATTGTCGTAAAGAAGGAAGAAGTGGGCATAATCTAAATTATGTTCTAAAAGAAGAAGTAGAGAAGGATATCAAGCAATCAAGTGAAGGACTTGATGAGATTGAGGAGAAGACCATCGAAATATTTATGAGTCATGTAGAGGACTTGGAACAACAGGAGGATTTGATGATTGAATCATCAATTGAGATCATGAAATCTCATGGGTTTAAAATTGGCAAATTGTGTGCGAATGCAGGTATTGCAGAAGACAAACCATCCTATGGAATTTTCTTGAATGAAGCTAAAAGTTGCCAAGCAAAGCATGATGATGATTGCCTTTCGAATGAAGAAATAGTGTCACCAGTAAGTTATGCTTGTGACAAAGAAGAAGATAGTGAGGATTGTATAAAAATTTTGGGAGAAATTCCAAGCGAGATGGCAAATTTGTGGCATGAGTTAAGTCTTTTGGAAGAAAGGCTAGAAGACCAAAAGGTAAGAGTTCAGATTGTAAAATCAGAACTGAATGAGAATGAAGAAGTTCACTACAATGAACAAAAATAGGAAGACATCATTGGAGCAGATGATGTGGAAGAGAGACTAGCTGACAGTCTCGTGAATTCTGCTGAGAATTCAAAACAACACACTGATGTGCTGATAGAGGAGGAGAAACCAGAGCAGCATACTGCTGTGTTGCCAAAGGAAGAAGAGGCACTCAGGCCTTATGTTTTCTATTTTAATAATTATTTTATGAGTGCAGGTATAGTTGCATATGCTGGAAGAAATTTGGCACAGATGAGCAGCCAAATGAAAATGAAAGAAAAAGATTCTATGGAATAATTTAATCCATGGAACAGAGATGTTCAATTGTTGGAGAGAATGCTGGAAAGTCGGAATTCAGTGCAGACAGAGATAAATGTGAAAGAGGGTAAGGATGAAAGGGAGGCATCAAGAACAAGCAAGGAACAAGTAAGGAACCAACAACTACATGGTGGAAGTAACCAACAACAATTTGAAGAGTTAGTGGACAACAACAACAACCTGAGGCAGAGAGAAAGAAGAAAAAGTAAGAGGCAGAGTATGGACCAGCCCAAAGATGTGCTGGAAAAAGGAATTGAAGAATTGTGGCAGTTGATGATGAAGCAGTCCATATGGAGGAGGTTGACAGCAATAGGAAGGATGATCAACCAGAGTATGAACCTAATTGACAAGGAGAGAAAGATAAAGCAAAAGGCAGCAGACATGCAACAACAACAAAGGAGCAAAGCATTTGGGCAGTTGCAAACTAAAGTTTTGGACCCTGGAGTTTTTTCTAACAACATTTGAAGACACATGATCCGGATATCATGGATATTTTCTACCTTGGGAGTTTGATGCAGGAGCATTCAGCCCAACAATATCATTATATATTAGTAGACATAAGGGGTCTTGTGTTTTGAGGAAGTTGGTTTCCTAAGTCTTGAATTAATGTAAATATTTGGGCCTTTGAGTGATTTTCAATGAGAATGGGAATTAATTAGATATTGTGAGACATATTTGTAAATTTTCTCAAAGGTAGGAGAACATGAGAGGATTAGGATTAGTTAGGAATTAGTTTGAAGAAACTGTTGAACAACTGAAAAGTAATTGAGGAACAGTTCCTCAACTGTAAAGAAACTGTTAATGATGTATTGAAAAAAAAAAGAGAAAGGTTGGAGAGGTTAGTTAGCTAGCCAGCCAGGGAGAGTGTGATTTGTAAGCCTACGGGCAGAGTATGAAACAAAGGCCATTGTAATCAGAAGATCAGGCCAAGATAGAGGAATTGTATTGCTGTGTGCTTATATATTCAGAGATTAATTCAAGATTGTGTGAAATGTGTGTTTTGAGTATTAAATCATAAATTGTGTGTTAATCATAGATTTGCATAATAAATATATGCAGGCGGTACTCGGCGGAATACACACAGAGTAGAAGAGGAATGATTCAATGGAATCATAAATGGATCGTGAAGCCATTCAAAGGATCAAATAATGCTCTATAATGACAATGATCAAAGGAGCATGCAGAGGAAAGCCCAGGAAGGAGTCGTGCAGCAGGAGGGCAGAAGGACAAGAATCCTGAAGAAACTCGAAAACCACAAGAAAACTGAAGAAATAGCGTAAAAACATAAGTAGTGGGAATGGCGGAGAAGTGAAGTATCCATGCACAGCAACCGTTGGATCGGGAAGATCAACGGCCAGGATTAAATTGCAAGAAGGGGAAAATCGGGATTGCATCGAAATATTTCAAATGGAGGAAGCGATTGCGACATGCGATGTATGGCCAGACCCAAAGCCTTATCAAATGTGACCGAGAACCCATCGGGTCCGTAAACACAAGTTGAATCAGAATTTGGAAGCGGAAGAATCACGTGTAAGGATCAAGCGATAGCCGATAGCGATAAACGCTGATCGCATATCAGGCAGATCGACGATCAGGAATTGGCAGAGCAGCAACGCAACGGGAGAGTGGAGGACCTGACAATAAATATAAGTGCGGACGTATAAATTTTGAGTTCCGCTTAAATGGTTTGGAGTGGAATTTTAGTGTATTTCCTTTGTAAAAGGGTTATAAGGGAAGATAGCGCCGATGAGAGGTTTTATGTGTTAAAACCATATATAACCAATGTTAAGAGGGAAGGTTATGTATATATGTGCGGCCACAAGGTTTTATAAAGGTTTATAAGGGATAACCATTCCCAATAGGAAAGGCATGAGGGAAAGGCTTTAATAAAGTCATACATGAAGATTAAGGGTGATTAGATTCCCGATAATGAGGGTTTAGACTATTGAGTTAGTCTATTAATATGTTTCCACAAGAGAGATAATGGAAAGGGCCTTAACCATCACTATTGATGAAGTTTTGACCTGGTAGGTCATATCTATACTTGGGACAAATGTGTGGATGCATTTTATATGCATACTGTGGGTGTAAGCAGGGGTTTCCTGCATCACTATACTTCCATTTTGTTTCCCTTTACTGGCAGATAAAAATGTTGTTGGGTTGGGTTCTCCAAGAGGAACAAGCTGGCCCAATGAGATCATGGTATTCATTAATGACATCCAACACGTCCAGAAGCACCCGCGCACCTTTCTGGTTAACTTAGATGGCCAACTTGGGAACATTAAAAACTCCTGAAAATGACAACCATCTTACTCTAGATCCTAATGTCATCGCTCGGGCTCCAACTTCGTCCTTCGATGAATTTTGATGGCTCAGGTTTCCTGAAGTTTTTCTTTTTGTTTTGTACTCACATGTTATTTAGTTTCAAGGTTTTATAGTTGGGCCTTATTTTTTCAACCAACAACTTGTGTCCTTTATTGTGCTTGTCATTGGTGGAGGCTATAAATGCACAGTACTCTTGTTTTTTTGTATTAGCTAGACTATAAAGAGAGTGACAATTTTGGGTTTGCACTAAAAACTGAAGTTCTATCTTTATTGTCGGTGGTCTAGTTTCCCTTGTGAGAAACCTCGACAATAGGCGGACTTATTATATCTTTTGAAATATAAATTAACAAAAATAGAATAATTAACAGGAACAAATAATAATAATAATAATTGTTAGAGCATTTAAGAAGTAACTAAAAGTTTGAATATATATATATATATATATATATATATATATATATATATTTGAATGACACATTGTTAAATAGGAGGGAGATATATTTTGCATTATCAATTGGATCTAAATCAGGTGGTTGTGAGATAGAGAGTCGTCCCGAACACTTTGTTCTGATAATATCTTGAAAGAAAAATAGATCTTACTGGTGATTCGAGGTTGTAACGCCATCATGATCTTACTAACCGGAACAAAGTGTTGGGGACAACTCTCCACCCAACTTTAGACGAGTTGCAGACAATATCTCTTGCAGTTGTCACCCCCGAGTCCTCAATCAACTTATTATTGTTTGTGCCTTTTGTCTTGCAGCATTCCCTTTCTCAAAGAATGAGTGAATGAATGACCTCTTCTCACCTCCCTTTTCCGCCATTAAATAGAATCTATTGTTCTGAAAATGACAAGGGGATTGGAAAGGGATCTACATGTGCACAACTCATGTGTCATCATGTACACTTTTATTTTTATTTTTTATTTTTGTATCCATATTTATTCATAATTTTATTTATTATGATGTTTTCTTTGTTACTTGTTATTTTATTTGTTTTTCTTCACTACTTGATATTTTATTTATTTTTTTCTTCATTACTTATTATTTTATTATTTTATTTATTTATTAGTTATTTTATTTATTTATATATTATTATTTCCTTGAGAATGTAAACTTTTGTGATTCATAGCAATTTTTCAAGATAACTCTTTCGATAAATCACATTACATATTTTTGTGTTAACGCGTTTCGAACCACTAAGTGTGGTTCATCATCATGATTTTTGATGAATGTTTTGATCCATACAAGCTAATATACATTGCAGAGATGCACAACGGTAGGAGAATGAATGTTGAAGAAAAAATAATTAAATAATTAAATTGAACGTTAAAGAATTAAGGAAAAGGTATTGCTGATTATAAAAAATAATTAATGAAATATTATTTAATGAAAAAATAGTAATAACAAAAGTCATTTTCTAACATCTAATAACCAATTCATAAAAACATTATTATATTCCATAACTAGCAATTGCATCGAGAGGTGCAAAGGAACGCCAAAAGGAGGAGTTCGGGAATTTGGAAGGCAATAAGCAAGTGAAATATATGGACAACGAAATGCAAGTGTAATTTGAGTTTTTGTATATCCTAACAAATGTATTAGGAACTCCCGGATGCGGGTGTACGTCTTAATTGATATGCTGGCAGGGGAACGAGACGACAAGTGGCCTTGCCACATGGCCCTCCGTAATCCCACACACAAAGCCATAAAACGAATTAACAGCAACAGTAAATGGCATTTAAGTTGGCACTCTGTTCAACTTGGCCGCGTCTACCCACCTCAGCTCTGCATAATGGCGCCCTCTAGTAATTTCAATTCCACCTCCTTTGTCTCTAATCCTACACCTCTGCACTGGCATTGTCCACTGGTTGCAGTGGAACCAAGCTCACGCACTGCTACGGGTAGGCGCTGCAGCATTCTATGCTGCATTGAATTTGGTCCAGGCAATCATTATTCGTAGAGCTTTATCTGCAACCTTATTCTCCATTCTGCATTTGCTGATCTTTCTACCTCTGAGCCGACCTCTGAACCCGCTGCGCCTTCTCAATTCTCAGTGTCGCCTCCTCGCAGACATTCTCTCCATCCCCGCGTCAGCATGCCTAGGCTTCGCCATAGAATGCGAAGCAGAAGAGGGAGTAGCAGAGGCAGACTGCCTCGCTCTCCACCATCTCCTGCCTCAGACTCCTCCTCCCCCTTGGCTCAATATGTATCTAGCCGCCATCCAAACACTCGCAGTGGCAGAGGCCGCTCACGAGCCCTCCGCTCCCAACCGTCGCAATCCGCCTCTCCAACCATTGACATCCCCTCCAGCTCACAGCAACCCCTTCGCTCAGCCTAGTTCATTTATCGTTGCTCCCTGAACCAACCACTCATAAAAGCCACCATATCAATTACCTTCCACGAGGAGCCAACCAACGAAGATGGATGCCCAACCTGCGAGGAGCCAGCCAGGGATGATGGACAACCACACTGCGCAAGGGAGAAGAAGGACAATCCTCAGGACAAGAACACTGCGGAGGAGAAGAACCACGACCCTTAGGAGAAAGACGACACGGGTGTGCTGCAGCAGGAAGAGGACGACATTGATGCATACAGGTGTTTCGTCATTGAGGAACACCCATCACCATCGCATGACACTTGACTCGCCAGCACAGCATGCCACATGACTCGCCATGCGTCATCGAGTCTCAAGTTTTCGGAATTACATCAATAGGTTTTTTCTTTTTTGTGCATTTTTGAGAATCATGTTAGCTATTGTTCTTGTTTGTTGGTTTCCCCTGTGCGGGCAACAAGTTCATTTTTGCAATTTCATTTTTGGACTGGACTGGTTTCCCATTCTGAGCAGTCTTAATCTTGGTTTGTTGTTATATGCCTTGAACCATGGCACTGACCTACAAAGGCCAAAGCCTTAGCGTATCACTATGTTTCAGTAAAAAAAAAAAAACAAAAAAACAAAAACAAAAAAACAAAAAAACAAACAAAAACAAAAACAAACAAACAAACAAACAAACAAAAACAAACAAAAAACAAAAAACAAAACAAATGTAGTAGGAGGTTAAACTTAAGAAGAAAAATGCACTAACATAACTATCCCAAAACAATGGGAATCTTTGTAGGCACAAGGTACATGCCAAAGGAGTTCAATTTCTTTGGGTTTTTTTTAAATGACATGAAAAAAAAACATCACAAAGCAGTTGCACTTTCTTGCTAGGTATTCCCTCTTAAGGGTTTCTTAGGGAAAAAACGTGTCTATTGTGGATGGTGTGTGTATTTTTTTCTATTTTCTATTTCCTATTTCTCTCAATTAATCAAGTAGAAAATCAACTAACTAAAAAATTTGGAATATGAAAAATTAACAGTGCATAGTTCAGTGATTTTTTCAAATTTGACAAACGATTCCAATGGAATATCTATAACAATTTATAGATCATATTCAACATTTTTCATGCAAAGGCTCAAACACAATGGTTGAGGTTTTAGTTTTATAGACCTACCTTCATTTTGCAAGCAAGTGGAGTATATCCAAATTAGAGGTCATGGATGACTCTAAATTGGTGATAGATTAGACATGCAAAAATGTTGTATTAGATAATGTATGTCTTGCCCCCTTCTTTAGGAAATCTAATTTTTTCTTCTATTGTTTTCAATGATACTCTTAATTATAGCCTAGCCTTTTTGGTTTCTATGAGTATTAGGATAGCTAGTAGATGAAAATCATGGAGTTTCATTTCTAATTATGATTATTTGCAACTCGTCATTTTTTGTATCTCTTTGATGTGCAAATGTTTCTCAAATCTTTCTTGAAACAATTTGTTAAGCATCGACTTTTGTTATCATTATGGAAATGCTTTTGTTTTGTCAAAAAAAATGGTGAATATAATGTCATAATTATAGTAGTTATTTGGACTTTTAGGGAAGTGACTCTTTAGATGTTGAATTTTGATAATAACATGTATATTATCCATATCTATATAAATATAAAAAATTTATTTTGTGATATATATATTCTTTTTTTGTATTTAGTATTCAAAATGAACAAGATTAATTTCTACATTATCATCTTTCCAAAGTAAATTTTACACCACTCTAAATCTCCAATATTAAACACTATGTACTGATATATGGAATTCTTATATTTAATGCTGATATGAAATATTAAAATATGATATCATTAATATTTTTCAAAATAAAAAATAAAAATCAAATTCTAAAAGTTATGAAATATTAAATTTAATAAAATATAAATAATTTTTTAAGCATCGAAAAAATTATTTAAAAATGAATAAATGATATTTATATAAACATTTTTGTATATAATATAAAAATAATATTCAAATATTACACAACAAAAGGAAAAAATATATTTAAAAAAAAAATATTACAAGTTATATGATATATAATAAAAACATTTATAATGTGCTATTCTAGTTGAGAAGACGAGAAAGATTAATTTTCACATTCTCGTCTTTCCAAATTAGATTTTGCCACCTCTCAATTCATTTTTTTCTACAACTTGGAGAGTTTTTCCATTCTTCCCATCAATCTCCCCAAAAATGGACATTGTATTATCCTCAACAATCCAAATTTAGGCATTATTTTGTCATCTCACACATCTAGGGGTCCCACTATATTCTCTACCTTCTCACACTCCAATAGCTCCAACCCCTCCAACATTGGAAAGGTGCCACTCCCGACCTCTAACTCCCTTAGCTCATTGCACCCCATATTTTAATGTCCCTTAAATTAGATAGTTTCTCTAATACCAATATTTTCAATAATGGACAAGTCTTTATGTACAAATGTTGAAGTTTGAGTCTTAATCTGTCATTGAATAAAGGGTCCCTTTATAATGTCAAAGGGTATAATCTATACATGGAGATACAATGCACATGTACTGGTTTTATCTTGATAATAAAATCAATGTTTTTTTCCCGTGGGAAAAAAATGTTAAGATTTTATTGATTATCAAATCACATCCATAGTTTATAAAATCAATTTTAAATTTAACTTTTCTTTTGTCAAGTAATTTTTCTACTCTATGGTACCACTCACACAATGTCGCCTCCACTTGGAAAGAAGATAAGAAATAAATAGAAAAACAAGGCTACAATTATTACCTTTCATTTCTTGACAATTTTTCCATGAACAACACCCCAACTTTACATTCAATCATAGCATTAACAATGGAAAACAACTAGTCATCTACACAATTTCCAATTCCATCATTGATCCGGATTTAAACAAGAACGCAACAAATTACAGATATAACCTCAAACACAAAGATGCAATAGAAATAACACTTCATTTCATTAATATCAAATACTGAAATATGCTTACAAACAAAATGGAAATAAGACTAGCTTAGGCGATGGAAGCTTATCCCTGAGAAGATATGTGGTGGCTACATGCCTCTGAACTGCACTACAATGAGGCTCAAGGGCATTTTTATTATTGAACAATAAGAGCAAACCCTAAACAACCAAAACCCTAACCCGAGGAGATGTAACACCAAGAGTTTATGGGCCCCGTTGGGGTTAGTTGGACAACCAACTTCTCGGGGGTCGTGACTTGGTCATATTATCTCCGTTTGACACGCATGATACCCCATTGGAAAGATCTCTCCGAGGACTACGACGAAAAAGATGATTTTAGGAAAAAAAAATTGATGGCGGTAGATTGCTAAAAAAATGTCGTTTAGGGCCTCAAAACGGCTCCGGAAGTTTAGGACACGAAAAACTGCTACAAATAGTAAACTGGGCTACAATCAAGGAAACTAAAAAACTGAAAGAAACAATGGTGTGGGTCCAAGTAGAATTAGCGGGTGGCCACCAATATCCACCTAGATCAATCATAAATGCAATTCACATCAACAAGAAGGAACAAATGAAAATCGTTGCACTTAATTCATCAACTTCTCATACAATCATACATGCAACCCAGACCGACAAGAATGAGCAAGGGAAAGCAACATATTAATTACTCGTTTTCCACTTCATCTAATTCCTTGCCCCTACATCCCATCACAGACAACTATTACAACAAACAATAATCAATGTTATAGAATAACAGAAGACCATAACAACAACATTGATCTTGAAAGGATTTACTGACCAAAAGGGAGAGAGGATGTTGTAGAGTTAAAAGCACATAATTCTACCTAATTTTAATCCAAATAAGCATAGCAAGTGATAACAATCAATTCATTCCTTAATCATTCCATTCCAAAAATATAGATAATAAACTCTCCTAGTTGCAATGCATCAAACAAAAATGTCATCAACATATAACTGTGAACTTGAATTAAGTGTACAAGGCAAAACAAAGCTAAAATTTGCAATCTGAATCCATCTCATTGATTAGCCTTTTCTTTTCAAAAATTTTGTTGCACACACTATAATTCTCAATTAGTCCAAAAGAGAACAACATAGTCTGAAGGACTCCAAGGTTTCCATCTAACAAAACATGCAATATATAACTAGTTATCTATGGTATTTACAATAAAGACCCTATCACTAAACTCTATCAAGCCCTCGCCCATGATCTCTTTGCAATCTTCATAGAATCATTCTCATGCAAGTGGGTTGTAACACTTAACAAAGCACACAAATGCATGACCAATTATAATCTTTCCCGTAAATATTTAATTGCTTTGATTCCTAGGGCCATCATGTCATGATCCCTACACAAGAAACTTTATACTACCAAACAATTTCAATGAACACAATTCACATGTTTGCAACATAAATTATAGACACAAATAGCATCCAAGCACCTCTCTTCAGAAAAGCCAGCATTGATTATATAGAAACATTAAAAGCTATACTACAAAGCCACACTTCAAGTTGCATATTGACATATTGAGTTTTATCAAACTCATAGTTCAGTCAAATAAAACTACCAAAGTCTGTAGAGCTCACCCAGCCTAAACAACAATGTAGCAACAAGTTCCACGAAACAGGACTGATGTTGTTTGGTGGATGAAAATAGAGTTATCCCAAACCATAATACTAAAGTAGCCAATATAAGCATTGCAGAGACATAGAGAGCAAATGTCTCTCTCATAATATTAAAAAGGATTTTACACTTCATCCCTCCATATTTCAAAAGTAAATAGCTCCTGAATTTCTCAACTGGAATTTTGATGATTCTGACCTTGCTCAACTAGAATTTTGAATGCCTCCATATTTCCCTTGCTGAAAGAGCTAGATCTATATGATCCAGAGATGTTTAGTGATAGATTGCAGTCTACATAATGTCTCATCAAACCATAAGCCTATTTTTGGTCCTAAGCATTTCAACTCCTAATAAAACAACACAACAGACATTATTCTAATTTTGATTATCTCCCTGTTAATTTCCTTCCAGATATACATGACCTGCTTCTTGACCTGTGCATACCAATGTCACAAAGTCCAAGTCCCTCTCCCTTCAGTCCACCAAAGACTGAATACCTACAATGAATTTTCGAGCGCACTTAAGAAGATGTATGATAAGTTGAGCAACATTGTTGCTAACTGGCTAGGCAAGACTTGATCCCCAAGATAAATAAGGAAGTCTAAGAACGAAAAAAGAAACATAATCTACTTCATTCGTTGGCTACTCCACCTCCCCCCATCTGTACCTATGTCAACCCCCACATTGACTTGGGAGTGGGTCATGCTCCACATCTAGTTCCCATTTTTATATTTACCCATGGCCCTAGGAGCTACAAGCCATTAAAGCAAGTCCTTGAAGTTTTTAGATATGGAAATATAAGTTCATTGCACAGATGAAATTGATCAAAAGAAAGATTTTCTCAAATACCTAGGCCAATTGCTTCAAAACCCTTCATGATATGTAACCTCTTGCAAGAGTTAGTGAACATCCTGCAATGAGTATTCCATATTATAAATTTATTTTGTTGAAAACATTGTCTGAGCCACAAAGAAGGCGTTGATATTCTAGGAATAGAAAAAATGACAACAGTAAGATTAATTGCACAGGAAAAAATTAAAATGTGAGAATGGCCTAGACATTCTTTTGACATGGTATATATTATATGTAATGCGAAATGGGGCGACTTGGACGAAGCATATATTAAAGTTCTCATTGGTTTCCAAATTATACCAGGTCATAATTTCTTGATATTTTTTTCTC
The DNA here is from genome assembly GCA_031772625.1 of Pinus tabuliformis. Taxonomy (NCBI): domain Eukaryota; kingdom Viridiplantae; phylum Streptophyta; class Pinopsida; order Pinales; family Pinaceae; genus Pinus; species Pinus tabuliformis. The sequence continues at coordinate 781,272 of CM062805.1, read as the reverse complement.
ATAGTTTATAGATATATAGCCTTGATGTTTCATTATTGACGTATCAATGCATCATGAGATGGTCCTACTATTTTTGCTTAATTTCATATATCGCTGGAAATATATGCCTTTGTTGATGAATTAATCCTATTATGTACAGTATCCCATGTGGTGGAGAGCTAACGACCAAATATTAGATTCTCTCTCTCTTGTAGAATCTATAATGTATACCGCAACCTTTTTCGCCAGTAGGACAATGAACTAAACAAGCTTCATCACAACAATTGTAATCATTGGCTCGTTCCCACCAAACCCACCTAGAAGTTTTGTTCTGCAATCCTTTTTTTAATGTAAATTCATTTGTTAATCCCTGCCAAATGTCATCTGTTTGATAAATAACTAAATAACTCACCGTAGTCAAATACCAACAATGATGCCTTGTCTCCCATGTGATGCATTAAATAAATTGAAACTGTGAGGGGGACAACACGATATTTCTATTCTATCATTGTGATCCCTTGTCTGGTCTTGCTCATATCTTTATCAACTCAACTTGATTCTCACTGTCATTGGATATTAGGTCTTGCCCATTTTTTTTTATCAATTTTACTCCTGATCCTCACTACCATTAGTTATTAGGTCTTTGTCAATTTCTTTATCAACTACCCTAATGATTGATCCTCACTGCCAATGGATATTAGATATGATTACAACCATGTTCCACGGTTGGACAAAAAGCTTGTTAGTCTAGGAACTTTTGATCATGTATATCATTGCAATGGTAGAGAATTAGTTAGTGTTGGTGTTGTATCTACTCAGGAGCATGTTCACAATTGCAAAACTGAACAAAATATACAAAAGTTGACAAACACTAGAGACAATTTTTTCTTACAAACAAAACCATCTCCACAGAGCATCTACAGTCCTAAAAAGTTATACAATAGATGAAAACCAAATCAATCCAGATCAAGCAAACTCAAATGCTAGTGGAGACATGCCATTGTCTATGCCGAAGAAACCTTTTTTCCATCTTGGATCTTCATTTGGAAAATGACACGAAGGAATTAGAAGACTTATCTCTAATTGAAACTTCTTTACCTTCAAGAAATTCCTGCAAATCTAAGCTCTTAGAAGAGGCATATTTAACAGATCCTCATGAGCCATGTTACAATGCAGCTTCTAACAACATTTTAATGCAATAATCTACACAACCAGTCTCGGTTGTCAGAAACACGAGTCCCTGCTATTTCTTCTTGATATTCTCTATTAATCTATATAGATATAGATACTACATAGAAATTTAGAAGGTAGTCAGTGTCGTCTGCCACTAATTTTTAGGGCCATTCTGCCAAGAGGCAGAAGAATCTCCAAAAAGGATTAAGCATAAATTAATTTTGAAATGAAGCTTCCTTGCATTATCTTAGTAAATTTATCTCCAGAATAGAGGTTTTATTTATCAACTTCTCTAGTTTACTTTTAAGTTTTCACCCTTTTCTTAGTTGCAATATGTTATCTGAGAAGTGGGGACTATTTTTGGCAATGTGATTAAATGAATAGGATTAATTGAGTGGAAATAAAATAGATGGAAGATTTACCATGGAAATGTACAAAAAAATTAAACATTAACCAATAAATCTATTTGTCAATTATTGTTTATGAATTTTAGTGTATTAAATTTTGCAGGTTACAGTTGAGGGCCACCCAACGGAAGTGTTCATGTTCATAAGTGTTGGGAAGTTGGGAACTAGTGCAAGAGAGATTGAATAAACAAATTATACAACAAATAAATATCAAGTGAGTATGTGTGTGTGTGGGGGGGCGGGTGGGTGGGGGTGGGGGAGGGGGGTGGGGGTGAGGGTAGGGATAAGATAAAAAAAATTATACCGTAATAGTCTAACTATACTCTTAACGATATATAAGAACAAGCACCAACATCTTGTGATGTGCAAAAATGTTGAAATTCATCTTTTGTTGTACAAAAATGATGAAATTCTTTAAATGGAAAGTTTATATGGAAATGGCTAAATATGATCTTCGTAGATTGAACTAGAATACTGAGGTCATTTTGTGCATGGATATCTTATCTCCGACAATGAGGTGGGAAGTTGTGTACGTCTTTTAAGTTTTAGTCCAACTAATTAACTTTTCTCCATGTTTAGGATTACTTATCACCTTACGGGAAGTTCATCACAACTTCTCAACAAGCATAACTTCTTCATTCACACAAAATATTTGTGCATTGAGAAATTCCCAGTAAATACTAGAGAGGCTTTATGTTGTGAGTTTCCCAATGCAAATAACACAAGTTGAATGCTCATTGAAGCATGGGAAATATATAACAAACAACATGCATATATGTTTGTGGGGAAAGAAACTTTTTTGATACTTGGAATAGACTGAAATACATAATACAATATGTACGAAACAAGATTGAAGAAACAAGTAACAGATGGAACATATAAAGAGATAAAATGTTTGTTAAGCTTCAAGGTTGACCAATCTAAGCCTTAAGGTACCCTCTAAAGCAACATTGTCTTTAAGACTCATAGAAAGACTGCTTAATGAGCCAAAAAAACATATGCTTTAACACAAGCACATAAAGAAGATAATTGTAAATGTTTAGAACATATCAACTACACTCCAAAGCCTGACAAGGACAATAGTAAGATGGACTCATGATAACTTTCATACTTTGCTCTGAATCTCGAACATAACAAATGCCATGGTCTAGCAGTAGCAAAGTCTCATAATAAGATGTATGTCTCATACTAAGATGTCTGTGATGACCTCTTGCTTTGTCTCATAATAAGATGTATGTCTCATACTAAGACCTTTGTGTTGACCTCTTGTGAACATGTGAGATGCTTAATTTTTTTGTATAAGATGGTTGAAATCCCACCATGGTGATTAATTATCTCTAGAAAGGTTTATTCTATAGGTTAACTAACCTTAAGCAAGGTAAAACAACAAGTATTCATTCAAATAGATTGCAATCTACTAAGGTGTCTTCACATGAATGCCATGCACAACAACATCTCCAGATGGATTTTGTTAAAGGCTTCATGATCTTGAATCAAAACCTTGATGAATCCACATCATAAATTATGTATGATATGGTATAAAGTCACTGTAAAAGCGACACATCACTACTAACATGCACTTTCGTAGAAATATAGATACAAGCTCTAATCGCAACTACTGTGGTAAGATAAAGTATTAGGACTAGAGAAAATCAAGTTTTAGGAGATCAAATTTCAGCTCATGATCTCCTACTCAAGCCTCATAGATTTACGATACTTGCAGACAAATGAAAGAAGAATGATTACAAATTACATTGCTATTAAATATCAACATAATTTAACATTGATAGGTAAGAGAAAATCAATCAAACTCGTGTGAGATCTCTAGAGTTTTTCTCTTGGAGATACAAGGCTGCTTGTGACAGATTTGACTTCACTCTAAACCACTCTAGAACCTTACATGACTCTTATACCCTGCATAGAATTCAATTCAACATTCCAAATGTTAAGATCATTACAAAAAATTAGTGCTAGTGACTCTAGGAAAATTCCACCTATTGTTTAATCAAACAATGCATCTTCCCTTTCTCACTCCCAAGTTCCAACAACCTTCCAACTCAAAGTGCATGAGCAAGATTCCTAAATTCATTCAAGCAAGATTTCAAAGTCTTTAGACGCTTTTGCATGACTTGGCATTCATTCCTAAGAAGGTCCACAGAATCATGTGCAACAAATATATCCATAAACGTTTCATCAGTCACAGTAAATAGCTCCACTCGTAGTGCCACTATTAATTTGTCCTAACAAGGAGTCAGGAAGCCAACGTTCAAAGCGAATGGCACACATGTTCTATGGGGGCTTCACGGATACTCCCAAAATGTTGAGCAGCAAAAGAACAAACTTTAGTGTATGTTGATGAAGAGTTGTTGTTCCCAAATAACACATTCGAGTTGGAATGTTTAGGCTCCTTGTTTTGACCTACACGAGAATTAGATACCAATGGCATTTGCCTCTTCCACCCTCCCAATTCAGCTCCAATATGCCCACTGGAAATTCCATATTCCTTTTTCTTTGATGCACCGATCTCACTGCTTGGTTGATCTAGCGAAGGTGTCTCAGGGACAATCATTTGACTTTCTCTAAGTGGATCTCTTGAATCAAAACCTCTATTTGGTGTTGCTTGCAGGTGCCCTGTCAAAGCAACATTCTCATGTCCCTCATCCAATCCCTATTCTTGGGGACATCCTAGATCTTCAGAAAGGTCCATAAACATTGGAGTAGACGATTGAACATGTATCTTGTTGTTGATGCTCCAAAGCCAAAAAATCCATTTCCCATGTTGTATTATGGCCTATAAACTTGAGAATAAGGACTTGTCACCGAGTCCAAATGATGCCCCAAAACTCCTTGCATTTCTTTGTCAAATTTTGGATGAAATGGTCATAGGCCTACCTCAAAGCAGCATGAAAAGCAACATAGGCCTACCTCAAAGCAGCATGAAAAGCAACATAGCCTCCAACTCCAACAACGGTGCTTCTCTCACAATCAGAAGAGTCTTCAATTCTTGTGTTCTCAATTGCAAGTTCAAATTAAAAAACAACAACAATTATACACCTCAAAGTAGGATCAAATGCACGAATCGTGTCCAACCAAAGTGAAGAGCACGACTCCACACTACTCTGTTGAAGGAATAGAAGAAAAAGGTGGGTGGGTGCTGCCAATGCCTTTACCATAGCTAAAATATCATCTGGTGTACTTTCTGGTTCACCCTTCTTTGCCTTGAGAATGAATCCAGGGGTATCAATGATTGTCAAATTTGGGTAGTAGGCATACTCTGCCCGCATCATAATAGGCTTCGTAGAGACTGCAGCTCGGATTTTCTTTAAATGCTCCTCTATTCTTCTTTTGATGGAATCAATAAAAGTAGAAGACAATGCAATTGGAGCTTCATAGTCATTAGAATCCTCATCATGAAACCGGCAGTGGGGTTCTACAACAGAAGGGTCGTGCACCATTTGCAGCATCAACGACCTTCGCGTTCCCATTTCGACTTCTCTAACATTGAATCTGAAGCCCAATAGAGCTTCTAGCAGAGAAATTTTTCCATCATACTAGCCACCGAGAGCAATGATCTCAGGAATTGGGGGGCTTCTCACCAAATGCCACAGCGCTAGCTTGCAGCCGATTGTAGGCTTTGAATCGAGATCAAACATCTGACGATGCATAGAAGTTGTCAACATATCTACTCTGTTGAGATTGCGAGTTAGATTCTTGCCTCCGGCTTTGGCTGGGTGTCGTCATGGATGCCTTTGTCCCAGGTGTGCTGCACTAATGAATTGAATCTCTCAGTTCAACTGAAAAAATGTGAGGGGATCAAATCTTTTTCGCCAAGAGATCTTCAACTGGAAACTCTTGTAGCTCCAGGGATTGTTCCACGTGTTGTAAATGGATTGGAGCGAGGACGACGAAAATAAGACTCGCTGATTGGTTGGGGTCAACAGTGTTTGTCGACCCCAACCCCGCAGTGAAATGATTTTCAACATAATTATTCTTAATATTATTAGAAACAATGTAAAAAAAAACAATTATTTTAATACAGTTAAATTGTTATTATTAATTTTTATTAATATAAGCATTACATATATTTAAATGCACTAAACAAGTTGCAGCGATTTCAATAGCTATTCAAGAAAGGTATATTAATATGATAAAGTGGAGTGAATTACTTGACTTAATAGAATTATAAAAAAAAATATAATACCCAAACACTTCAAATAATTAAAAACAAATAAATGAATATGATTAAAATAAAAATATAATAAACATGTATTCATTCATATCATTTTTTATTATACTCAAATATATGATGAAAAATTGTAATGAAAGGAAATCACATATTGAAATATATTATAAAACTTAATAATATATGGTGAAAAACAATAATGAAAGGAAATTACATAATGAAATATATTGCAAAACTTATTTTTAATTTGAAAGCATGCCAATGCAAGTTATGTATTAATTTATGAAATAGGGGTTAAATTTTCTTGTAACCATCTATTCTCACATTTATCCACTTTCACTGGCTTACCTAGGGTAAACATGAGTTGAGGGTCACTATGATAAGACTCAACCTCATATATGACCTTAAGGAAATGGAGTCGACAACTTGAGACCTTACTCATTTCCCTCATGTGCTACGGGACCTCCAGGAGCAACCCAACCCCTCCAGGTGTCCAACCCCTAAGATAACTCCCTTTTTCACTAACCTAGAGCCTCAATCGCTCCCATAGGACTACCTGCCAGCAATTGTGGACTTTTCTAGTTAGTCCTATGCTAGCGACCTCGAATTCTGAGCCACTTTTTCAAAGTCAAGACTCAGGCCTTTGTCGAGAACTCAGTGAAACTTCCAGAAATGATAAATAACACAGAAACAAAGATTATAAACCAAAACTTGAACCAGGACTTGACCTGACCTGTAACACCCTCCTCCCACGTTTACCCATGTTAACTGGTCCTCTAGGGTAAACATGTGACGAGAGGCTACTATTATGTGATTCAATTCCCCATGTACGATGAAGGAAGTGGAACCGACAAAACCAAACCAATTTGACCTTCCACACATGCTACAGAACCTTCATGGGCCAACCAACCCTTCTAAGTGACCAACTCGTGAGGCAACTTGACATTTCATTGATCTGGACCCCCATCCGCTCCCATGACAAGATATGCATGCGACTGAGGCCTTCTAGTCACTCCCACAGCAAGGGCATACCAGTGACTCTGGATTTTTTCACCTAGTTCTGAGCCATCGACCCCCAATTTTGTGCCACTTTTTCAGGACTAGGACTCAGGCCACTGCCCATAACTTCATGAAACTTCCAAAAATGATAAATGACATCGGAACAAAGGTATTAATGTAAACACTTCATCAATGACTTGAATAGACCCCTACTAGCCATGACAGACATTTCGTCAAACATGTCACAAATATGCAATCTACAGGTCATAACATCATATTTGAGATAGGCATCTCATACTTATCTGAGATTCGTAAAGAAGCATTGTTTCCATGTCACAATAGTTGCATTATCATCTATTAGGTAATGTATTCATTGTATTTTCAATTACTATTCAAAACACGATGAGAGCCATGCATCAAATCTATCATAAAACATACTCATAACCAACATAAATGACAAGGATATAACAGCCATAAAATCCACATATAAGCTAGTACATTTACATATGAAATACAAAGGAGAAAAAACTCTTATTAAGGAACGCAAAAGCCAACCAGGTATGGGACTTCCATGAACCACCTGACTATAGATTTGTAATAGCCATGGTGAAAATTCCACGTAAAAATATATACAAGGTCACAGTGATGGGACACGTATTCCAAGCTAAATGGTGGGGGAAACATCCTATTGGGTGTTGATTTATTTTATTATGGCTAAGGAAATGACAAAGGATTTGGAAAGGCATGAGACATTAATTGGCATTTATTTATGAAAATAATGGGGATTAGGAGAAAAGGAAGGTGAAAGGTCACAAGTTTCATGTGAGGAGGAAAATGAAGGAAAATAAAGGAAAATAATGAAAAACGAAGAAATTAGAGGCCTCGTTAATAAAAAGGCTTCCGAGGATCAGTGGGCAAGACTTGATCAATTAAGTGATGGGGCTCTCTCATTATTCTCTCTCTTTCTCATACTCTTGCATACTTAGAGTTTTCTTGGAGCACTCTTGAAGGGTGTGGCATACTTGGAGTTTTGGAGCTAGAAGGCAAAGGAAGAGCAGGAAAGTGCAAGAGGGCATCGGTATCAGAAGCTACAACGGGTTTTGCTTATAGGTATCGAGTTGCATGTATGTTTTCCTCATTAGTTCTGGCATGCGTGGCATATGCATGTGGATTTTTGGTTTTGATCTGTCATTGGCACGGAGGATGGCCGGGATTGACATTAGATTTCCTAGCCTTGCCATTTCCTGGATAGCCATGGTGATCATGGGTTTACTTTTATTGTTTGTTTTGGTTGGTTCTCATATTTCCTTTAGCTTGGGTTGAGTTATTAGTTCCTGGAAGCCTTGGTTGGACAAACGCTCTGGAAGCCCTGTAACGACTTAGGTTGAGTTACTAGTCCTGGAAGCCCTGTAACAGTTTGGGTTGAGTTACTAGTCCTGGAAGCCTTGGTTGGACAAACGCTCTGGAAGCCTGTGGTGGGTTGAGTTACTAGTCCTGGAAGCCCTTGTTGGAAAAACGATCTGGAAGCCCTGGTTGGAAAAACACTCTGGAAGCCAGGGAAAGGTTGTGGGTTGAGTTACTAGTCATGGAAGCCTTGGTTGGACAAACACTTTGGAGCCCAGCGATAGCCGTGGGTTGAGTTACTAGTCCTGGGAGCTGGGTTGGAACAAACACTCTAGAGCCCAAGAAGGTTGGGATAAAGACCGATCAGTTGATGGTTTTAGTGATGTCTGACCGTGAGGCGAAATCACTGTTTGATGGGCTGAGGTGGATGGCCTCTGGAAGCCCTGGATGGTTTTTGATTGATGTGTTCTATGAGATCCCACATTCATGCTTGGAATATGGCACGAGAGTGAATGGATGAAGAGAGATTTGGCTTAGCCATTCGACGGTTGGGTGGAACATGGAAGTCCCATCCCAGGTTTGGATTTTGCAGCATTAATGAAAGGCTATTTCTCTTGGTATTTCTATGAGTATTATGATGGATTACATGTGGTTTATATGGCTGTGATTCATGGATACTTTGTCCCTATTATGCTGGTTATTTACACGTTTTGTGACAACAGTTATGTATGGCTCTCACCATGTTTTACTTGTCCATGAATGGATAATGTGTCTATGACCTAATAGATGATAATGCAACAAATGGCATGAGGGAATAATGGTTCATAGTGATTCTCAGATAAGTATGAGATCCCTACACTTAATTCTATTGTTTACACCTGTAGGTTACATGTTGACAATATGTTTGATGAAATGTCTGTCATGGCTAGTAGGGGTCTGGTTAAGGTCTTGATCACTATTTACTTCTGCATCATTGTTTCTCTGTACTTTACTTGATTCTGAGCTTTCATTCCATTTTGGGCAGTGGCTTGGGCTTTGGGCATAAAAATGTGCCTTAAATCCCGGGGTCGCTGGCACAAAACTGCAACTTTAGTCCACAATCGCTGGCATGTAGGGCTATGAGAGTGACTTTGGGTTTTTGGTCGCTCCCTTTCCCATAGAATGAGAGTGACTATGGCCTAAGACGCCCAGAACAACAGTGGGACCCAGGGACAGGTTGTCACATTGGCTGATTTGTCTCCTAAGGGTTCTGTTGATGAGGTTGGATGACTATATCTGATGTTCCGTTGATTCCATTTCCTTAAGCTTACCTAGGAGGTCAAATCATATCATAGTGGCCTCTCATCGCATGTTTACCCTGGCTGGCCGGTTGCTTGGGTAGATGTGGGAGGAGGGTGTTACAGAGTGGTATCAGAATGCGGTTGCGCTCTCCTTGGGTTGTGTGCTGATCATTCTTTCATGTTGGTTGCATATGTGTTCCTTATGCATGTAGTCAATGTGCTTGTTGCATTTGCATGGTGTTAATCATGGTTGTAGTGATGTCGCCATGTGAAGGTTGAAGGTGTTGTCGTGGAGTATGTCTTCATGTGTCTATGGTTGATTATGCAGTTGTCATTCATGGATGGCATTGGTTATAATTTTGTGTGAATAGTAGGTCAAGCATGGCTTGTAAAGTCATGGTATGAAATTTAGGTCATCATGATGATATTGGTTGTTATGATTCTAATGTGTTGGCTGAGATAAAGAAGGGAATGCAGACTATCAAAGTGAGGTCGCAACGTTAGACTTTGGGGTAAGAGCGGACCGCCATACAAGTATTGTATGTTTGGCATGCGGTATGTAAGTGTTGTAGCGACTGCAACACCCTCCAAATTTTTTGCATGCATCCAATTTCGGAGCCTTCCTTGGTTTTTTCCTTGATGTTTGCAAACACTCGGGCTCATCCCACGTGCTCGTGTGGAGTCTTTTCACCCTCCTCTCTTGACCACTCATCGGACATCTTTTAGCATGTTGGTCACAATGTCCTGCTTACGTCATGTTCTGGCTATGTTGAAGGTCTGTCTTCATGTGTACAAGTTGTATTTGCTATGTAAGCATTTGTGTTGCACTCGCACATGAAGTTGCATGCAATGTCACGCAAGTGTCATCGCAGTCGTTCAACAATCTATCTCAAGTATTTCACTTGTTTCTCGCACTCGTTGGTCAGTCACATTGAGCGTATGTTGTTTTGTTGGTTCGAGGTGTCTTGTTATCGAGTCGTGTTGAGTGTGTGTTCACAAGGTCATGCATGCACAAGTTCACTCACTCACACACTTAGTCATTTTCCTGAAGAACTGTTTACCAAACCACCCTCCAATAATCGGACCTTTGCTGAGCTGCATTGCGCACTCTCAACCCTCAGTGATCATGTACTCCTGCCCAAAATTGCGTAGAGCTCGAGGCTACCTCCCAAGCAGTCTGCACTGTGCAATCCTAGAATCAACCCGACATACTTTCACCCAGAACAATGCAAAAGTTTCCCAACAAGCCATCTCAATTTGTGGTGCCCACAAGCAAACCTCCCGCTGGTCAACTGGAGAGTTTGACCGGGAAGTGACCCCCGTCTTCACTCCTTCAAAAAATTGCATAGAAGTTGTCAACATGCCCGCCTCCACTAACTGAAAAAAATTTCACAGGCATGAGGGATAGGCACTCGCTGCCTATCACTACATTGTCCCTAAAAATTGCACAATTCTATCAGCCAATCCACCTTGTTAGCCAACTTGCTGCTCCTCCTGAAAAATCTACAGATTTCTTAGACTGTCCTCCCGCTTCTCGACACCCCGCTCATCCTCGAAACTGCGTAGACATGTCCTGCATGCCTGCCTCCTAGTTCTACACAATTTTGGCCAACAATCTTCCGCAACCCGCTGCCAACTTCCCTGTAGAATTTGCCAGTTTTCACTGTGAGTGTCCTCCTTGCTGCCCGCACTGCCTCCCTAAAACAATTGTGCAATTCTGCCTCCCAGCTAAGCTAGATCCCGCAGGAGGTCGCTGATGTTCTTGACCGCTCATCCTATCCTCCCAATGAACTCTGCACAATTTTCCTTGACAATGCCCCAGAGCCCGTATCCTGGCCTGAAATGTGCTCTGCGCAGTTTCAGACTCTTGTCCTCTCTCCCGGTCACCCGCACCCAATATCGGAAGATGATGCATCATGCTAGACTAGGAGATTTTTGGATTTGATGGCGTCTCGTTATGAGTGATTGCAGACACATGTACATGGATGAGACATGGCGTGGCAACGAACAAGATGAACAAGGAGTGCATGCTAGGAGACTTGTTCGCAAACGGATGAGCACATGAAGCATGCCAAGTACCAACGAAGGGGATACATGCATGCGAAACATCAAGAGAACATCAAAACCATCGAAGACTCCACGCACCTTGTCATGTGGAGGTGAAGCTATTATACAACAAGAACACACTCATCACTCAGCAGCACTGCAGCTCGACATGGACACCACCATCAACATGAACATACCAGCACTGTCGTGTTGAGTCATGTCATGAGTCATCTCGGCCACATCACTACAGTGGGCCATCTTGTTGTAATCAATGTAATGTAACGTGGAAATCCTAGAGACCCGCATGTAAATTTGAAGAATCGTGTAAGTCAAACAATCATGAGGGAAGTCGAACAGTCATAAGGGTCAGTTTCACCCTTGGGTATATACCCCTCATTTGTACGTGCAAAAGACTTTTCACCTTGGCTCCTCCCACAAGCCTTGAGAATCTGTAGTCTTTTCTTTTAGGAGTGAGCAGTGGTTCCAACACCCCGCTATCAAGGTTAGTGATGTATGGTGTACCGATGTGTCTTGGAACTTTCACTTAATTCAGAAGCCTGTTAACATGCCAGCACATTTTCACACATGTATTGTATTCGTTTCTAAGACTATTCTTTGGACGCTTGTAATGCATGTTGCTTTAACATGTATTAAGATAGTTGAACTATTTCGGTTGTGATAGTACATATGCTATTGGAAGTGTGTTGTATCAGTTGTTAACGTTGTCTCACCCATGTGGACCATTCCGCCAGACACTCGACAAATTCATTCTCGTAAACTTGTTATAACGACTGTTGCACTCGTGTGGAATATTCTGTTGGGTGTTGTACGTGTTATCTATGCATCTTGTTTGTGACTACCATATCCGTGTGGACTACTCCATCGGAAGCTGCACATGTCCTGTTGTGTTTTGTGTCTCTAACAGAGTTGGGACTATTCCCTTTCGACTTGAGACTCACTCTCACCCTCTCCCTCTGTAGTGAAAGAACCTTAGCACAAGTAACACTAAATACTCACCAAGCAAGTGAACCTCGTTGTTCAAAGACAAAGTAAACCACTCTCATGTGATGAAAAGCAAGAGCTAAGACATATCTTTAAGATAATGGCAACCATACCATCATACGGATGGGACTCCTACACCAAACAGTGTGAGGTCTAGCTGAGACTTAATACCGAGGAGATCTCGTGAATGTTGGCGATTCCAGAACCGTCAACATTTATGGCGCTAGAAGGAGGGCCGCCAGTTGTTTATGGTTGAATTTCCTCTCACCCCCACTCATCAATCATCTAGTCAAGGCAGTAACCCACGCTACCTCCCACCTACACGCAACTCTGAAATTGATTACTCCTCATCTTCCAGACGTGAACAAGAAATTTCGTATCAACACCTCTACTCTATCCATCCCATCACCTGTCAATTTTCCAAGGTAGTTAGATTGATCCTAGGAATGCAAGATCTTCCACGCACATCAAAGAAGCCAAAGGCCACTCCCACAGGATTTGTTGTATCATCGGTGGAAGAAGCAATTCTTGCCACACTCGAAGGTCTCGCAGAAGCTGTTGAGAACGGATAGGAACCTCTAGTCTTCCGACAGGGAGAACATGACACCCTCGTGATCTTGGGCTCAGAATCTGGTATAGGTGGCAGAGGGGAAGGCATCGGAGGAGGTAGAGGCGAAGACGAACCAACAAACACAGAGTTGGAACTGTCAGATTCTGAAGAAGAGGAGGACGATGAAGAAGAAGAAGAAATGGCTAAACAAAAATTAGAATCAATGACTTAGGGACCATAATCATTGTCTCTCTCGGGTGATTTGCATAGGATGCCAAAGTGTTTGGAGTAGATGTTGACAAATTATGACTGTAAAAGAATAGTGAAGGCAAAGACCACTTGGACAACTTCTACCTATAGTTGCAGACACTCGAGGTATGACACGACGACGTTGCATGCGGATTGTTTTTGTGTACCTTAGATGGTCGAGCAACGATATGGTATCACAGCGCTCCTGTCAATTCCATCCATAACTGGGGTATGTTCAAAAGGATGTTTATAGAAAAAATTGCTAATGACAAGACCCCTGCCATGTTGCTCAAAGAGTTGGGCAGTTTAAAGATGGAGTTGAAAAAGAAAGTTAAAGATTTTAATTAGAAGTTTTTGCGCATATTGAACAAGTTTGCAGCAGACACAAAACCTCATGACTCCATCACTGTCAACTATTATATGTTTGCACTGCCAACCAGTATTGCGCAATTCATTAAGCGAGCTGTGAAACCAACGTTACTAGAGAAGTACGAAGAGGTGATCATTGTGGAAAAAGACCTACGCGCGTTTGGAGTCATCAAGCATGATGAACCAGAAAAAGACTCTAGAGATGCGAGTAGGAAGCCCTATGCTGCGACAACCAAGCGTAAAGACAAGGAAGCAAGTGACATTAAAAATCTTACTAATCTCGTCAAAATTTGAAAACTGAGGTGTCTGAGCTAAAAAAACGAACAATCGACACATTTGCGAGCAAGCTGCCTCCCAGACAACAGAAGGGAAACATGTCATCAGGCAGCAACCACTTCCCGGCTAAAATTGCACAGAGCTCCAGCTTAGTGTTCCAGACGGAATTGTGCGCGAACGAAAATTTTTGTTCATTCCATGAAGGCCTTCACAATGAAGGGACTTGTCCAAAATGGAAACAAGTTGCGGACTCAGTATGAAATTGTATGCCAAATACATTAAGCAATGCGAAGTATTAGTTGAGAGACGAGGACGATGAGGAAGATGTTGCATCTTATGAGGCACCCAGCACTGGGCAAGTGATCAACATGTATTAGTGCTCGCAAGCAGCGTAGAAGACAAACACCGAGAAGTAGACCCAACAGCAAAGTGGTCGATACAATCTTAGAATTCAAGGGGATCCCCCTACAATTGGGGAGATGAACAGAAGGCTTGAACTGTTGAGGAAGGTTGATCCACCAACTGGCCAAAAGCACAAAGCCAAAGCAAGCCCAAGAAGACAGCTGTGAACGAGAGTACATCCATGAGTAGTAAACTTCAGAACACTCCGTCGGACAGTACCAACACAAGTCTAACCCCGAACATCTCGGTGAGTTTACACGCTCTAGATTACAATATTGTGGAAGATATGAAGAAAACTTGTGCAAACATCTCTTTGTTCGAGGTAGCTAATATCTAGGGTTAGTGGGATATTTTGTTGCGTGCATTGGGGCAAACATCTGTGGACAACACAACCTCTACTAACAAGGGAGTAATCACATCTCCCGGTTCACTCACAACTGTGCTCAACACACTCCGGATGGAAGAAGCAAACATTGTTTGCCCTCCATTCTTGGTTTCATTTGAAATATTTAACTACAATGTTCACAATTGTTTGGTTGATTCTAGCGTATCAACCAACGTCATGCCACTCTCCATTGCCAAGCAAATCAATGCGTAATGGAGTAAGACATTTGCGCAGATCATCCAATTAGATCGAATGTGTGTACCAGCCATTAGTGAACTTTGGGATGTTATCATACGATTATCTCATGATAGGTGATTTCATTAGTGCATCAACATTGTCATTGTGGACATACCAGAAGCATATGTCTTACTGCTTAGTAGAGACTAGTCCAACAAGTTGAATGGGTACTTTTCTACAGACTAGTCACACTTGTGGCTTCCATACCAGGGAAAAAGAAATCAGATTCGAGTGTTATCCGAGAGATACATGAGACACAATGTCACTCCCATCAATGGTGAGAACGAACTATTGGCTTTCATGGAACTCATGTTCGGCAATTGCCTCTTAGAAACACAGTTGGGGTGTTATCTCGCACAACCAGCTCCAACCCCACCAGACACGCAGTTGGGTCTCCTTCCTTGCCCAACTGATGGAAATGAAACTTGTATAATACATTGTAACACTAGTAGCAGTAGCAGTAGCAATAGTAGTACAAGTGCATCAGGCGGTCCGTGTATAGACGAGTTGTGGACCATGTATTTTGATGGATCAAAGGTACAGGATGGCTCTGGAGTCGAGTGTGTCTTGACAGACCCAAAGCACAGGAAACATTTGATCTCAAGCCAATTGGAGTTCGAGTGCACGAACAACACTGTTGAATATGAAGCACTCATATGGGCTTGCACAAGGCCATTAGCCTCAACGTTTTTGCGTTCAAAGTAGTAGGTGATTGAAAAAGATTGGTACGACAGGTACGTAACACCATACACTATTTGTCACCTCATCTCAAAAGTTACCAGCAAGAGGTATGGCGACTAATATTTAACTTCTTAGCATTCAATATCATTGTTGTGCCAAGAACGCGTAACGCAGATGTTGATGCCTTAGCAAACGCAACTGCTAGGATGTCACCGCTTAGGGATAGATTTACTGTTGAAATTTTGTATAAGATTTCTATCCCTGATAACATAACTAATTTGGGCGTTTTTTACGATGATCAAAAGATAATGCACTTCATGGTCAGTGTTGATGTCTTCAAAGATGCAACGATTGACGAAGATGAGCACAAGCAATCTCTACAAGCTACAGTTGATGACAAGAAAGGCAACCTCATACCCAAGAGTGTGGTGTCTCTCGAAAATCTCTATGACTTGTAGAACTGCTTTCAAGGGCTAAGGAATAGCAAAACCCACAGTTCCACCATGATGCACGAACATATAAACTCTGGAACAGAACAAGATTTGAAGTTCGTCAATCTCAGTACATATTGGGATGTGTAGCAGGAGTGGCAAGCATTTGTCCACTTGTTCAAACAGTATCGAGATGTGTTCGCGTGGACATACGATGATCTAAAAACATATGACACACTAATAATCCAACACGTGATTTCGATAAAGGAAGGGGTCAATCCATTTCAGCAGAAGTTGAGGAAATTACATTCGTCACTTGAACCCCTCATACAAAAAGAGTTGACTCAGTTGTTGGATGCACGGATCATTTACAGAGTTCGTCATTCCACATGGGTTTCTAACTTAGTTCCTGTACGTAAGAAGTCCGGGCAGATCCGCTTGTGCGTTGATTTCCAAAAATTGAATCGCGACTTGGACAAAAACAGCTACCTCGTGTCATCAATGGAGCATATTTTACATATAATATCTAGTGCATAAATGTTTTCCTTAATCGATGGTTTTTTTAGGATATAACCAAGTTCTGGTAGCAAAACCTGATAGACTAAAGACCACCTTTCATACCAAGTGGGGTACGTTCGCATACAGGAGAATTCCATTTGGGCTCATGAATGTAGGGACAAATTTTCAGCGCGCCATGGACATCGCCTTCCGTGGACTCATCGGACAGAGCGTAGTCGTGTACCTTGACGACGTGACTGTCTTTTCCAGAAAATGGTCAGACCACATACACCATCTGAGGAAGATATTCGAGCAATGCGAGAAATACGGGATTTCCTTGAATCCAAAAAAGAACTTATTTGCAATGTCTAAGGGGAACCTCCTCGGGCACATCATTACCATAAGTGGGATCAAGGTTGATCAGGACTGAGTTTATACCATTACACAGATTCCTCACCCAGCAAGCAAGAAAGCAATGCAGTCCTTCTTGGGAAAGATAAACTTCCTTCGAAAGTTCATCTCATGTTATGCGAAGATAGTGAAACTATGCAAGACATGATCAATAAGGATGTAGTCTACAACTGGGGTAAGAGGGAAAAAAATGCATTCACCTGTATCAAATAGGCTATAGCAGATGCGCCTTGACTTTACAACCCAAATTTTAACAAATATTTCTTGCTATACACCTTCGTCTCTGACACCTCGCTTGTTGCAGTACTCACTCAGAAGGATGAGCTGAACGACGAACATCACATCTCCTTCATAAGAGAAAGAATGGAGGGACCTGAGCTGAACTACCCTGCCATTGATAAATAAGCATACGCAGTATACAAGGCGGTGAATCACTTCAGACCCTACTTGTTGCAGAACCATTGCATAGTCTATGTGCCTCACCCATTAATCCAATCATTGCTTGTACAACAAGAGATGGGTGAAAGACGTGCGAACTAGATGACAAGCTTGCAAGAGTATGATCTTGACATCAAGTCAGTTCACACTGTCAAGGGCCATGGTCTCTGCAAACTCACAGCTGAAGTAGTCCATGCACATGAGGAAGAAGAAGAGCTCGTTGTTTGGGAGCAAGAAATTGAGATGTATGATGTAGAGTGAGCACTACCCACTTCATGCAGAAACTCTTGGTACGAAGATGTGCACCAATACCTTGAGCATGGCACCATACCCTCTCACTTCTCCATGAGATAGAAGAGGGCACTGTGCCTCAAAGCTTTATCTTATCAGTTGGTGCACGAAGTGCTTTATAGAAAGCACAGTAACGGGATTTTTCTCAAGTGCCTGGAGGCACATGATTCAGAGAAGGTCTTGCATGGTCTGCATGATGGACCAGCCGGGGGCCACTGTGCAAGAAATACCATTGCGCACAAAGTTATGCAAGCTAGTTTCTACTAACCCACATTATTCAAGGATGCACACGCTTACGCCTGCAAGTGACCGGTCTGTCGGCGATGCACCGACATAACATGAAGGTTAGCAGCCTCGCTACACCCTGTTGTAGCGACTGAACCGTTCCAACAATGGGGCCTGGACATCATTGAGGAAATCTTCCCACATTCGTCAAAACAACATTGTTACATCTTGACAGCTACAGATAACTTCACACAGTGGACAGAAGCAGTTTCACTTAAGCAAGTGAATGACCAGGAAGTCATCAACTTCCTCCAACAGAACATCATCTCACGATTTGGCATTCTGGTATCACTTGTGTTTGACAATGCAACTTACTTTTCGTCTTTAAAGCTTTATGATTTTGCATTGCAGTATGGTATCGTGCTTAAACACTCATCTAACTACTACCTGTAGGGAAATGGTTTCGCAGAATCCACAAATAAAAATCTTATCTACATTATCAAGAATACCATTTACTCTGAATAGTGTAATTGGCACTCCACTTTGACGAATGCTTTATGGAACCGTGTAACACCCAAACCCTCTCTGAACACTTTTCCATACTTCCTTGTTTATAGGAAATAAGTCGTCCTTCCGCCAAACATCTACTTCCCTGCGCTCCAATCGTCCCAAGAATCCCAAGGCAAGCCTTGTCTGCTAGTTCAGCGCAGGATTGATACACTTCACAAGTTGTAGGAAGAAAGGATGAAAGCAAAAGAAAAATTTGCACTCCACCAGAACCGTATCAAGAGATGGTTCGACAAGAAGTCTGCAGGGAACTCTAACTTTGTTGTGGGTGACGTAGTCTTGAAATGGGACCAACCCCTGAAGACAAAGTGATCCAGGTGGCTCCTAAGAGACACATAGGACAAAGAGGGCTCATGAATGCTTGAAAATCAAAGTGTTTGGATTATGCTCGAACTAGGGCCAGAGCATAGATCTTGTCTTCCTAATCACAGCGGTGTGAACGGTTCGTCAATCCAAGTCTGTATGCGAAAGTTAGACGTAGTCAAAGTTGGGTTGACTTTTTGGTGACTGGGCAACTTAAGGAGGCCACAATTTTGATCGACCCGACCACCGGATTTTGGACGAAATTGTGGGGTCGTTAATTTGACTCCCACGGCTTAAAATTCCGAATTTTAAAAATGTGCATTGTTTGTTTAAAATATATATATATATATATATATATATATATATATATATATATATATATATATATATATATAGTTACGTATAGTGTTGGTGGGGGGGTGGGGGAGGGTTTGGTGGCCCCCACCCCCCCTCCCCCACCATATATATATATATATATATATATATATATATATATATAGTTACGTATAGTGTTGGTGGGGGGGTGGGGGAGGGTTTGGTGGCCCCCACCCCCCCCTCCCCCACCAACACTATACATAACTAAATTGGGGGCTAGCGGGGGTCGAACCCGGCCCCATACCATAACAAACAAAACCAAAACTTTATGCGCCAACATTAAATGCAAACAAACGTTAAACCTGCGGAGGAGGGTATGGGGGCAGGCCACTCAAGGCGGGCCTAGCCACCCGAAATTTGTTTTAAAAAACAATTTGTGTATAAAAAGGATTTTTATGCAGTTTATAAAAACCATAAAATGATATTTGTGGAGGGGCAAGATTTGACCACCTGACCTCCTCCCACAATAGATTTCTTGGTAACTTTGCTAGTAATTTTATTTAAGAACTCAATTTTTGCCAGAGCTAGGAGGAGAAGCACTGCACGAATTTCGAGACATGAGCGGGCACATATTTCAAGCAGTTTAATAACTTTTTAATGTAGGAACCATGAATTTTACAGGAGGGCAAAATTTTCAACTTCTCAGAAATTGACAAATTTTATATGGAATTTACACCTCTTGTCGCCACGAACACGATGGCATTATGCATTTTTCAATATGAGTTCTGCATCTTCCAGTGATTTCCAGAATGCACGCGGAACCATGATTTCAGCGAAAACACGCAGCGGAACCATGAGCCATGAAATTTTCCCACAAAGGTAAAATTTCACTTTGTCAGAATATGGTCAAGTTTATACTTGTTTTTCATGGTTTTCCGTAGGTATCCTAATGGTGAAATCAGATTTGACATGTGAGCAGTGGATTTTCAGCTCATCCCTGAAACAGAATCTTTGAGGAATCTTGAGGGAATCTAAAAGATTCTTTGAGCTCTAAATTTTCAAATTCTCGGAATTTGGATTTTGGACAGTCGTTTTGGCACTACTCGACGCCACAAATCTGATGGTGTATTCAGATTTGTCTTTCTCTCATTTCTTTCAGTCACTTTTCTAAGTGCCAGCGCAAATGTCCATCTTCATGTGCGAACAATCTTCTTCTTGCGATCAATGCTGTGAGATCGATGTTTCAGCAAGCTTCAGCACTTTGACAGCCTTTGCTTCAGATGGCCCTTGGCGGTGAGGTATATGATGTGTTCATGTACTTCTTCTTTTTGCATTATGTTGTACACATCCATGATTGATGTTGATGCAGGACCTTGTTTATTACATGTTGTCATGATTCCTTGCTTGATTTGATGCGGAATCTTTCTATGTGATGTACTTTCTGTCATAACTCTTTATGTTATGCTTTGAGATCCCTTGTTGTATGTTGTTGGGATACTCTTGTTTTCGTCATGCATGTTTTTTGCTTTGACATCCCTTTTGTGCCATGTTGGCGGGATGCGCACCATGCTTGTTTTTGTGTCATACTGATAGGAGGCTTTTGATTGAGAGTTCTAGCTGTGGAACATCTCTTAGAGCCACTCCTGCATGAGGGCATTCTTCCTTGTATGATCGAGACATCATCTCTATGTACATCACCATTATTGACAGCACTAAATGCAGTGGCCTACACCATCTTGACACCGGGGCCCAGAGACGTAGTCCCTTCCGAACGAACTTCGTTATCAACGCTTATGTTTTCATGTGTTGATGATTGTTATATTCCTCTTCCTTATAGTCTGCAGCTGTATTTGTTAATTTTCTTTTAAAAAGCAATTTTAACACATCGCGAAAGTAAAAGGTCTTGGAAGGGTCCTTCTTCACACCCGGACCTGGATCACAAAGGCAAACATACGAAGTTCCAGTCCCTGTGGATTGGTCCGTCTATTGTCTAGGAGAAGCTTGGCCCACACACGTACCGTCTGCAATCACTTGACGAGAGGATTGAAAACCTTCCTGTCAACGACCAAGATCTCAAACATTACTTTTAGTAAGTCGAGGTCGTGCCTCGCGCCATGTACACAGTCTATTTACTGCTTGTTGTCTTTTCGCTTTGCCTTACTAATTTTGTTCTGTTTTGTTTTGTTTGCTTAGTATCAATAAGTGTTTCCCTCACTGAGTTCTCGCTTTTGAATGAGTATGTGGCTGAGATCCAAAGAGTCTTGTGACACTCCAACACTTGGCCATCCATGCGTCCATCTTCTTTGTGCTTGGTTATAAACTTCGGTCGATGAAGTCTTCACGGAAAATACGAGCTGCCTGTAAGGGAAGCTCTGGTCCAACCATGAACCTATGTCCATACTGGGAAACCCCATGCCTGTACTCAACCTTCTGCTTTATGTGTTCAAGCTCATCCAACTGTAGAAACATAGAAGGGGAAAATCTAAACGAGGAAACCTATGTCAGAGGTCTTACATGCTTCTATGAATGAACAACCTCTTATGCTCTCAATAAGTCGGGATCCCTCTTTCGCCCCAAAATTAAATAAGTGCCTATGCACAATCTTCTTTTAAAAATACAAAGGCAAAAGAAGAGAAAGGATTTTTAATGAGAAATATTTTGGCGGAAATCACATTGTAATATTTTTGTCGACGTGTTTTGAACCAACGAGTGTGGTCCATCGTCAGGGCAAGTTGAAGAACAAGATCATGGCTACAGGTTAAATAGGGAGAGCAGATCTTCCAACGGCTATATTTGACTAGGAAACAACTATATTGGACTAGGCAATTTGACTGAGAAACAACTAAATTTGACTGGTCAACTCGACTGGACCGAGGGAGAGGAAAAGTTATTAATGTTATTGTTATATTCATTACCAACATTTGAATAAAAGTAAAGTTTGTAAAATAGTTGTTACTATTATAATTAAATAAATAAAAGGTTAACATGGAGGTTTTTTTTTTTACACCACCAAACATCACTCATTAATTACCTAAAAATAGCTAATATGGAATACTAATTAAATGAATATGTATCTTATGAAATAAAAAACATTACATCAATAATATGTAAATATATGCTTTCCGAATAAATAGTTAATTAGTTATTATACAAATTAGTTTATTGTAAGAATAAACTCACAAAACCTTAACCTATCTATATATATATATATATGTATATATATATATATATATATATATATATATATATGGAGGGAGTGAAGGAAAATAGAGAGACTAGAAGGAAAAAAGGACAATGATCAAACAAGGAAAGGAGGGGAAAAAACAAGGTAAGTCGAGGTCGCGCCCCGCGCCATGTACACAGTCTGTTTACTGCTTGTTGTCTTTTTGCTTTGCCTTACTAATTTTGTTCCGTTTTGTTTTGTTTGCTTAGTATCATGCTATTTTCATTTTTGTCAATAAGTGTTTGCCTCACTGAGTTCTCGCTTTTGAATGAGCATGTGGCTGAGATCCAAAGAGTCTTGTGACACTCCAACACTTAGCCAGCCATGCGTCCATCTTCTTTGTGCTTGGTTATAACCTTCGGTCGATGAAGTCTTCACGAAAAATACGAGCCACCTGTAAGGGAAGCTCTGGTCCAACCACAAACCTATGTCCATACTGGGAAACCCCATGCTTGTACTCAACCTTCTGCTTTATGTGTTCAAGCTCATCCAACTGTAGAAACATAGAAGGGGAAAATCTAAACGAAGAAACCTATGTCAGAGGTCTTACATGCTTCTATGAAGGAACAACCTCTTATGCTCTCAATAAGTCGGGATCCCTCTTTCGCCCCAAAATTAAATAAGTGCCTATGCACAATCTTCTTTTAAAAATACAAAGGCAAAAGAAGAGAAAGGATTTTTAATGAGAAATATTTTGGCGGAAATCACATTGTAATATTTTTGTCGATGCGTTTCGAACCAACGAGTGTGGTCCATCGTCAGGGCAAGTTGAAGAACCAGATCATGGCTACAGGTTAAATAGGGAGAGAAAATCTTCCAACGACTATATTTGACTAGGAAACAACTATATTGGACTAGGCAATTTGATTGAGAAACAACTAAATTTGACTGGTCAACTCGACTGGATCGAGGGAGAGGAAAAGTTATTAATGTTATTGTTATATTCATTACCAACATTTGAATAAAAGTAAAGTTTGTAAAATAGTTGTTACTATTATAATTAAATAAATAAAAGGTTAACATGGAGGTTTTTTTTTTTTTTACACCACCAAACATCACTCATTAATAACCTAAAAATAGCTAATATGGAATACTAATTAAATGAATATGTATCTTATGAAATCAAAAACATTACATCAATAATATGTAAATATATGCATTATGAATTTAGTGTAAATATATAAATAAATAGTTAATAAGTTATTATGCAAGATAGTTTCTTTTATTATTAATATCATAGACGGAAATTGTAAGAAATAGACCTATAAAAAACAAAATCAAGGATATAATAAGGACATATATAGATGGATTACTAAATCAAAACCTAAAATCATTAATATAATATGGAATAAAAATGTAAATATATGCTTTCCGAATAAATAGTTAATTAGTTATTATACAAATTAGTTTCTTGTAAGAACAAACTCACAGAACCTTAACCTATATATATGGAGAGAGTGAAGGAAAATAGAGAGACTAGAAGGAAAAAAGGACAATGATCAAACAAGGAAAGGAGGGGAAAAAACAAGGAAACCGGGCAGGGGACGGGGAAGCGGCTAGGAGGAGAGGGTAGGGATCCAGCAACTACTAATTTTCCAGCCGTCATCTCTATTGAGGTTTCTTGGCCTTTTTTCGATTTCTATGGCTTCCCTAAATTTCTGGTGATGGAAATGCGCCACCTTGGCAATAACACGGGTCTCCTCAATGCATACATGGTGCTTTGTCTTCTCCGCATGTTCAGCCAGGGTGGAAGACCGGGTTCTCCTATGTTTTATGTCAGCTGAGTGCTCATTAATCCTTTGATTAATAGAGCGACCCGTCTCACCAACATATGGGGTCCCACATGAACATGGAATAACATAGACACCTTTCATGTCCTTGGGGTCAACCGGGTCTTTAACCGATCTAAGGGAGCTACGGATGGTGTTAAGGGGTCTAAAGGTGGAGGGAACATTATGCTTCCTAAGAATTCTAGCAATCTTATCAGTCGTCCCCTGGATGTAAGAGAGATGAACCCCTGAGACTCGCTCTTTAGGGTCTCTCTTGACCACTGAATACTTGTTGGCTTTGAGGAAAGCTTTCTCACCGAGGTGCCTACTATAACCATTATTAGAAAAAACATTAAGGAGATGAGCTTTCTCTTTATCTAGGCTCTTTTCATCAGAGATCCTTAGTGCACAAGTAGCTAGCGTGTTGAGAACACCTAACTTTTGAGCAGGGAAATGATGGGAAATGGCATGAAGATACTGCTCAGTATGAGTTTTTTTTTTTTTTTTTTTTTTTGCGAAACACTTGGTGGAAGATCGAACCATCACCATTCCTTGAAATGAGAACATCGAGGAAGGGCAGGTGCCCATCAACTTCCTGCTCCACAGCAGGGAAATGATGGGAACTGGCATGAAGATACTGCTCAGTATGAGTTTTTTTTTTTTTTTTCGAAACACTTGGTGGAAGATCGAACCATCACCATTCCTTGAAATGAGAACATCGAGGAAGGGCATTTGCGCATCAACTTCCTGCTCCACAGTGAACTTTATGGAGGAGGATTGAATATTGAGATGATTGAAGAAAAGATCCAACTCTTCTTGGCCATGGGACCAGATGACATTCGTGTCATCCACAAATCTCTTCCAAAGCTTGGGAAGGAGCCAAGCAGAGGCCAAAGCCTTGGATTCAAAATCTTCCATAAAAATATTAGCAACAACCGGGGACAGGGGGGAGCCCATGGCAACACCACAGGTCTGTTCAAAGAACTCTCCCTCAAAGCTGAAAAAAGTTGAAGTGAGACAGATCTCTACTAAACGAGCGGTATCAAGGTCCGTGAGGTGTTTGATGACATCGATGGCCTCTTTTATAGGAATGCAATGATTTCCGCTTAAATATTTCTCATTAAACTTGATATGGATCACAAAAGCTTAAATTCAACAAGAGAAAGGATTCCTATGCAGAGAGGTGAAGCATGCAACTCCACTGCGGTACTGACGAGGCTTGCTGGAAGTGGAGCAATGTGTGTGTTCCTGCGTGACTCTGTCGGGGTACCATTCAGGCCTGCTGGCAACGAAGCAACACCACAGATGAAAACTTATACTCTAAAAAATTTAAACTCATGAACTAAACTACCCTTCCCAATTTTGAAACAATGTGATCAAGATGAAACTTGTTGTTTTGTTTGACTGAGTTGGAAAATGGTGAACCATGTATGTCCGTGGGGCAAGTGGGGAAGCCAAAGTAACCCGCACATTGATTCAATACTTCCTGATAGACCAAGGCCCTGTGTTGTCAATGGACCAAAATAGAGACACTGGTATTCAACTAGTGTGTCACCAAGTCTTATAGCGGCTGCAAAACCCTCCAAAATTTTGGCCTGCATCCAATTTCAGAGCCTTCCTTGGTTTTTTTCCTTGATGTTTGCAAACTCTCGGGTTCATCCCACAAGCTCATGTCGAGTCTTTGCACCCTCATAGCTTGACTGTTCACCGAACATCTTTTAGCATGTTGGTCACAATGTCATGCTTGTGGTCATGTTCTTGCTATGTGGAAGCTATGTCTTCGTGTGTACGAGTTGTATTCGCTATGTAAGCATCTATGGCACTCGCACACGAAGTTGTATGCAATGTCGCGCAAGTGTTGTCACAATCATTCAATGATCTATCTCAAGTGTCACACTTGTCGCTCACACCCATTGGTCAGTGACACTGAGCATATGTTGTCTTGTTGGTTTGAGGTGTCTTGTCGTCAAGTCGTTTTGAGTGTGTGTTTGAAATGTCATGCATGCCCAAATTCACTCACTCACACACTTAGTCATTTTTCTGAAGATCTGTCGACCGTACCACCCTCCGACAACCAGACCTCCGCTGAGCTACATTGCGCAGTCTAAGCCCTCAGTGATCAAGTACTGCTGCCCAGAATTGCGCAGAGCTTGACACTGCCTCCCAAGAAGTTTGCATTGCGCAATCCTGGAATTAACCCGACTGATTGTCACCCAGAACAGTGCAAAAGTTGCACAAGAAGCCATCTTAATCTGCGTTACCCACAGGCAAACCCATCAAGCCTCCTGCTGATCAACCAGAGAGTTTGACCGGGCAATGACCCCGGGCTTCACTCCTCCAAAACATTGTGCAGAAGTTCTCAGCATGCCCCCCTCCGCTGACTGAAGAAATTGCGCATACATGAGGGACAGGCACCCGTTGCCTGTCACTTCAGTGTCCCTGAAAATTGTGCAGTTCTGTCAGCCAATCCCCCTGTCAAACAGCGTGTTGCTCCTCCTGAAAACTGCCTAGTTTTCTTGGACAATCCTCCCGCTGCTCGACACCCCACTCAGAACAGAAACTACGGAGACATGTCCTGCATGCCTACCTCCCAGTTCCGTGCAGTTTTAGCTAGCAAGCTCTCGAAGCCCGCTGCTAGCCTCCCCAGAGAATCTTCACAATTTTCATTACCTGTGTTCTCCCTGCTACCCATACTGCCTCCCTGAAAAAATTGCGTAGTTCGGCCTCTCAACTGAGCCAGATCCCACAAGAGGTCACTCATGTTTCAGACCGCTCATCCCAGCCTCCTAGTGACCTCTACGCAACTTTCCTTGGCAGTGCCCCAAAGCCCGCATCCTGACCTGAAATGTGCTCTAATAAGTTTTAGAGCCTTGTCCTCTCTCCCGGTCACCCACACCCAAAAACGAAAGATGATGCATCATGGTAGACTAGGAGATTTATGGATTTGATGTCATCTCATCATGAGTGATTGCAGAAACATGTACATGGATGAGACATGGCGCAATGACGAACGGGATGACCAAGGAGCGCATGCTAGGAGACTTGTTCGCGAACGGATGAGCACATGAAGCATGCCAAATACCAGCGAAGGGGATGCATGCATGTGAAACATCAAGTGAACATCAAAACCATCGAAGACTCCGTACACCTTGTCATTGGAGGTGAAGCTATGATACGCCAAGAGCACACTCATCACTCAGTAGCACTGTAGCTCGACATGGACACCACCATTAGCATGAACATACCAACACTATCATGTTGAGTCATGTCATGAGTCATCTCGGCCACATCATTATAGTGGGCCATCTTGTTGTAATTAATGTAATGTAACGTGGAAGTCCAAGAGACCCACATGTAAAGTTGAAGAGTCATGTTACATTGGTGAGTCTCACCGTTGGTTGTATATACCCCTCATTTGTACATGCAAAAGACTTTTCACCTTGGCTCCTCCCACATAGCCTTGAGAGTATGTAGTCTTTTCTTTGAGGAGTGAGCAGTGGCTCCAACACCCAGCTATTGGGGTTAGTGATGTATGGTGTACCAATGTGTCTTGGAACTTTCACTTAATTCAAAAGCCTGTTAACAGGCCAGCACGTTTTCACATGTGTATTGTGTTCGTTTGTAAGACTATTCTTTGGACGCTTGTAATGTATGTTACTTTAACCTGTGTTAAGACAATTGAACTATTTCGGTTGTGTTAGTACATATGCTATTGGAAATTTGTTGTATCAATTGTTA
This sequence comes from Pinus tabuliformis, assembly GCA_031772625.1. Lineage (NCBI taxonomy): Eukaryota > Viridiplantae > Streptophyta > Pinopsida > Pinales > Pinaceae > Pinus > Pinus tabuliformis. The sequence continues at coordinate 753,501 of CM062805.1, read as the reverse complement.
ACGATGTCTCGCCTATGTGGACTATTCCATCAGACACTCAACATTTTCATTCTTGTAAATTTGTTATAACGACTGTCGCACTCATGTGGACTATTTCGCTGGGTGTTGCCTGTGCTATCTACTCATCTTGTGTTTGTGACTACCGCATCCGTGTGGACTACTCTATCGGAAGCTGTGCATGTCTTGATGTGTTGTGTGTCTATAACAAAGTTGGGACTATTCCCTTTTGACTTGAGACTCACTCTCACCCTCTCCCTCTGCAGTGAAAGAACCTTGACACAAGTAACACTAAGCACTCACCAAGCACATGAACCTCACTGTTCGAAGACAAAGTAAACCACTCTCATGTGCTGACAAGCGAGAGCTAAGGCATGTCTTTAAGATAATGGAAACTCGACCATCATACCGGATGGGACTCCTACACCAAATAGTGTGAAGTCTAGTTGGGACTTCATACCGGGGAGATCCCCTGAATGTTGGTGGGTCCAACACCGTCAACAGTAAGTTAATGATTTTCATATGCATTAGGTTTATGTACACATCTTTTGATGTTATGGTTACATTCATGATAGATGTTAGTTTATTAGTGTAGTTATATGCGAACAAGAGTGGTAGTAACATGTGGTTGTATGGATTGTTATTTTTGTTTTATGTTAGATAACTTGATGATCATGTTATATGTTGTTGATGAGTATGCTATAGGCTAACTTGTTGTTGTTATATGATAGTTAGCTTGATGATTAGGTCATGCGTTGTTGATGAGCATGTTATATGTTAACTGGTTGTTGTTATATGTTAGTTAACTTGACTATTAGGGTTATAACGTTAATATCTTGATGTTCTATGTATCATGCTAAATTGGATTGGACCATGCAGATGGTTATGGTTACAATATTCAGGTATGAGCTGACATATTTGTGATGACTTTGCTCACGTGGTTGTTATGCATGAGCAATCAATGCTTGTGAGTTTATGATATGAACATGTTAGTTAGTTAGTTTTATGGATATCACTATATTATTTATGTTTGAGTTGACATGTTGTAAAGTTATATTGTGCTAACTAGATTGACTGTGCAAACAAGATCACCTCCCCTAAAATACATTAATGTGTGAGTTCACTTATGTCGTATATTTGGTGCTTGATTGTTTGATTATGTCATCTATTTGGCGTTCGAATGTTTGGTGTCTATTATGTCGTTTGGTTGATTCATCTAACATGGTATGTTTGCAAGTTGGTTGAATGTTTGATGAATTGCATGATATGAGTATGAATCTATAGGATTGCATGAAGGAAATGATCTTGTTTAAGATGATTGTACTAACACATATGTGTTGAGACAGTTGATATATACTTGAATATAGTTGACAGTGGTAGCATTACGTCTAATGATTATGAGTTGACTATGGATTATGACATGATTGTTAGTCTTGCTAAATGTTGATTTCAATTGATAGATATGATTGTCTTGACATTTGGAACATGTGGTTGACGGGCATGAGCAGTTGCAGGAAACATGATTGGTATTAGCATGACAAGGTAATAGTCTATGTGTTTATATAACTAACAGTTGGGTGATGTGAGGGTACATAGTAAGCCTAGATTGCAACAAGGTAAAAGGGGGTAAAAGAAAGGAATTGGACAAGAATTCCTTTGGCTATGTTTGGAAACTGTAATTCCGGAATGAGTGCCTCACATACAGGAAGTCTTCTTAACCTTGATTTTGTATGACATTATGTGATATGTGCTATAGTCACGAACATGTGCTTGACAGGTATATTAGCCAGTCTCTAGTTGCAGGTGGATTTGTCAAGGGAATTGGAGTCCCTTAAGATATGGCGTGGATGTGTTCAGTTGCAAACAACGTGCTTAGCAAAACAAAGTAAGTTATACAGTGTATTGTTATGTTTATTTATGAACTGACAATTATGTGATTATGGTAGTATGATGTAGGGAGTTGCATGGCAAGAGAGGTTGCCATGAAATCTTGAAGAAGGTTGTCGTTGAGTTTCCCTGGGAACCATGGGGATTGAGTCATGGTGCTTGTTGCTAGTCTTGTTCTCTCGGTCTTTTGTGACTTGTTGAGTTTGATTTATGGTTTGTTGATGTCTAGTGCAAGGTCTTGCCACTTTATTTGTGGTGTTATATTGTTATTGGTTTCAATGGTTTTTCTTTTGCTTGCTTCTTGGTTGTTTCTTGTCTTGCATTTTATGTTTTGAGTCTTGCGAAATGTTTGGAAAAAGGAAATTTAATGGTGCTTGAGGAGAGTTGTGTGGTACCCAACAGGTAATGTAAGAACTCAGATGAAGCTATGTGCATGAGTAAGCGTAGCGGAAGGTAAGACTATGACAGTTGATTGGACTGGTTTGGTCCATTGTGGTAAATGGATGATGACAGAACAGTCATGGGAAAGGTAATCAAGAAAATTTGAAGTAAATGGATCTGAGGTGTCAGATTCCTTGGCTATTTGGGACTGTTGTTCCCAATATTGCATATGTGTTTCTTGAATAAAGGAAGTTCTCTTAACCTTGACCTTATAATATGTGGAAATTTTGTTGTGATCATGATTTTGTTGATGTTTATATATGTATACGTGTATGTAGGTATGTTGTTATCTGACAGGATGATGATTGTTTTATCTTGATGATTATATATGTATGTATCCATGTATCTAAGTTACTGTATGACAGGTTGTCATGGATCATTCTTGTGGAGGAATGATCGCTTATGCAGGTGAATGACATGAAGAGGTTCTTGGTTTATGGGGAATCAAGTGGGAAGAGTAGCATGACACATATACGAGGTCACTATCATGTGGTTATGAATTGATATTATGTAATTATATTATGTCTATGTTATGGACAGGCTATACGAAGGGATACATCAGCGAAATGAAAGCAATGTGGTCTGCGGCATGTCGAGACAAGCATGAATAAGACACTAGAAGCAAGGTTGCTTGGTAGAGGTAGTGTGGTTTTAGATGTGTGGTATTATTGTTGTGCATATGTCGTACATGTTTTACATCTTGCATCTGTGATGATTGTGCGCATGCAGTATTGTGCATATGTAGTGTGTTTACATGTTGTTTATGTAATATTTTGTACAAGGTGTTAGTAAAGATAGTGTTGTATTAATGTTTCATATTCAATGTTGGGTATAGATGGTGTTATGTACATGTTGGATATACGGTGTTGTGTACATATTGTATTGTGTGCATGATGGATATGCGTTGTTGTGTGCATATGGTGCTCTACGAATGTTGAATATGTGGTGTTTTTTATAGATGATGCTACGTACATGTTGGATATGCAGTGTTATGTACATATGCTATTGCGTGCCTGTTGTACATGTGGTGATATGTACATATGGTGTGGTGTGCATGATTGTACAAGTGGTGTTGTGTGCATGTAGTGTTGTGTACATGTTGTAAAAGTGGCGTTGTGTGTAGGTAGTGATGTGTACATGTCTTGCATGCGGCAGTGTGTACACGTGGTGTCGCGTACATGCCGTGTGTGTGGTACTATGTACATGTGGTATTGTGTACACGTTGTACAATGGTGTAGTGTACATGTGGCATTATGTACACGTTATGCAGGTGGCGTTGTGTACATGTGATGTTGTGCACACATTGTGCAAGTGGTGCGGTGTACAAGTGGTACTATGTACATGTTTTATATATGGCATTGGTGCACGTGTGGTAATGTGTGCATGTGGTATATGTTGTGTTGCTGGTTTGTGGTACTATATATGTGCATTGTGTAGTCATGGTATCATGACATGTGTATTCATGGTATCATGACATGTGTATTCATGGTGTTGTATTTTGTGTGGATACATCTATTGTGTGGCATTGTACACCAGGTATAGATGCATGAGTTGTGTTGTATACCAGATGTATGTGTATGCATTGTGTGGTGTTGCATATTGTGTGCGGATGTATGTCTTGTGATGTACATTGTGTACGCATATGTGTTGTGTTGTGTCATACACTTGGTGTAGGCACATGTATTGTATTGTGTCATACACTGGATGTAGATGTATGTGTGGTATTTCAGGTGTGAGTGCATGTATTGCATGGTGTTGTATGTCGTGTGTGGTTGTATGTGTGTGAGGCACATGATTGAGGAGAAGGCATTGGGTGTTTTTCGGGCGTGGCAATCGATTTGGTGTGTGTACAAAAAGAAAAAAGGCAAAAGTAAGATGAAGGATAAGTATCAGTATTGTATTTCAGTTTTACTATGCATATGTTTTATGATTCTGGTCTATGATGATTACATGTGATCTATGACTCTAGTTTATGATGGTTACATGAGATTTATGATTTTGATCTATGATGGTTATGTTTTGAGCTAACCTGATGCGATGTTTTTATACATGATGCTAGTTTGACTTATTGTGACAGGAACTAAACAGGATTGCAAGTGTACCTTATCGACGAGCCACCAATGAGGTATGATTTGAAGTTATTTCAATTTATTTTGATTCTAATGGAAATTATGTGCTTGGAATAGGAATGCATGAACATGCCAAGTTGAGTGGTCGAGATTGACTAAAAGAATTAGCAACAATAGCAAAGTTATTGAAATAGGAAGCACTATGTTGGCAAAGCCTTTAGGAGCAGGGTCATTGTGGGACACTGGTACCCAATATTGTCCGTTGATTTCCATGAGCATGCTATGACTGGTATAATGGTTTGAGGCAGGTATATACCTTGGCTTTTGTATCTTCCGATGCGAGGAAGCCTTCCCAAGGGATGGACTACCCAGGATGGGGGTGCTATCGGAACTTAGAAGGTGAGTGACTGCACAAAAGGGTTGACCGAATTACCCGAGGGACTATGTAGCAGAGGAGGGAAGGTCGGGGATGGATTTTATTTTGTCATGAGCATTGCCAAATGGAATCAGATGCACATTGGGACTGCACCCTGGAATAATAAGCCGATAACTGTTCACTGAGAGGACAAGTGGCACTAGATTGTAGCACTGGACGTTGGATGTAGCTTTGACTTTGACAGTGGATTCTGGACTTCCTGGGAAGGAAGTGAATCATGGTATTACTTTGAGGATGGAGGTGTGAGCCTCTGGACTCCCTTGTTGTGGATGCAGGCATCATATCTTTTATATGTTGGTTGAGCAAATGTGTATATGCGTATATTATTGTAAATACTATATCGAGTTGGATTTATAAAGCTCCATAGACATTATGATTATTTGTTGGTTGAAGAAAATGTGTATGTGTATATATGGTTATTGTAAAGCTCCAGTAGATGGTATGTTTGTCATGTCTTAGCAGATGGTCATTGTAAATACTGCAACGAGCTGTGTTATAAAGTTCTATGAGTAGTATGTTTTATTTTTAGTGGTCTTATTGGTTATAAGTGTCATTGAACACCGAGGACAGTGTTCCCCCAAGGAGGAGGGTTCTGTAAAAACCTTGGTGAAAATTCCATGTAAAAATATATATAAGGCCATGGTGATGGGACATGTATTCCAAGCTAAATGGTGGGGGAAACATCCTAATGGGTTTTGATTCAGTTTATTATGGCTAAGTAAATTCGCAAAGCTAATGGCAAAGGCTTTGGAAAGGCATGAGGCATTAATTGGCATTAATTTATGAAAATAATGGGAATTAGGAGAAAAGGAAGGTGAAAGGTCACAATTGGCATGTGAGGAAGAAAATGAAGAAAATAGAGGCCTCATTAATAACAATGCTTTCGAGGATCAGTGGGCAAGACTTGATCAGTTTAGTTATGGTGATCTCTCATTATTCTCTCTCTCTTTCATACTCTTGGATACTTAGATTTTTCTTGGAGCACTCTTGAAGGGTGTGGCATTCTTGGAGTTTTGGAGCAAGAATGCAAAGGAAGAGCAGGAAAGCGCAAGAGGGAATCGATATCAGCAACTATAATGGGTTTTGCTTGAAGGTATCCAGTTGCATGTATGTTTTCCTCACTAGTTCTGGAATGCATGGCATATGCATGTGGATTTTTTGTTGTGATCTGTCATTGGCATCGAGGATGGTCAGGATTAATAGTGGATTGCCTAGCCTTGCCATTTCCTGGATAGCCATGGTGATTGTGGGTTTAATTTCTATGCTTGTTTTGGTTGGTTCTCATGTTTCCTTTAGCTTGGGTTGATTTATTAGTTCCTGAAAGCCTTGGTTGGAGAAATGCTCTGGAAGCCCTGTAACGGCTTGGGTTGAGTTCCTAGTCCTGGAAGCCCTGGTTGGAAAAACGCTCTGAAATCCCCATAACAACTTGGATTGAGTTGCTAGTCCTGGAAGCCTTGGTTGGAAAAATGCTCTAGAATCCCTTGGTGGATTGAGTTACTAGTCCTGGAAGCCCTAGTTGGACAAACACTCTGGAATCCTAGGAAAGGTTTTGGGTCAAGTTACTAGTCCTGGAAGCCTTGGATGGAAAAACACTTTAGAGCCTGGCGATAGTTGTGGGTGAGTTACTAGCCCTGGGAGCCAAGTTGGAAAAAACACTCTAGATCCCTGGAAGGCTGGGATAGAGACCGATTGGGTGATGGTTTTGGTGATTCCGAATCGTGAGGTGGAATCATTGTTTGAAGGGTTGATGTGGATGGCCTATGGAACCCTGGATGGTTTTTGATTGACGTGTTCTATGAGATCCCACATTCATGCTTGGAATATGGCATGGGGGTGAATGGTTGAAGAGAGATTTGGCTAAGCCATTATACGATCGGGTGGAACGTGGAAGTCCCATCCTGGGTTTGGATTTTGCATCATTAATGAAAGGTTATTTCTCCTATTATTTATATGAGTATTATGATAAATTATATGTGGTTTATATGGTTGTGATTTCATGGATAATTATGTCCCTATTATGTTGGTTATTTACATGTTGTGTGACATAAGTTATGTATGGCTCTCAACATGTTTTACTTGTACATGAATGGATAATGTGTCTATGACCTAATAGATGATAATGCAACAAATGGCATGAGGGAACAATGGTTCATAGAAATTCTCAGATAAGTATGAGAAGCCTACACTTAATTCTATTGTTTACACCTCTAGGTTACATGTTGACAATATGTTTGATGAAATGCTTGTCATGGATAGTAGGGGTCTGGTTAAGGTCTTGATCAACTATTTACTTTTACATCATTGTTTCCCTGTACTTTACTTGATTCTGAGCTTTCATTCCATTATGGACAGCGACCTGGGCTCTGCGCCTGAAAAAGTGGCTTAAATCGTGGGGTCGCTGGCATAGAGCTGGCAACTTTAGTCCACAGTCGCTGGCATGCAGGCCTATGAGAGTGACTTTGGGTTTTTGATCACTCCCTTGCCCATAGCATGAGATTGACTATGGCCTAAGAGGTCTAGAACAACAGTGGGACCTAGGGACAGGCTGTCACGGTGGTTGACTTGTCTCCTGTGGGCTCTGTTGATGAGGTTGGATGACTGTATGTGATGTTTTGTCTATTCCATTTCCTTAACGTTACCTAGGAGGTTGAATGAAATCATAGTGGCCTCTCGTCGCATGTTTACCTCGGCTGGTCAGTTGCTTGGGTAGATGTGGGAGGAGGGTGTTAGAATATTGCCTTAACCGAGTCATTTTTCAGCCAATCACCCTCCTGCCATATTCTAAGCAAGAATGTGGGACTCAAAACCAAACGAACCAGGTTTCCTCGGGCTTTACCACAATCCCCATCAGATCACTAGGCCCTAAATAAGCATGGATGCCACCAGATTTCTCCACCTACACCATGAGGAATTTGCATGTCTCCTAGTCTCTAGGCTTTATCGTATATCCCGCCATACAACAGTCGAGGATTCCTAGGCCTAATCAAGACTCCACCCTCCAGGTTTTGCCGTATATCCTGTTATTCACCGGTCAAGGATTCCCTGGCCTGATCGAGGCCACACACCTCTAGGATTTACCATATATCTCGCCATTCACTAGTCGAGGATTCCTAGGCCCATCGAGGCATACCAAATCCGACTTTACCGCAATCCCACCTTCTTCGATCTAGGGATTCCTAGGCCTTGTTTTTTTTCTTTCAAAGACCACCTCACTCAGTTTTGAAACCTTCTAGCAATCTAGCTCAACCAAATACAAGAGAACCCATCACACCATAGCTATCCTTAAATGGCAAGGAAAGGCTGAAGAACACGGTCACACCTGGAAAAACCCATGGCAATGACAACAAGAGAACCAAATACACACATGCATGTACCATGCATGCCAAAACTAGCAAGGAAATCACACATGCAAATCGATACCTACAAATAATCTTGTTGTAGTTGTTGGATCCTGCTCTTCCTTGCTTGATATTTGCTTGCCTTTTCCTTCCTTTGCTTTCCTTGATCCAATGCTAGAGTGCTCCAAAAATGCTCTATCCAAGAGTGAGAGAGAGGGAGAATAGAGAGGGAGTTCCAAAATTGAACTGACCAAACGTACCAACTGATCATCATAAGCATTTTTATTAATGAAACCTATATTTTCTTCAATTTTCCATTATTTTCCTTCATTTTTCTCCTCACATGCAACATGTGACCTTTCACCTTCTTTTTCTCCTAATTTCCATTATTTTCATACATAAAATGCTAATTAATGCCTCATGCCTTTCCATTGCCTTTGCCAATTTCCTTAGCCATAATAAACCAAATGAACACCAACACTAGGATATTTTTCCCAACATTCATTTTGGAATACGTCTCCAATGGCCTTGGTTATTATTTTGCCTTTATTAACATCGTCCCCGGTGTTCAATGACACTTACAACCAATAAGACTGTTGAAAGCAAAACAGACTACCCATGGAGCTATATAACTTAGCTCGATGTAATATTTACAATGATCAACCTGTTGAGAAGCAAACCAACATGACACATAATAGCATAACAACCATAACAAAATGACACCCATACCGCTTATTGGAGCTTTATAACACAACTCATGGCAATATTGAAATCCATATACATATGTACATATACCAAAATATTCACTCAACTGATGAATAGAGAAGGATATATAGCCTGCATTTGATCCACTATCTCCCATGTAGCTTCATCGGGCCCAAAGTGCTTGCACTGCACTTTAACCTGCTTGATTTCTCAGTGCCGGAGCATGAGCATCTTTCTCTACAATATACACTAAGGTTCCATCTATAATTCTCCATCTAGCTCCAAATGCAATACAAACCCATCAATCACATGATCAACATATTTAGCATACTTCTTAAGCAATGACACATGGAAAACATCATGGAATTTCATTGTCAGAGGCAGTGCAAGTCGATAGACTACTAGTATAATCATTTCAAGAATCTTCAAAGGTCCATAAAATCAACGTGCCAGCTTGGCACATGATCCAATCCTCAAGGAGATCTTCTTGGGCTTGATGTGCAAATACACTTGTTCCCCAACCTGAAACTCCATAAACAACTTGTTTCGCTCTGCATAAATTTTCTGCCTGTCATATGCTGCATTCAGATTCTTTTGTATTACCTACATTTCATGTTCCATCTCTGTCAACATGTCTGGTCCTATCAATACCCTATTCACTGGATCATTCCAACTGATGGGAGTATTACAACTCCTCCCATATAGTGGCTCGAACAGACTCATCCTCAGTGACTCTTGATAACCATTATTGTAAGCAAACTCAACCAACGGAAGGTACTCCTCCCATCTCCTCTACTCATGCATTGCATACATCCTCAACATGTTCTCTAATATCCTGTTGACCCTCTCTGTCTGTCCCTCTATCTCTGAATGAAAAGTTGTGCTAAAGGCCAACTCTATCCCCAAACCTGCAAAAAATTCCTTCCAAAACTTGGAAGTGAACTTAGCATCCTTGTTTGACATAATATTTCTTGGAACACCGTGCAACCTCACTACATCTATGATGAATACCTATGCCACATCACCAGCTGAATAAATAGACTTCACTGGAATGAAGTGCACTACCTTAGTCAACTTGTCCACCACAACCATGATGGAATCATGTTGTTTAGATGTCATCGACAAACCTGTGATGAAATCCATGGAAATGACCTCCCACTTCCACTCTGGAATCAGAATCGATTGTAGTAGTCCACCTAAATAGTTTGATTATGCTTTCACCTGCTGACAGTCCAAAAATCTATCCACAAACTGTGTCATGTCCTTCTTCAAATTCGGTCAATGATAGAACTTCTTCACTGTTGTCAGTGTCTTATGGTATCCTGGGTGACCTGAATATAGTTTTGCATGAAACTCCCGCAAAGCTAACATCCTCATCCATATTGTTAGTGTCAGTGCCACGTCATCATCCTTGTGGGTCCTGCTTGCAATTTTTTTAGTTATTTCTCAAAAATCCAACGGGCCATAATTTTATCATACGATGTCAGATTGAGGTGTCGTTCATGTCGTTGGATTGAAAGCGACGAGCTCTTATATTTGAGATTGGTTTCACTATGTTTTGAAGACTTTGAAAATTTGGCCTTTTAGGATCATCCTAGATTATTCCTCCCCACTAAGGAGATTTTGGACCACCAAAAGCATGAGCACAATCTGCAACCTGCTATCGCTCCCTCATCTACACAACAAGTGCCCTGTCAAGCCACATTTCCTTCTCGTTCACCTTTGTACTTTAGAGCCATAAGTGACGAATCAACACCTGCATTTTATGCAAACTTGCAATACATTCTTTGCAAACTACATACAATACCAATCAAGACTCGGACAACGCCATACTTGTTAAGAGTTGATAACGCACCCTTTGGTAAAATTTACATCAAAATCACAACAAAAACAAAGACCCCAACTATCAACAAAATGGCCCAAAAGACCACTATGTTGCATTCATAAGTGATGGCAAACACTTCATCACTTTTACAAATATCTCACAACATGTGATTTACAAAATGCGGCCATGACAAGCTACTATATCTAATAAAACCATCTCTTAAAGTGAATGGGTCATCTCCCTGTGGTTGATTTGCTCGTTCAACAACTTCATCAGCAAGTTCCCTTATAGGTGCTTTCTGGTCATGGAGTATCTAACATGTGTCTCTCTGATGTCCGTCCTTGTTCCAGTGACTACAATGATTCTTTCTCCTCCAAACTCTCTATACCTTCTTTGAACGATTGTTCCTAATGAGTCCCTGATGAGGAGAAATTGATGTGGAATCCTCACTATCACTAGAATGTTGTGATGTGCTCCCATCATCCATCGTTGATTGGTCACTGGTTGACTTGGAGCATTCTCCAACCTCCTTTCTGACATAACCAAGTCCTGCATAGCAAGGAAATTCCTCCACTTTGATGGGATTCATAATGTCGTGGCCATTAATGTCAAGGCCCTCTCCTTCATACCCCATTTTCTTCATCAATTTTGATCCAATTACTATAGTATGTTTCTCAAAAGCAGTGAAATCATCATCATAAATAGAACATGAAATTGAAGAATCACTTTTTACCTCAGCCTTGTTATGTTGCAACCTTTCCAATGCATCCTCCTTGACTTGTAACTCATGTTGTAACCTCTATTTATCCTCCTTCACTTCTCATAGGAGTTCCCTTAGTTCAACATTCTCCGCGTGAAGGCTCTGGTTGATCTCTTCAAGTTCTTAGAGCCATGGAGTCTTTGGTGCCCTTCTCATCTTTGGCACAACATCTGCTGAAATATTTGTCTCATCACCTTAATCAAAACCTAAGTCAATAGGTCCATCTTCTGCAATCCCAAGGGTTGTCATCTTCATCTCATCATCTGAATTTGATCCTAGGTCAATTGGTCCAATGCCTACAAATCCCACAGCTGCGACCTTCTCATCATCCTATGATTCAGATTCTTGGTCTTGTTTCACAGTTGCAACCGTCTTCTGCTTCTCCTTTCTTCCGTTCCTCTTTGGCCTCGATTCCGGATGCAACTTCCAGCAATGCTCCTCATTATTCCCTCATTTTTCATAATGATTATAAGAGGCCTTTGCTTCATTTCTCTTGGTTGTTTTCGTCCTCATTAGGCGGTCATCTTACTCATGATTCCCCATGCTTTCAAGATGTACAACCTTCACACTAGCTTCATCAAGAATTTTAGTTTCAAATAATAACAATGAATGACACAAATAGTTATGCAAAGATCCAATGTATTTTGTCAACGTCTCAGGAAAGTCTAGTGGAACATTCAATGCTAAAGCTTGTTTCCTAAACTCTTGTGTAAAATTTTGAACATTTTGACCTTTACTTTGTTTCAAATGTTGCCATTCCATCATGGCCCTCTGTTTGTAGCCCAATGGGTAAAGCTTTCCTCTTAAAGCATAAACAAACTCGGACCAAGGTGAAAGAATTTTATGATTACTCTTACCACCTTTTTGCAGCTTACTTTCCCACCATACGAGAGCAATTCCACTCAATCGAAGGGATGCTAATTGAATCTTGGCCTCAGCCTCTTTGATTCGTTGTATGAGGCAATATAATTCAACCTGTCTGATCCAGTTATCTAACTTTTCCGCATTATATTCTCCACTAAAAATAGGTAAATCAAACTTGACATCGAGCTTGAAAAATGGAGTTTATGAGCTTTTCTACCTTTAGAATGATGAGAATAGGAAGAAGAAGAACTTGCACTAGAAGATGGAGAGGGAGGTTAAGGAGGCTCTTCTCCTCCTCCTTCACAATTCACAGAGGCATGATCATCTCGACCTTCTCTCTTCTCTAGTTTCGCCATTGTCTTCTCATACTTTGCAAACAATTTGCCCACTTTTTCTTCCATGGTGTAGAAATCCTTACGATAATTCCTTTCTTCCTCCAATCAAGCATCTTCGTCTGCCATTTTCCTTCTTCGTGTTGCACGTGCCACTCCTAGATCAAAGCTCTTAAGTTTTCCTTCACCTCTTTGGAGCTTTGTTTTGGTTATCATACACTTTTAATTCACATCAATAGAAGACCCGTCCTAATACCAAACTTGATCCAAATATTTTCAATTCAAAGATGCATACAAAATTGCATAGAAAAAAGCATGTAACCATGAAAACATATCACATAAAAGCAGCGTAAATACAAGGTAACCATGAGAAATAAAGGCACAACAAGTTGATATTGGAATTCACCCAACATGGGTTACCTCTCCGGGCCCTGCTCAGTTTGGGGAGGCCTCTTTCATTAACCTCCAGTGAAAAATCAATTTGCATACATTTTCAAAAGACACCTTATACCTCCACTTCTGGGGATGGTGTGGAAATGCACACCTTTTCTGAAAAAATGGAATGCACCACTAAATTTATGGTGGAAAATCGTAAAAAATCACTGTAAACTCGACCCCTTTTTGCCTCGGTCAAATCTAGTCTCCCCAGGAATCTTTTAGATTTCTCAAAAGATTCTCTTATGGTTACATGATTTTTTCTATGCAATTTTGTATGCATCTTTGAAGTGAAATATTTAAGTACAACTTGGTCTAGTATAGAGTTAGGTAAAGTGTGTTTCTTTACCTTGTACATTTTGTAACTTACAATCCGACGGTCACGATATGTAGTGATCCGACAGTTCATTCTCTCCTCGGTATTACCGACACTTGATCCGTGGCTTGACACCCGATTGGTTCATGATTTCTATTTAAAGCGCATGGAGGGTCATTTGTAGGGTAATCCGTCTATGAGAGAAGCTTATGTAAATTTTCATTCTTTTATTAATAAATTGCCTGAAGTGGCCGCGTTGGCTCAGGCCGTGGACTATTTCCCTCTTTGAGGGTTTTAACCACGTCAAAAATACTGGTGTATTGATCTGCGATCTGGTTGTGAGTGGTGTCCTTTGGTGTTCTGTCTGAGGAACTTACCCTGTATATTCCTACATGGTATCAGAGCTATTTGAGGGCCGCGTCCGTTGGTGATCCAAATCTGAAGCCGATAGAACTGCATCTGACTGCCGTTTTCTAGATCTACTATTTCTGACTGCTTTCGGGCCGAGAGGACTGCTTTGTTGTGTTGGGAGCATCTGTTCCAGTGAGGAACCCCTTTTGTTTCACGCGAAAAGGTTTCCGGTAGCCCTAGCTGCGTCATTTTTAAGATCTGGAGGTATACAGTGTTTATTTGCAGTTTACAGTTATTTTCTCTCTGTTTGTTTCGGTTTCGGTTTATTTACCTTTTTTATTACCGGATCTATACCTTTCATTTCTGCGTATGCTTTTTGCCCTGCGACTCTGTGCGATCTGGGCAAATCAGAAACAGAAAGGAAGGATTTTTCTCATGCGTATGCTCTTTTCCGCTGCGCCTTAGTGTGATCTCGGAAAATCAGAAACATTGAGGAAAATATTTAGTTTCCGGCTAAAGCTAACTTTGAGCCACAAGGTTCATTTTTGAAAATATTTAGTTTTTCGGCTAAAGCTAACTTCGAGCCACAAGGTTCGTTTTTTTTGTATGTCCGTGTTGGGTTTTGTGTTTTTTGTTTTGTAGGGAAAAAGAGCCTTCTCAAAGCAAGCACGCAACCCAAAGCATCATCCTTGTGGGTCCTGCTTGCAATTTTTTTAGTTATTTCTCAAAAATCCAACGGGCCATAATTTTATCATACGATGTCAGATTGAGGTGTCGTTCATGTCGTTGGATTGAAAGCGACGAGCTCTTATATTTGAGATTGGTTTCACTATGTTTTGAAGACTTTGAAAATTTGGCCTTTTAGGATCATCCTAGATTATTCCTCCCCACTAAGGAGATTTTGGACCACCAAAAGCATGAGCACAATCTGCAACCTGCTATCGCTCCCTCATCTACACAACAAGTGCCCTGTCAAGCCACACTTCCTTCTCGTTCACCTTTGTACTTTAGAGCCATAAGTGACGAATCAACACCTGCATTTTATGCAAACTTGCAATACATTCTTTGCAAACTACATACAATACCAATCAAGACTCGGACAACGCCATACTTGTTAAGAGTTGATAACGCACCCTTTGGTAAAATTTACATCAAAATCACAACAAAAACAAAGACCCCAACTATCAACAAAATGGCCCAAAAGACCACTATGTTGCATTCATAAGTGATGGCAAACACTTCATCACTTTTACAAATATCTCACAACATGTGATTTACAAAATGCGGCCATGACAAGCTACTATATCTAATAAAACCATCTCTTAAAGTGAATGGGTCATCTCCCTGTGGTTGATTTGCTCGTTCAACAACTTCATCAGCAAGTTCCCTTATAGGTGCTTTCTGGTCATGGAGTATCTAACATGTGTCTCTCTGATGTCCGTCCTTGTTCCAGTGACTACAATGATTCTTTCTCCTCCAAACTCTCTATACCTTCTTTGAACGATTGTTCCTAATGAGTCCCCGATGAGGAGAAATTGATGTGGAATCCTCACTATCACTAGAATGTTGTGATGTGCTCCCATCATCCATCGTTGATTGGTCACTGGTTGACTTGGAGCATTCTCCAACCTCCTTTCTGACATAACCAAGTCCTGCATAGCAAGGAAATTCCTCCACTTTGATGGGATTCATAATGTCGTGGCCATTAATGTCAAGGCCCTCTCCTTCATACCCCATTTTCTTCATCAATTTTGATCCAATTACTATAGTATGTTTCTCAAAAGCAGTGAAATCATCATCATAAATAGAACATGAAATTGAAGAATCACTTTTTACCTCAGCCTTGTTATGTTGCAACCTTTCCAATGCATCCTCCTTGACTTGTAACTCATGTTGTAACCTCTATTTATCCTCCTTCACTTCTCATAGGAGTTCCCTTAGTTCAACATTCTCCGCGTGAAGGCTCTGGTTGATCTCTTCAAGTTCTTAGAGCCATGGAGTCTTTGGTGCCCTTCTCATCTTTGGCACAACATCTGCTGAAATATTTGTCTCATCACCTTAATCAAAACCTAAGTCAATAGGTCCATCTTCTGCAATCCCAAGGGTTGTCATCTTCATCTCATCATCTGAATTTGATCCTAGGTCAATTGGTCCAATGCCTACAAATCCCACAGCTGCGACCTTCTCATCATCCTATGATTCAGATTCTTGGTCTTGTTTCACAGTTGCAACCGTCTTCTGCTTCTCCTTTCTTCCGTTCCTCTTTGGCCTCGATTCCGGATGCAACTTCCAGCAATGCTCCTCATTATTCCCTCATTTTTCATAATGATTATAAGAGGCCTTTGCTTCATTTCTCTTGGTTGTTTTCGTCCTCATTAGGCGGTCATCTTACTCATGATTCCCCATGCTTTCAAGATGTACAACCTTCACACTAGCTTCATCAAGAATTTTAGTTTCAAATAATAACAATGAATGACACAAATAGTTATGCAAAGATCCAATGTATTTTGTCAACGTCTCAGGAAAGTCTAGTGGAACATTCAATGCTAAAGCTTGTTTCCTAAACTCTTGTGTAAAATTTTGAACATTTTGACCTTTACTTTGTTTCAAATGTTGCCATTCCATCATGGCCCTCTGTTTGTAGCCCAATGGGTAAAGCTTTCCTCTTAAAGCATAAACAAACTCGGACCAAGGTGAAAGAATTTTATGATTACTCTTACCACCTTTTTGCAGCTTACTTTCCCACCATACGAGAGCAATTCCACTCAATCGAAGGGATGCTAATTGAATCTTGGCCTCAGCCTCTTTGATTCGTTGTATGAGGCAATATAATTCAACCTGTCTGATCCAGTTATCTAACTTTTCCGCATTATATTCTCCACTAAAAATAGGTAAATCAAACTTGACATCGAGCTTGAAAAATGGAGTTTATGAGCTTTTCTACCTTTAGAATGATGAGAATAGGAAGAAGAAGAACTTGCACTAGAAGATGGAGAGGGAGGTTAAGGAGGCTCTTCTCCTCCTCCTTCACAATTCACAGAGGCATGATCATCTCGACCTTCTCTCTTCTCTAGTTTCGCCATTGTCTTCTCATACTTTGCAAACAATTTGCCCACTTTTTCTTCCATGGTGTAGAAATCCTTACGATAATTCCTTTCTTCCTCCAATCAAGCATCTTCGTCTGCCATTTTCCTTCTTCGTGTTGCACGTGCCACTCCTAGATCAAAGCTCTTAAGTTTTCCTTCACCTCTTTGGAGCTTTGTTTTGGTTATCATACACTTTTAATTCACATCAATAGAAGACCCGTCCTAATACCAAACTTGATCCAAATATTTTCAATTCAAAGATGCATACAAAATTGCATAGAAAAAAGCATGTAACCATGAAAACATATCACATAAAAGCAGCGTAAATACAAGGTAACCATGAGAAATAAAGGCACAACAAGTTGATATTGGAATTCACCCAACATGGGTTACCTCTCCGGGCCCTGCTCAGTTTGGGGAGGCCTCTTTCATTAACCTCCAGTGAAAAATCAATTTGCATACATTTTCAAAAGACACCTTATACCTCCACTTCTGGGGATGGTGTGGAAATGCACACCTTTTCTGAAAAAATGGAATGCACCACTAAATTTATGGTGGAAAATCGTAAAAAATCACTGTAAACTCGACCCCTTTTTGCCTCGGTCAAATCTAGTCTCCCCAGGAATCTTTTAGATTTCTCAAAAGATTCTCTTATGGTTACATGATTTTTTCTATGCAATTTTGTATGCATCTTTGAAGTGAAATATTTAAGTACAACTTGGTCTAGTATAGAGTTAGGTAAAGTGTGTTTCTTTACCTTGTACATTTTGTAACTTACAATCCGACGGTCACGATATGTAGTGATCCGACAGTTCATTCTCTCCTCGGTATTACCGACACTTGATCCGTGGCTTGACACCCGATTGGTTCATGATTTCTATTTAAAGCGCATGGAGGGTCATTTGTAGGGTAATCCGTCTATGAGAGAAGCTTATGTAAATTTTCATTCTTTTATTAATAAATTGCCTGAAGTGGCCGCGTTGGCTCAGGCCGTGGACTATTTCCCTCTTTGAGGGTTTTAACCACGTCAAAAATACTGGTGTATTGATCTGCGATCTGGTTGTGAGTGGTGTCCTTTGGTGTTCTGTCTGAGGAACTTACCCTGTATATTCCTACATGGTATCAGAGCTATTTGAGGGCCGCGTCCGTTGGTGATCCAAATCTGAAGCCGATAGAACTGCATCTGACTGCCGTTTTCTAGATCTACTATTTCTGACTGCTTTCGGGCCGAGAGGACTGCTTTGTTGTGTTGGGAGCATCTGTTCCAGTGAGGAACCCCTTTTGTTTCACGCGAAAAGGTTTCCGGTAGCCCTAGCTGCGTCATTTTTAAGATCTGGAGGTATACAGTGTTTATTTGCAGTTTACAGTTATTTTCTCTCTGTTTGTTTCGGTTTCGGTTTATTTACCTTTTTTATTACCGGATCTATACCTTTCATTTCTGCGTATGCTTTTTGCCCTGCGACTCTGTGCGATCTGGGCAAATCAGAAACAGAAAGGAAGGATTTTTCTCATGCGTATGCTCTTTTCCGCTGCGCCTTAGTGTGATCTCGGAAAATCAGAAACATTGAGGAAAATATTTAGTTTCCGGCTAAAGCTAACTTTGAGCCACAAGGTTCATTTTTGAAAATATTTAGTTTTTCGGCTAAAGCTAACTTCGAGCCACAAGGTTCGTTTTTTTTGTATGTCCGTGTTGGGTTTTGTGTTTTTTGTTTTGTAGGGAAAAAGAGCCTTCTCAAAGCAAGCACGCAACCCAAAGCATCATCCTTGTGGGTCCTGCTTGCAATTTTTTTAGTTATTTCTCAAAAATCCAACGGGCCATAATTTTATCATACGATGTCAGATTGAGGTGTCGTTCATGTCGTTGGATTGAAAGCGACGAGCTCTTATATTTGAGATTGGTTTCACTATGTTTTGAAGACTTTGAAAATTTGGCCTTTTAGGATCATCCTAGATTATTCCTCCCCACTAAGGAGATTTTGGACCACCAAAAGCATGAGCACAATCTGCAACCTGCTATCGCTCCCTCATCTACACAACAAGTGCCCTGTCAAGCCACACTTCCTTCTCGTTCACCTTTGTACTTTAGAGCCATAAGTGACGAATCAACACCTGCATTTTATGCAAACTTGCAATACATTCTTTGCAAACTACATACAATACCAATCAAGACTCGGACAACGCCATACTTGTTAAGAGTTGATAACGCACCCTTTGGTAAAATTTACATCAAAATCACAACAAAAACAAAGACCCCAACTATCAACAAAATGGCCCAAAAGACCACTATGTTGCATTCATAAGTGATGGCAAACACTTCATCACTTTTACAAATATCTCACAACATGTGATTTACAAAATGCGGCCATGACAAGCTACTATATCTAATAAAACCATCTCTTAAAGTGAATGGGTCATCTCCCTGTGGTTGATTTGCTCGTTCAACAACTTCATCAGCAAGTTCCCTTATAGGTGCTTTCTGGTCATGGAGTATCTAACATGTGTCTCTCTGATGTCCGTCCTTGTTCCAGTGACTACAATGATTCTTTCTCCTCCAAACTCTCTATACCTTCTTTGAACGATTGTTCCTAATGAGTCCCCGATGAGGAGAAATTGATGTGGAATCCTCACTATCACTAGAATGTTGTGATGTGCTCCCATCATCCATCGTTGATTGGTCACTGGTTGACTTGGAGCATTCTCCAACCTCCTTTCTGACATAACCAAGTCCTGCATAGCAAGGAAATTCCTCCACTTTGATGGGATTCATAATGTCGTGGCCATTAATGTCAAGGCCCTCTCCTTCATACCCCATTTTCTTCATCAATTTTGATCCAATTACTATAGTATGTTTCTCAAAAGCAGTGAAATCATCATCATAAATAGAACATGAAATTGAAGAATCACTTTTTACCTCAGCCTTGTTATGTTGCAACCTTTCCAATGCATCCTCCTTGACTTGTAACTCATGTTGTAACCTCTATTTATCCTCCTTCACTTCTCATAGGAGTTCCCTTAGTTCAACATTCTCCGCGTGAAGGCTCTGGTTGATCTCTTCAAGTTCTTAGAGCCATGGAGTCTTTGGTGCCCTTCTCATCTTTGGCACAACATCTGCTGAAATATTTGTCTCATCACCTTAATCAAAACCTAAGTCAATAGGTCCATCTTCTGCAATCCCAAGGGTTGTCATCTTCATCTCATCATCTGAATTTGATCCTAGGTCAATTGGTCCAATGCCTACAAATCCCACAGCTGCGACCTTCTCATCATCCTATGATTCAGATTCTTGGTCTTGTTTCACAGTTGCAACCGTCTTCTGCTTCTCCTTTCTTCCGTTCCTCTTTGGCCTCGATTCCGGATGCAACTTCCAGCAATGCTCCTCATTATTCCCTCATTTTTCATAATGATTATAAGAGGCCTTTGCTTCATTTCTCTTGGTTGTTTTCGTCCTCATTAGGCGGTCATCTTACTCATGATTCCCCATGCTTTCAAGATGTACAACCTTCACACTAGCTTCATCAAGAATTTTAGTTTCAAATAATAACAATGAATGACACAAATAGTTATGCAAAGATCCAATGTATTTTGTCAACGTCTCAGGAAAGTCTAGTGGAACATTCAATGCTAAAGCTTGTTTCCTAAACTCTTGTGTAAAATTTTGAACATTTTGACCTTTACTTTGTTTCAAATGTTGCCATTCCATCATGGCCCTCTGTTTGTAGCCCAATGGGTAAAGCTTTCCTCTTAAAGCATAAACAAACTCGGACCAAGGTGAAAGAATTTTATGATTACTCTTACCACCTTTTTGCAGCTTACTTTCCCACCATACGAGAGCAATTCCACTCAATCGAAGGGATGCTAATTGAATCTTGGCCTCAGCCTCTTTGATTCGTTGTATGAGGCAATATAATTCAACCTGTCTGATCCAGTTATCTAACTTTTCCGCATTATATTCTCCACTAAAAATAGGTAAATCAAACTTGACATCGAGCTTGAAAAATGGAGTTTATGAGCTTTTCTACCTTTAGAATGATGAGAATAGGAAGAAGAAGAACTTGCACTAGAAGATGGAGAGGGAGGTTAAGGAGGCTCTTCTCCTCCTCCTTCACAATTCACAGAGGCATGATCATCTCGACCTTCTCTCTTCTCTAGTTTCGCCATTGTCTTCTCATACTTTGCAAACAATTTGCCCACTTTTTCTTCCATGGTGTAGAAATCCTTACGATAATTCCTTTCTTCCTCCAATCAAGCATCTTCGTCTGCCATTTTCCTTCTTCGTGTTGCACGTGCCACTCCTAGATCAAAGCTCTTAAGTTTTCCTTCACCTCTTTGGAGCTTTGTTTTGGTTATCATACACTTTTAATTCACATCAATAGAAGACCCGTCCTAATACCAAACTTGATCCAAATATTTTCAATTCAAAGATGCATACAAAATTGCATAGAAAAAAGCATGTAACCATGAAAACATATCACATAAAAGCAGCGTAAATACAAGGTAACCATGAGAAATAAAGGCACAACAAGTTGATATTGGAATTCACCCAACATGGGTTACCTCTCCGGGCCCTGCTCAGTTTGGGGAGGCCTCTTTCATTAACCTCCAGTGAAAAATCAATTTGCATACATTTTCAAAAGACACCTTATACCTCCACTTCTGGGGATGGTGTGGAAATGCACACCTTTTCTGAAAAAATGGAATGCACCACTAAATTTATGGTGGAAAATCGTAAAAAATCACTGTAAACTCGACCCCTTTTTGCCTCGGTCAAATCTAGTCTCCCCAGGAATCTTTTAGATTTCTCAAAAGATTCTCTTATGGTTACATGATTTTTTCTATGCAATTTTGTATGCATCTTTGAAGTGAAATATTTAAGTACAACTTGGTCTAGTATAGAGTTAGGTAAAGTGTGTTTCTTTACCTTGTACATTTTGTAACTTACAATCCGACGGTCACGATATGTAGTGATCCGACAGTTCATTCTCTCCTCGGTATTACCGACACTTGATCCGTGGCTTGACACCCGATTGGTTCATGATTTCTATTTAAAGCGCATGGAGGGTCATTTGTAGGGTAATCCGTCTATGAGAGAAGCTTATGTAAATTTTCATTCTTTTATTAATAAATTGCCTGAAGTGGCCGCGTTGGCTCAGGCCGTGGACTATTTCCCTCTTTGAGGGTTTTAACCACGTCAAAAATACTGGTGTATTGATCTGCGATCTGGTTGTGAGTGGTGTCCTTTGGTGTTCTGTCTGAGGAACTTACCCTGTATATTCCTACATGGTATCAGAGCTATTTGAGGGCCGCGTCCGTTGGTGATCCAAATCTGAAGCCGATAGAACTGCATCTGACTGCCGTTTTCTAGATCTACTATTTCTGACTGCTTTCGGGCCGAGAGGACTGCTTTGTTGTGTTGGGAGCATCTGTTCCAGTGAGGAACCCCTTTTGTTTCACGCGAAAAGGTTTCCGGTAGCCCTAGCTGCGTCATTTTTAAGATCTGGAGGTATACAGTGTTTATTTGCAGTTTACAGTTATTTTCTCTCTGTTTGTTTCGGTTTCGGTTTATTTACCTTTTTTATTACCGGATCTATACCTTTCATTTCTGCGTATGCTTTTTGCCCTGCGACTCTGTGCGATCTGGGCAAATCAGAAACAGAAAGGAAGGATTTTTCTCATGCGTATGCTCTTTTCCGCTGCGCCTTAGTGTGATCTCGGAAAATCAGAAACATTGAGGAAAATATTTAGTTTCCGGCTAAAGCTAACTTTGAGCCACAAGGTTCATTTTTGAAAATATTTAGTTTTTCGGCTAAAGCTAACTTCGAGCCACAAGGTTCGTTTTTTTTTGTATGTCCGTGTTGGGTTTTGTGTTTTTTGTTTTGTAGGGAAAAAGAGCCTTCTCAAAGCAAGCACGCAACCCAAAGCATCATCCTTGTGGGTCCTGCTTGCAATTTTTTTAGTTATTTCTCAAAAATCCAACGGGCCATAATTTTATCATACGATGTCAGATTGAGGTGTCGTTCATGTCGTTGGATTGAAAGCGACGAGCTCTTATATTTGAGATTGGTTTCACTATGTTTTGAAGACTTTGAAAATTTGGCCTTTTAGGATCATCCTAGATTATTCCTCCCCACTAAGGAGATTTTGGACCACCAAAAGCATGAGCACAATCTGCAACCTGCTATCGCTCCCTCATCTACACAACAAGTGCCCTGTCAAGCCACACTTCCTTCTCGTTCACCTTTGTACTTTAGAGCCATAAGTGACGAATCAACACCTGCATTTTATGCAAACTTGCAATACATTCTTTGCAAACTACATACAATACCAATCAAGACTCGGACAACCCCATACTTGTTAAGAGTTGATAACGCACCCTTTGGTAAAATTTACATCAAAATCACAACAAAAACAAAGACCCCAACTATCAACAAAATGGCCCAAAAGACCACTATGTTGCATTCATAAGTGATGGCAAACACTTCATCACTTTTACAAATATCTCACAACATGTGATTTACAAAATGCGGCCATGACAAGCTACTATATCTAATAAAACCATCTCTTAAAGTGAATGGGTCATCTCCCTGTGGTTGATTTGCTCGTTCAACAACTTCATCAGCAAGTTCCCTTATAGGTGCTTTCTGGTCATGGAGTATCTAACATGTGTCTCTCTGATGTCCGTCCTTGTTCCAGTGACTACAATGATTCTTTCTCCTCCAAACTCTCTATACCTTCTTTGAACGATTGTTCCTAATGAGTCCCCGATGAGGAGAAATTGATGTGGAATCCTCACTATCACTAGAATGTTGTGATGTGCTCCCATCATCCATCGTTGATTGGTCACTGGTTGACTTGGAGCATTCTCCAACCTCCTTTCTGACATAACCAAGTCCTGCATAGCAAGGAAATTCCTCCACTTTGATGGGATTCATAATGTCGTGGCCATTAATGTCAAGGCCCTCTCCTTCATACCCCATTTTCTTCATCAATTTTGATCCAATTACTATAGTATGTTTCTCAAAAGCAGTGAAATCATCATCATAAATAGAACATGAAATTGAAGAATCACTTTTTACCTCAGCCTTGTTATGTTGCAACCTTTCCAATGCATCCTCCTTGACTTGTAACTCATGTTGTAACCTCTATTTATCCTCCTTCACTTCTCATAGGAGTTCCCTTAGTTCAACATTCTCCGCGTGAAGGCTCTGGTTGATCTCTTCAAGTTCTTAGAGCCATGGAGTCTTTGGTGCCCTTCTCATCTTTGGCACAACATCTGCTGAAATATTTGTCTCATCACCTTAATCAAAACCTAAGTCAATAGGTCCATCTTCTGCAATCCCAAGGGTTGTCATCTTCATCTCATCATCTGAATTTGATCCTAGGTCAATTGGTCCAATGCCTACAAATCCCACAGCTGCGACCTTCTCATCATCCTATGATTCAGATTCTTGGTCTTGTTTCACAGTTGCAACCGTCTTCTGCTTCTCCTTTCTTCCGTTCCTCTTTGGCCTCGATTCCGGATGCAACTTCCAGCAATGCTCCTCATTATTCCCTCATTTTTCATAATGATTATAAGAGGCCTTTGCTTCATTTCTCTTGGTTGTTTTCGTCCTCATTAGGCGGTCATCTTACTCATGATTCCCCATGCTTTCAAGATGTACAACCTTCACACTAGCTTCATCAAGAATTTTAGTTTCAAATAATAACAATGAATGACACAAATAGTTATGCAAAGATCCAATGTATTTTGTCAACGTCTCAGGAAAGTCTAGTGGAACATTCAATGCTAAAGCTTGTTTCCTAAACTCTTGTGTAAAATTTTGAACATTTTGACCTTTACTTTGTTTCAAATGTTGCCATTCCATCATGGCCCTCTGTTTGTAGCCCAATGGGTAAAGCTTTCCTCTTAAAGCATAAACAAACTCGGACCAAGGTGAAAGAATTTTATGATTACTCTTACCACCTTTTTGCAGCTTACTTTCCCACCATACGAGAGCAATTCCACTCAATCGAAGGGATGCTAATTGAATCTTGGCCTCAGCCTCTTTGATTCGTTGTATGAGGCAATATAATTCAACCTGTCTGATCCAGTTATCTAACTTTTCCGCATTATATTCTCCACTAAAAATAGGTAAATCAAACTTGACATCGAGCTTGAAAAATGGAGTTTATGAGCTTTTCTACCTTTAGAATGATGAGAATAGGAAGAAGAAGAACTTGCACTAGAAGATGGAGAGGGAGGTTAAGGAGGCTCTTCTCCTCCTCCTTCACAATTCACAGAGGCATGATCATCTCGACCTTCTCTCTTCTCTAGTTTCGCCATTGTCTTCTCATACTTTGCAAACAATTTGCCCACTTTTTCTTCCATGGTGTAGAAATCCTTACGATAATTCCTTTCTTCCTCCAATCAAGCATCTTCGTCTGCCATTTTCCTTCTTCGTGTTGCACGTGCCACTCCTAGATCAAAGCTCTTAAGTTTTCCTTCACCTCTTTGGAGCTTTGTTTTGGTTATCATACACTTTTAATTCACATCAATAGAAGACCCGTCCTAATACCAAACTTGATCCAAATATTTTCAATTCAAAGATGCATACAAAATTGCATAGAAAAAAGCATGTAACCATGAAAACATATCACATAAAAGCAGCGTAAATACAAGGTAACCATGAGAAATAAAGGCACAACAAGTTGATATTGGAATTCACCCAACATGGGTTACCTCTCCGGGCCCTGCTCAGTTTGGGGAGGCCTCTTTCATTAACCTCCAGTGAAAAATCAATTTGCATACATTTTCAAAAGACACCTTATACCTCCACTTCTGGGGATGGTGTGGAAATGCACACCTTTTCTGAAAAAATGGAATGCACCACTAAATTTATGGTGGAAAATCGTAAAAAATCACTGTAAACTCGACCCCTTTTTGCCTCGGTCAAATCTAGTCTCCCCAGGAATCTTTTAGATTTCTCAAAAGATTCTCTTATGGTTACATGATTTTTTCTATGCAATTTTGTATGCATCTTTGAAGTGAAATATTTAAGTACAACTTGGTCTAGTATAGAGTTAGGTAAAGTGTGTTTCTTTACCTTGTACATTTTGTAACTTACAATCCGACGGTCACGATATGTAGTGATCCGACAGTTCATTCTCTCCTCGGTATTACCGACACTTGATCCGTGGCTTGACACCCGATTGGTTCATGATTTCTATTTAAAGCGCATGGAGGGTCATTTGTAGGGTAATCCGTCTATGAGAGAAGCTTATGTAAATTTTCATTCTTTTATTAATAAATTGCCTGAAGTGGCCGCGTTGGCTCAGGCCGTGGACTATTTCCCTCTTTGAGGGTTTTAACCACGTCAAAAATACTGGTGTATTGATCTGCGATCTGGTTGTGAGTGGTGTCCTTTGGTGTTCTGTCTGAGGAACTTACCCTGTATATTCCTACATGGTATCAGAGCTATTTGAGGGCCGCGTCCGTTGGTGATCCAAATCTGAAGCCGATAGAACTGCATCTGACTGCCGTTTTCTAGATCTACTATTTCTGACTGCTTTCGGGCCGAGAGGACTGCTTTGTTGTGTTGGGAGCATCTGTTCCAGTGAGGAACCCCTTTTGTTTCACGCGAAAAGGTTTCCGGTAGCCCTAGCTGCGTCATTTTTAAGATCTGGAGGTATACAGTGTTTATTTGCAGTTTACAGTTATTTTCTCTCTGTTTGTTTCGGTTTCGGTTTATTTACCTTTTTTATTACCGGATCTATACCTTTCATTTCTGCGTATGCTTTTTGCCCTGCGACTCTGTGCGATCTGGGCAAATCAGAAACAGAAAGGAAGGATTTTTCTCATGCGTATGCTCTTTTCCGCTGCGCCTTAGTGTGATCTCGGAAAATCAGAAACATTGAGGAAAATATTTAGTTTCCGGCTAAAGCTAACTTTGAGCCACAAGGTTCATTTTTGAAAATATTTAGTTTTTCGGCTAAAGCTAACTTCGAGCCACAAGGTTCGTTTTTTTTGTATGTCCGTGTTGGGTTTTGTGTTTTTTGTTTTGTAGGGAAAAAGAGCCTTCTCAAAGCAAGCACGCAACCCAAAGCATCATCCTTGTGGGTCCTGCTTGCAATTTTTTTAGTTATTTCTCAAAAATCCAACGGGCCATAATTTTATCATACGATGTCAGATTGAGGTGTCGTTCATGTCGTTGGATTGAAAGCGACGAGCTCTTATATTTGAGATTGGTTTCACTATGTTTTGAAGACTTTGAAAATTTGGCCTTTTAGGATCATCCTAGATTATTCCTCCCCACTAAGGAGATTTTGGACCACCAAAAGCATGAGCACAATCTGCAACCTGCTATCGCTCCCTCATCTACACAACAAGTGCCCTGTCAAGCCACACTTCCTTCTCGTTCACCTTTGTACTTTAGAGCCATAAGTGACGAATCAACACCTGCATTTTATGCAAACTTGCAATACATTCTTTGCAAACTACATACAATACCAATCAAGACTCGGACAACCCCATACTTGTTAAGAGTTGATAACGCACCCTTTGGTAAAATTTACATCAAAATCACAACAAAAACAAAGACCCCAACTATCAACAAAATGGCCCAAAAGACCACTATGTTGCATTCATAAGTGATGGCAAACACTTCATCACTTTTACAAATATCTCACAACATGTGATTTACAAAATGCGGCCATGACAAGCTACTATATCTAATAAAACCATCTCTTAAAGTGAATGGGTCATCTCCCTGTGGTTGATTTGCTCGTTCAACAACTTCATCAGCAAGTTCCCTTATAGGTGCTTTCTGGTCATGGAGTATCTAACATGTGTCTCTCTGATGTCCGTCCTTGTTCCAGTGACTACAATGATTCTTTCTCCTCCAAACTCTCTATACCTTCTTTGAACGATTGTTCCTAATGAGTCCCTGATGAGGAGAAATTGATGTGGAATCCTCACTATCACTAGAATGTTGTGATGTGCTCCCATCATCCATCGTTGATTGGTCACTGGTTGACTTGGAGCATTCTCCAACCTCCTTTCTGACATAACCAAGTCCTGCATAGCAAGGAAATTCCTCCACTTTGATGGGATTCATAATGTCGTGGCCATTAATGTCAAGGCCCTCTCCTTCATACCCCATTTTCTTCATCAATTTTGATCCAATTACTATAGTATGTTTCTCAAAAGCAGTGAAATCATCATCATAAATAGAACATGAAATTGAAGAATCACTTTTTACCTCAGCCTTGTTATGTTGCAACCTTTCCAATGCATCCTCCTTGACTTGTAACTCATGTTGTAACCTCTATTTATCCTCCTTCACTTCTCATAGGAGTTCCCTTAGTTCAACATTCTCCGCGTGAAGGCTCTGGTTGATCTCTTCAAGTTCTTAGAGCCATGGAGTCTTTGGTGCCCTTCTCATCTTTGGCACAACATCTGCTGAAATATTTGTCTCATCACCTTAATCAAAACCTAAGTCAATAGGTCCATCTTCTGCAATCCCAAGGGTTGTCATCTTCATCTCATCATCTGAATTTGATCCTAGGTCAATTGGTCCAATGCCTACAAATCCCACAGCTGCGACCTTCTCATCATCCTATGATTCAGATTCTTGGTCTTGTTTCACAGTTGCAACCGTCTTCTGCTTCTCCTTTCTTCCGTTCCTCTTTGGCCTCGATTCCGGATGCAACTTCCAGCAATGCTCCTCATTATTCCCTCATTTTTCATAATGATTATAAGAGGCCTTTGCTTCATTTCTCTTGGTTGTTTTCGTCCTCATTAGGCGGTCATCTTACTCATGATTCCCCATGCTTTCAAGATGTACAACCTTCACACTAGCTTCATCAAGAATTTTAGTTTCAAATAATAACAATGAATGACACAAATAGTTATGCAAAGATCCAATGTATTTTGTCAACGTCTCAGGAAAGTCTAGTGGAACATTCAATGCTAAAGCTTGTTTCCTAAACTCTTGTGTAAAATTTTGAACATTTTGACCTTTACTTTGTTTCAAATGTTGCCATTCCATCATGGCCCTCTGTTTGTAGCCCAATGGGTAAAGCTTTCCTCTTAAAGCATAAACAAACTCGGACCAAGGTGAAAGAATTTTATGATTACTCTTACCACCTTTTTGCAGCTTACTTTCCCACCATACGAGAGCAATTCCACTCAATCGAAGGGATGCTAATTGAATCTTGGCCTCAGCCTCTTTGATTCGTTGTATGAGGCAATATAATTCAACCTGTCTGATCCAGTTATCTAACTTTTCCGCATTATATTCTCCACTAAAAATAGGTAAATCAAACTTGACATCGAGCTTGAAAAATGGAGTTTATGAGCTTTTCTACCTTTAGAATGATGAGAATAGGAAGAAGAAGAACTTGCACTAGAAGATGGAGAGGGAGGTTAAGGAGGCTCTTCTCCTCCTCCTTCACAATTCACAGAGGCATGATCATCTCGACCTTCTCTCTTCTCTAGTTTCGCCATTGTCTTCTCATACTTTGCAAACAATTTGCCCACTTTTTCTTCCATGGTGTAGAAATCCTTACGATAATTCCTTTCTTCCTCCAATCAAGCATCTTCGTCTGCCATTTTCCTTCTTCGTGTTGCACGTGCCACTCCTAGATCAAAGCTCTTAAGTTTTCCTTCACCTCTTTGGAGCTTTGTTTTGGTTATCATACACTTTTAATTCACATCAATAGAAGACCCGTCCTAATACCAAACTTGATCCAAATATTTTCAATTCAAAGATGCATACAAAATTGCATAGAAAAAAGCATGTAACCATGAAAACATATCACATAAAAGCAGCGTAAATACAAGGTAACCATGAGAAATAAAGGCACAACAAGTTGATATTGGAATTCACCCAACATGGGTTACCTCTCCGGGCCCTGCTCAGTTTGGGGAGGCCTCTTTCATTAACCTCCAGTGAAAAATCAATTTGCATACATTTTCAAAAGACACCTTATACCTCCACTTCTGGGGATGGTGTGGAAATGCACACCTTTTCTGAAAAAATGGAATGCACCACTAAATTTATGGTGGAAAATCGTAAAAAATCACTGTAAACTCGACCCCTTTTTGCCTCGGTCAAATCTAGTCTCCCCAGGAATCTTTTAGATTTCTCAAAAGATTCTCTTATGGTTACATGATTTTTTCTATGCAATTTTGTATGCATCTTTGAAGTGAAATATTTAAGTACAACTTGGTCTAGTATAGAGTTAGGTAAAGTGTGTTTCTTTACCTTGTACATTTTGTAACTTACAATCCGACGGTCACGATATGTAGTGATCCGACAGTTCATTCTCTCCTCGGTATTACCGACACTTGATCCGTGGCTTGACACCCGATTGGTTCATGATTTCTATTTAAAGCGCATGGAGGGTCATTTGTAGGGTAATCCGTCTATGAGAGAAGCTTATGTAAATTTTCATTCTTTTATTAATAAATTGCCTGAAGTGGCCGCGTTGGCTCAGGCCGTGGACTATTTCCCTCTTTGAGGGTTTTAACCACGTCAAAAATACTGGTGTATTGATCTGCGATCTGGTTGTGAGTGGTGTCCTTTGGTGTTCTGTCTGAGGAACTTACCCTGTATATTCCTACATGGTATCAGAGCTATTTGAGGGCCGCGTCCGTTGGTGATCCAAATCTGAAGCCGATAGAACTGCATCTGACTGCCGTTTTCTAGATCTACTATTTCTGACTGCTTTCGGGCCGAGAGGACTGCTTTGTTGTGTTGGGAGCATCTGTTCCAGTGAGGAACCCCTTTTGTTTCACGCGAAAAGGTTTCCGGTAGCCCTAGCTGCGTCATTTTTAAGATCTGGAGGTATACAGTGTTTATTTGCAGTTTACAGTTATTTTCTCTCTGTTTGTTTCGGTTTCGGTTTATTTACCTTTTTTATTACCGGATCTATACCTTTCATTTCTGCGTATGCTTTTTGCCCTGCGACTCTGTGCGATCTGGGCAAATCAGAAACAGAAAGGAAGGATTTTTCTCATGCGTATGCTCTTTTCCGCTGCGCCTTAGTGTGATCTCGGAAAATCAGAAACATTGAGGAAAATATTTAGTTTCCGGCTAAAGCTAACTTTGAGCCGCAAGGTTCATTTTTGAAAATATTTAGTTTTTTCGGCTAAAGCTAACTTCGAGCCACAAGGTTCGTTTTTTTTGTATGTCCGTGTTGGGTTTTGTGTTTTTTGTTTTGTAGGGAAAAAGAGCCTTCTCAAAGCAAGCACGCAACCCAAAGCATCATCCTTGTGGGTCCTGCTTGCAATTTTTTTAGTTATTTCTCAAAAATCCAACGGGCCATAATTTTATCATACGATGTCAGATTGAGGTGTCGTTCATGTCGTTGGATTGAAAGCGACGAGCTCTTATATTTGAGATTGGTTTCACTATGTTTTGAAGACTTTGAAAATTTGGCCTTTTAGGATCATCCTAGATTATTCCTCCCCACTAAGGAGATTTTGGACCACCAAAAGCATGAGCACAATCTGCAACCTGCTATCGCTCCCTCATCTACACAACAAGTGCCCTGTCAAGCCACACTTCCTTCTCGTTCACCTTTGTACTTTAGAGCCATAAGTGACGAATCAACACCTGCATTTTATGCAAACTTGCAATACATTCTTTGCAAACTACATACAATACCAATCAAGACTCGGACAACCCCATACTTGTTAAGAGTTGATAACGCACCCTTTGGTAAAATTTACATCAAAATCACAACAAAAACAAAGACCCCAACTATCAACAAAATGGCCCAAAAGACCACTATGTTGCATTCATAAGTGATGGCAAACACTTCATCACTTTTACAAATATCTCACAACATGTGATTTACAAAATGCGGCCATGACAAGCTACTATATCTAATAAAACCATCTCTTAAAGTGAATGGGTCATCTCCCTGTGGTTGATTTGCTCGTTCAACAACTTCATCAGCAAGTTCCCTTATAGGTGCTTTCTGGTCATGGAGTATCTAACATGTGTCTCTCTGATGTCCGTCCTTGTTCCAGTGACTACAATGATTCTTTCTCCTCCAAACTCTCTATACCTTCTTTGAACGATTGTTCCTAATGAGTCCCTGATGAGGAGAAATTGATGTGGAATCCTCACTATCACTAGAATGTTGTGATGTGCTCCCATCATCCATCGTTGATTGGTCACTGGTTGACTTGGAGCATTCTCCAACCTCCTTTCTGACATAACCAAGTCCTGCATAGCAAGGAAATTCCTCCACTTTGATGGGATTCATAATGTCGTGGCCATTAATGTCAAGGCCCTCTCCTTCATACCCCATTTTCTTCATCAATTTTGATCCAATTACTATAGTATGTTTCTCAAAAGCAGTGAAATCATCATCATAAATAGAACATGAAATTGAAGAATCACTTTTTACCTCAGCCTTGTTATGTTGCAACCTTTCCAATGCATCCTCCTTTGACTTGTAACTCATGTTGTAACCTCTATTTATCCTCCTTCACTTCTCATAGGAGTTCCCTTAGTTCAACATTCTCCGCGTGAAGGCTCTGGTTGATCTCTTCAAGTTCTTAGAGCCATGGAGTCTTTGGTGCCCTTCTCATCTTTGGCACAACATCTGCTGAAATATTTGTCTCATCACCTTAATCAAAACCTAAGTCAATAGGTCCATCTTCTGCAATCCCAAGGGTTGTCATCTTCATCTCATCATCTGAATTTGATCCTAGGTCAATTGGTCCAATGCCTACAAATCCCACAGCTGCGACCTTCTCATCATCCTATGATTCAGATTCTTGGTCTTGTTTCACAGTTGCAACCGTCTTCTGCTTCTCCTTTCTTCCGTTCCTCTTTGGCCTCGATTCCGGATGCAACTTCCAGCAATGCTCCTCATTATTCCCTCATTTTTCATAATGATTATAAGAGGCCTTTGCTTCATTTCTCTTGGTTGTTTTCGTCCTCATTAGGCGGTCATCTTACTCATGATTCCCCATGCTTTCAAGATGTACAACCTTCACACTAGCTTCATCAAGAATTTTAGTTTCAAATAATAACAATGAATGACACAAATAGTTATGCAAAGATCCAATGTATTTTGTCAACGTCTCAGGAAAGTCTAGTGGAACATTCAATGCTAAAGCTTGTTTCCTAAACTCTTGTGTAAAATTTTGAACATTTTGACCTTTACTTTGTTTCAAATGTTGCCATTCCATCATGGCCCTCTGTTTGTAGCCCAATGGGTAAAGCTTTCCTCTTAAAGCATAAACAAACTCGGACCAAGGTGAAAGAATTTTATGATTACTCTTACCACCTTTTTGCAGCTTACTTTCCCACCATACGAGAGCAATTCCACTCAATCGAAGGGATGCTAATTGAATCTTGGCCTCAGCCTCTTTGATTCGTTGTATGAGGCAATATAATTCAACCTGTCTGATCCAGTTATCTAACTTTTCCGCATTATATTCTCCACTAAAAATAGGTAAATCAAACTTGACATCGAGCTTGAAAAATGGAGTTTATGAGCTTTTCTACCTTTAGAATGATGAGAATAGGAAGAAGAAGAACTTGCACTAGAAGATGGAGAGGGAGGTTAAGGAGGCTCTTCTCCTCCTCCTTCACAATTCACAGAGGCATGATCATCTCGACCTTCTCTCTTCTCTAGTTTCGCCATTGTCTTCTCATACTTTGCAAACAATTTGCCCACTTTTTCTTCCATGGTGTAGAAATCCTTACGATAATTCCTTTCTTCCTCCAATCAAGCATCTTCGTCTGCCATTTTCCTTCTTCGTGTTGCACGTGCCACTCCTAGATCAAAGCTCTTAAGTTTTCCTTCACCTCTTTGGAGCTTTGTTTTGGTTATCATACACTTTTAATTCACATCAATAGAAGACCCGTCCTAATACCAAACTTGATCCAAATATTTTCAATTCAAAGATGCATACAAAATTGCATAGAAAAAAGCATGTAACCATGAAAACATATCACATAAAAGCAGCGTAAATACAAGGTAACCATGAGAAATAAAGGCACAACAAGTTGATATTGGAATTCACCCAACATGGGTTACCTCTCCGGGCCCTGCTCAGTTTGGGGAGGCCTCTTTCATTAACCTCCAGTGAAAAATCAATTTGCATACATAACAAAAGACACCTTATACCTCCACTTCTGGGGATGGTGTGGAAATGCACACCTTTTCTGAAAAAATGGAATGCACCACTAAATTTATGGTGGAAAATCGTAAAAAATCACTGTAAACTCGACCCCTTTTTGCCTCGGTCAAATCTAGTCTCCCCAGGAATCTTTTAGATTTCTCAAAAGATTCTCTTATGGTTACATGATTTTTTCTATGCAATTTTGTATGCATCTTTGAAGTGAAATATTTAAGTACAACTTGGTCTAGTATAGAGTTAGGTAAAGTGTGTTTCTTTACCTTGTACATTTTGTAACTTACAATCCGACGGTCACGATATGTAGTGATCCGACAGTTCATTCTCTCCTCGGTATTACCGACACTTGATCCGTGGCTTGACACCCGATTGGTCCATGATTTCTATTTAAAGCGCATGGAGGGTCATTTGTAGGGTAATCCGTCTATGAGAGAAGCTTATGTAAATTTTCATTCTTTTATTAATAAATTGCCTGAAGTGGCCGCGTTGGCTCAGGCCGTGGACTGTTTCCCTCTTTGAGGTTTTAACCACGTCAAAAATACTGGTGTATTGATCTGCGATCTGGTTGTGAGTGGTGTCCTTTGGTGTTCTGTCTGAGGAACTTACCCTGTAAATTCCTACATGGTATCAGAGCTATTTGAGGGCCGCGTCCGTTGGTGATCCAAATCTGAAGCCGATAGAACTGCATCTGACTGCCGTTTTCTAGATCTACTATTTCTGACTGCTTTCGGGCCGAGAGGACTGCTTTGTTGTGTGGGAGCATCTGTTCCAGTGAGGAACCCCTTTTGTTTCACGCGAAAAGGTTTCCGGTAGCCCTAGCTGCGTCATTTTTAAGATCTGGAGGTATACAGTGTTTATTTGCAGTTTACAGTTATTTTCTCTCTGTTTTGTTCGGTTTCGGTTTATTTACCTTTTTTATTACCGGATCTATACCTTTCATTTCTGCGTATGCTTTTTGCCCTGCGACTCTGTGCGATCTGGGCAAATCAGAAACAGAAAGGAAGGATTTTTCTCATGCGTATGCTCTTTTCCGCTGCGCCTTAGTGTGATCTCGGAAAATCAGAAACATTGAGGAAAATATTTAGTTTCCGGCTAAAGCTAACTTTGAGCCACAAGGTTCATTTTTGAAAATATTTAGTTTTTCGGCTAAAGCTAACTTCGAGCCACAAGGTTCGTTTTTTTTGTATGTCCGTGTTGGGTTTTGTGTTTTTTGTTTTGTAGGGAAAAAGAGCCTTCTCAAAGCAAGCACGCAACCCAAAGCATCATCCTTGTGGGTCCTGCTTGCAATTTTTTTAGTTATTTCTCAAAAATCCAACGGGCCATAATTTTATCATACGATGTCAGATTGAGGTGTCGTTCATGTCGTTGGATTGAAAGCGACGAGCTCTTATATTTGAGATTGGTTTCACTATGTTTTGAAGACTTTGAAAATTTGGCCTTTTAGGATCATCCTAGATTATTCCTCCCCACTAAGGAGATTTTGGACCACCAAAAGCATGAGCACAATCTGCAACCTGCTATCGCTCCCTCATCTACACAACAAGTGCCCTGTCAAGCCACACTTCCTTCTCGTTCACCTTTGTACTTTAGAGCCATAAGTGACGAATCAACACCTGCATTTTATGCAAACTTGCAATACATTCTTTGCAAACTACATACAATACCAATCAAGACTCGGACAACCCCATACTTGTTAAGAGTTGATAACGCACCCTTTGGTAAAATTTACATCAAAATCACAACAAAAACAAAGACCCCAACTATCAACAAAATGGCCCAAAAGACCACTATGTTGCATTCATAAGTGATGGCAAACACTTCATCACTTTTACAAATATCTCACAACATGTGATTTACAAAATGCGGCCATGACAAGCTACTATATCTAATAAAACCATCTCTTAAAGTGAATGGGTCATCTCCCTGTGGTTGATTTGCTCGTTCAACAACTTCATCAGCAAGTTCCCTTATAGGTGCTTTCTGGTCATGGAGTATCTAACATGTGTCTCTCTGATGTCCGTCCTTGTTCCAGTGACTACAATGATTCTTTCTCCTCCAAACTCTCTATACCTTCTTTGAACGATTGTTCCTAATGAGTCCCTGATGAGGAGAAATTGATGTGGAATCCTCACTATCACTAGAATGTTGTGATGTGCTCCCATCATCCATCGTTGATTGGTCACTGGTTGACTTGGAGCATTCTCCAACCTCCTTTCTGACATAACCAAGTCCTGCATAGCAAGGAAATTCCTCCACTTTGATGGGATTCATAATGTCGTGGCCATTAATGTCAAGGCCCTCTCCTTCATACCCCATTTTCTTCATCAATTTTGATCCAATTACTATAGTATGTTTCTCAAAAGCAGTGAAATCATCATCATAAATAGAACATGAAATTGAAGAATCACTTTTTACCTCAGCCTTGTTATGTTGCAACCTTTCCAATGCATCCTCCTTGACTTGTAACTCATGTTGTAACCTCTATTTATCCTCCTTCACTTCTCATAGGAGTTCCCTTAGTTCAACATTCTCCGCGTGAAGGCTCTGGTTGATCTCTTCAAGTTCTTAGAGCCATGGAGTCTTTGGTGCCCTTCTCATCTTTGGCACAACATCTGCTGAAATATTTGTCTCATCACCTTAATCAAAACCTAAGTCAATAGGTCCATCTTCTGCAATCCCAAGGGTTGTCATCTTCATCTCATCATCTGAATTTGATCCTAGGTCAATTGGTCCAATGCCTACAAATCCCACAGCTGCGACCTTCTCATCATCCTATGATTCAGATTCTTGGTCTTGTTTCACAGTTGCAACCGTCTTCTGCTTCTCCTTTCTTCCGTTCCTCTTTGGCCTCGATTCCGGATGCAACTTCCAGCAATGCTCCTCATTATTCCCTCATTTTTCATAATGATTATAAGAGGCCTTTGCTTCATTTCTCTTGGTTGTTTTCGTCCTCATTAGGCGGTCATCTTACTCATGATTCCCCATGCTTTCAAGATGTACAACCTTCACACTAGCTTCATCAAGAATTTTAGTTTCAAATAATAACAATGAATGACACAAATAGTTATGCAAAGATCCAATGTATTTTGTCAACGTCTCAGGAAAGTCTAGTGGAACATTCAATGCTAAAGCTTGTTTCCTAAACTCTTGTGTAAAATTTTGAACATTTTGACCTTTACTTTGTTTCAAATGTTGCCATTCCATCATGGCCCTCTGTTTGTAGCCCAATGGGTAAAGCTTTCCTCTTAAAGCATAAACAAACTCGGACCAAGGTGAAAGAATTTTATGATTACTCTTACCACCTTTTTGCAGCTTACTTTCCCACCATACGAGAGCAATTCCACTCAATCGAAGGGATGCTAATTGAATCTTGGCCTCAGCCTCTTTGATTCGTTGTATGAGGCAATATAATTCAACCTGTCTGATCCAGTTATCTAACTTTTCCGCATTATATTCTCCACTAAAAATAGGTAAATCAAACTTGACATCGAGCTTGAAAAATGGAGTTTATGAGCTTTTCTACCTTTAGAATGATGAGAATAGGAAGAAGAAGAACTTGCACTAGAAGATGGAGAGGGAGGTTAAGGAGGCTCTTCTCCTCCTCCTTCACAATTCACAGAGGCATGATCATCTCGACCTTCTCTCTTCTCTAGTTTCGCCATTGTCTTCTCATACTTTGCAAACAATTTGCCCACTTTTTCTTCCATGGTGTAGAAATCCTTACGATAATTCCTTTCTTCCTCCAATCAAGCATCTTCGTCTGCCATTTTCCTTCTTCGTGTTGCACGTGCCACTCCTAGATCAAAGCTCTTAAGTTTTCCTTCACCTCTTTGGAGCTTTGTTTTGGTTATCATACACTTTTAATTCACATCAATAGAAGACCCGTCCTAATACCAAACTTGATCCAAATATTTTCAATTCAAAGATGCATACAAAATTGCATAGAAAAAAGCATGTAACCATGAAAACATATCACATAAAAGCAGCGTAAATACAAGGTAACCATGAGAAATAAAGGCACAACAAGTTGATATTGGAATTCACCCAACATGGGTTACCTCTCCGGGCCCTGCTCAGTTTGGGGAGGCCTCTTTCATTAACCTCCAGTGAAAAATCAATTTGCATACATTTTCAAAAGACACCTTATACCTCCACTTCTGGGGATGGTGTGGAAATGCACACCTTTTCTGAAAAAATGGAATGCACCACTAAATTTATGGTGGAAAATCGTAAAAAATCACTGTAAACTCGACCCCTTTTTGCCTCGGTCAAATCTAGTCTCCCCAGGAATCTTTTAGATTTCTCAAAAGATTCTCTTATGGTTACATGATTTTTTCTATGCAATTTTGTATGCATCTTTGAAGTGAAATATTTAAGTACAACTTGGTCTAGTATAGAGTTAGGTAAAGTGTGTTTCTTTACCTTGTACATTTTGTAACTTACAATCCGACGGTCACGATATGTAGTGATCCGACAGTTCATTCTCTCCTCGGTATTACCGACACTTGATCCGTGGCTTGACACCCGATTGGTTCATGATTTCTATTTAAAGCGCATGGAGGGTCATTTGTAGGGTAATCCGTCTATGAGAGAAGCTTATGTAAATTTTCATTCTTT
This sequence comes from Pinus tabuliformis, assembly GCA_031772625.1. Lineage (NCBI taxonomy): Eukaryota > Viridiplantae > Streptophyta > Pinopsida > Pinales > Pinaceae > Pinus > Pinus tabuliformis. The sequence continues at coordinate 714,902 of CM062805.1, read as the reverse complement.
TATTAATAAATTGCCTGAAGTGGCCGCGTTGGCTCAGGCCGTGGACTATTTCCCTCTTTGAGGGTTTTAACCACGTCAAAAATACTGGTGTATTGATCTGCGATCTGGTTGTGAGTGGTGTCCTTTGGTGTTCTGTCTGAGGAACTTACCCTGTATATTCCTACATGGTATCAGAGCTATTTGAGGGCCGCGTCCGTTGGTGATCCAAATCTGAAGCCGATAGAACTGCATCTGACTGCCGTTTTCTAGATCTACTATTTCTGACTGCTTTCGGGCCGAGAGGACTGCTTTGTTGTGTTGGGAGCATCTGTTCCAGTGAGGAACCCCTTTTGTTTCACGCGAAAAGGTTTCCGGTAGCCCTAGCTGCGTCATTTTTAAGATCTGGAGGTATACAGTGTTTATTTGCAGTTTACAGTTATTTTCTCTCTGTTGTTTCGGTTTCGGTTTATTTAACCTTTTTTATTACCGGATCTATACCTTTCATTTCTGCGTATGCTTTTTGCCCTGCGACTCTGTGCGATCTGGGCAAATCAGAAACAGAAAGGAAGGATTTTTCTCATGCGTATGCTCTTTTTCCGCTGCGCCTTAGTGTGATCTCGGAAAATCAGAAACATTGAGGAAAATATTTAGTTTCCGGCTAAAGCTAACTTTGAGCCACAAGGTTCATTTTTGAAAATATTTAGTTTTTCGGCTAAAGCTAACTTCGAGCCACAAGGTTCGTTTTTTTTGTATGTCCGTGTTGGGTTTTGTGTTTTTTGTTTTGTAGGGAAAAAGAGCCTTCTCAAAGCAAGCACGCAACCCAAAGCATCATCCTTGTGGGTCCTGCTTGCAATTTTTTTAGTTATTTCTCAAAAATCCAACGGGCCATAATTTTATCATACGATGTCAGATTGAGGTGTCGTTCATGTCGTTGGATTGAAAGCGACGAGCTCTTATATTTGAGATTGGTTTCACTATGTTTTGAAGACTTTGAAAATTTGGCCTTTTAGGATCATCCTAGATTATTCCTCCCCACTAAGGAGATTTTGGACCACCAAAAGCATGAGCACAATCTGCAACCTGCTATCGCTCCCTCATCTACACAACAAGTGCCCTGTCAAGCCACACTTCCTTCTCGTTCACCTTTGTACTTTAGAGCCATAAGTGACGAATCAACACCTGCATTTTATGCAAACTTGCAATACATTCTTTGCAAACTACATACAATACCAATCAAGACTCGGACAACCCCATACTTGTTAAGAGTTGATAACGCACCCTTTGGTAAAATTTACATCAAAATCACAACAAAAACAAAGACCCCAACTATCAACAAAATGGCCCAAAAGACCACTATGTTGCATTCATAAGTGATGGCAAACACTTCATCACTTTTACAAATATCTCACAACATGTGATTTACAAAATGCGGCCATGACAAGCTACTATATCTAATAAAACCATCTCTTAAAGTGAATGGGTCATCTCCCTGTGGTTGATTTGCTCGTTCAACAACTTCATCAGCAAGTTCCCTTATAGGTGCTTTCTGGTCATGGAGTATCTAACATGTGTCTCTCTGATGTCCGTCCTTGTTCCAGTGACTACAATGATTCTTTCTCCTCCAAACTCTCTATACCTTCTTTGAACGATTGTTCCTAATGAGTCCCCGATGAGGAGAAATTGATGTGGAATCCTCACTATCACTAGAATGTTGTGATGTGCTCCCATCATCCATCGTTGATTGGTCACTGGTTGACTTGGAGCATTCTCCAACCTCCTTTCTGACATAACCAAGTCCTGCATAGCAAGGAAATTCCTCCACTTTGATGGGATTCATAATGTCGTGGCCATTAATGTCAAGGCCCTCTCCTTCATACCCCATTTTCTTCATCAATTTTGATCCAATTACTATAGTATGTTTCTCAAAAGCAGTGAAATCATCATCATAAATAGAACATGAAATTGAAGAATCACTTTTTACCTCAGCCTTGTTATGTTGCAACCTTTCCAATGCATCCTCCTTTGACTTGTAACTCATGTTGTAACCTCTATTTATCCTCCTTCACTTCTCATAGGAGTTCCCTTAGTTCAACATTCTCCGCGTGAAGGCTCTGGTTGATCTCTTCAAGTTCTTAGAGCCATGGAGTCTTTGGTGCCCTTCTCATCTTTGGCACAACATCTGCTGAAATATTTGTCTCATCACCTTAATCAAAACCTAAGTCAATAGGTCCATCTTCTGCAATCCCAAGGGTTGTCATCTTCATCTCATCATCTGAATTTGATCCTAGGTCAATTGGTCCAATGCCTACAAATCCCACAGCTGCGACCTTCTCATCATCCTATGATTCAGATTCTTGGTCTTGTTTCACAGTTGCAACCGTCTTCTGCTTCTCCTTTCTTCCGTTCCTCTTTGGCCTCGATTCCGGATGCAACTTCCAGCAATGCTCCTCATTATTCCCTCATTTTTCATAATGATTATAAGAGGCCTTTGCTTCATTTCTCTTGGTTGTTTTCGTCCTCATTAGGCGGTCATCTTACTCATGATTCCCCATGCTTTCAAGATGTACAACCTTCACACTAGCTTCATCAAGAATTTTAGTTTCAAATAATAACAATGAATGACACAAATAGTTATGCAAAGATCCAATGTATTTTGTCAACGTCTCAGGAAAGTCTAGTGGAACATTCAATGCTAAAGCTTGTTTCCTAAACTCTTGTGTAAAATTTTGAACATTTTGACCTTTACTTTGTTTCAAATGTTGCCATTCCATCATGGCCCTCTGTTTGTAGCCCAATGGGTAAAGCTTTCCTCTTAAAGCATAAACAAACTCGGACCAAGGTGAAAGAATTTTATGATTACTCTTACCACCTTTTTGCAGCTTACTTTCCCACCATACGAGAGCAATTCCACTCAATCGAAGGGATGCTAATTGAATCTTGGCCTCATCCTCTTTGATTCGTTGTATGTGGCAATATACTTCAACCTGTCTGATCCAGTTATCTAACTTTTCTGCATTATATTCTCCACTAAACATAGGTAAATCAAACTTGACATCGAGCTTGAAAAATGGATTTTATGAGCTTTTCTACCTTTAGAATGATGAGAAGAGGAAGAAGAAGAACTTTCACTTGAAGATGGAGAGGGAGGTTCAGGAGGCTCTCCTCCTCCTCCTTCATAATTCACTGAGGCATGATCATCTCGACCTTCTCTCTTCTAGTTTCGCCATTGTCTTCTCATACTTTGCAAACAATTTGCCCACTTTTTCTTCCATGGTGTAGAAATCCTTACGATAATTCCTTTCTTCCTCCAATCAAGCATCTTCGTCTGCCATTTTCCTTCTTCGTGTTGCACGTGCCACTCCTAGATCAAAGCTCTTAAGTTTTCCTTCACCTCTTTGGAGCTTTGTTTTGGTTATCATACACTTTTAATTCACATCAATAGAAGACCCGTCCTAATACCAAACTTGATCCAAATATTTTCAATTCAAAGATGCATACAAAATTGCATAGAAAAAAGCATGTAACCATGAAAACATATCACATAAAAGCAGCGTAAATACAAGGTAACCATGAGAAATAAAGGCACAACAAGTTGATATTGGAATTCACCCAACATGGGTTACCTCTCCGGGCCCTGCTCAGTTTGGGGAGGCCTCTTTCATTAACCTCCAGTGAAAAATCAATTTGCATACATTTTCAAAAGACACCTTATACCTCCACTTCTGGGATGGTGTGGAAATGCACACCTTTTCTGAAAAAATGGAATGCACCACTAAATTTATGGTGGAAAATCGTAAAAAATCACTGTAAACTCGACCCCTTTTTGCCTCGGTCAAATCTAGTCTCCCCAGGAATCTTTTAGATTTCTCAAAAGATTCTCTTATGGTTACATGATTTTTTCTATGCAATTTTGTATGCATCTTTGAAGTGAAATATTTAAGTACAACTTGGTCTAGTATAGAGTTAGGTAAAGTGTGTTTCTTTACCTTGTACATTTTGTAACTTACAATCCGACGGTCACGATATGTAGTGATCCGACAGTTCATTCTCTCCTCGGTATTACCGACACTTGATCCGTGGCTTGACACCCGATTGGTTCATGATTTCTATTTAAAGCGCATGGAGGGTCATTTGTAGGGTAATCCGTCTATGAGAGAAGCTTATGTAAATTTTCATTCTTTTATTAATAAATTGCCTGAAGTGGCCGCGTTGGCTCAGGCCGTGGACTATTTCCCTCTTTGAGGGTTTTAACCACGTCAAAAATACTGGTGTATTGATCTGCGATCTGGTTGTGAGTGGTGTCCTTTGGTGTTCTGTCTGAGGAACTTACCCTGTATATTCCTACATGGTATCAGAGCTATTTGAGGGCCGCGTCCGTTGGTGATCCAAATCTGAAGCCGATAGAACTGCATCTGACTGCCGTTTTCTAGATCTACTATTTCTGACTGCTTTCGGGCCGAGAGGACTGCTTTGTTGTGTTGGGAGCATCTGTTCCAGTGAGGAACCCCTTTTGTTTCACGCGAAAAGGTTTCCGGTAGCCCTAGCTGCGTCATTTTTAAGATCTGGAGGTATACAGTGTTTATTTGCAGTTTACAGTTATTTTCTCTCTGTTTGTTTCGGTTTCGGTTTATTTACCTTTTTTATTACCGGATCTATACCTTTCATTTCTGCGTATGCTTTTTGCCCTGCGACTCTGTGCGATCTGGGCAAATCAGAAACAGAAAGGAAGGATTTTTCTCATGCGTATGCTCTTTTCCGCTCCGCTGCCTTAGTGTGATCTCGGAAAATCAGAAACATTGAGGAAAATATTTAGTTTCCGGCTAAAGCTAACTTTGAGCCACAAGGTTCATTTTTGAAAATATTTAGTTTTTCGGCTAAAGCTAACTTCGAGCCACAAGGTTCGTTTTTTTTGTATGTCCGTGTTGGGTTTTGTGTTTTTTGTTTTGTAGGGAAAAAGAGCCTTCTCAAAGCAAGCACGCAACCCAAAGCATCATCCTTGTGGGTCCTGCTTGCAATTTTTTTAGTTATTTCTCAAAAATCCAACGGGCCATAATTTTATCATACGATGTCAGATTGAGGTGTCGTTCATGTCGTTGGATTGAAAGCGACGAGCTCTTATATTTGAGATTGGTTTCACTATGTTTTGAAGACTTTGAAAATTTGGCCTTTTAGGATCATCCTAGATTATTCCTCCCCACTAAGGAGATTTTGGACCACCAAAAGCATGAGCACAATCTGCAACCTGCTATCGCTCCCTCATCTACACAACAAGTGCCCTGTCAAGCCACACTTCCTTCTCGTTCACCTTTGTACTTTAGAGCCATAAGTGACGAATCAACACCTGCATTTTATGCAAACTTGCAATACATTCTTTGCAAACTACATACAATACCAATCAAGACTCGGACAACCCCATACTTGTTAAGAGTTGATAACGCACCCTTTGGTAAAATTTACATCAAAATCACAACAAAAACAAAGACCCCAACTATCAACAAAATGGCCCAAAAGACCACTATGTTGCATTCATAAGTGATGGCAAACACTTCATCACTTTTACAAATATCTCACAACATGTGATTTACAAAATGCGGCCCATGACAAGCTACTATATCTAATAAAACCATCTCTTAAAGTGAATGGGTCATCTCCCTGTGGTTGATTTGCTCGTTCAACAACTTCATCAGCAAGTTCCCTTATAGGTGCTTTCTGGTCATGGAGTATCTAACATGTGTCTCTGATGTCCGTCCTTGTTCCAGTGACTACAATGATTCTTTCTCCTCCAAACTCTCTATACCTTCTTTGAACGATTGTTCCTAATGAGTCCCCGATGAGGAGAAATTGATGTGGAATCCTCACTATCACTAGAATGTTGTGATGTGCTCCCATCATCCATCGTTGATTGGTCACTGGTTGACTTGGAGCATTCTCCAACCTCCTTTCTGACATAACCAAGTCCTGCATAGCAAGGAAATTCCTCCACTTTGATGGGATTCATAATGTCGTGGCCATTAATGTCAAGGCCCTCTCCTTCATACCCCATTTTCTTCATCAATTTTGATCCAATTACTATAGTATGTTTCTCAAAAGCAGTGAAATCATCATCATAAATAGAACATGAAATTGAAGAATCACTTTTTACCTCAGCCTTGTTATGTTGCAACCTTTCCAATGCATCCTCCTTGACTTGTAACTCATGTTGTAACCTCTATTTATCCTCCTTCACTTCTCATAGGAGTTCCCTTAGTTCAACATTCTCCGCGTGAAGGCTCTGGTTGATCTCTTCAAGTTCTTAGAGCCATGGAGTCTTTGGTGCCCTTCTCATCTTTGGCACAACATCTGCTGAAATATTTGTCTCATCACCTTAAACAAAACCTAAGTCAATAGTCCATCTTCTGCAATCCCAAGGGTTGTCATCTTCATCTCATCATCTGAATTTGATCCTAGGTCAATTGGTCCAATGCCTACAAATCCCACAGCTGCGACCTTCTCATCATCCTATGATTCAGATTCTTGGTCTTGTTTCACAGTTGCAACCGTCCTTCTGCTTCTCCTTTCTTCCGTTCCTCTTTGGCCTCGATTCCGGATGCAACTTCCAGCAATGCTCCTCATTATTCCCTCATTTTTCATAATGATTATAAGAGGCCTTTGCTTCATTTCTCTGTTGTTTTCGTCCTCATTAGGCGGTCATCTTACTCATGATTCCCCATGCTTTCAAGATGTACAACCTTCACACTAGCTTCATCAAGAATTTTAGTTTCAAATAATAACAATGAATGACACAAATAGTTATGCAAAGATCCAATGTATTTTGTCAACGTCTCAGGAAAGTCTAGTGGAACATTCAATGCTAAAGCTTGTTTCCTAAACTCTTGTGTAAAATTTTGAACATTTTGACCTTTACTTTGTTTCAAATGTTGCCATTCCATCATGGCCCTCTGTTTGTAGCCCAATGGGTAAAGCTTTCCTCTTAAAGCATAAACAAACTCGGACCAAGGTGAAAGAATTTTATGATTACTCTTACCACCTTTTTGCAGCTTACTTTCCCACCATACGAGAGCAATTCCACTCAATCGAAGGATGCTAATTGAATCTTGGCCTCAGCCTCTTTGATTCGTTGTATGAGGCAATATAATTCAACCTGTCTGATCCAGTTATCTAACTTTTCCGCATTATATTCTCCACTAAAAATAGGTAAATCAAACTTGACATCGAGCTTGAAAAATGGAGTTTATGAGCTTTTCTACCTTTAGAATGATGAGAATAGGAAGAAGAAGAACTTGCACTAGAAGATGGAGAGGGAGGTTAAGGAGGCTCTTCTCCTCCTCCTTCACAATTCACAGAGGCATGATCATCTCGACCTTCTCTCTTCTCTAGTTCGCCATTGTCTTCTCATACTTTGCAAACAATTTGCCCACTTTTTCTTCCATGGTGTAGAAATCCTTACGATAATTCCTTTCTTCCTCCAATCAAGCATCTTCGTCTGCCATTTTCCTTCTTCGTGTTGCACGTGCCACTCCTAGATCAAAGCTCTTAAGTTTTCCTTCACCTCTTTGGAGCTTTGTTTTGGTTATCATACACTTTTAATTCACATCAATAGAAGACCCGTCCTAATACCAAACTTGATCCAAATATTTTCAATTCAAAGATGCATACAAAATTGCATAGAAAAAAGCATGTAACCATGAAAACATAACACATAAAAGCAGCGTAAATACAAGGTAACCATGAGAAATAAAGGCACAACAAGTTGATATTGGAATTCACCCAACATGGGTTACCTCTCCGGGCCCTGCTCAGTTTGGGGAGGCCTCTTTCATTAACCTCCAGTGAAAAATCAATTTGCATACATTTTCAAAAGACACCTTATACCTCCACTTCTGGGGATGGTGTGGAAATGCACACCTTTTCTGAAAAAATGGAATGCACCACTAAATTTATGGTGGAAAATCGTAAAAAATCACTGTAAACTCGACCCCTTTTTGCCTCGGTCAAATCTAGTCTCCCCAGGAATCTTTTAGATTTCTCAAAAGATTCTCTTATGGTTACATGATTTTTTCTATGCAATTTTGTATGCATCTTTGAAGTGAAATATTAAGTACAACTTGGTCTAGTATAGAGTTAGGTAAAGTGTGTT